>OY992530.1:159064254-160264254 GCA_963921185.1 Dasysyrphus tricinctus | reverse complement strand
TTTTTTTTTGTCTCTCGAGGAAAAAGGGCACTTCACTGGCAAGGCCCTAGAGAATTTCTAGAGTTTCTCTTGCTGGGCACTTGCTAGTATCTATGTAAAACTTTCTAGCCCCTCGCCAAAAACTAGATTGTTTTTCCAGCCGGGATATCGTCGTCGTTCAATGAAAGCTCCTTAAGTCCATTTTGATTTATTTTGGTACTGTACTTTCTATAAATTTTTACTGACAAAAATTTGTGAATGTTTGAATTCGGGTAATTTTTCCTTTAGAAATAGACCAACATAAGATTTAGAGATCTTTTACAGAACTAATGCCCAGTTGCACCAAAATTCACTAAAAGCGGTTTTTGCTAAAATGGAGTTAAAATTTATCGGATTGATAAATTTATTTGGGTTGTACCAATCTCTTTCGCGCATTTTTTAGCTAAAATGCAGTTCATGAACCACCCCTGGATTTTATCATATGTTTATTAAACTGAACGAAAACCAGTGCAAGTGAGATAGCAATAAGGAAAATGTGAATACACAATAAACAGAAATAAGGTATTCTGGTATTCTCATTAGATACAGCCAATGCGCCATCTTGGTGTTTTTTTTTATTTTTATTTATTATTTTCTTTTTTCAGAGAAATTATGAAACTATTGAAATAGATACCAACTAACACTAAAATTTTTTCGACACACTCTTGGAAATTATGAACAAATATTTTAAAGCGACGTCATCGAATTCAGAAAATAGATTTCTCTATGAACCTGAACAACTCTTCGACGTCTCGCTATTTTTTTGGTTTAGTTCGTTATCAGATGAACACACGATGACCAGCCTATAATTTTTCTGGAATAATTTATTTATTTAAGTAGTGAATTATAAATAGGAAACAAAATGCCTTCACCTGTTGTTTTCGTTATTTTAATTTGGAATTAACAACATTCCGTCAAATAAAATTGAATTATTTTGTTTGTAGGTAGTTAGATATGTTCGTTTAAACTTGCTTTTAAATTTATCTGGAGGAAAATGGAACTTTAGTTTATTGGTTCGTTTATTGGCCTGTTAGATTTAGAAGTGGTTGGTGTAACCGATAAATGTCATTTTAAAATTAAACAAAGCAATAAATATTTAAAAGAGGTCGGTGCAACTGGCCATAAAAGTTCTATGTTTTACTAAATATATCGTTTTTGCGAGAGGTATTTCAGTTCTGAGCTTTGATTGAACGGCGACGATATTTTAAAATTACAGAAACAAAAATTAATGGCACTTAGGTTTTAATTTCTGTGCAAAACAATTAAAATTGAATAAACATGAGTACCATTTATTCACAAACATGCAACTAAACGGTTCATAATGCATTATCTGTAACACCAACTCTTCGATCCAGGCTAATCGTCACAAATTTTGACGCGACTTCACTCCTCGAGCGCGAATGAGTCGAAACAAGCCCATTTCAAATCGATTCGATAAAAATGCATGGTTGCTTTGTTTACATACGGTAATTTGCAATTTGGCATTTCCCCCGGACGTCAGAATCAAAGAACAAACAAAGTTTACAGCTGTTCACTAAGTTGGCATTTACATTGATCTTTTTTCCAAATACAATCTTTTTGTTGTTGTAATCAATTGCTTTCCCTAATTTAGAATTCGATCGTATTCCCTCCACACGAAAAATAGTACAAAAATCGTACTGTTATATTTACCGACACTCTTTTAAAAACGGGAATTGTGAATGAAGTAGTTTTTATTTCATGATTGTCATCCGACAGAAACTTTCCATATTCGTATTTAACTATTTATCACTTTTCCAATCCATGACTTCTATCAAAAACAAAGAACATGGTAAAAACCTTTTTTTAGCGTTTTGAAATGTTGAGAGTTATATTAACATCATTACACTGTATTTGTGAAAACTTTTCTGATTTTCATCATCATCAAGACTGTCAAAAAATATTATCGTTTGCATTGTATCTATCTCCTTCTTTATTAAAGCAATTTACAATGCATGTGAGTTTTGATAATTTGCATACATATATTTACGCTCTAAATATTTGTATTAAGCTGTCATGAAGATCAGATATTTATTATTTGCATTTTGTAATTCCTCCCATGTTTAGTCGGTCCTAGCTTTATTTTCATCCACCTATTCAGGTTAACAGAACAGACCTAATTTCCCATCAAATAGTCCAAAACTATTTGAAAGTGGAAGTGTTTATTTTGACAATTTATTTTCCATTCCATACTTAGGTCTGTTCATATAAGGTGCTCTAAAACGAACACATTAGGCATGTTCAGAAAAATGGGATCTCGGAGACCTCAGCAACCTCTCCTCAACAAAATTTTTCAGTTTTTCTATCAAATTACTGACGGAGCAAAACGAACGCAAACGATCATGTTCAACTTCATAAGTGCCTCTATAAATGTTGTTGTGAAAGGCGCATCCGGTGAGAAACATAGATGTTATGTGTGAAAGAAAGAGAACGAAGATTTCACCCAAAATCCACGATGCACCACTTTCAACAATAAATCTTTGGCATGAGCGCCGGGCATGATGAATTTTTTATTGTATAAGTGACAGGTGTATGTATTGCGTGAGATAAGGAAGGATATTCTGGAACTGAAAGCATTTTTTCTGCATAGTGTAGACACGGGAATTTCAGTAAAATGAAAGTGTAGACACGCACTAATATACTTTTGATGGATTCATTTTTTGGCATTGTGGTTTGTCCAACTCCACTTTTCTTCAAGTCTGCAGATGCAGAAGCATGCAAATTCACCACACATCTATGTTAATCAACCATCATCCTCGTGAAAATAAAACGATGTGGGTTAGTGCGAAAACAGTCTCTTTTTATCTTTTGTTTACTTATTTTTCATGTACGGGGTACGGCCTGTCTCGTTTCCTTATACTGCTGACAAATCGGTGACATGATTAACAATGGTAAATAGCCACCTGCTGGTCAGAGTGAAAACTTATATCTATGTTATTGAAATAAACTTCGATAGAAGCCTAGATATCATGTTTTTGTAATAAGTATTATATCTAGATAGCCTCGACCGGAGATAATAAAACGCAGCTATTAAACAGATTATGGAAAAGAAAACAAACCAAATGCTTCTTGCAATTTAATTTTCAAAATTATCTCAAAATTATAACTGAATGAATTCTATATAAATACAAAACTTTATGAGCACTTTTTATTTTTATTGGTGCGAGAGGACTCGCACGGGTAGGCTAGTTTACCAATAATTGTTTAAAAGCTGAATTTCCCTTCTAAAATACATTTCTGGTTATTCTCATTATGAGGCCCAAAGCCAATACTCAAAAAGGTGGTTTCATTAATATTTTTGTTTTTAATTACATATGTAGTACAAAAAATGTAATTACATATGTAGTAAAATAAAATAATAAAGTGGTAACCCTGACGAACGCAGAGAATAGGGCTTTTTAGCAAATACCATTGGCCACGTTCAAACACCGAACTAAAGCGATCTGGATAGGTTTGTGTTGTTGTAATCCCTTGTTAAAACACAGCTGATGACGAAACAGCTGTTGGCAGAAAAGAGATCCCAAGCTATCCTAAAAATTTTAGGATACAAAGCTATTCTATGAGAAATGTCAACAACAGCTGACTTGCGTTCAAACACATACATGGATACAAAGCTATCCTAGATAGGCTATCTATTCAAACATTGAACGCGCCCAATGTTCATTTCTAAATGTCAAACTCAGGACCTCGGCACGAATGACATTTAGGTAGCACCCATTTTGTTTTTTATTTCGGAGGCAAATACACTCCAATTCAACAGAATGAGCACACGGATTTTCATAGTTGGTTTGTCAATTTTTTTTTCAAACATTGTGCATTGTCCGAGAATAAATATAAACATAAAAACTATTTCAAAAAAAATTGTTATACTTCCATCCATTAACTTTTATTACCAGTTTCAATATTTGAGCTTATTCAGTTGACACAAAAAGACTGCATTTTCCCTTATGGAAAGACTGAACAGAGCCGGAGGAAAAATAGCAGTGCTTTTTGAATTAATCTTTCTGTATTCTTTTTTCAACATCATAAACAAATAATAAGGATAATCAAATGATTCATTAAGGAAAATGTTAAAAAAAAATTGAAAAAGAACCTTTGAAAATGTGTGTCTCTATTCATTTGAAGTGGAGTGTAAATGTTTGGATTTTGTTTTTTTTTGGTAATAGCGTCTGTCAAACGTGCCGAATTGTTAGCTGTCACTTTGACTTTGACAATTTGGTAGAGATCTCTATCGTACATACCTTTTGCTTTGACGTTTCCCTTTTTTTTGGTGTAATGGAAATCAAATAAAAGTTGAATTTTAAATTAAATAATTTAAAATAAGGAATAAAAACAATCCTATCTTATGAACGCCAGGAAAACAAAATTTATAAAAAAAAAACGTGAAAATCGGTTAGATAGTTTCGGAGTTCATCGTGTGCAACAACGTGACAGCTGATTTATACATAATAGATTACAAGACGAGACGTTCTTTGAGCGTAATAGTTCCGTTTTTATAAAACTCAACTGGAATACCATCCGCACCAGCAGCTTTTTCATCTTCAACCTTGGGATGAATTGCGGAAAATTCTCAGCCATGCAAAAGATATCTTACGAGCTTTTTGGCATTCCTCATCATACCTTCCTTTCCCGATTTGTTTGTTTAAAGGCAGAATTCTTGGTGAGGATAAGATGTCTTTACGAAGAACTCTAGCATGACAAAGTCTACATCTTCGTGTGATTGGAGTTCCAAATCAAGTCGATGTCTATAAGCCTGGGCGTTTGAGATTTTCCAGCTGAGTTTTGGAAGCAACCTCATGTGATTGAACAAAATGTTGAAAGGTAACAACAACCGGAAAATGATCAGAGTATGGTACTTCTTCAAGCGCAAAATCTGTCACAAAGGGTTCCCAATCTTCTCCTAAAATAGCATAATCGATCACTGATGTAACTTGACCACCAACAAATGTAAAATTTCCAGATGCATCGCCTAAACAGGTTACATTTAAAATTCGAAGTCCAAACGAATCGCAAAGATCCAGAAGGTTGTTTCCTCTAGCATTACCAAAATTATCCTTTGATTTCCTACAGATTCCAATTGCTTCGTTCAACAAACAAAAACAAAATTATAAAAAATGCGTCAACAGTTTTGGATGCCCAAGATAACTAGAAATGTACGGAAATTTGTTGAATCATGTCTCTACACTGTCGCAAAGAGACCATCAGGAAAAAATCAATCTTTCCATGCTATTCACGTAGACGGTATGGGTCCTTTTCACGAAAATGATAAAGAGCCTTTTCAAAACTTTTGCAAATCATTGGGCGTGGAACATCATACAATAGTACAAGGTACTAGACTGCTAGAATAAATCAGAAGAATAGAGGCGAAACCTTGATCAAGTCCTTCCAGTACATGACCAACTCACTATAAGCGACATCGAAAATGCTATCTAGGCAGCTTTTCCTCCTCGAAATGTATTTTAAACAATATAAAACAAAAAGATAAAAGGTTGTATACAGAGCGTAAACGAGCAAGGCAAAAATCTTTTGCATGGTTAAAAGTTTTTAGAAAGTATATCGGAAATTATTTCAAAAATATGTACCTCGAAGCGAACTGCGGATTCAAAAAAATTTGTAGAAGAAAAAGAAGATATTTTTTGAAAACTATCTCTTATTGTAGATTTTTTGAAAACACTAACCTTTTGCAAAGATTCCAGAGCATTTTTGGAAGCAATTAATCAATTAAACGGAAAGGAACTCCAAATAAGTACAAAATTAAAGATTGATTCATTGCACGATCATTTCAAACTTCTTCTAAATTCTGAGTCCTTAGCACCACCTTTTCAATACGCTAAACCAGCATGTTCGAACCAAATTTTGGATTCCCCTAAAAATCTGCAAGAATTGCGTTATGTATTGCAAAAGCTTAAGGACGAAAAGCTGCAGGAGCGGATAGAATACCAGTAGAGTTTATAAAATATGGAACTTACACGCTAACGGAACAACTTATTACTTTTGGAAACTGGGGAAATACCTGACCAGATCAAAAAATCTCTCATCTTTCCTATACATATAAGAAGGGCAATATATCAGATCCAGCCAATTATCGAGGAATGTCCTTTCTTAACACCTCTTATAAGATATTCACTACACTTTTGAATGACCTTTTGACAAGTTGGATAAAGAGTGAGAAGTTACTCGGAGAATTTCAAGCTGGATTTAGGAGTGGTTATTCGACAGTCGACAATATTTTTGTTTTGCAAAGTATAGCCAGTAACTTTATCGAACAAAAAAAGAAGCTGTACGTCTTTTTCGTCGACTTCAAAGCAGCATTTGACCCAGTGAATTGCAGAGCTTTATTATTTAAGCTCTACAACATTGGAATGAAGGCCAAGTTTGGAAAAGTGCTAGAAAATATTTACGATGGCAATTTATCTGCCGTTTGGGATAGATCAGATACCTCTTACAGCCCTATTATTGACACGATTCAAAACTAGTTTCAATGTAAAACTAGTTCTATAGGGTTTTCGAGTTGCAGGTTTTGAACATATTGGTATTATTCAAACAAAAATTGGCATCTTAAACTCTGATTTCGAGTTTTAGATGTCAATTTTTGTTTGTATAATACCAATGTGTTCAAAGCCTGCAACTCGAAACCCCTATAGAACTAGTTTTACCTTGAAACTAGTTTTGAATTGTGTCAATAATACGGCTGTTAGTGATTTGAGTTAAAGATGGGAGTCAGACAAGGATGCAGTCTAAGTCCAAGTCTCTTGACCTTATTTATTTCTTCCAGGTGGAGTCGAAATTTCCAGAAATATCATCAAAGCTCTCTTATTTGCCGATGATGTAGTACTGTTTTCCACTTCATCCCAAACTCTGCAACAACTGACGATTAATCAACTTGAGGTGTATTACCGATTATGGAATTTACGGGTGAATTTAACTAAATCAAAGGTGATGATTTTTCGAAAAGGACCTGGTCGAACTGCGCGAAACAAGAAATGGTATTTCAACTCGGAAGATATCGAAGTCGTTAAGTCCTATAAGTATCTAGGGGTAACAATTTAAATATGGAAATCCACCTTAAAGATGAGTTAGCTAAAGCGAGAAATGCTATTAATGCTACATTGAGGAATTGCTTCTCCAACAAATCAATAGCACACCATGTTAAATACAAGGGTTTTCGTTGCCGTGCCCGAATCCATCATGCTTTATTCAGCACAGGTATGGGGATGTGAAAAGTACGAAACAGTGGAAAAGCTCAGAGATGTTTTGTCTACAATTGAGATAGGACCTTTATCACTCTTCATAAAAACTCTGAAGTACCATGTCGACTGCTCGATATGCCAGATGAAAGACTTCCCAGGATCCTAGCATTAGATGCCATTAGGAAAAATATGTTTGGTATAAAAAGTTGGAAGAACTTGGGAGTACTGCCAAACCAATCTTTGAATGCTGGAAGAAAATCGAAGATACTGCAGAGATGATCTCTTGGATCTTGTTTTGGAGCTTGACTATCAATACAGAAGTTGTAGTATAAATGAAGCCACGTCTTCGGTTCATACGGCAGTCTACAGTCGCCTTAATCACAATCTATGTGAATTTAACTATTTCCGCAACGAAAACGAACTGGAACCATTGTATATCCACTCTATAGTATTCTCATGAAACACGATTTTGTAGGTTGACATTTGGTCGATAGGCTCGCTGTGATCGCTTTACCGAGATTCCTTAACAAAAATTAGGATTACATTTGGACGCATAGATGGCCAGGAGCTTTTTTTCTTCATGAGAATACTATAGAATTTATTTACAATTTATACAATGGGAGAGTTGATAAGATTGCACTATGTACCTAATCAGGATGACCTCCCCATTTACTGCAGCTTGTGCAACCTAGGAGAACGAGAAGATGTCGTGCACTTCATTGGAAAATGTCCTGTTTTGTGTGAAATAAGAAGGGAGTATTTGAAAAGCAACTTCAAATCGGAGGAAGAATGGCAATTTTAGGCAAGAAAAACATCTTTTTTATTTATTTCGTTCAGTTCTCCAACGCTAGTCATACGTATATTTTTTGTAATTTTTATTTTTATAATTTTTATTTTTATAATTTTGTTTTTGTAGCTGGTTTTTTTATATTAATATAGTCACTGAACGAATTGAAGTTTGAAATGTATCCAACCGCAACAGTAAGGACTTTCTTCAACCTAGAAGAACTACCACCAACTGAGGGAGCAGCTGAACAGCACTGTTACTGGACCTATTTCCAAATTCAAACTTGGCTTAGTAAAAAAGTTACTGCTACGGATAGTGGATTGAAGCAAAATAAGCGCAATAAATCCTAAGTTAGAAGAAGATTTGTTGCTATCTGCTGTAGAGGTGAAACTGGTTGTGATAATAAAAGACTACCGAAAGCATGGAGTTAAATGCTCCATTCTGTGCTCGAATTTTCACGGGGCCGAAAACTGCTCTAACTCTGAAATACAAATATGTATTAGAAAAAATCATCTATCTCAGAGGAGATTTATAACGAAGCAATACAAACAGAGAAAAAATGTGAGCAATATTGAGAAAAAGATCTCGATGAATTTGAAGTCGAAGATCTTGAGTCTGAAGATGTAGAGCAGCTTCCAAAAAAAAATGAGATTCCAAAAAACTGTCGTCTTAAAACTATTTTCAAGCATGATTTAAAAGCATATTAATATTACAAAAAAAAAAAATCAAAAAGTTCCATAAATAAAAATAAAAAAAATATACGTAAAACTTACGTTGGGAAACTGAGCGAAATAAATAAAAAAAAATATGTTTTTCTTGCCTAAAATGTTTATTGTAACCAATTTCTTAGGTAGAATTACATATTTTGCCTTGAAAAAATTTCAGCTTGCTTACGTTTTCATCAAATTTCAGCAAAATGGAGTTATTTTTGTCGGAAATAAAAACAAAAAGATTGGTTTTGGTATTTTTCTCAATATTTTTGAGGTTATTTGAAAAAATGATCTTAATAAAAGTTATAGGTCTCTCACTTATCTACAACTTTTCCATATAACTTTTTTCGATAGGTCTACTTTTGCCAGAAATCGTAAGAAACCCTGTTTTCGGACCCCACTCCACTTTTTCGCACCCCCACCCCACTTACGGTCATTTGCTGCGGGGCAATTTATTTTTCCCCGTTTATATACTATTTATCCTAATTTTCCCCGTCACCCATATACTACTAATAATTTGTCCAACTTTTGGTCTTTGAAAACCGGTTTGGCACTGGTCTATAGGCTATTAAGGACCTTTATTTATTGAGCAATTGTATTAAAAGACAAGTGCAAAATCTCATTTACTTACATAAGATGATTGTCTGTCACATTTGTCTGTATTTTTAAACGCGTTCGGTTCATAATACCAGTCAGGGCATTGGTTTATATCCAATTGAAGCATGTCCATAGATACTGCAACAACTCCCCTGTAAACAACAATAAAAAAATTAGAATTTGGCTAAAATAAATGAAAACTATATAGTTCGGATTAAAATAGCCAGTTTTGATCTATTTGTTATACGTATATTTGTATTACATTGCTTTTCCCCCATTTTATATTCCTTCCTATTTCCACCACAATACAAAATAAAATGCACTTGCTCTTATGTTCAAGAGACTTAGGTAAGGTTAGGTAGAAGTGGCTGTCAGTCGTAAAATCTGACACACTAGGATCATAAGTTGGTCCATTGTGATACCACATGGTAGTAGGAAACCCTTTTCCCATTTGGAGCTTCTTATTAATCGTAACCAACTACCTACGCCTATGTTTATTTAATCTCTATAGTCCGGGAGGCGACCGTAAGATTACCTATCTCATCGCGGCCATACAAAACGAGGATGCCAACTGATAACTTTAGGCTATGTCCTAAATGAACAAAGATCGTGCAACCCAGCGATGAGCTACGGTCGGTCGCATCGCTTGTTCATAGCACTACCAAAATGTGGGTCCTATTACCGATCGCTCCTAAGTAATACCGTGCGTGGTAAGTGGATGTAAACACACAATCGGGCGACCACAAAAATGAATTTTGTATGTGGTTTCCTATTCGGAGTTTGCACCAAACCTCAATGTTGATCAAAGTAAACAAAATGTTCACAGCTAATCTTGAATGTAGAAGAGAGACTTTTCAAATGCACCAATCGCGAAATATGATGATTGTGACGTTCCATAAATGTATAAATAAATCTAAAGCAATTATAATACTAAAACCCCACCTTAATTGCATTGAATCTATTTTTGAGGCAATTCCAACATTTTTCCCATAAAATTAGGACTAAATAAAAGCTTCACTTATCATATTTTCCTTGAAATACGTTGCATTGTAGTGCGATCTGCTTCTGGTATGACCGTTGATTTCCATGTTCTTGGTATTCCAACCCACACCATTGCCATTTGCAGTCTTAGCTCGGTAAATTCACAACCGCTTTTGATGAAATTTTCAGACATGATAAAACCCATTACATATAGGAATTTTTAAACAATTTTTGCCCACCGCCACACCCTTTTTTAAAAAAAAGTTTTGCCTAATGTTTATAGTAACTAAGCTATCTCAAAAAATCACTGAAAACAGCAGCTCAAATTTTCCATTTGAAAGCCTATTGGCTGTGATAAATTGTCTAGTTTCAACTGTGTTTCAACAAATATTGTATATTTTATTTCATAAATTGACCGTTTTTTTAGTTGAATGATGTACTCACTTGAATTCCAGTTTGACTTTCAAGCTATCCCACCCGAAAAATGGCACCGCATAAGTTATCAACCACAGTTTAACATGACCATCACAATCAAAATACGGTTGAGTCCAATAGCCATGGTTAAGGTTAGCCGCACGATAAAAATTTGGATAATGTTCATATTGCTGCAAATATTCCCCGGTTTCGTTGTGACGGATCTTCATTTTCATATAAAACGTCTCTAGATCATCGAAATTTGTCGACCAACGTTGCTTTAAGAATTTAAAGAATTTTTTTTCAGTATAAAGTTCGTTGGTCTTGTTTAAACGGGCAACATCTTCCACCATGAAATCACGTGTATTCAACTGGCTTTTGTAGGCGAGCGGGGCAAAATATGTTCGATTCGTAAATTTGTTGCGTTCCCAGTAGGTGCCAGCTGACCAGACTTTTGTGTCGCCCAAAACAATAGCTAGTGTTTCACCAAACATTTGATCTTCAGTGAGAGGCTTATCTGCAACACGCTTCCCTGAATAAACTTCATTTGGGTCAGATACCTAACAGGAAATAAATTTGTGTAAGCTTCATTTTTTTACATAAATTGCTCTTTCATATTTACCTGAAGAAATGCACTGATAAAATTGGCCAAACGAACCGCCATCTTAGCCTCATTTTCAAACTGTTGCTTAGCTCCAAAACTTACATCGCCACGTAGTATTAGATCCTGAGGATGGAAACTGCAAGTCACAAACAAATAATATTAATTAAAATCAGTCTTTCAATATAAACACTTTAGTAAGATTCAATATGGTCTTCACTATCAGATTTATTAGTATTTAAAAGGAGTATATATTTTTGTATACATTTGACACCTACATAGCCAAAGCAATTGTATTAATTCTTAACCACCTACCACCGGTTTCAGAGACCGCAACGAATTTTCAAATTCACATATTTCAATGTGTGCGTATCGTGTGACATCCATGAACAATTTTTAGTGATCAACTTGTATCGCCTATGAGCTTGGAGAGTGAACAGGATCAAGCGTTTGGCCTAGGTTAATACAAATGTTTCGTCAGCGGCTTCGAGACCACACGTATGTAAGTGGCTGTAAGATTTTTAACTTCACATTGGAAGTAATTGCAATTGGTCCGATTTGACGAATCGAACATTTTGACATATCTTCACGTTTCGAGCTCCCTAGAATCGGAATCCATCATTTTTAGAGAGATGTCTGTGTTTGTACGTACGTTCCTTCACTTTTTTTCGTTTACCATTCTTCAAGGACGAATAAAGATATCGACTTATGATACATTTTATTTTATAGATACTAATATTGTTACGTGCAGAAAGGAATTTCAAAAAATTTAATTAGCGGCTTTTTTACTATAAAAACAAAAAACGTTGTTAAATTTCGTTACTCTTGAAAACCTCGAGGACAAATGAACGTCAACGACGTGTAATTTTATTCTACGCATATTGCCGTATTAAAGAATTGGTAAAAATATAAAAACAGATTAACTGTGAGTTATTGTTAATAAAAGAAAAATGCAGAAAAATTCAACAAACTGTTTTTTTTTAAGCGAAACAAAACAAGAAACTTTACCAAAAACTTTGAATTTGATATAGTTTAAGTGGGCTGTAGGTCAATAAAGGTTTTTATTCTTATTATTAAACGTAGGTATTTCATTACTTTTAAATACCGTATCACAAAACCACATCAAAACAATTATTTTTTGTCAAAACTGAAAAACAAAATTAGCAAATAAGTAAAGTTTAATTTACATGTACAATTGTCTATAAATTTAATTTTACTAAACAAAAATTCAAGAAAATATACTAAACAGAAATCTTTGGGATGGTAAACATTAGGTTTGTTTGGTTACTTTTGTAGCACGAAGTTCAACAACTGTCAAATTATTGAAGGAAGGGGAAAATTCTTTCATAGAGGGGAAAAATTGCTACAAAGTTAACAAACGCGAAAAACCAATTTTGTATCACTTTTGTGTACGAAACTTCAAACGTGACACACACTATCAAACACTACAGACAAATCTTAAGACAAACACAAACAAAAATACACACAGACGTGGATTTGACAGTTGTTTACTTTCTGCACACAAAAATTTGTGTAGCAGAAATTTGCAAGATTTTTCATGGAGGGGAAATTTCTTGCTCTCTCATTTTGCTATCTCGTTGCTACACTTTGGAGTTAACAAACAGGAATTTGTGAAATGTAGTGCGACGTCGTACGAATTCGTACGAAATTTCAGTAACCAAACAGACCTATTATTTGCAAATTTCCCATAAATGAAAAGAAAGAAGATGAAAAGCTCATTATCAACACCCTCATTCTCGCACACACTCAGATTATCTTTGAGAACAGCATCACACCATGCTTCGATAAGTTTATCCACAGGGTATACGGAGATACGAAGAAATTTCTTAAGACAACATAAAGACATTTATATTATACCGGTGCGGCGGATAAAGGAAACGTCACAGTTGCCTTGTACAAGCTGGACTACTCAAATAGAATGAAAGAACTAATGGGTGATAGAAGTGTATACCGGATTTTAAGGAGCGAGCCAACGACTACATTGCAAACGAAGAAGAAGACATCATATCTGAATTGAAGAAAAATCGAATGACCACCATACTGCACACAGTCCCATGATTTATGGCTTGCCAAAAATACATACAAGACAACCCAATTCTAAATAACAATTCCCGGGGAAATATTTCTTTTTCCCCTTCTCTCTTATTGTAAATTCAATAAGAGAGAAGGGAATAGAGAAATATTTCCCCGGGAATTGTTATTTAGAATTGGGCTGATAAAGATAATATGCCTCTGAAACCAATTTGTTCATCCCAAAATGTACCTTATGAACTATGAGCTATGAACTGCCCGACAAAAAAATTGCTTAATGATTAGTAATTCTAATCTTGTTGGATATAGTTAACAGTGTTTTTTTGCTAAAAAATCCATGAAAGTTGAACTGAACTTAATACAAATTGCGTATGACAAAGCCCTCACAATGTCACTGATGAGTCCAAGTGAGTAAGCCGGACGAAACACCAATTTGTAGGACTAAAGGCCATAAAAAGCATTTTTTGAATCAATTATTTATATACCCGAAGTAAATCGTAATGGTACGGTGCTTGTTTAATGCGTTTACTTACTTTTTACATGTCATGTGGTTCACACTTCCAATAAACTTAAGCACCTGATGAATGTTGACATTTTCCGTATGCATTGCCTGAGCCATAGTCGAGTAGTTTCTATACTCATCGTGTTGGTCCATGTATTTCTCCCTCACATGGTATGGTGAGCGATCCAAACGAATCGGTAGCTTTTGAATCCCTAGTACACAAAACAAAATTAAAAGCAAATTTTTTAATATTTTTTTTGTATAGGTAAAACTTCTTTGGAAGCGTTGAGTCACATTTATATGTTAGTTTTAATGAAACGATCAAAACTTCAAGAAAATGTTTGCATCAAAAGGTAATGACCAGCCATGTTTACGGCACTACACCCTTTTTTACTGGAACAAACTCAGGCGATTTTCGACCCCCCTCTAACTTTTAATTCGCAGTAATTTCTGAGCTGATCAAAAATAGAAATGTTAATGAAAAATTGTCAGATGCCATTGACGGTGTTCACATTGGACTGACTCCTCCGACTTTTTTTTGACGTCTTTGTACTTTATCTCACTCCCACTTCATTGTGAGAAAGAGATGGGAAGGACAGGCAGAATATTTTAAATTTTTGAAAATCTATGGATTTTTTTTGACGTTTTCTTTTGTGACAACTGCTTTCTCTCTCTGTACTTTTTCTTTGGCAAACAAAAAATACACAAAACAATACAAATACTTCATAAAACATTTTAAATAAATGAAATTAAAGTTTTGGAATGAAAAACAATTAATTAATCCCTCAACGAGCTCAGATTTGTGTTTTCTTTAAACGACTTCTCAACTTCAAAGTGAGTCTGTTGGTGTTCACATTAGTTTGTGTCTGAACAAAAGAAGTTGGATGAATGTCAAAATAAGTCGGAGGAGTCAGTCCAATGTGAACACCGTCATTGAATAGCACATCTGACAATTTTTAATGAGCCTGACAATGGTCTGACATTTGTTAAATTGTGTGTTCAGACGATTGCTAGATACCTGACAGTTTCATTGTCACAATAGTCACTGACAATTGTATGACAATGCTTTTTCTGGCAATTAATTGTAAGATCACACGGTTGTAACACTTTTACGATAATTTTTCACTGACATGTCTGACAATCAGCCCTACCACAGAATCCATCGTAACATGCTGGCTCCACCTGCCATGAACGATGCCAAGACTATGAACATGTCTAATAAAAATCCAATGGAGCCTGAAAAATCCATGTCTTGTCGACGACATGTCGAAGAAAACCAACTTTTGAACAAGACATGAACGCTGTTCAAAGCTTGCCATGAGATTTGACGTCTCACGTGCATGTGAGTTTTTATCAGGTTTTCCTTGTATCTAGAGGTAGCTTGATATTAAAAAAGGTCTTTCTACTGTTATCTGGAGTCTAAAGGGCGAGTATTATTGCAAAAGATAGAAGTAGTGGTGAGAGGGAAATGAAACGACATGACATGAACTGCCCAGCGAGAAAAAATCTGCTGATTGTTGATTGGATTGTAGTTGTGATGTTGGGCATCTCTATGCCCTGTGGAGTCGGGGTGTAACGAATCTCCGAATAGATGTGGATGGTTACGCTACGAACTACAACAAAATTTCTTCACAGAATCCGAATGGATTCGAAAAAAGCACTGCCGCTCTCTATGGAGTGAACGCTCTCACTCTCAATATGGAAATCAGTCTTACGTCAAATCATTGAAATTGAAAAGAAAAAAGAAGCATTAAATTGTGGTTTACTAAAATTTTGTTTTACTTAAAGTGGTTTATTGGTAGTTTTAGCATTTTTATAAAAAAAATAATTAATTTGCAGGAATAACTTGTCGTAGAGAAATATAACATAATTCGTTTCATTCGGCTTTAGTGATATCAAATTTCACGAATTTCGTAGGAGCTTTTCCACTACGAATGGATTCTGTGATGGATTTTTTGGGATACGTATTCGTAGCACATTTTCGATTACGATGGAATCTGTGGTAGGGCTGAATATTTGCAGACCTGACAACCGTCTTTAAATAGACAGTCTTTTATAGTACCTTAAAATACGGTTACATAGTTGGATATAATCAAGTACTGAATTAGCAGCTCCTCAAAAACAACAAGGCAGCTGGACTGGACGGAATACCAGCTGAATTCCTGAAAGCCGATCCCGTAGCAGCGGCTAGTATTTTACATCCGCTGATACAAAACATTTGGGAAAACGAAAGCTATCCCAGGGACTGGAAGGATGGTGTGATTGTTAAGCTGCCAAAGAAAGGTGACTTAAAGAATTGCAACAATTGGCGTGGTATCACCGTTTTGTCCGTTTTCCCAAAACTAATGGCAACAATCATACTCGAGCGAATAAAGGATAGAATCGAGTCTACACTCAAGAGGCATCAAGCTGGCTTCCGCAGTGGTCGATCGTGTGTCGACCATATCAACACCCTGCGTATCGTCCTCGAGCAGTCGATGGAATATCAATCACCGCTTTACCTCATGTTCGTGGATTTTGAAAAGGCCTTTGATCGAGTTAACCGAGAATGTATATGGAGATCGTTGCTTGGTAGAGGAATTCCACCAAAAATTGTTGCCATTATTAGAGAGTCCTACAACAACGCGAGGTGTTTTGTTTTGCACAATGGGCAGCTATCCGACTCCTTCGTAGTGCAACAGGGTGTGAGACAAGGGGATGTTCTATCGCCAATTCTCTTCCTGCTGGCGATGGACGACGTATTGACGGCCAGTGTTCGTACAGCTGAGCGACAGGGCATTCAATGGAGACCGTTCGAAAGGCTCAGTCATTTAGACTATGCCGATGACATATGTCTACTGGCAAATAACATCAGTGGGCTGAACGGGATGTGCCAAACACTGCAAGTGAAGGGAGAGTCGAGTGGTCTAAGAATTAACAGCAAAAAGACAAAAATAATGCTCACAGGCCGCTCCACACAGCAGCGTATTATTTTACAGGAGACGCCAGTTGAAGTAGTGGAACAATTTAACTACCTTGGCAGTATTGTTTCTGCAAACGGTGGTACGGATCTGGACGTTAAAAGTAGAATAAATAAAGCTCGTGCTGCCTTCGGTACTCTGTCCCCAATTTGGAAATCTAGTCAAATCTCCTTACGCACTAAGTTGAGATTCTTCGAATCCAATGTCAAATCCGTGCTGTTATATGCTTGTGAAACCTGGAAAGTCACGTCTACCATTTCGAAGAAATTGCAGGCTTTTGTGAATCGCTGAATCGCTGTCTTCGCCACATCCTAAAGATTCGCTGGCCACAAATAATATCAAATGAGGAATTGTGGCGCAGGACAAGTCAAGAGCGGCTGGACGTCGACATAAGAAAGCGTAAATGGCGTTGGATTGGTCACACACTGAGGAAACCAAACGATGAAATTGCAAAGCAGTCCTTTGAATGGAATCCTCAGGGTGCACGGCGGGTTGGAAGACCAAGAACAACATGGAAATCAACTGTCTTAGCGGAAGCAGAATCCCAGAGAAAGACGTGGCCACAGCTTAAGTACCTTGCAGCAGACCGTGAAGGATGGAGACGTTTTGTTGACGCCCTATGCCCCAGCCGGGGTTACAGGACACGATGATGATGAATTAGCAGTAGTAATAATTTTCCTAATAGTTACAGGTAGAGAGTTCCACAACTGTGTTGCATCAACAAAAAAGATTTGTGAAGAATTTAAAAAGTTGTAAGAAGGTGTAAAAATATTGAGTGTTCTGTTTGATTGGGTAAATTGAAGTTTTTCATAAATGTATGATGGTTTTCTATTTTGAATGATGCATAAAAATACTGCTTTTTGCATCAAGAACTGTTGAAAAGAGCACCCAAGAACCAATTTATGGAAATGTGATATGTGCTCATATCTCCGAAGTCCAAAAATGTATCTTAACATGTCATCTCATTGAATGCCACAAGAAGTTTATGTTGTAAATGAGAATCAAGTTTACAATATATAACATTGGCATAGTCAATGAGAAGAACTAGCAGTGTTTTAACAAGTCTCAAATTTGTATTAACAGGATTACTATTTGAAAATAGACAAAGCTTACGCAACCCCCCGTAAATTCTTCCAATGGTATGGCTAACTTGATTTTCAGCCAAAAGAGAAGTGTTGATCCTTAAACCAAGACTAATCACAGTGCTCATGAGAGATACACCGGTGGTAAAAGTAGGGTATTAATCTGGTTTTTAGATATCGCGATCAATTGCGTCTTAGATGGGTTGAGGGTTAGACCATTGTTAAGGGACCAATCGCAGATTTCTTGAAGGTACTCATACATTCTACAAATGAGTAGTTGAGAACCAAAACTCGTCATATCCAAAATTTTCATTTTGTGCAAATAGAAAAAAAGTGTGTGTCAGCTCCGACGCACGACTGGAGTTTCCTCCTTCAGATCGATTGTCTAAATAGCCACAGAAAGGCTTACTAAACCTATATATTTAATACAGTAATACATATATGTAGGTTAGGGTGTCCGTTATTTTCCAAAATCGTTTTTAAATAGCAGACACCCCCCAAATCCATTTTTTTGTTGATTATTTTTCTTTAATCATCTCTTTAAATGTTCTCATTCAAAAAATTTATTAACAAAAATTTAAAATTAAATATTAAAACGTTCACTTTTATGATGTTTTTATATGGGAATTCCCATGGCAATAATCGAGCCAAAAAAATCGATTTTTTTTTTTTATTAAGTTTTGAATGAGGTCTTTTAAAGGGATGACTAAGAAACAAAAATCAACAAAAAAATTTAGAATAGCTGCAGTAATTCAAGAGAAAAAAAATAAAACGTGAAAAGAGCGAAAATCCCATACAAATTTGTATGGGAAAAGTATGCGCTTAGAGCCACGTGTAAATGACATCGGACAAAATTTTGTTTGGCCAAATATTTTTTTGTTGGACATAAACTTTTGATTTGGGGGGTGTCTGCTATTTAAAAACGATTTTGGGAAATAACGGACACCGTAATTTAGGTATACATATCTCAATCAGAGAATATCAAATAAAGAGACCAATCTTTGACCCTGTTTAGATTTGTTGGTTTCACTACGTAGTGAAAAGTCATGTCGTGTATACACTTTGTAGTTTTCACACAAATGTATTTCTGCATGCTCATGGAATATTTGCAAATTAGAACATTTGATTTTTTACACCGTATGAGTATTTGTGCTCTCGATCTCGTTCAACCACATATCTAGGTAGAAAATTAGGAACCTTTCTGTTGAAGGCACAAGCAAAAATGAACAAAATGGGCCAGCGCACACGAGATGAATTCTTCCGCCAGAACACTAAGTTTTTAGTAGAGGGAAGCGAAGTGTGCGGAACGAAACGGAATAAAAACTCTACCATGTTTTGAGTGGAAGAACGAGGTAGAAAACGAATACACACACAAGTCTCTCATTTTGAGGTCTGTAAAAAATACTAACACAGTAAAAATAGGGGTACATGTATACATTTTTTCTACCAGAATAATTAATCCCGTGTGCGCTTGAATTATGGTATGAAACCGATTTTCCACCCGAAATAAATCATCTCGTGTGCGCTGGCCCAATGGAATTGAATGGACTATTTTGGCTATGAAACGTGACTGCTCACTCAAATTTTATATTTTCTACTTGACTAACCGCTCCCTTTTTACCTCACTGATTTCACCTACGAACTTTTCCACACGTACCCCCTTCCCCCCCTCTCTCAATTGCACCATCTAATATAATAGCACTACACTACTTTCCAATCTTCAATGACCCATTTAAAGATTTTCACAATAAAAACCCATGAACGTTTTAGTTCCTTCTTAAATGTCATAATCAATTGCCTATGATGGATAAGAAGAGTTTTGAAAGCAAACCTACTGCAAACAATGGATATGGAAAGTTCCGATGCAAATCGCACTGTCGATATGAAGATTTTTGGAGACAATTACGATGTTTGACATCAATATTAAAGGGGACTGCAGGGGTAAGGCTGTCAACTTTTCCTTAAAAACTATTCAATATGCCAACCTTAACAAATCTGCATCAAAATCTCAATTTTTGATAAAAGTGGATAATTGGAGTTTTGGTTCTCATCTACTCAAATATACACATTCACCCCTGTTCTGATTTCCTCTCGGAATCAAACCCGTTTACGAAATTGATTTCCGTAAGGATTCAAAAATCATGTTCTGAGTTTAGTACAAATTCACTTCCGCAATAGTCGATATTCAAACCTAATTTTTTTTCGAAATCCGTAAAAAGAAAATTCCAAACGTCAAATATATTAAAAAAAATCTGTGTAAATAAATTAAATTTAAAAACAACATCAAAAATGTAAGTGGTTCGTGGCTTTTTAGTAAAAATCTAGTGGTGTCTGCCTGTATTTGCAACAAAAAAAAAGTTTTTTTAATTAGTTAAATTCAAGAAAAGATTAAACTTCAAATTAATTCAAAATGTCAAGCTTGTTTTCAATCCACCCGAAAATCAAAACACACTTATTCCGCAAGTACTGAAAACGAAAAGAATTTCAAAACACCGAGAGTTTGAAAACGAAAGGATTTTTTAATAATCGGAACTCAGAACAGGGGTGATTGTCAGCATTTAAGTGAATTGATACATTGGAACAAATATTTGCCAAATCGTTGATAAAAAGGCAAAATAAGATAGGTCCCAAATTAGAGCCTTATGGAACCCCTATCCGCAAATTCAAAATTTCGGAAACCATTTGATTGCCCTTTACCCGCTGGCACCTATTAGTCAAATAGTTTTAATTAGGTTCACCGCTCTATCATGAAAGCCAAAGTAGCGCTTCAATTTCATGCACAGAATTTTATGATTAACTCTGACAAAGGCCTTTGAAAAATCTAGCAAGCAGAGAGCAGTCACTTTGTCCAGGTCATATTGAATTCGTATATCATCAGGCTTCTTGATCATTGCAGTCTGGCAGCTGTGGTAAGCAAGGGATGCAGATTGAAATGGGGACAATAAACCAAACCTATTAAGGCCCAATTAATTCTGTGGAAGTTGAACACAACTTGGGGATTTGTATTCACAACTTGAGAAATCGCTTCTATTCACTCGAAGTTGATTGGCTCAACTTGTAATATTCCAAAGTTGAGAAATTCCAAAGTTGGTCAACTTTGGATTTTCTCAATAGTATTTCAATAACAATTAAATAAATAAATAGAATTAAAAAAATCAAAATACGTTTTGTGTAAATTATTTGTGGAAAAATTGGCCAACATCTTTGAGCAGCGAGGATTCACCTATATTGGTGAATCATCAAATAGAAACTTTTTGCTGCCACTCAAAAAGTGAAATAAAAACAATACAAATGCAAAATTTTCTTTCAGTTTATCTGAATTTGATTTTTGAAATTGAGAAGCGAAATTCTCTTCTCAGAATCTTCAGAAGATGATTTTTGTTCCAATGAAATGGTTTCTGAATGCTTCCGAATGGCTAATAGAAAACGCGATTACTGTTGTAAGAATCTCTGCCTCACCCTTTCGTCTATAGAAAAGATATTCCTCGCACAAGACGTGATCTCTCTCAATTTCGATTGAACTCTGCATAGGTTATTGTTGATTGGTTGCAGTTCTTAGGTATTAATTGTCAGGTGGTACCAAGCAATTAAAAAAAAACTGTTTTATATAATATGATACAAAATTTAGGTAGTACACATCCCGCTTTTCGTGACATTTTGCTGGCAAAATGCCACGAAAAGCGAAATTTGAATTACCCGAATTTTGTACTACATATTTTAATTAAAACAGTTTTGTTTTGATTTGTTAATTAAAAGCTTGGTACCACCTGACAATTAATTCCTAAGAACTTCAACCAATCAACGATAGCCAAATCCTGGAACAAAAGTCCCCTCTGACGATTCTGAGAAGAGAATTTCGCTTCTCAATTTTATGTATGAGAATGTATCTGAGAAGCACTAATACATATATTCAAACTCATGCATACGTCAAATCAAACTGCAGTGCAACTTATTTTTCTAACTTTGAACTGACAAACATTGTTTGTCAATGAAAGACAACAAATTTGAAAGACAAGTGGAAATGGCTCAATTGACAAACGAAATCTCACTTTGTCTTTAACTGACAAAGAAAATTTATTGGCAACGTGTTTTGATTCTTTGTAATGTAAGACAAATTAAAATAATGGGGGCTATCGTGAATAAAATTTCCCACGGAATTTTTCCCATCGTCGAAAACTGGGAACGTGGATTTTGGTCGACCAAATTTGAACCTGCGTGGAATATTGTTGGAATTTCCAATTTTAGAAGATTAGAGAAATTCCATGAGATATTTTATCCATGTAGTCCACAATGAGTGACCTAAATGTGAGCAACACTCCATCCATTTAAGAGGATGATAATGTCCCTGAAAAAAAAGAAACAGAATCAGAAAATCAACTCTGGAGTGTATAGGTAGCAGAAATGAACCATTTGATACAAAAGGTCGATTTGGGACCCAGGCAATAAGTACTATAAAAATAGAGATATGAATAACGTTTTCGAAGGCGCTGGGAGTTCCCAAAAGTGAAGCTGTGTTGCAAAAACAAAATTGAAATCAGCTTTAGTCATGCGCATTTTCCTTTTAAAAAATCTCGGTTCCTTACAACACAGGTCCAGAAACAGATTTAATACCCAGCATTCAGGTTTTTTTCGTTTTTTGTTTTCCTCTTGTTCCTGGAGCTCCATTTCCGTGCCAACAAGCACCTCAAATGAGGCAAGAGCAATTTGTTTTCTTATAGGCATACTTTAACCTAAACAAAATATTTTAATTTTATTTTAACACAGTAAAATTACCTACCATTTTACTGAGCAGAAACATAAAATAAATTTTTCTTCTTCACACTTAAACAATTTTCATTCAAGATGACTGACAGCTATGAAAATTTCCCCATTGACAATGAGTGTCGTTTCATAAAAGACAAAGCAAATGGAAATAGGTGTCAATGAACTGACAAAGACGTATGTCAAAATTTCTTGGTCTTTGAAAAGACCAACGATTTTGGGTCAATTAATGACACAAGTGGAAATGAACTGGCAATTGAAGGGTCCAGGGGAAAAACGGCTCAAGTCCACTTTTTGAAAAAATTAAACTAATGATGAAATCTTATAGATTTGTATGGGTACTATCTGATGTAGTATAGCTCTCTTCACATAGGATTTTGAAAACTCGCAAAATAGTACACTTTTTAAAAAAACTTTTTTCCAAAAGTATCTTTTGTGCTCCAAAAATTAAACAAAGCGATATTAAAAAAAGAAAAACTTGTGAATAGACCTAGCGACACGTCAGGTAAATAATTAAAACAAAAAAATTTGATATTCTAACTACATCCGGTCGAGGTCCTGTCTAACAAATTGAATTGCAAAAACGGTCCAATGCCAGGCTTGTGAAAATTATTCTATTTTTAAACTCTATTTTGAAAATTTAGAGGTGTCTGAATAAAAAGCAAAAAACCGTTTCCAATTATCATGTCCGGTTCTTTCAGAAGAAAATTTAAAATCAAAAAATTCAAAATTTTGGTTAAAACACCGAAGGTCCTTTTGACTCATGTCAGCTTATCATGCAAAATATTCAAGATGTTAAAATCAATATAATGTTTGCTTACTTGAGTACTTCGTGCTCAACAAAAAAAATTGTTAGTTTTATTTATTTTTCTTTAAATTATCCATTATTTTAGTAATATATTTACAACTACGTTTTTCTCGGAATCAATTAAAGTGGACTTAAGCCGTTTTTCTCCTGGACCCTTCAATTTTGTCGTTCAAAGACCAAATCTTGATCTGTCAAACTGTGTCAATTCAAAGACAAGTGGAAACCTAGCATTAGGTGCGTTTTATTATTTCCGGGTCAGGGTCGAGGTTATATTTTAACATGTATAACAAAAACAACATGGGATCCAGGTTTCTATCTAGGGGGGTCATTTCGTATTTCGATTATCACCAGACGATATCGTTTAGAGTTTATACGATAGTCTTGCTGCACGTAACATTGAAAATAACTATCTTCTTGGCGAACTCGTTTTGGCGGTGAATCATTTGCTTTACATAAGTGAGTGTACACATTGGGGGCTATCGTGAATAAAATTTCCCACGGAATTTTTCGCATCGTCGAAAACTGGGAACGTGAATTGTGGTCGCAGTTTCACTCGGAATTGATTGGCATCGAAAATGAATATTCCATGGCCACTGGGCTACCATTTTGATCGACCAAATTTGAACCTGCAAGGAACAGTTGAATATTGTTGGCATTTCCAATTTTAGAAGATGGGAGAAATTCCGTGGGAAATTTTATCAACGGTAGCCCCCATTATTGCTTAAATTGTTATTACACTTACCCCCAGTTTCACAGTGGAAGTTTAAACTTAAGTTCAGCTGAACCTGAACTTCAGTTCAAATTTTAAGTCAAACTCGTTCGGTTTCACAGTGCAAAATGAACTTCAGTTCAATTAAACGAAGTTTAAGAAGATTATGATTGCAACTTAGCAGCATTTTAGAAGATAGAGTGTGATTTGTTCTCCCTCGACCCTCGAACGTTTTTTTTTTCTCTTTTCACTCTCACAAAGTTGTAGGCACCTACACACACTCTAGGAACGAGCGAAATTGAACATCATTATGTTATGGTAGTTGTCAATTGAGAGTTGAGAATTTGAGAATGCTTGAATTTCAGTGCTATCCACGTTGAACTCAAGTTTAAACGGCAAAATACTGTCGTTTAATTTAAACTACAGAATGAACTCAGTTCAAGGTTTAAAAGAACACTGTGAAACCGAATAAGTTGTTGAACTTAAGTTTGAACCGAAAGTAGAGTTTAAACTTGCACTGTGAAACTGGGGGTTAATGTAACAAATGTATTGTTTTTGTTTTTTTGTCGTAATAAAGTTCCTCTGAGGAAGGCAGCAACCCCTGCCGAAACGTCGGGAAAGCTAATGTAAACTAGTTGTTTCATTTCAAAAACTTCAGTGACAAAAAAAAGCCGACGGAAAAATTTATAAATCACTTCCACTTATAAATAAGTCAATAATCGTCTATCTTCAAAATTGTAGAGCTTAGACGATAGCTAAAGAGGTATCGTCTTGTAATTATTTTAGAATTTTAAGAGCGATAAATGCTTTTTCGTTGATTTTTAACCATTTTTTTAAATAATAAAAAAATAAATTAAAAATTAATTAAAAATTTGGTTTCAAGAAAAAGTAAGAAGTTAAGAAGCGAAATTATACCTCAAGCTGTTTTAAGTGGAAGTCCACGAAAATTTATCTGATTTCGATAGTAATGAACAAAGCTTAAGACTTGACTTTATCGGTCAATGTAGGCGAATAAACTAATAACAAAAATTAAGGGAACAAATAAAATTAAAAATTTTGACAGGCTGTATTTCTGTGAAATTATAGTCGTATTGCGACTTTAAGAATCAAGATTCTAATTTTCAGATTTGTTGGCTAATTGTTTCTCATGCTATCCTATAACTAGTATTGTGCATGCAAATAATATTGTAAATTTTGGTTTTTTTTTATCCATCTTCAGAATTCCCTTTTTTTGAAACCTCCTCTAATTTTTTTTAGTTTATTTTAAGAAGATCTGCGACTATTACTCGTAAAAATTTGCATATTCGATATTAAGTGCAACGCGTGCCGCCCACCCGCACAGGGACGAATTACCGCTTGTGCTGTGCTTGCAATTTTGCTTGAGCTTGTTTGATTCCTCACCAATATAAATACGAATGCTGCCAAGGACAAACGCTTCTCATTTGTTTCCGTTTTGGAATATTATAAAAATGTAGCAGCAGGGGGTCGACCGACACCAGTTTAATTTTGAAAGTGGTCTACGGGGAAAAAAAAAAAGTTTGGGAACCTCTGCTTTAAATGAAAATCAAATAAACATAACAAAAAAGAGGCTGACATACAGCACTGTTTTTGCTCTAGCCCGCATCGTTTTATTTTCACGAGGTGAACCATATGGGTTATGAGCGATAATAAAACGCGGCTTTTGTTGCGACAGCAAACTCGATGCTAGGATTTATATCGTGGAATTTGAAAGAGTTCTCGGATCCGTATACTCTTAAATTCCTTTATATTGCTTACGTTCGGTCTGTGTTGGAATATTGCTCGGTGATATTGAGACCTTTCTATTTAAATAGTAGGTACTTAAGAATTGAAAATATTCAAAAACGCTTTACTAGACTTGTAGTTTATCGTTTACGGTGGAATATTCGAATGCCCTCATATGATTGGCGATGCCAAGTTATTGACGTAACAAACCTGGCTAATAGCCGTAAATATTTCTCTATAATATTTGTAAGAGACCTTTTAATCACATCAAATGCCTCTTTTTTTTGCTTTGATTTAATTCTATGCTCCCTCAAGAAACTTGAGAAAAGAAATATTCTCGGTGAACTCTTTCATAGAATTAATAATGGGCTTAATAAGATGTTAAGAGAAGCCAATTCTGTAGTTTTGAAGATTTTTTAATTCTTCAAATAGAAACTTGTTCAAACAAAAATTGTTGAGTATTATAAGGTAACCTGGATGGTATTTAAGTGTATATATTGTATCTAGTAGTGTTAAAGAAGTATATTATTAATTTTATAATGTTTTATCCGTTAGATGAAATAAATAAATGATGAACAGAGCTAAAAATATCCACAGGAATCTAGTTCTTGCAATCAAGTGACGATATGACTTAACAGGTTATCAAGATTTTTTAAGGAAATGGACTTATGTACAACAGATGGCTTAAATCAATTATTGAAATGATTATTCAAACTATATATTTGTGGTGTTGATTATACTCACATCCAATTGCCATGCAATCATAACCATTGTAATACTGTTCGGCAGAAGCTCGTTCAATAACTTCACCCAGGTAAGGACGTCGCACGTTATTCGGCAGTCGATTGCCGGGTGTACACCGACATTGATAGCCACCCCTTCTGAAACCCCAGCCATGCAAAGGTTCACATTCTGTGGTTGCTTTCTTGCAACGCGCTGTATCGGCGAAGTGATTTGGTTTGTCGTTTCCACCACCCTTCGGACACTGATTAATATCGATCCTTTCAAAGTCCATTTCTAAAACGGCTATAGCGGTGTATCTTCACATAAAAAAATATATAAAAGGATTAAGAAATAAACATTAAAAGCTTTTTTTTTACTCACTTTGGATACTCGATATGTCGAAACTGAGTGTGGCGAGGATAGATATCTGCGATGGGGACAACTGCCGACACCAACCACTTATTCGACCGTCCACAATCAAAGTATGGCCGCGTCCACTTCACTGGACCAGGAGTTTCGTCAGCTGCTGGTGGTCCATGGAATGTGTATGTCTCGTTAGTGTTGTTCGCATAGCGAATCTGAACTTTGTAGGTTGTCTTGGTGTCGTGTCGCTTGTCGACGTCATCGGGTAACCACGTCTTATACCACTCGTTGATTTTATATAACTCTGAAGTATAATCCTTGGAAATAGCATCAGGTGCAGATGCACCCAAATCGCGCACATCGAAAGTGTTCATTGTTGAAATCTTTTGCAGATGAATCGGATCATTAAAATCATCCAAACGAAATGCGCGCGGAGCAAATCTAGGAAATGTCTTATTGAAGAAGCCACGATAGGAAGATGTGTAAGAGCTGTTCGGTGAGAAGTAGATGGCTGAGGCGTTGATATACGGATTTGCAGACACATCAGCTACAGTTGAGAGGAAGTAGTACATCATTCCAGGATCATAGGTGTCGTTGATTGCTGGCCGAATAAATCGACTCTGGAGAATATAGCTCCAAAAGAAACTGCGACTCATCGCCATGTTGTGTAAATGTAACATGGCAGTACGATTTGGAAAAATCGGATTAACATTGATATCCTTGATATCCGGATGGTGCGAGACCGTGTCTTCTGGAAGGTGCATATCGCTAACATGTTGAATTGGACAATTCTCGGCCGAAACTTTATCAAACTTGATTTTAATTTCATCGAAGGCATCTCTGGACTGCCACTCGTATTGTGATAACACACCCACAATCGTCAAAGCCAGAAATAAAACATAGCTACGCCCAACAATAGTTGAAAGCATGTTTATTTCTTTTGTTTACCAAAAGCTTAATGCTTTTTACTACAAAAAAAATATCAAAGTAAATAAAATAATCGTTTACTTATTATATAATTGGTCAAACACTTAAACTACTGTAAATAATACTATATTATAAAATGAATTAACTAAAATAATAAACACAAAAATTTGTCATTCAGTTTCGATTCAAGTCCAATCCAAATGCAATATGCAAATATACCGAACGACGCCCTCTTCATTTCTTATGTCGTTTTCGATTACGGGTATTCACATGGAACAACATGGTTGGCCAACGTTGCTTGATGGAAACGGAACAAATTTTCAAAACGGGGGGTTCACATTCTCAAATTTGTTTGACAAGCATGGCATGATGATGCTTGATGGATATATCAAAATATTTTGATATCCACAGTACACATATTAAAGGTAATTAGGCCTATTCTGCCACATCTCGCTGGCCGAGAACTATAAGGTTGCATGTAAAAAATTTTTTTCCGAGATAATCGCCTTCAAAGTTTTAGAGGGCTGGTTTTTGCATTAAACAGTTACACCGGTATTCATAAACGCAAATGAAACACAAATTATCTTTGATCAGTGAGTTAAGTGTCAAATCATATCAATAAATCAAAATTCATGGCATTAAACTAACTCACCAAAGTAGGTACATTAAACGAGTAATTAAGTTAAAAATACTTCTGTCATTGTTGCCAAAAACTAGAGATAAAAGGAAACATACGCTTGTGACACACATGCTATCTAAGCCTCAAATGAGAGAGTGTATGTGCGAAAGTTCACATTTAGTGAGAAAGTGTATGTGAAATTCCATAAATAGTCTTTGGAAAGAGCAGAGTTCTTGTTGATTGTAGTAGATTTTCGTTAAGTTTTTGAATTTAACGTAGATTATAAGTTTATATTTTTATTGATATGAAATTTTAATTCGTGAACTAGCTTCTGATTGACGTTTTAGTTAATTTGTGAATTAGAAGATATCTGAGCAGTTTTTATTGATAGGGCTGTTAGATATCAGTAAAGTATTGATGCAATATGATAAAGAACCATCAAAAAGTCATAAAATCATTAAAAAATTGTTAATTTAATCACTTTAGATGATTTTACAAGCATTTTAAAAAATGATATAGAACTTTGTTGAGAAAAGGTTGATTAAAAATTCCGAAAAAGGTTCTATGTACAATAGGGTGGTCCTTAAATTGGACATTGTCTTGGATAGCCCTCATTCGATTCAAAACATTGAAAAACAATTTCCCTAATTTTTTCAGATTTTTATTCCACCCCCCTGGTCTCCCTTTTTTCACTTCAAGGTACAAATAATGGAGTTAGGGTGATTCTTATAACACGCAAACAAAAAGTCAGAACTTATAGATTAGATTTAGATGAAAAAAAAATCGTATCGGAGGGGGGGTCTATTTCCCCCCGTTCAGGCGGGAGGGGTAATTTTCTAAAAAATTGACCAAAAATAGAAAAAAAATTATTAAAAAACAACGGGACCACTTACAATGGCATGCTATAGCTTTTTTTAAAGCCATAAATCCAGTCTCTAATATATTTTTTAAATCAAGTTTTTATTGTAAATAGTTTTTGAAAAAATAATTTTCAAACCTTAAAAATAAAAACAAAAATAATAGTTTTTTACGTTTGAAAATTATTTTTTTCAGAAACTATTTACAATAAAACTTGATTTAAAAAATATATTAGAGACTGGATTTATGGCTTTAAAAAAAGCTATAGCATGCCATTGTAAGTGGTCCCGTTGTTTTTTAATAATTTTTTTTCTATTTTTGGTCAATTTTTTAGAAAATTACCCCTCCCGCCTGAACGGGGGGAAATAGACCCCCCCTCCGATACGATTTTTTTTTCATCTAAATCTAATCTATAAGTTCTGACTTTTTTTTTGCGTGTTATAAGAATCACCCTAACTCCATTATTTGTACCTTGAAGTGAAAAAAGGGAGACCAGGGGGGTGGAATAAAAATCTGAAAAAATTATGAAAATTTTTTTTCTCCGTTTAGAGTCATTTGATGCCTATCCAAGTTGGATTTTCAAAAAAACCCTAAATAAGGACCACCCTAATGTACAACATAGAACCTTTTAGTACTGAATAGATTATATGGGAGATGTTTTTGTATGGAGAAAAAAGCATTTATCCTAAAAAAAGACCTAAATTGCGTTTGATTGATGTTTTTATATTAAAACAATAAAGAAAAATCAATAAAAATATATTTTTCTCAAGTACAATAGTCCACAAATCACTGACAAAATGCACATAAAATCATTGACAGAAAGTTCTATGTTTCATTGTAAAAAAAACGTAGGCCTTTTTGCTTTAATCAAAAAGTATTTTGAATTCAAAAAGGTTCTATGTGATTTAATTTTGAGCAAGAAAGTTCTATGTAACCTAAACGCGTTTGTTTTTTGTGTGACAAAAAGAACGTTAAAGGTTCTATGTTGAACATAGAACCCTATAGTACTGAATAATAGTGCAAATTCAATGAAAGTTCTATGTTTTTTTTTGGCTGTAGTGCTGCCAGCAATTTTTTTTTATTTATCTTTTTTGTTCTATCTGAAAGACGCTAAAATTACGAAAATTTTGGTATATAAAACTCATTTTCGGCATTTTGGTCGACAAACAACCTTATAGTTCTCAGCCAGCGATCTGTTATTCTGCTATGAATTTTCTGTTATGAATCAAAAAAGATTTTCCGCATAAAAGATCTTTTATGATTCCTATTCAAGTGTTCGAACTTTTATAAAACTCTGTATACTAGCTGTGTTTTTTTGTTTGTCCATATGGAGTTTGGTGAAAAAAACGACATCGGGACATTTCAACATTTGCCTTGGTCTGCCATTTTGTTTTGAACTATCTTACCAACAAACATTTGACATTTCTATACAAAATATCGATGACACAACGACAATGGTAGTCTGGCAATACCGTTTTTATCGGGACAAAAGTTAACTCCAGTTAATTATCTGGACTTAACTAACTCTATATGGACATAGTTGTTGTTGTATTTAACATGTAAATTGTTTTGCTTTGTTGTCGTTTTTTTCACACAATTTTATTTGGATATGCAAAAAAACACAGCATGAAACCTATAGTACTATCATGAGGAAGAATTTTTTCTTTTCATAAGCCGTCTACAGACGGCGTTGGCAATAGCCAAGATTCGAGATTGTAGAGTTAAAAGTGGAAGGAAGAAATATAAATAGACGGAAAAAACAGAAAGAGAGGGTTGTATTACATTGATTCTGACATCAATAAGGGGAATAAGGGAGAAAACTAAATCAGTAATGTTAAAGTTGGCTGTTGTCATGATGAACGAAAACGATACACAAAACAAAAATGAAAACAATTTTTTTCCATGCCAATGCCTGTATGTTGTCTCTTGTCGAGGTATTAAGTAGGTATTTAAGTAGATATAGATACATACATAGCTATATCGTTTATTTTTGTTTTGCAAATTTGGGTTATGAATTTTATATTCACATTTTTCAATGCAATGTTGCTAGTTTTCACTAGGTCTTCAGGAATTTTTTATAAAAGATGGTGTTATTTATGTGATAGGTATTATTTATTTGTTTTCACAATTTGAATTTAGTATTAGGCACCTTACAATTTTTGTCGAGTTTTTCTGTGGGCTCAGAAGGGGGTTTACATGGAACAACATCTTGTCAAACATTGAGAACCATCGTTGTTTGATTATTTAAACGCAAAAACAACCATGTTGTCCAACTTTGTTGTATAGGGGGTTTCACATTCTCAAATATTGACATTCTCGAAACCTAAGAAATATTTTTACATTTGGTTTTCGGTATTTAACTAACAATTGATAGGGGCATTGGATATTGAACACAAAAATAACACAAAATTACCAAAATTTTTGAAAATTATCAACTTAAAAAAGAAATCACAATTTTTTAAAAACCTATTTCGATCTTGAAATTTAATTTCTGAAAAACTATTTAGTTAAATAAATTATTGATTTATAAAACAAATACAAGAATGTAGTATAAGCTTTCCAACAAGCTATAGAACATTTATTGTATGTGCTTTTGTTGATTTTTAATATTTAATAATTTTTTGCTTTGAAAGTCAATTTTTCAGAAATTGCTCCTCCTTCGCTATACGATTTTATTTTTTGAATATAGGGTCATGTCCCCAGTAATCCAACACTTAGTGGTTCATAATAAAGTAATCGTTGACTGTGAAGAAACTATTCAACGTAAATATTTGATGTAAAATTGTTTATCAGCTTAAACTCAAATATTTGTTATAACTTTTAAGGTTTTTCTTGTAACTTTAACAACTTTTTTTTATAAAAAATCAAAAGCTGAAAAAGCCAAGTTCCCCAGTTATTTCCTAGTTTCCTAAGCCCGAACAGAAAGTTTCCTTATTTCGAACACAATATTTTGTACATTGTTTCAACCAAAAAAAAAATCATAGAAGTATTTCTCTCAGTTCTATTAAACAAATTGTGTTTTTAATTTGTTTTTATTCAATTCTTTTAAAAACTAAATAAAATAAAAACAGTTTATCGGAATCTTAGTTTGAACACAATTCAAAAACTGTTCGAAAAAAGGAAGCTAGCAATTACATGAGTTTCCTTGAATCGAACACTGGTAAAAAAGAAGAAAAAGGTGTTCGAATACTGGACCCAACGTTCCTCTCAGTGTTCTTGACGTAAAACCGTAAAAAAAATTAATTTTCTATAACAACACTAGTGTTCGAACAGGCAACTCTAACAAACTTATTTTAATCTTTGGTCTAAACTTTTTTATCAAAATTTTAAGTTTGAATGCGAACTTCTTAAGAACAATGGACATAAATAATTTTATTTAAATTTATGATTGAAAAACAGATTTCTGGCTTTCAAAAACGGAATAGTACTTCTTTGTAAGTATTGTCTTTGTTTATCAATAAATTTTTACTTGCGATTATAGGTACTATAAGGCAAGTTTTGGATTCAAAAATGACTCCTACGATTTTTATTAAACTTTTTCTATATACTTAAATTAGTACGATCTACTACTAAAAAAGTAGCATGTTAATTACAACAACAAACTGGTATAATTCCGTATTGTTGTTGTGTTTAACATGCTACTTTTTTCTAAGCAAAGATAAAAATGCACTAAAAAAATAGCGCTAGTATCTGTCATAGAACTTGTTTTTTAATTTTGAATTTCCTCATTTCGGCTGAACGGATTTAGATAAATTTTTTATATACCAATATTTTTTAGATTTGCATTCCAAAATTAGTTCTTAAAAATGTTTTAAGAATTTTATATATAAACAATTATTTTTTTAAAAAACCGCTCCAACTATTCAAATTTTTTTTTTTGTATTAATTCATATTTGTTTAAGAATTTAGATGTTATTCCTTTTTCACAGTTCAAAGTATTAAAAGAGTTGTTTTAGCTGATTTAAATATCGTGTTTCATTCTTTTAAACATTTTTCTCTCATAATTTCCATGTATTTATATAGGAAATATTTTCTTATATATGCAGCGTATTTTACATAAGAGCAAGTACGTGCAATCCAGTCATTCATTTCTCCCTGAGTAAGCCAAGAGGACTTTTGAAGGTTAACCATAATAACCACAAAAGCGAGCAAAAACAACGACGAGAACTTTCAAAGCAAAAAGGCCAAGATTTTCCCCTAAGGGTTGTAATACAATGTGTTAATTTTATTTCGTAAATTGTTCATACAGACAATTTTGATGTAAGTAATTTAGAAAGATAGACTACGTTATATTTTAAATTAAAGTTTAAAGGCTGAAATACAATAGTAAAAAATCAGCTTGAAAATTACTATTTAAATACAATTCTTTAATGAAAAATGAAATATGAGATATATGAAGCGTTTTCCCCTCCAATAAAAGGCTTTATAGAATACAGCGAGATCAGATTGTATCACGTAACTTCCTCTTAACGTCACTGAAGATAGTACCTATAAGTAGAAAATGAAAATTTTGGAAAATGTTCCTTGAAGTAAAAACACCATTTTGTCTGAAAAACTTTTTAATCAAGTTTTTAAACAAATACAAATACAAATTGAATTTTCTTCAACTTATTTTTAATGTATCTAGTTTATTTTATCTAATTTTGTATTTATAAAAATTAAATATTATTTCGCGGTAGGTACTTTGATAAGAAAAAAATAGTTGAAATAGATATATTTTTTGTTTTGCCGATAGCCAATAACTTAATTAATATACATACCTAGACACAAAAAAGTATTTTTTTCCACATCACCCAGTGGGGTAAAATACTAGATGCGTTTTTTTTGTTGTGGTTTCCCCGATAGGCCTATTCCTCGTTCTAATACTACTTTGAAAATTATATAAATAAAAGTAAGTGGATGGAAGTTGCAATTGCAGTCTAGCTGCAGTTGGAAAAATTAAAATATATTTCAAGAAAAAATCAGTCTTATTTATTACAGGTTTTCTTAGAAGGTTGACTAGTTGTTGGCTTAAGTCTAAAATCCTTATTGGTCTTTTTAATCCCAAACTTAATCAGTCCGATCAAAAGAAATCTAATTATTGCTTTTTTGTGTTCAACACTGCAATTAATGATCAAACTACTGTCTATCAACGTCATGATTTCACACAACCATGTTTCTACAAGCATCTCCCTTTGTCGCCAGTCAGATATTTGTGGATTGTAGATTGTTTGTACTCTTCTAAAAGTCTCATCGAACGGTATCGAAGGAACAGTTAGTTTTCCAAACTCTGATGGCGTGGTGATACTCTCATAAGCCCTTAGTTGTATCAATAATGTTTGCTCTCTTGTATGATCTCTTTGTTCGATCATGTATTGAGAGCAAGATTCGCAGTTGAGTCTCTTCTTGAGCTTCCATGCCGCAAATCCAGCATAATATACGGAAGCTCCTACCTGCAATTTCCCAGAGCAAACATTATTTGCATTATATTGCTCTAAATCTACGTCAAGTTCTAAATTATTTCTCGCCAAGTCCTTATCAACTATGCTAGATTGGATTGGCAATAGGTGATCCTCGATTGGGTGTTCAAAGACAAAGTCTTCTTCCAACTCATTTTCGAAATCTTTTTCGATGTCAGCTCCTTTCAATAATGGCTCTGCTCCAGCATCTTCATAGCCAGAATGTTCAGCTGCACTTAGATGCTGGAAGGCGATTTGTTTGAGATTTCGAACAAATCTCAAAGCTGAAGGGTTTCTCTCATAGGAGCCTCTATTGCAACGTAACATAGAAAACAGATTTTCCACAACGTCTGTATTCAAATGCTGGAGTAGAACAAAGCTTTGTTCCTCGTTTCTGAGATATTTCCACATCTCTATGATTCCCAAAAGAGTTTGCTGCAATCCCTTGAAGCAATATGGGATTTTATGAGGACCGGTTGATCTCCATGTTGCAATCCAACCAATTACACTTTTCAAATATTCAAGAGTGTCGGTGGACTCCGATAAAACTTGTTTATTTGGATTCCTGGAGTAAAGTTTACCGGTATTAAGATGATCAAATAGATCATTAATTTTTTTTATAAATGTAGCTGTTGTTTGAGCATATTTCTTTTCTTCTTCAGTTTCAAAGAAGTTAACGCTCAATGCATATAAGATGCCAGAATACACATTGGCGCTAAATATTTGTGTGGCTAACTTAACTGAAAGTTTGTCAAAATTGTTTGGTTTAATATGGGCCTCGGTAAGTTTAAAAAAAACTTGAAATATCCCCTTCGAGTCTTCTCTATAAATTTTTTCGATAATGTGCCAATCAGCAACATCATTCCCGATTGTAATTTTATATTTTAACAATATGTTTCGCACACTTTTGAACAGGTGCGGATAATCGTAGAGCAAGAAAATCCGGTGATTTTCTATTTCCACGTACGGTGTACTCTCAACAGACATGGGTGGTTTAACAAGCTTTCTGTACGCTGAGCAATTGTTGACTCCCTGGTCGCAGCTTGTTGCAACAACAGTCAGCCCACACCTTATTACTCCCATAATTATACTAACCAACATCTTGGATAAAACCTCTGCATTTGGACTTCCAATGTAATATACAATGGTCTGCTTCCAATTTTTATTCAATCCACGAAGTGTGAATGCCATTACCTTAGTGGCTGGATTATTCATCCTTCCATACTCCCCAAAGTCTGTAAGCCCGTAAACAATGTCATCCTTAATACTATACTCTAGTTCTTTTTTTATTGACATTTCGTCAAAAAGTAGCACACATTTTTTGTCCATGGCTGTCATGCTTTTGGCTTTTTCAGTTAGCATATCCGACATCGGCTTACTAAATCCAGTTGGAAAGCGAATTTCGGAATGCCAACGGTAAATGGTACTAACTGCTGGCAGTTTGAATCCAGTACTCAACATGAAAGAGTAACAGGCTGGTGACTTAAAAAAAATTTTTAAAAACAAATCTTTTTCGCTATTTCCCCAAGGAGTATTATTTCTGTGGAAAAGTTGAGCTAAGATAAATGTTTGTAGCTCAGGTGTCGACTTTGCCATCTGTTTTTCGACATCATTTCTTAAAATATACTCCCGGTTTTATTTCAGTTTTTTGGGCGTACGAAAAATATATCTGGGTATGACACGGGTACGATTTATTTTCCGCACTGATTTATAAGAACGGAGAAATATGGGAAGAAGAAGGTAAATCTGTTATATTCAGTGAGGAATCTTTAATATAAGTGGTGGTTGAACTCGAAGCCAGATTTACTAAAGAAGCAGTTGGGCTGCAAGGCGTAGGTGGGGGCTGGGGCTCACAAGTCAAAGGTGTAGATGTAACGGTCGAAGTTGGCTGCTTCCGGTACCTCCATGCATCCATTAGATGAACACATGAAATATCAGTAGCAGTTTCGGAACAACTACATACCGAAGATATTGGAAGTGCGAATTTGGTTAAACTTTTACGAACGGATTGTATCAGGATGTCCTTAGTATAAAAATGTTTTTCACACATAAAGGGTACTTTGGGTAGTAAATCCTTCATGTGTGTTATATTTGCATGTTTTAACCAAACTGCCCTTCTGTGATCATTCGGTATTTGAAAAAAAGACAATTCCCCAAAAGTTCTTTGCAGCTCATCACAGTTTTGATAAGTACACCTTACCATTTTGCAACGAAATTGTATTAGGAAATGAATAGAAAAGTTAGTATCTAATTGAAGAAATGAACAGAAATATACAAATTAAATTTCAGTAGTATTCGTAGATGTGATTACCTAGTAGGTACCTAGACGTTAGGGAAATATCTACTCAGTCAATTGTTTTTAAAATCAAAAACAAATTAAATGGGATAGAAAGAACTAATGAAAATGTGTACACGTTAAGGATTTTAGTTAAGAAGAAACTAAAACAAACGAAATACAAATCTTCTCAGTAAATTGTTGTTAAAAGCGAATGAGAATAAACGTAAGCAAACAGATAATAATATATGTATACCTAAATAAACATCATTTACGAATTCGTTTATGAAAAAATTTATATAGGTACACGTTAAGGACTTTAGTTACAAAAAAACTAAAAACCCACGAAATGCAATAGAAATCTATCAGCTTTGTTTTTAAACAAAAAATAAAAATAAAGAAATAGAAAATAGTATATAAATAAATATTATTAAATGAAAATTTAGGGAAAATGTGTAGGTAAGGATTTTAGCTAAGCAATAACTAATAAAATCCACAAACTACAAACTCACTCTGATAGTTGTTTTTTATCAAAAACAAAACACATATATCACAGATAATTTTAATTTTAATTTTAATTTTTTCAATTAAAACACAACAGGGGAAATCCTGCAATTACTTTTTAATCAAAAAAAAAAAAAATCACTGAATCTTAGATTCAAAATAAAAACGCAAACTTTCTCTTGGAAAGAATATCTATAACACGAATAGATTGCTTATTTACAAAATGCAAGCAATTTTTAAGTAAAAAAAAGCTAACAAATTTCACAAAACTACCAAGCGAATTTTGCCAGTGGTAAAATTACAATTAAAATTATATTTCCTTTTTTCATATATTTTTTACGAATAAAATTTTTAATTGCATTTATTTTATTCATAAAATACAAGCAATTTTTCAGTGAAAAAAGCTAACACAGTTCACAAAACTACCGTAGTGATAAATTTACAATTAAATTTCACGAACGAAATTTTCAATTGCATTTATCTTATTCACAAAATGCAAGCAATTTTTTTAGTAAAAAAAGCTAACACATTTCACAAAACTACCGAAGTGATAAATTTATAATTAAATTAGCCGAAATTTATTTTTTTATACACTATTTTCCACGAACGAAATTTTTAATTGGATTGAATTAATTCACAAAATACAAGCAATTTTTTAGTTAAAAAAGCTAACACATTTCACAAAACTACCGAAGAGGTAAATTCACAGTTAAATTTGCCGAAATTTCGTTTTTTTCACGAACGAGATTTTCAATCGCATTAAGGTATCACCTATTAAACTTTCTTTAACTTTAGTAACAAACCAAAAACTTGATAATTAAATTCAGAGCTTATTCCGACCACGTTAGCTGAAGCTGAATCAAAAATCAATGACAAACGGATTCAAAAAAGGCGCAAATCTACTAGAAAGAAAATATCAAATATGTATGTACATATGTACGTATATAGCTATTCACAAGCTAAGCAACCGTAGAAACAGTCCAACAAATTGCAGAGCGGATGATTTTCATATGCATATATATTTTCAATAACGGTACCAACTAAAATTCCTGCACCCAACATCTGTCCTTTTCTGCTCATAGAACTAGATACGCACCTAGCCTCTTCTTTTAAAATAGGCTTTCTTGCCTCCCTCTAACTCTCATAAATAAAGTATATTGTCTTCTCATTATTTTATTATTATTATATTTCCTCTTTATTTGACTGTTCTGCATCTCCAATTAAACTCTACACACTTTAGTCAGGCTCACCACCATTAATTTCATAAGCTCTGCCCAGATGGCGAGTCGGTCGCTCATTGCCCATGATAGTACTATAGAATATATATACAATGGTATTATGAAACTTCGAAAACGAAATCAGTTAACGAACAGACCTAAAATCTGTTGTCATAATCAGCTGTTCTTTTAGTGCCCTATTACACGACGACTTTAGAGTCATGACTTTTTTCGAAATTCAATGAGTGCGAACGAGAAAAAACATCTGGTCTCACCTTCGCACTCATTTAATTTCGAAAAAAGTCATGACTCTAAAGTCGTCGTGTAATAAGGCACTTATGAATTTCGTTGAAAAAGAAAATGGGCAAATTGTATTTTCATTTATTTTGTCTGTGTTGCAGCTAAAAAGAGTCTTATCCTTAACACCGTAGAAATCTCAAGATTAGGAGAAACCACTAACAGGCCAGGGGCCTATTTCTGCGCTATTACATCACTTACATCAACTACATTTTACAGCTTCATTCTTCAACTACACCAGTTACATTTGTAATTTATTAAACTTTTTTATCTTTTATTTCATAACTCCAGTTGTATGTTTGAATCAGCCAAAATAAATGATGTAGTTTATGGATTTTAATGTACGATGTAGTTGATGTAGTTGATGTAGCTATGCGTTATAGTAGCGCTGAAATAGGCCCCAGGAGATAAGGTTGGATGATGTTGTTGATGTTCGTTGATGGAATATAACTCCCAGAAGTGATCTTACAAGAATAATTCTGAGTTGTATAGTGTTCTATTCAGTGCTCTGTTGTAGCTTAAATAAATAAAATAGAAATATATATAATTAAGCTGTTTTTGATCGATCGTCGTTTCTTGGCGCTTCCAACTTTGTCATGCTGATCTTCTGCGAATAGTCGCAAGCACTCTATTCTTTCTGTAAGGTGTTTTGAACGGCGTTTTTGTGCAATAGCTGAATACACTGGGGCTGTTAGGGACATTCAACAGACTCCTCTTAGTCGATGGAGATTGTTGATCTAATGCAGCGAGCTTTCCTGTGCCCTGCGCTTTCTTCTACAAAAATAGGTTTATTTTAATTTGCTAATTTGTTTATAAAACTATTTTTTAATATATTTTCTTACATTTGTCTCCTTTTAAGAACATTTCGTTGACGAAATATCCATTTTTACTTGATAGAACTGTGTTCTCATTGAAATCTTTTATGATAAAAGTCAAAGAAGTTTGTCTTTTATTCTTTTACGATTTATAGCAGATTTGATAACAGATTTTGACATGCTGAATACCGAAAATGCGATTTGTAAAAGATTCTGTTATGAGTTCGAAAGTTTGGCAGTTCATAACAGATACACTGTGTTCTCATTGAAATCTTTTATGATAAAAGTCAAAGAAGTTTGTCTTTTATTCTTTTACGATTTATAGCAGATTTAATAACAGATTTAGCATGCCGAATACCAAAACTATAATTCATAAAAGATATTTGACAGCTTAAACTTTTGTATGGAAATTCATAGCAGAATAACAGAATAGCAGAATAATAAAAGATCACGCTGAATAGGTCTAAATATTAGCTGTGTTTTTTTGCATGTCCAAATAAAATTGTGTGAAAAAAACGACAACAAAGCAAAACGATTTACATGTTAAATACAACAACAACTATGTCTGTATAGAGTTAGCTAAGTTCAGATAATTAACTGGAGCTAACTTTTGTCCCGATAAAAAGGTACTGTCAGACTACCATTGTCGTTGTGTTATCGATAATTTGTATAGAAATGTCAAATGTGTGTTGGTAAGATAGTTCAGAGCAAAATGGCAGACCAAGGCAAATGTTGAAATGTCCCGATGTCGTTTTTTTCGCCAAACTCCATATGGACATACAAAAAAACGCAGCTATCATTAGAGTTTTGATTTTTGTTTCTTTTGTGCATATATCAAAATTTGTGTCAAATGTCAATATTTGTTGTTATTTGTACGTGTATTTAAGTCATCACGATCCCAGCCATTTTTATTTCTGACAATTTCAATTTTAATTTGTTGTTGTTTTTACGTGTGTTTTCTTCCTCACGTTCACAGCCATTTTTTATTACCAACTGACAACCCGCGCAGTATAATACCTTAGATTTGTGTACTGTGTTTGATATCCATCTGGCCTTTTTCGAAGCGAGTAGAGCGGCTATGTAATTTTGGGTGATTTGTTTTCTATGAGCGTCAGGTTACCAAATCAATTTTCACTAATTGAAAAATGCGTAGTCGGATGATTTGCCGTTAATAATAATTTTCCGTTAATGCTAATACTAACAAATAACCCAAAATTACATAGAAAACATCACATGACAAAATTGAATTTTTCAAAACTAATTAACAACTAATCAATGGCAAATTATCAAGGAATAACATATTAAGGGTTTTCATGCAACATCGTAAGGTCGTCGTAAACGTGGTAAACTTTCAAACTTCGTAAATGTGTCAAATTTCCATACAAATTATGACAGAATTATGAAGTTTAAACTTTACAACGTTTACGAAGACTTTACGCTGTTGCATGAATACCCATATTATCTAAGTTTTGGAAGTTTTAACCACTTTTCGAAAAAAAAAATAGAAAACATAGGACGACAAATTCAAAATTATCACAAATAACTACTACTTAATGGTAAATTTTTAAGCCATACACCATCCGGTATAGACAGTTTTTACTCCATTTTCAGGTAGTAATTTTCCAATTTCATGTCAAGCTACCAAAGAACCCAAAAAACATAGAAAACATTTCACGACGAATTCAAAATTGTCACAACTAGTTGAAGAAGAATAATTATTTACCATTTAGAATATTATTTTCCCATTTTCTTTATTGAAAATTATCATACTCATTCATATTTGTGTTCGCCGAGTTTCCAAAAATGAAGAACTGTTTCGGTATCCGCATGTTAGCTTGCACAAATACAGGGATACGAAAACTTCAGAATCAAACTGCAAGTGCCTGTTTCTTTTATTGGCGTTCCGGATCGGAGAGTTCTTCCGAATTGCCAATCGAAAAGGCCGTTATTAACGACAAATTATTTAATATTCCGTTTGCTCTGTGAATTTTTATTAAAAGGAAAAACAAATCAGCCCCCATTTTGTTGTTTTATTTCATTATTCTTTTCGCTCACAGTTTTTATTGGGAAGAATAGGTTATGCATGTGTGTATAGGTATACATATCTGAATATTTCACTATTGTGAGTATATTAGTGACATTTCGATACTTATATATCCTTATGTTGCCACTATTCAACCTCCAAACGCGTTTAGCTTAGCTTATTATGAGCCTATGTTACGTTGTATAAGATTTATGAATAAGGTTTTCGTGCTCAGAGTCATTATAACGAGTGAATAGCGCTATACACTTGCTATGATGCACTTATGAATAAGGCTGATAGAACACATTGAATGACAAATTCAAAATTGTCACAACTAATAAACGACTAATGAACGGCAAATTATCTAACTAACCATTTTTCGATTCGTCAAAGTTGCTTTGATAGCTTGACACTCATACACAGTCATATTTATTAGATTTCCTTAGAACACGCTTGGGCAGTTGTCCAGCTAGTCAATGCCTAAATAGTTTAGGCAACTTGTTATTTATAAACGCATTCCAACAATTGCCCAAATGTGGCCTCATTTATTCACTGACATGCCTGTATTTATTCATTTTTGAATAAATTAATGAATTTTAAAGGCTCCCCCAAACCAACGCGAAACATTCGCCAACGACGCGAAATCATTCACAATAATAAAAAATATGAAAGATACACAATGCTACACAACAACAAAAAATCGTCTTTGCGAATGATTCGCTACGAATTCGTGTTGGTTTGGGAGAGCCTTAAGGCCTGGTCAAACAGAGCGCGGTCCGGCGATCTTTGTAAAAATTTACAAAGAAAATTTGACCGTCGTGTTCTTACTCTCGCAGTAAAGTATTGACCGTCCCGTCGGATCGCGCTCTGTTTGACCAAGCCTTTAGTACGCTTTGGGGCTCATTCAACTAGCTTTTCATTCATTTAAAAACTAGAAAATTAGAAAACCAGAAATATTTGCCCACCTTATTCATTAAACGTGTCTACTTTCAAATAAGATTTGGACAACCAATTTCAGAGAATAAGTTAGTCAATCGGTCCGAAGCATGGTATAAAAATACAAGGTATGTTGTATATGAGATGAAGGGTCGCCATATTTTGTTTTGTGTGACGTCATAGCGAGTGTTCACCAACACATAGCTTTAAAAAATAAATTATTTACTGTTTTACTTGAAATTTAACAAAATATAACTTCAAAACATAAATAATCTATTGTTTTACTTTGAGTTTTAATAGCAAATAGCTTCAAAACATAAGCAATCTGTATTTACTTTCTTTGCCATAAATGACAAACAATTGAGATCATTCACTCGCAATGACGTCATGAATCAATTGCCTGAACTGTCAAGCATACCTTGTTATTCTTATACCATGGGTCCGAAGTATTTATAAATAACATTTTAGAGTTGGACAGGTGTCATGGTATAAGAATAACAAGGTATGCTTGACAGTTCAGGCAATTGATTCGTGACGTCATTGCGAGTGAATGATCTCAATTGTTTGTCATTTATGGCAAAGAAAGTAAATACAGATTGCTTATGTTTTGAAGCTATTTGCTATTAAAACTCAAAGTAAAACAATAGATTATTTATGTTTTGAAGTTATATTTTGTTAAATTTCAAGTAAAACAGTAAATAATTTATTTTTTAAAGCTATGTGTTGGTGAACACTCGCTATGACGTCACACAAAACAAAATATGGCGACCCTTCATCTCATATACAACATACCTTGTATTTTTATACCATGGACAGGTGTCTAAAGCAGAGAATATCAAATAAAGAAGCCAATCCTTCGTACGTTTCACCCCCCAAAACCCATTTGTTTACATTGTTGTATTTGTAATTTCATTTCGTGTCGAAGAAATAGATGTGAATTGCAACAACAACTAGACCTGTGCTGAATGACTAGTTGATTCTATGTGTGCGTTTTGCACTGCTTTTCACTAATACTTTGCAAATCTAATACATCAGCTGTTCGCTTCCAGCTTGTAGGCAAATCAAATTGACAGCTGAGGATTGACTTCTTTATTTCATATTCTCTGGTCTAAAGTTAGACATCGCTGGGAATGGGTTTATAAATGGTGGTACACATTATCAAACCTGAGTGTCACGCGTGTTGGATATCAAACCTGCCTGAAAAGTTTCGCGTACACACTTATCAGTTATGTTGGGCGTCAGGCAGGGAAATTCCACTACTCTCAGAAAATTGTTTCTTTTTATTTTGAGGCTATTACCGCCACGAATCGTGTTGATTCCTTTTTTACATGACACACAAGAGCTTTTTCTTATTTTGTTTGAACTTTTTCCACTGATTCGTTATAAAAATTCTTGTTTTGTTCCGTGAATGACGGCTCATGAATGAAATTGTGTACACATCACCCAACAAACCGAGGGTTGTCACGCAGTATCAAAAAATTTTGTGAGCAGGCAGTTCTGAGTGTCAAACCATCATTCAGCGTGTACACATTGTCAGTTCGGTTTGATATCCAACATGGCTGGAACTCAGGTTTGATAATAGGTCTGTTCCTTTACTTTGAATTTCTGTGATTTTCTGTGCATTTCTGCGCATTTCAGTCCAAAGTTGTGTCAAAGTTCATATAAAAAAAATATTTTGACACAAGTTTGGACTAAAAATCACAGAAACCCAAAGTAAAGGATCAGACCTAATGTGTACAACGCTTAAATAGCACTGATATGGTTTTAATTTTGTTGAAATGATAATTTTTGTATGGAAAATGAAAGGGACAGCAATAAAGTATGTAGAGGACAGGGATAGATATATGACTGGAAAGATATTTCCATATCGTTTCATGTAAACATTTCACCCGATTTTGGGAAGAATCGTACTGGAAAAATCGGGGGATGTAAATGCCGACTAAGCGAGCGTGACTTTAAAGTGAAAAATATTCAAAGGTGTAAATAAAATAAAATAATTATCCAAACCATTGTAATGAATAAAATAGTATATGATAATGGTAAATTTAATAATTTTGAAAAAATTGGAGAGGGTACTTACGGAATAGTTTACAAAGCAAGAGATACAAAAACTTTTAAGGATGTTGCACTTAAGAAGATACGCTTGGAAAGGTAAACTCTTTTTAAGTTGAACTATCTATTTTGTGTTACAATAATATTTTATTTATGTAGTGGATAAACCTTAATCAATTGAATGGGTACGCTTACATCTTGATAAATCGAGCCTGAATAGTGTGAGTACTGCGCTTATCTTTAGTTCGTAGCACCACATGATTCGGCTTGATCTTCCAGACATAGCAGCAAATTGTATTAAAGTTTACATTTTGCACATTGTTACCTATATTGTTTCATTCATGAATATAAACAAAAATTGGGTGCTTTTTGCTAAAAGTACAAAAGCCGACAGCAGATTTTGGGAGTGGATGTATAACCAAAAAATGAGTATGATAGTTTGTAGGTACATACATATATGGAGGGCTCACAGCTGTACCGAACCAAGTCAGAAAAAGAAAATTCAAAGATATTAAGAGGTTTATTACTTACTGCCATTAATAAGTGAATATTTTACTAGTAAAAAGGAAAAGTCTAAAGTTTATTCTCTAAATTAAATTATTATTATAATTCTCTTATTTAAAAATGAAAAACTTGAGTTCAAAAATATGCACAAAAATCTGCAAAAAAAAAAAACAAAACATGACTTGGTTCGGTACAGCTCTGAGCCCTCCATATCTATATGCATCCGGATATCGATATTTTAGCCTTTGTTGGGGTAGAGGTTTTAAAAAGGTATCCTATTTTACAAAAAGTACCTGCCTATAAGCTCCTGCATAGATTTTGGTTATTTTTGGAGTAACCGCGGAAAAATGTATGGAAATTGAAAAAAAAAAAAAAAAATAGAGCCTTTAGCACAGATACTATAGTTAGAGACATTTTATTCACTATTGCTCAACTGACTGATAAATCCAAAGTTGGCCAACTTTGAAGTTAATTTCAAATCCAATGTTGAACGTAAAGTTGAAAATTGCTGTATTCACTTCTTTAAGGCCCAATTTATTCAGTCGAAGTTGAATACAATTTGGGGGTTTTTATTCTCAACTCGAGAAATCGCTTTTATTCACTCGTAGTTGATTGGCTCAACTTGTGATACCTATTCCAAAGTTGAGAAAATTTAGCGAGCAAACTTGAATTTTTCTTCATTTCTTTTTATTCAATCAATCAATGCAGTTATGTTGAATTTTCGCTCTTGACTTCCAAAGTAAAAAATAAATAAAAATATACTACATTTATACATAGTTAATATAAATTGTTTTAATAACTATTAAATAAATAATTTGAATTATTATTTATTATTATTATTAAAATTTATTAACTATAAATTAAAATTTACACGTTAATACAAATTGTTAAGAGACTTAGCTGCTGCGGCTTCTGACTCTTAAGAAAATAAAATATTTTTGTTTGTTTAATTTGTTATTAACTAAAGAAATAAGCAAGAGTACGATAACTTAGGCGCCAAGAAATAATAACGGTTTTTTGTAGAACAGTTCAATACAAGCATTTTTTTCTATGGGAGGGGGGGGTCTATTTCACCCCGTTTGGGTGGGAGGGGCAATTTCATAAAAACAGTACCAAAAATGTAAAAAAATATTAAAAAATAACGGTAATACTTACAACAAAGTATGATATCTTTATTTAAAGCCAATACTTTGTTCTATTAGCCAGTTTTTGAATCAAGTGAAATCTATGTATGGTTTTTGAAAAAATGAATTTTAAACTCAAAATTTGCGAGAAAAAAGCATAAAGAAAAGGTTTAAAGTGTAATTTATTAAAACTGTAAAATTATATATAATTTTTTTTCTGAAATTCGTTGCTCTAATTAATTCTTAATCTAAAACTGAAAACTAGATGATTCTATGTCTTCTAGTTTTTGAAAAAATCGATAGTTACTATAACTACTTTTGTATGGGATGTTTGTTTTTTGCTTGCTTACGTATTACGGCTGGCGTATAAACAGTGAGGTATATATGGGGGGGCATGCTGCCCCCCTGCAACCCCCCTGCTTGGGCACATTATAGGATTTGGGGTAGGTGCGAGGTTGGGTGTATGCAAAGTTTCTTTTGCATTTAAAGAATCTGGATTAAGCAAATATATACAAAGCAGTTGAAATGTTCAAAGTATGCATACCCACTTAGATCATAAAAAAAACGAGCAAACATTCGAGTTTTGTACGGTAGTAGTTTTAGTAATTTTCAATTTTCTCAAAAACTAGAAGACAGAATCATCTAGTTTTCAGTTTTTGATTAAGAATTAATTAGAGCAACGAATTTCAGAAAAAAAATGATATATAATCTTACAGTTTTGAGAAATTACACTGTAAACCTATTTTGTATGCTTTTTTCTCGCAAATTTTGAGTTTAAAATTCCTTTTTTCAAAAACCATGCATAGATTTCACTTGATTTAAGAATAAGCAAATAGAACGGAGTATTTGCTTTAAAAAAAAGTATAAAACTTACCTGTAAGTATTACCGTTATTTTTGTATAATTTTTTTATTCTTTAAGTACTTTTTTTATGAAAATCCCCTACTGACCCATAGAAAAAAATTCTTGTATTGAACTGTTCTACTAAAAACCGTTATCATTTCTTGGCGACTAAGTTATCGTACTCTCCCCAAGAAATAAGTTGAATAGTGAGAATTATGTATTTAGGTTCATAAAGTTTTGATAATTATATATGTATTAGATTTTAAAGTTATGTAGGTTTATAAAGTTGTATATTTTTCTGTTGTTGTTTGGATCCAAGTTTCTTAGGATCTCGATGATTGATAAATTCGCTGTAGATAAGCTGGTGTTTGAAGTCGAGTATCTGCATGTATCAATTCCTAGAATGTGATTGACATCCAAGATTGCATGGCAGCCTGTAAAAGTCGGAGGGCTTTCTTTTTTTAGAAGGTGTTGATGTGTGAGAGTAGTGTGCCCTAGTCGTAGTCTTACCAGAGTTGTGTTCATCTGCCTTGAAGTTGAGGTAGGATAAATTGGTTGGGTTTTGTCAATGTTGATGGAACTGTAGAAGTGATGGTAATTCTTCCAGTCATTTAGTGTATGTGCCTTAATTTTTCGATTTACTTCACATAATAGGTCACGTTTTGTCACTGACAGTACTGATTTCACAGGGGAAAAATGAGCATCATTTGCTGCTTTATCAGCTTGTTCGTTACCAAATATCCCAGCATGGCCGGGAACCCACATGAGTTTTAGTTTGTTGGCAAACTTAATGAGGTGGTCTCTTATTTTGCTTACAATGACGGTGCTGTTGTTGGGATTTTGTATCGCATGTAGAACTGCCAAGCTGTCCGAACATATCACAAAGTGGCCATGTAGTTTTGATATTATTTCTGCAGTCCTTAGGATCGCGGTAGCTTCGGCGGTGAATACAGAAACAATATTGTCTAGAATTCCAATGGATAGAAGGGAACCATCTTCATAAGTTGATGCAAACGATGTGCTATATTGGGTTTTGGAACCATCTGTAAATACCATTTTCCAATTTTTGGACCTTAGGGCATCAGTAGTATCATTGAACAAAGATCGATAGATGTATGAGGAAGTGTGATTTTTGTCGTGTTCAGTCATGTCCATGATAAAAGAGGAATCTTCAATGCACCATGGTGGGGATCCTGGATAGTATTTTTCTTGTTTAATAACTGGAAGTTCCAAAGATTTGGCTGTTGTTATAGCAGTAGAAATGGCTTAAGGGATACGTTTAAGATACTTTGATTTATCGAGAGTTTTGACATCTTCATCAATAATTGAGCCTTGGCTGAAAGCAAGTTTCACATAGAGCTTAGCTCTGGTTTCAAGAATACGTTCTTCTACTAGGGGAAGTCCAGCTTCTGTCATTATGTTACGTATTGGGGTGGTTGGGAAAGCATTTAGACTTCTCCGTGCAGCTTGGTGGTAAGGAGCCTTGATGTAGTTTAATGTTGTTTTAGAAGAGTTTCCGTAAATTGATAAACCATAGTCTATCTTACTTAAGACTAAAGATCTTGTTACATTACATAAAGTATTTATATGTGCAAATGATTTTTTACTGGATAGATAATTTACAATGTTTACCCTAGCAGCTAAGCTCTTTTTAAGTTCTGTACAGTTGTTTTTGAAGTTATATTTATTAATGAAAATAATACCTAGAATACTTAGATTAGTTACATTTTCAATACCAATATTGTTAATGTTGAAAGAAACGCCAGTACAAGATGTTTTACGACATATATGCAATGTTTTGCATTTATCAACTGATAATTTAGCACCCGAAGTGACAGACCATGTTAAAATATCTGCTAGAACATTTGAGAAAAGAGCTTGATGTTCTGCGAGGCTATTGTGCTTAAACATAATGTATACGTCGTCGGCGTAGATACAATGGTCTAGTTGCGAGTATTTAGCTATGATAGAACTGACGTCGTCAAAAGCAATCAGAAATAAGACGACTGATAAAGGAGATCCTTGGGGGATGCCATTGTGGAGAGGAAAAGATTCAGAAAAACAATTGTTTGACTTGACGCAGATTTTTCTATTTGTCAAGAACGATTTAATGTAGTTGAAGATTTTGGGTCCGATACCCCAAGGTTAGGTTAGGTTAGGTTAGGTTAGGAGGGGTGTGCACAGCACAGGGCTGTTGCGTACACGGATGCCTGTCGGTCCATTGTGATCCCCTTACAATAAGAAAGCAGAGATGCTCCTAAGCTAATGATTCAGATAGACTGGCTCATTTACGAACCAGCCTGTGCTATCTATGAATTTCCTCATATTTACCATTGAGACCTGCGCTAGATCGTCCAGTTCTCCAACAAACCTGTTTCCCAAGTAGCGGAGGCGGCTTGTTTGGAGGTTTGGACAATCGCAGAGCAGGTGTTTAATGGTTTCTATTTCTTCTACATCCTGACAGCTCCTACAACAGTCGGGTGCGAGTACACCCAATCTGGTGGCCATTGTGCCAATGGCGCAGTGACCCGTTAGTACACCTATCAAGATTCTAATGTTCTTTTTACTCAGCGATAGAATATACTGAGTTTCCTTTTCATTAATTCTAGGCCATAAACTTCTAGAGATAGCGCAATCGTTCCTGGTAATCCAGGATTTATTGATTTGCTCTTTCATTATTAGGTCCATTTTCGTTTTAATTACGCCGATCGGGATGTCTAGTCCCGTGTCTAATTGGCTACTACTGTTTCCATTTGACAATGACCCTTCCTTGCCAGTTCATCTGCTATATCATTCCCTTCTATATTGCTATGTCCAGGAACCCAGCAGAGTTTGACTCGGTTAGTGTTGCAAATTTTGTTCAGTATGCCTCGACATTTTGCCACTGTTTTGGATCTTATGGTCTCACTGGCTATTGCTTTGATCGCAGCTTGGCTGTCCACGAAAAAAGTGATCTCCGACGAGATCAGTTTTTTCTTGTGTACCAATTCTGCCGCTTTATGAATAGCATAAATTTCAGCCTGAAAGACACTACACTCATCTGGGAGTTTATATGATTCCCAAATATTAAGGGCCTCACAGAACACCCCCGCACCTGTTCCTTCTTCCATTTTTGACCCGTCAGTATAGAAGGGGATACCCTGTTCACTAATTAGTGAGTTGGGTTCCCATCCATGTCTTTCGGGTATTGAAATAGAGAAGTGTTTGTTAAAATCCATTAAGGGTGGAATATAATCAGTCTTCACATCAAGTCCAGCCACTGTGTCATACCTTCGTAGGATAGACCCATGACCATAGGTGCTGTGCTTCCAAGAGCCCATTTCTTTGAGTCGAAATGCGCTTTTGGCTGCTGTGCATCTAGTGTACTCGTCCAGGGCTGGAAGATTTAGAATAATTTCCAATCCTGCCTGTGGTGTAGACCTCTGTGCCCCCGTTATTCCTATACAGGCTAGTCTCTGTACCTTATTCAGGTTTTTGAGATAGCTTACCTTATCAACAGCCTTCCACCACACTATAGAACCATAGGTAAGTATGGGGCGAACCATCGTCATGTACATCCACTGGATAATTTGCGGTCGCATACCCCAACGTGTACCAAAGGTCTTTTTGCATGTGTAGAAAGCGCATAGTGCTTTTTTCATTGTTTCCTCTGTGTTACGTTTCCATGTTAGCTTGGAATCAAGGATTACTCCAAGATATTTAGCTTCCTTGGAGAGTTTCAGAGGTCCGATACCCCAAGCTTTGATTTTTGTAAGATTTGATGGACACCGATTCTATCAAAAGCTTTTCGAAGTCTAGGCACAATATGGTCACGTGATTACGAGCCGATAGAGCTCTTGTGATATAGAAATCGATATGAAGCAAAGCATCATTACAGCCTTTGTTTGCTTTGAAAGCAACTTGGTTCGAGCTTATCAGATTTCTTGATTCTATAAACCACATTAGTCTTTTGGCAACAACTTTTTCCATTACTTTGGAAGCGCAAGGAATGAGTGATATAGGGCGATATCCGTTAATAATATTATTTGATTTGTTTGGCTTATGAAGAGGAAGTATTGTTGCTAGTTTCCAGTTCTGTGGAATAGTGCCTGTGTCGAGAATGTTATTAAAACAGTTTTATTAGCCTGCATTTGGTCGGAGGAGGAAGATTTTTAGCATCGGATATGATATGCGATCTCTACTGGGAGTTTTACCTTTTAGTTTGGACAAACAACTTTAAAGTTCTAAAAACGAAATTGGACCTTCAATATGGTTGGATTGTCGAGATAGAGGTGTATGATTGCTCACTAAGCTTAGAGACGATAGTTTTAGAGAAGTTCTCGTCTTTGGAAAGGTTTGACCAATTACTTGCAAAATAATTGTTTATTTCGTAAGGATTTGTTATTTGCTGATCGTTAGATGTAATACACTTGATGGATTGAGGTGTAAAGGTACCGGTAAGACATCGAATATCTTGCCATATCTTGGATGGGGAGGAAGTGGGGTTGATTGCAGCAGTAATTTCTCCGAACTTATTGGCTTTACTATTCTTTACTTCTCTTCGGAATTTTGCGTTTGATTTTTTGTATGCTATAAGGTTTTGTTGAGTAGGGTGTTTTTAAAGCATTTCCAAGCCTTGTTTTTATATTTGCGCAGAGAGCTGAGCTCTGAATTCCACCAAGAAACTGTGTGTTTTCCAGATTTTGGTGAGTTTTGAGGAATTGCGAAGTTTGCAGCGAGTCGGATAGCTTGAGTAAGCGAGCGGCCTCTTGATTAATGTTGGGAGAGATATTTTTACCTGACAAATCGTTTAAAATGTGCTTTTGGAAACTAGGTCAGTTAGCTAGATCAGTTTTAAATTTGGGGGCGAAACGAGATTCAAAAGTCACTTGGTTAGAGAATATGGTAGTGATGATCGGGAAATGATCACTGTTATAGAGATCGTCTAAAACCTTCCAAGAGATTTTGGGTATGTTTCCGGGGAGCAGGTGGTAATATCGATATGAGTAAAAGTTTGGTGCGTGGAAAAATGAGTAGGGGAGCCGTCATTGAGAATTATTAGGTTAGAATTAGTTAAAAACCTTTCCCAGATTGCTCCTCTAGCATTAGTTTTGGGAGAGCCCCACAAAACTGTTGAAAAACATTCTATATCAACATACTTTGTTTAAATATTATTTGTTTTTTGTATAAACTTTAATTTAAAAATAAGTTTGTAATTTTTCATTCTAACAAAATTTGTTCTTCAATAAAGACTTATTTTATTATTATTTCTTTATTAATTAAAGGCTTTTTAACTAAGGAATTTCAATAGGTTATGGGCCCAGACACACAAACTAATTGTTCATAAAAAGAAAGAAAAGCGGACTCAAATCTCAAAGATTAATAAAGAAATGGCAGATACGAAATTCTCGATTGCGAAGCTAAATAATTCCAATTATTTTATATGGAAATATAAAATGGAAATGCTTCTAATGAGAGAAGGCGTATGGGGAACAATATCTGAAGAAAAACCTAAAGATGCAGGAAATGGTTGGTCAGTAAAAGATGATATGGCAAGAGCAACTATTTGCCTTTCTTTGGAAGATGACCAATTACATCATGTCCGAAGATGTTCTACAGAGAAAGAAGTATGGTCTATTTTACAATCATACCACGAGCGGAGCACGTTAAGCAGTAAAGTGAGCATAATGCGGGACATTTGTAGCCTTCATCTGGAAGAGGATGGAAATGTGGAGAGCCATATCGGCACAATGCGGAACCTATTCACTAAATTGCAAGGGACGGGAGAAAAATCTTTCACCGAAAGCTGGAACGTTGCAATGCTCCTGAGCAGTTTACCTCGCAGTTTTGATACTTTGATAACTGCATTGGAATCAAAACCAGAATCGGAGCTGACGATATGTTTTGTGGAGTCAAAACTTATTGAAGAATATAGACGGCGTCATCCAACTGAGCAAAAGGAATCTCAAAATGCCTTACTGTCGATGAAGAAACCAAGACATTTCAAGAAACAAAATTCGGAAGCAGAGTGCTATTTTTGTCATTCTAAAGGGCACCTGAAACGTGATTGCTTGCGGTATATTGAATGGAAGAAAAAGCAGCCAAAACAAAAAGTTAATGTAGCAGCAGAAAAGGTGAGTGATGAATTTTGCTTGGTTATTTCTGATTCTGATAGCTCTTGTGGAAAATGGATTGTGGATTCGGGAGCTTCATGTCATATTTGCAAAGATAAGGATTTAAAAAAGAAATAAGTGTTAAGTTTCAAGAAGTCATATACGTTCCATCAATGCAGATGAATCTACTATCGGTAAAGAAACTAACTTCTAACGGTTGTGAAGTTAATTTTAAAGATGATACGTGCTACATTAATAAGAATGGAATATCGGTTGCTATAGCAAAAATTAAGGAAAATTTATATTCTCTATCCCAACATGAAAAAGTTTTTCTTTCGAATGCGGAATGTACGGGAAGATGCATACATTATTGGCACAAACTTCTTGGTCACCGTTCGATTGATGCGATTTTGCAAATGAAATCAAAGGGGCTCGCTGATGAAATGTCTATAGATAGTTGCAAAGGCCAAAGTTCTTGTTCTGTATGTCCAATTGGTAAATCTACTCGCATTCCATTTCCAAAGAAGATTGATTTAAGTTCAAGGGGGGTACTTGACATAATCCATACGGATGTATGTGGTCCTATGGATGTGCCAACTCCGTCCGGCAACAGATATATGCTAACTTTCATCGATGACTTCAGCAGGTATTGCCATATATACTTACTCAAGCATAAATCTGAAGTATATGAAAGACTAAAGGAGTTCATTGCTATGGTTAGAAATACAATGAATAAAAAACCAAAATTGATACGATCAGACCGAGTTGACGAGTACACAGGGAAAAACATAGTTGAATTTCTCAAGCAAGAAGGGATATTGATGCAATAAACGACAGCTTACTCACCGGAACAAAATGGAGTAGCTGAGCGAAAGAATCGTTCACTTGTACCAAATGACATAACTCGGAAAAGACATTCAGAAGGGGTTAAACACAACAAGAAACCGGAAGAAAAATTGGTCGAATTTGCGTTTCCTCCAAGAAAACTGTTAGAAGATACAGAAACAGATGTTCAAAATAACGATATGAATTCATCTATTGTCTCATTTTACGGTTTTAGTGATGAAAATACTAATGATGAACCAAGTCCAGAAAAAGTAAAGCTTAGACAGTCAAAAGATTACAAAACATACCACCAGTCAAATATATTAATCAAGTTCAAGAAGTAACCAGTAACATATGAGGAAGCTATTTGTGGTGCAGATCGTAAGTCGTGGTTGAAAGCTATGGAAACCGAAATGCAATCATTGGAGAAAAACAAAACTTGGATTTTGGTAGATATGCCTCAAGATCGGAAACCTGTAGGTTGTAAGTGGGTTTTCAAGCGCAAACATGAAGTTGATGCAACTCGATTCAAGGCACGATTAGTAGCACAAGGATTTACTCAACGTTATGGCATTGATTACGATGAAGTATTTTCACCAGTGGTTTCTCATACAACTTTAAGAACATTATTTGCAATAGCAGGAAAACGAAAACTTTTAATTCATCACATCGATTGCAAAACGGCATTTCTTAATAGTGATTTGAAGGAAACAGTATATATGAAACAGCCCATTGGTTTTAAGATACCAAATCAAGAAAACAAAGTTTGCTTACTCAACAAGGCGATTTGTGGATTGAAGCAAACAGCTCGTTCATGGAATAAAAATATCCATAATGTACTTATAAAATTGGGTTTCAAACAAAGTCAATCGGATTCATGTTTTTACAATAATATTAAAGAAACCAAAGCAACATTTGTACTAATCTATGTTGACGACGTACTTATAGCAGCAAATAATGAAGAAGACATAAATTCCTTTAAAGAAAGTATTAAAAAATATTTTGAAATTAGAGACCTGGGACCAGTAAAAAATTATTTAGGATTACAAGTTGAAAGGGAAGGAATAGGTGTATTTTCAATTTTGCAGTCATCTTATATTGAAAAAATTGTTTCGGAAACCGGACTTTCAGAAGCAAAACACTCAACCATTCCTATTGAACCATCTTATGGAAAATTGAATAATCCACAGAAGAATCTCAACAATAACAAAGCATATCAAAAATTAATTGGCAGTTTACTTTATGTTGCTTTAAACACCAGACCTGATATATCAGCGGCAGTTTGTATCCTAAGCCAAAAGACAAGCCAACCTACGGAGGAAGATTGGGTAGAACTAAAAAGAGTAGTTCGGTATCTAAAAGGGACAATAAATGTAAAATTATCATACAACGAAATAAGCAGTCAATTACTTGTCGGTTACTCAGATGCCAATTGGGGCGAAGATAAAATGAATCGAAAATCTAACAGTGGTTACATATTCAAAGTGTTTGGTGGACTTATTTCTTGGAGTTGCAGAAAACAAACGTGTGTTGCTTTATCATCTACGGAAGCTGAGTTTATCGCACTTGCTGAGGCAGCAAAAGAGGCTTTATGGTTGAAATCTCTGCTGTCAGATTTTCAGGAATCATGTGATCAACCAATTCTTATTTATGAAGACAACCAAAGCTGTATAAAAATGATCGAAGGCTATAAATTCAACAACAGGTCGAAGCACATCGATATCAAATTCCATTTTATAAGAGACTATGTTGAAAAGAAAATTATTAGATGTGAATACTGTCCAACCGATGATATGCTTGCTGACTAATTAACAAAACCCTTACCAGCAAATAAATTAATAAATCTTCGAACGCGTATTGGACTCCTAGACAATATAGAATGAGAAGGGGTGTTGAAAAACATTCTATATCAACATACTTTGTTTAAATATTATTTGTTTTTTGTATAAACTTTGATTTAAAAATAAGTTTGTAATTTTTCATTCTAACAAAATTTGTTCTTCAATAAAGACTTATTTTATTATTATTTCTTTATTAAATTAAAGGCTTTTTAACTAAGGAATTTCGATAAAAACACTCCAGGAGTCAGCGTCACCTGCTATAATGACTGGGGTGTTTATTTGATTAAATATATTTTCGAGGTCGTCTGTGGAGAATGTTTGATCAGGATGTGTGTATATGGAAACTAAAGTAAATTTGGTTGGAAGTTGAACTTCGATTGCTAGAGTTAAGATGTGTAGTTTTATATGCGTTTGCTTGTGCGGAATGTCTTTCTTTATTAGTATGGCAGTTCCTTTTTTGGCTGAGGTATTGTTATCGAGGTTGTGAAAGTAACCGGTATACGATTTGGGGGTGTATGGCTTATAGAGGTAGAGACAGTGTGTTTCCTGCAGAGAAATTACACTTGGACAAAATTCTTTAATAAGTATACTTAGCTCGTTGTAATTATTTATGAAACCTTTCATATTCCATTGAAAGATTTTAAAGGATTCTTTTGGTAAGTGTGTTATTATATTTGAAGTTTGTTGGTGTGGTAAATTTAGGTTGTCGTTGTTATGGTGATCAGGGCTTTGACTCCGCGGCGTGGGTGCTGAAGCATCCAGGCTCACAGAAGAGCCTGGACGATTCAACACTCGAGCAACGGAGTCAAAGGTTTGGAGCTTTTTATTTTATTGCATTTCGACATCGTTAGGGTTTGAAGTATTAGCTACGAAGTAGTAATTTTTTTCTAGTAACTCTTGTGTTACCTTTGATAAAGGTGAATGTGTTGATTTAGAGATTGGATCGGTGGTTATTGAAGATTGTGTTTGATTGGACTCTGGTTGGTTTGAAGAAGCAAGTGGATTATTTGAAAGATATTGCAATTTGTTTGAGAGTGAGTTTGATGGTATGTCGGATAGTTTAGAGGTATTATTGAGGTTAGGTATAGTTTGGTTGGGGGAAAGGCTGGATTGAACAGGTTTGGTTGTGTTGATTGAGTCAGTTTTTGTTAATGTGTTTATAGGTTTGGTTATGGTAGATATATGGCCTGTTGTTTTGAAGCTGTTTGGTCTATTATTATTTATTGAGTCTGTACTTGGTTGTAGTGCGATGGTAATAGGGCTTAGGGCTTTGGTTTTATCGTTGGTCGTTTTTTGGGGTTGAGCAGTTGGAGGTTGTGTGTTTGGTGCATGTTTAACTTTCTCAGCGAATGATTCTGATGTAATAGAGTTGTGAGAAGAAATAGGGTTGATATTCTTCACTGAAGATAGACTATCAGAGAATATTATTGTCTTTTTTTTTTATTTGAGCATTGAATTGCCTTAAGTATAGCAAATGCTTCGGCAGTGAATATTGATGATAAAGTTGGTAACAATCCTTTAGATGAGACTGAGCCATTTTCGTCAACTACTGCAAACGATGTGTGGCTATCCGTTTTTGAGGCGTCAGTAAAAAGAAGGTTCCAACCAAGGGCTTTAAATTCGTCAGCCATGGCCAAGAATAAGGCTTTGTATATGTTATCGGAGGTGGATGATTTAGGATAATTGGAGAGTTCCGTATTTATGGTGTAGCTTGGAAGGTTCCATGGTGGTTGACTGTGGCTCAAGTCATTTTTAAGAGTAATGGGGATATTTAAATCCTTTGCCAATGTGAGTGCATTACAAAGGGCTGATTTAAGTTTCTGGGATCCCTTGCGATTCAAGGCTTTTTTGACATCATTTTGGATAGGTGTTTGAAGTGACGGGTTGATTTTTTGAATAATGTTAGGAGTTAGGAGCCCGATTGTTTCGGCTAGTTGGGGGAGTCCAGCTTCTGTGAGAATATTTTTGATGGGGGTTGATTGGAGGGCCTTTAAACTTGTTCTGACGGCAGCGTGATAGGGTGTTTTAATGAGTTGTAAAGATGTGTTGGAGCATTTCCCGTATATTGGTAAACCATAATCAATTTTTGATAGTACAATAGATTTAATTAAATTTATTAGAGTGTTGACATTTGAACAGCTATTTTTTGAGGATACAAATTTAATTAAATTAACCCTGATACAATTAACATTATTAATCTGGCTGTTGTTTAAATTAACATTGATAGTTTTATTGCATTTGTGTTTCTTACAAATATAAAATAAATGGGACTTAGAGCTTAAAATAGTTGAGCCGGAGTAATCACTCCAGCTAGAGTATGTTCAATCATTTGGAATCGGTTTCATCGGTTCTAAGTCGTTTAAATTTCAGTTTTAGTCGTACAAGTATAAGATTACAGCAACCATTAGGCCATATGTTCAGTAGATCAAACTATGGTGCAAATAGCCCCCTTAATCAATTGATTGCAATATTAAATAAATTTTACTTTTGTATAGAGTCTGTAAATGATAACCTTAAATGCATTAAATTCAAAACTATGTTCTTTAATAACTTGTAACATATATTAGTTTATAAGTATTATGTATAAGTATTGTTCACGTTAGCATTTAACGAATTGAAATAAATTAAATTAAATTAAATTAAATTAAATCTGTCTATTATTTTGCTTACTTCATTGAAGGCAATGGAAAATAGAACAACTGATAATGGTGATCCTTGGGGAATACCATTTTTAAGATTGTGAACTTTAGAGTAAATGTCGTAGTATTTAAAACGAAAGCTCCTGTTGGAGAAAAACGATTTTATGAAGCCAAATATTTTGGGGCCAATTTTCCATTTAAGGAGTTGTTTCAAGACGACATGAACCCCGATTCTGTCAAAGGCTTTGTTAAAGTCTAGACTGAGAATCGATGCATGATTTTTTTCCGACAACGTTGACGAGATGAAATGGTCACGGTAAAGGAGTGCATCGGTAGTTGATCTGCCTTTTGTAAATGCCACTTGTCGATTGTCTATTAACTTGTCTTTTTCAAGAAGCCAGAATAAACGTTTGGCAATGATTTTTTCCATTATTTTTCCTATAGAGAGAAGAAGTGAGATAGGTCGGTGCCCGGTATAGGTGGATCTTTATTTGGTTTGGGTAATGGAATGATACTTGCAACTTTCCAGGAATGAGGAATTATTCCCGTATTGAAGATGTTGTACAGTGCCAATAGGCATGTTTTTTTTTTTTTTTTTTACACTTCAGATTCTTAGTTGTAGAGAGCTTAGAGCAAGCTGCAACCTACAATCAGAGGCTCATCATAAGTGCATGTGTTAGTGGTTATTAAAAAAGGCAATCTAACTCATGCATAATAATATACTAATAAATTAACAAAATTAAACAAAAAATCTATATATAGATACATACATAATTAAAAAATATACAAAATATTTAAGTCATAGTTTCAAGAAGTAAAAACAATCACGACTGTGGAGCACTGGTTCGAAATACTTTCTTTAATGCCATCTTACTTATGTTAAAGTCAACAGAGGAGCCGTTTAAATTAAAAATCATGCACATGCGGTTAAGAGGCTCATGTATACCGTAGTTAGTTCTATGGAAATTAACGTGTAAAAGTTCAAATCTTCGCAGGTGGTGAGATCCTCCTCGGTAATTTATGCCAATACAGGCTAATATTAATATTATTTTTTAACACCGGTGGTGAGTTTTTTATCATGTCATAGGAAATTCGGTCGAAGCCCGGTGTTTTTCCTTTGACGGAATTTAAACAGGATGCTAGCACTAATGGATTTATATTGGATGCGATAGAGAGAGCAGAATATGAGGGATTAAAGGATAGGTTTAATTCGTGTAGGATTCTTAATTTTTCATCAATGAATAACCATTATGCCGGGTCCTCAGTGTTAAATTGTTTCTGTTGTATGTTATATTCAGAGTTTGGTGGCCTTCTTAAAACATATTGACGAGGTCTATTTCCACCATATAAAACAATCCTTTACTCGTCTGACCACAGAATATTTCTCCAATTTGATGCTGGCCAGTCAAAGTGGTTCCTTTTCGAATTTCAATCTTTTTGTTACATTGTTTTATGTCAGCAATGGTACCGTTCGTGGGCTTCTGGCTGCTTGAGCATGTCCTCGCAAATTTCTACGAACCGTTTCATTGCTGGCATCAAGACAAAATATGCCTTTAATTTCAGAAGCTGGCGTAAAGGGATTGATTGAGTTATTGCCTCGTCCCATTGTGGCAAAAATATGACCAATTTTTCAATAAATACTATGAAGGTGTAATGGATAAACAAAAACCAACGTTTTTTAAAATGTTCAATTTAAGAAATAAGAGAAAAAAATAATATTTCTTCACATTAGCCGATGCACTACTATTATTTTGACCGGAAGAACTCGTAGCTTTGTTTAATAACGGTTGTTTATTTGTCATGTTACCGTTGCAACAAAAAATGTATGTGTACCCGCTCATTAAGAAAATGTTATTAAGTCAAAATGAAACAGTTTTTTACTATCAAAAATTTACAAAACTAAAGTTTTGCAATTCATTTACTTGTACTACTATTATTTTGACCTCAACTGTATGTATGCGTTTTAGTCACTAGCCACCAACAGCTGATAGATAAAGTATACCCTGGAATACAGGAACTTTCAATTTAAACACTACCATGGTTCAAGAAAAGAGCGATATTATCACATACTAATGAACAAGTTGACAAAATTAATGAATTAGTGCTCGCAAAATTCAATGCTGAAAATCAAGTCTATTACTCACTAGATACAGTGCTGTGCATTATCCCAAAGAATTTCTTAATTCATTGAAACCTTCCGGAATGCCACCACACAAGTTAATTTTAAAAGTTGGAGCTCCAGTAATCTTATTGCGAAACATAAATCCACCGAAATTATGTAACGGGACTCGATTGCAAATTAAAAGTTTAAAAAATTATGTCATTGAAGTTACCATTCTGACTGGCTGCGGTACTGGCGAAACTGTTTTAAATGCCTATAATAACAATGACTTCATCAGATTTTATTTTTCATTTTAAAAGAGTTCAATTTCCTATAAAAGTTTGTTTTGGTATCACCATAAATAAGTCACAAGGACAAACTCTCAATGTGGCTGGAATCGATTTGAGTGGAACATGTTTTTCACTCGGCCAATTATACTTAGCGTTTTCGCGTATAGCTTCTAAACAAAATCTTTTTGTGCTGGCGGTTGGAGGCAAAACAATTAATGTTGTTTACAAAAATATTGTTATTTCGTTTTATTTATTGATTTTATTTATAAATTATTAAAAGTTATTAACTATGTTCTATATATGCAAATATGTATTTCCTTTTCCATTTATTAAAAACAAAATTTTACCCAAGCGAAGCTGGGACGGGACGTGTTGCTAGTATTAAATAAAACAGTTTTGTTTTGATTCGTTAATTAAAAGCAACCAATCAACAATAACATATGCCGAGTTCAATCGGAGTTGAGAGAGATCACGTCTTGTGCGAGGAATATCTTTTCTATGCACGAAAGGGTGAGGCAGATTCTTACAACAGTAATCTCGTTTTCTATTAGCCATTCGGAAGCATCCAGAAACCATTTCATTGGCACAAAAATCCTCTTCTGAGAAGAGAATTTCGCTTCTCAATTTCATATGAGAATATATCTGAGAAGCACTAATACGTAAATTCGAACTCATACGTCAAATCAAACTACAGAGCAAATTAATTTTCTGACTACATTCGAGTTAATTGTGCACTCAAAAGCAACGTATTTAATTTAATTTAATAAACAAATTCAGAAAAACTGAAAGAAAATTTTGTATTTGTATTGTTTTTATTTCACTTTTTTGTGTCAGGAAAAAGTTTCTATTTGATGATTCCTCGATGCTCGAAGAAGATGTTGGCCAATTCTCCCAAAAATAATTTACACAAAACAATAATTCAAACTATTTATTTAATTGTTATTAAAGCACTTTATATTGACTAAGTATAAATGTAGTATATTTTTATTTATTTTTTACTTTGGAAATCAAGAGCGAACAGAACCGCATTGATTGATTGAATAAACAGAAATGAAGAAAAATCCCAAGTTTGCTCGCTAAATTCTACTTTTGCGGAGAGTTTAGAAAATCCAAAGTTGACCAACTTTGGATTTTCTAAACTTTAGAATATCACAAGTTGAGCCAGTCAACTACGAGTGAATAAAAGCGATTTCTCAAGTTGAGAATAAAAATCCCGTAATTGTATTCAACTTCCACTGAATAAATTGGGCCTTAAAGAAGTGAATAAAAGCAATTTTCAACTTTCCGTTCAACTTTGAATTTGAAATTAACTTCAAATAGTGAATAAAATGACTAACGATAGTATCTGTGCTAATAGGCTCTATTTATTTTTTGTCAATTTCCATGGACATTTTTCCGCGGTTACTCCAAAAATAACCAAAATCTGTGTAGGAGTTTATAGGCAGGCACTTATTGTAAAATAGGAGACCTTTTTAAAACCTCTACCCCAGTAAAGGCTAAGAAAAAAAACTGCCAGTCCTTTGTTTTCGATATCCGGTCGTTTTCATGCCAAGTTAGCACCAAGGAATAGACAGACGAAATTATCGACTTTACTTTATACTATGTATAGGAGAACCAGTTCCAAACATTTGATGTACCAAACTTTGTTTCTAAGTTAATTAAATTTTCATTACATTTTATTTCAAATTCATGCTAAATAAAAATTTTAACTAAGATATAACCATTTCAATGAAACGATAATCAAAAAAAAAGTCGCACTAAAATCCTGTTTTTTTTCCTCAACACCCACAGTAGGGGATGTTTCTGAAAAGTTGTATTATAGCATTCGCTACAATATAATAGCGTTTTCGTTTGGTCGTCCGGAAGTATTCCGAATGCTTCTGAAACTGCTGGTTTGGCACTAAATGACAGTTCGTCTTCTGAAAAAAAAAGAAAATCGATTCTGGATTTGAAGAAAGAATCAAAATCAGAAGCACGCACACATGCATGAATTGTCATTCTTTGTTATTTTATTTGGAATTGTGATTTTAAACTTTTAGGAAAGTATATTGATATTTTAAATTAAAACAAAAAAGTGATAAGAAAATGAGTAACCCAAGTAAGTCATATTCAAGTGATGATGATGAATTCGTTGTGGAATTTTTACTAAAAGACTTTAATAAAAGACCCTAAGTGCAGAAATTCTTGAAGTCATTGAGGAATATTCCGGGAAACAGGTATGTGAACTTTTCATCACTCAAATGCAACAAGGGTTCGATATAACTCACCCTTGATTTGGTTATATTTCACTATTTTTATTCAATATTTTTTTCATTTATAGTTTCGAGAAAATGTTCGTATAAATAAGGCAACTTCTAATACGTTAGTACCATGTACCAAGCTTCTTCACATTTTAAACGCAAATTAGATTGCGGCGGCAGAAAAGAAATTCCTGCAAAAGCACAAGTGCTTGCGTTTCTGTGGTAAGTATGAAAACATTTGTCAGTGTTTGTGTTTCTGTGGTAAGTATGAAAACAGTTATCAAAAAAACTTAACTTATTAATCGTTTCCATAGGTTCGCTGGAAATAAGGATTCCTACAGGGAAGTTGGGAACCTGCTCAATTTTTCAAGAGTTCATTTTTGAAATTTCACAAAGTTTCATAAAATTTCCTTCGACAGGTGAAGAAAAGCTACAAACGGCTGAAAAATTTCAATAGGTTTGTAGCATTATCTTACCCTTAGCAGGATTTCCAGACGTTCTGGGATGCATCGATGGAAGCAGTGTTAGCATTAATCAATTATTTTTTTAATCAATTAATTAATTTGATTAATTTTAATCAGATTAAATTAATTATGATTAAAATAATCATGATTAAAAAATTAATCTTAATAATGATTAAATATGTTAATCATTAATCATTAATTGATTAACTTGATTAAATTTCCAATTATGATATCAATGAGCCACTGACTCGTATGAAGCATGAGGCGAATAAAAACCATAATGTTTTCGACTCTAAGCTTACACTAACGCGCAAGTCTTATGAGCGTTCTTAACAGTTTGGTGTTACAACTCACCTAATTTATTTATGTTTTCTTTTTGGACTAAAAATTTTAATTCAACGTTTAATGCTTGACTTTTAATTTTGTTTGCAATTGTATATATTAGACCGAGAGCCCACAACAATTTTTGGGTGTAAGTGATAGCAAAAAAGAAGTGTATAGGCGTCGAAAGCTTTAGTAAAGCTTATTCAAAGTGCTACCTTTTAATGGATGCACCTCATTATATGAAAAAACGACTTTTATCTTTAAATGCAATTTGCCGCTAAACTAAACGTCCTAGAGGCGTCAAAGTTGACACCTTTAAACTTGATTTGCGGCTTAACTAAGCTTCCTAGCGACTTATAAATTGCATATTCGTGATCTAGGAAGTGCCAGTTCTAAAAAAACGAAAAAAAGTTTGTAACAAAAATTATTTCACAACTTTTAAAAAAATATTTTCCGATTTTCGGGTGAACTTTCTCAACTTTTTTTTTTTCAATTTCTCTTCGAAATATAAATGATGATAAAGCATTTTTTTTAATTTATAAAAAAATTGACAGAAAATGAAATTGTGATTACCTAATGAAATGACATTTTCAAACAAAATTTTCTAAAAGTTGTATTTTCAATAAATTTTTCAAAAAAAAAAAAATTATCCTTTGTTCCAGTTCCAGACCCACCTCCAAAACATTTGTCCCAGACCCACCTCCATCAGACCAAATCCCGCCATACCTACCATTGTCGTCGTCGAAGGCGACATCGGCGTCGTCGTCTGTCCAGATCCAAACCAGTCATCCGTCCACATCCAAACCAGTCATCCGTCCACATCCAGGCCATAGCCGTCCGTCCAGGGGTTGGGTACGTTCAGTACGCAAAAGACTTTCACACTTTTTTTAATTTGGTACTCTCTGTTTTGGTCCCTTGAAAGAATGAGAATCATCGGGAACGAAGCACTACCCATAAGTCGTCCCGAAAAAGTATATAAGGAGGTGCGATTGCGTATTAAATTTCACTAAATCGGTAGAGGCTAGTCCTCAAGGCAGTTAAAGAGATAAAAATTGATTTTTCAATTTTGGGTCGACGCACGGTGGTCTATCTTGATCTGGACCGACGATTATGGTCTTGATTTGGACGGGCGACTATGGTTTGGATCTGGATCTGGCCGGACGGCTATGGTCTGGATCTGGACGAATGACTGGTATGGATCTGGACGGACAACGATGTCGCCTCTGACCACGTCGATGACGATGGTGATATGACGAGGTTGGGTCACTGTGACGGAGGTGGGACATTATTTCTTTTCGAAAAATGTATTAAAAAAAAATTAAAATTTTTTTTTTTTGTTTAAATTTACATACAAAAACAACTTACTTACATATTTTGTAATTTTTTTTACAAATAAAAAAAATGCTTCTGTGCCAAATAATTGTTTAATTTAAAATTAAGAAAAAACCTTTTTATTTATTTTTTTTACCAACTTTTTTTATTTTTTAGAACTGGCACTTCCTAGATCACGAACATGCATTTTATAAGTCGCTAGGACGCTTAGTTTAGCCGCAAATCTAGTTTTTAAAGTGTCAACTTTGATGCCTGTTGGACGTTTAGTTTAGCCGCAAATCGCGTTTAAAGATAAAAGTCGATTTTTCATATAATGAGATGCATCAACTGAATAGTGGCACTTCCTAGATTATGAATATGACGCTTTTAGTGAGTTTCATTGCCAATGGTTCTCAGGATTTAAACCCCCTTTTTGGGTCCTCTGTCCCGCTCACGAAACTTCGTTGCTCAACTTCGGGTATTTAAAGTCGCCTGGCAGGCGCCAAAGTCAAGTTTTCTTGAGCAACAGTACCTTGGGTGGACAGCTTCGCGGGTTCTCAGGATCTTAACCCTCCTTTTTGGGTCCTCTGTCCCGCTCACAACGGAGTGTTGCTCCACTTTGGGTATTTAAAGTCGCCTGGCAGGCGCCAATGTCAAGTTTTCTTGAGCATTCATATTTCAAAAAAAAAAAAATAAAAATGAAAAAAAATTTGAGAAAAGTTTAATTTTTGATTGAAATTTTCTTCAAAAACAAATTTAGGAAAAAGTTATTTATTCTAAATTTTTCAAAAAAAAAGTTGAAAAAGTTTGTATTTTTATATATTTTTTTCCAAAAAAACTTTCCACCTCTGTTCTGAATCCAGACCCACCTCTTTCAAGATCTAGACTGTGCTAAAACCTAACGCATAGTACCTCAGCCCCCAACCCCAAAGTGTTCAAACAGCAAAAGCAAGTAGAGTTGCCTGACTGTACATTTTTCTAAGACTTAGTAACTATTTAATCAAATAATCAAATTAACGATTAATGATTTTGATTAATTAATCTTAATCAAATTTTTTTGATTATGATTAATTAATTTTAATCAAATTTTTTGATTATGATTTTTAATCATTAATTTTTAATCATCTGATCTAATTACCTTTTGCCAACACTGGATGGAAGTTATATATATACAAGAAAACCAGCAAATAAAATCCGATCAACTTATATCAACCGCCATGATCTGGTTTCCTTGAACCTTCAAGGAATTTGCGACGTCCAAAAACGTTTCATAGATGTTTTTGTGGGTGCACCCAGCAAATTTCACGACTCAAGGGTGTTCCAATTATCGTTTATTAGTAACGACCTTCCGATGATGCATACCCAATAAGGGAGTACTTGATGACTCCTTATAAGGATATGGGAAACATGACCCGGAAAAAACACTTTTATAACAAAAATCACTGCAATACTCGAGTCAAAATCGAAAATTCCTATGGCTGTATAAATAACTGATTTCGACAGCTCATAATATTAGACTTCCACACGGTTGAAAAAATGAGCAAGTTTATTCTCGCATGTTGTGTTCTCAACAATCTATGTATAGACGAAGGAGAGCTGTGGTATAATGCAGACACAAATAATAACGAAACGTCTTCAGCCTCAGAAGAATTTCTCGAACTTGAGCAGAGAGAAAGTGATTCACTAAATATACATATACACAAAATGAACACAAAGTCTTAATTATTAATAAAAATAAAATACATTACATTAAAGGTACATAAGTTTATAAATCACAAGTGCACATAAAATTTTGTGTGTGAGCTGATTTTGTTTTATACTGGTGGCGGTGGTTTATTTTACAGTAGATCCGACAGGACATTTTTAATTTCGGAAATACCACGTATCATTTCCGCGTGTCTTCTTTCTTTATTATCCTCTTCAATTTTAAACTTTTCGGCTTGTCATTCCTGGGCCAAATGACCCCACATTTCTTTTTTATTTCTAAATATTTTAATGGGCCGACTTTGTTGCTATTAGCATTGAATAGAGTAAGCAATGTGTGTGTTTCATCATTGGGCCATTTGAAGATTTCTGAAATAAAATAGTAAGATTAATGTCGAATTCCTTACAACAATTTCAAATCGATTTTTTTGTTGGTTGTAAGGAACACAAAAAATCAAATTTTTCGTGTGGGATTGTGTGTGTGTCATCTGACAGTAGCTTTGAGGCAAAAAAGTAAACAAACTATGCGCATACAAATTTGTTACAAATATTTCAAAGTGCATTCAGTTTTTCGCGTCATTTTGTTAGATTAAAAACATATACATTTCCAAGAATAGTTGCAAAAATAAACAGAAAATAGTGATGTGGCCATTAAAATAAAAAAACAACCCAAATTCATCCAAGAAACACATCATTCGAGAAACACAACGGCGAGCGCGCGATTTATATCTTTAATTGACTTTGGGCACTTTGAATAGAAGTTAGTTGATATTTTTATAACTTCTAACTGACCATTCACTATTTTTTGATGAATTAAAATTAGTTTAAATGATTTATTTGCTTTTAATCTATTTAAATGAGCGACGAACACTTTAGAACATTTGTTAAACCCGCCGCAAAATACTTTCAACTCCAGAGAAATGTCAAATCTTGTTGGTGTGTGTAAAATCGATTTGAAATCTTGCTGAAAATGCAAGATTTGTTTTGACAGAATAAAATCGATTTTGTTTAGAAAAAAATCGATTCTGTTTAGAAAAAAATCGATTATTTGGTTGTAAGGAATTCGACATAAATCATTTTAATTTAAACATTATGATTATGTTAAATCCTACCAATTAAATGCGACTTGCGACTTCGTCATAATTTGCCGCTTGCTATGTATGTATATAAAGAAATATGCTAATTATGAAATTGAATTACCCTTCATTTATTTAATTTACTTATTTTATCTATTTTGGAGCACGATTTTGTTATTCACACAAGTTATCTTACCATTTTCTTCAGAAATAGGATCAAATTTTTTTAAATTTGTGTTCGTTTACATATAATGCAAAATGAAAACAACTCTTCATTTGACGTTTCACACACACAACGAAACACAAACTTCAGATTCAAAAAAGTTTGCAACTTGTTCGTTTGGCATTCCGAATCGGGGAGTTCTGTAAGGTTCTTCCGGATTAGCAAACGAAAACGCTATAATAAGTGTGAAAACTATTACCAACATTTTGGATTTGTTTGGAGCCATATTTTTTGTAGAAAAAGGGTACATTTTAAATCTTCTCAAACACAGGTAAATATTTTTTTCAGTGTAATTCTAAAAATGAAGTTTTATGAAGAATTAGTTTCTTAAATGTTTTTAATTTTTATTTTTTTGATAGGTTCAAATTAATTTTTTCAAAATGTTCCTTTTTGTATATTTTTTAAAATTTTTGGCAATTGATATATTTGGTGTTATATTGTTATTTAAGCCTAGTACGCTGCTGATACGAAACGAAAAATCCCATACAAGAATGACACGTTCTGCAGTAGATTGTTCGATGAACAAAATTGATAATTGTTGCATATTTTTTGGAGAAGTCTACACTTTTTTTTCACACACATTTAATTAACCAGGGCCCACGTTCTGTAACTCTCGCATCGATAAAATCAGTCGAAAAACGTTGAAAAATGGAACAAAACTCATGCATTTTTTCGATGCGGGAGTTACAGAACTTAAGTACAGGCCATTTATAAGCTGTGTTCCTTACCGAGTTTCAAACAGTTTGAAACAGCCAGATTGAGTCATTTTTAATGCGAACCCGGTCCACACTTGAAAAATTGTACTGTTTTTGACCAAAGAGAGCGCTCACGAGTAAAAAATTTCTCCTCTTTACTAAAATTGGTACGAGAAATTTCTGGCGGCTTTTTAGTACTAGCTGTCAAATATGCCAATTGACGTAATATAGACGTTTGTTATATTCAAATACAAAATACCTTGATTAAAGGTTGCCCAAGTGCAACTTATATTATTATTTTAATAAGTGTGTATATTTCCTAATTTTGTTTTTCTTTTAAACAATCAAATGATGTTCATAAAAAAATGTCACTAAGCAAAACTGTTTGACAAGAAGAAAATATTTGTAGTACCTATTGGCAATTTTGTATTTCTTGTAAATTTTAGTGTTATTTTTTTAGAAGAGAAAAGATTTAAGCATTATGATTTACCGCCGTATATCTATTCTTGATTTTTGGACACTTTAAACTGAAATAAAAGACCTGTTTTATAGCGCATTTTCATTTTCGCTTACAAAAAAGTTAAATAAAAACGATACAATGTTAAATAAAACAACAATGCAACTCTTTAAAAACAGAAAAAAGTAGTAAAAATAATCAAATTACTAATATTTTTTTTAATGTTCTCCGAACAAAAACAGAGAAGCAAAAAACGAGCGAATTTTTGCTTAAGAGATAAAGAGAAGCAACTGGATGTAGCGTGGACATAGTGGTATTGTTAAAGAAATGAAACAAGACTCTATTTTTGTTAGTGCAGAAATTCGTTTGATTAATATCCACGCCTTGGGGTTTTGATGAATCATATTACAATGCCATTTAAAAAAACACAAATCTTTCATTCAAACTAAGGTAATTTGAGAATATTTTTTGTTTTTATTTCAATAAAATTGATATACATTTGGTTTTTATTAACTTTTATTTTTTTGAGTTGTTATTCTTGAAAATAGTGATTGAGATTTATGATCAATGTACGGCAGCTCCAGCCGAGTAGTCGTTTGACGTTAAGTCCGAATTGGCGCAAATTATGGTCTTTTCGATTGGCAATCCGGAACATTGATTGGATACGTGTGAACACTTCTGGTTTCGATTCTGAAATCAAATCCAGAACAATTTTCCCTCCTTTTCAGAACAAGAACTGTCATTCTCTTCCCAATCGAAAAGGCCATTAGTGCCCAAGCCGTTCAACACATTTTGACATTTTTTCTTCTCTCTAAGACAGCCATACTCAACCTTTTTTTCATAAGGGCCACAAGACGTTTTAGCTATTTTGCCTCGGGCCGCAACATGAATTATTTTTTGCACTTACATAGGTGTTCAGTAATGTATATTGAATGGTTTATTCATTTTAAAATAAAAATAAATTTTATTTCTGAAATTTAGAACACGTTTTCAAGATCTGGATTGTTCCTGCATGCTAAACTAACTTATTCGTTTATTTCATTTTTTGTAGGATTGAAAACGCTGATTCCCAAACGTTTGAAGATCCAAGATGTTAATTTTTCAATCCAGCGTCGAACTTCTGATTTTTTTTCTGTCAGAAACATTATCTATTACTTGAAGTAGAAGGAGGAAAATGTATGTTGTTGTCACTAATTTTTCACAGTCTTATTGTTGTTTTTTAGTTTGTGTATTCGCCTTTGAGAGCAAAACCGGTCAAACTTCTCAAAATTAGTTGCGATTTTAGTTTAATCAGCTGCAAAATTAGTTTCTTTCACACGTTAGCAAAATTTTTGCTTTGTCATAGTGTTTTCGTTTGGTAATCCGGAAGAACCCTCCGGAGCTCTTAGATCCAGATTCCAGAATGCCAAACGAACAAGTTGCAACCCTTTTCTTGATTCTGAAGTTTAGGTTTGGTTATTGTGCGCTGGGTTGTTGCATTTGGGTGATCAAACGTTCACACAGCTGTTCTGTGAATATTGATATTCCTCAATAACAGCAACGAATGTCTCCACCTTGGGCTTTTATTTTGAGTAAACCTAAGCAAAAAATATACAGCAATGTATGAATATAACGATAATAGAGAATTAAAGAAAATGAAATGTTTGGCCTGTGCATTTTTTTCATAACTGTTTCCTTTTAACTCCTAGGCTAGGCCTTTTCGATTCTGAAATCAAATTCAGAACAATTTCTGTTCAGAACAAGAACTGTCATTCTGTCCCCAATCGAAAACAAATATATAACATTTGACAGTTTTTGACATTTGACTTTTTAATTGTGCGCATGTATGCTTGCTTCTGGTTTTAATTTGTTCTCTAATCCAGAATCGTTGATCTCTTCTTTTCTGACGAAGAACTGTCATCTCGTGCCAAATGAACTTTTTCAGAAGCATTTGAAAGGCTTCAGGACGCTACGGGAGGACCAAGCGAAAATGCTTTCAGTCATTCATGACAACGAAAAGACAAAGTGACATTTGATGTCGATGGAGCTTTTTCCACTTGTTTTTCAAATTTGATGTTTTTCACTGACAACACTCTTTGTTTGGAAATTTTTCCTTTGTTGGGCTTTATTTCCCATTTAATTTATTATTTCGGGCATTGTTTCATTTTATAAAAGAAAGTGACGAAATCAGGAAGTATCATCCAAAATATTCAGTATTTTTTTGGGTGTTGATTCCAAATTGATTTAGGCGCTTTTTCCAAACGGCTGTAAATTTTGATTTATGGTATTCTGTTTTTCTATGAAGGCGCATAATTATGAAAGTATGCCAGGTGGGCCACTTTAAAAGCTCGACGGGCCACATGCGGCCCGCGGGCCGAAGAATCCAAACCTATTGTGTGCGGAAAAATGATATTTGTGTTTTTTCGTGTTTATTTTTTTGTTCATTACAGCGTGGCTGCGTTTTTTTTTTCATTTGCATTTGTTTTGATTTTTAATTGGTGTAACTGACAGTGAATATTTTTTCGCTGCGTTTTCGTAAGCATTGCGTTGTCTTGTTGGAGACCAACTAAAAATTCCGTTTCGCATCAGCAGCGTACGGTACTTGGCTTTAATAGTCCGGAAGCCGACAATAAGATTACCTTTCTCAACGCGGCCACGCAATTGGATGTCAAATGATAGCTTTAGTGCACATTTACAAAACTACTGGTCGGACAAGCTTTATCTGGTCGCAATGGTAAGAAAATGCACTTTTCAGGTTGCGTTTTCCGCTTAATGTATGTACCTATAATATAAGCAACTGCTATAAATGGGGTATCAAATGAAAGGTAGGACTGTCCTCTACACGATACCTATGGTCGGACAGACTTTTTTTTGGCTGTTGCCACGAGTCCAACCACTTTTCTAAAATTAGGGATTATTTGCATCCTTGGATGAAAATGAAAACAAAGTGATTAAGGCCACTTTCCTAGCTATTTGATATGATTTTATTCAATTTTCCCTGATGTAAAACGCAGTGTCAAGAAAATACAATTAAAAAAAAATGCTCTGACTTGTCGCAACAGCCAAAAAAAAGTCTGTCCGACCATTGGTATCGTGTAGGACAGTCCTACCTTTCATTTGATACCCCATTTATAGCAATTTGCTTATATTATAGGTACATTTAGCGGAAAATGCAATCTGAAAAGTGCATTTTCTAACCATTGCGACCAGATAAAGCTTGCCTGACCAGTAGTTTTGTAAATGTTTTCACTAAAGCTATCAGTTGGCATCCAATTTTTGCGTGACCGCGATGAGATAGGTAATCTTACGGTCGGCTCCCAGACTATAAGAACAAACAATTGTCAAAACATTTGATTTATCAAAATTGTTTCTAATAGAATTAAATTCAAAGGTATAGCCATTTTATTAAATCTCAAAAAAAAAAACGTACTAAAATCCTGTTTTTTTTCCTCAAAAGTTGTATTATAGTATTCGCTACAATATAATAAATAAAAATAATAAATTGGGTGGCGCAACAGCTCATGGAGAACCAGGGCCTAGTGACTTACAACTCACAACCATTCCTGTGTGCGTGTTTGTTGGCAAGAATGGAGGGGACCTACAGTTTTTTGCCGAGTCCGAACGGCTAAATGAGAAGCACTTTTTCATGACAAGTATACTCTTGGAGGATTTGTCAGTTCCTCGCAAGAGGCAGTACCTCGAATAAAACATTTCTGTTTTTAGGTGGCACGGCTGGGAATCGAACCCAAACCTTCGGCATGACAGTCCTACGCACTAACCATCAAGCCACGAGGTACTACAATTCGCTACAATATACGTAAATATGAAAGTTATTACTTACCAATATTTAGAAATTTATATGGAGCCATATTTTATTTCCTGGGCTATTTTACTTTTTTAAAGCCATTTATATAAACATACTAGCCGTTAGAATTTTCGAATGAATTTAACTTGTGCTTCCCTGATTTTGGCAGTCAAAGCGATCAATTTGACACTTAAATGGGGTCTCTAGGACAATTAATTCCTAAAATACACTCGAAAAATGTAGAAATTCCTTATGGCCGCGGTTTTTTCAAGATGGTGGTCAAACCCACGTCGGGATGTTTGAACTTTTAGATATAATAAAGGGGATCTTTCTAAAAATATCCAACAACATTCAGCCTGTGTCAAGGGTAATTTTTGTCTAATTTCACTGGACTATAACTCACTGGGTATATATATAAAGATGACGGAAAATTAATTTTCAATTTATTTTAGATTATGTTCTAATTGAGTTATTGTTTATAAATAACATTTTTTTCCTATTTTAGTGAAACCGAAGGAGTACCTTCGACGGCCATTCGAGAGATATCGCTTCTTAAAGATTTAAAACACCCGTCTATAGTTCAATTGTACGATGTAGTGATCTCAAATGAGAGTATTTACATGGTTTTCGAATATCTTAATATGGATTTGAAGAAACTATTGGACAGAAAAAAAGAAATTTTTGTTCCAACTCTAGTTAAAGTAAAAATGCAATTTATTCATGATTCGATGTTTTTAAATATTTTTTTTTTTACTTTCAGAGCTATATGCATCAAATGCTTGATGCAATTGCATTTTGCCACACAAATAGAATATTGCACCGGGACCTAAAACCTCAAAATCTACTAGTGGATACCGTGGGCAACATTAAGGTTTTAATACTTTGTTCCTTTTTAATTATTATTTGTTTGCAATAATATTCATGCAAATTATGGAATCCGCAACATTTATATTTCCGAAGAGTCGGGAACATTTCACATTTGTTGAAGCAAAATAATAGAAGTATTTTTGTTTGGAAGCCCGAGTGGGTCTACACGACTTCATAGACAAAAATCCATCGCTATCTTAAAATACCATCACTACCGCTTCAACTAGCCTTTCGAAATTATTGGAAAACTGACTAGTCAAAGTACAGAGAAACACTTAAGAGATTAATCAAACCTGATCTGTTAAGGGAATGCTTCCCTAGCATTTTGATGGTAGTTTGTTTACTAATTTACCTTTTTCTGTAGACAATAATCATGCGGACCTTTGTTCTTTATAAGAATACATAAAATGGACTCTAAACACTGTTGTGACAAAATTAAACGATGGATTTTGTACTGATTTGGAATTCATTTGGTTAAAAAAGTGGGGCAATAGCATTTTTTAAGCTTTTTTTTTTATTTTTTCAAAACAACAAAATATATCTTTCGAGAAAGTGCTTGAAAAAACTTTTATTTTTTTAATTATTGAAAAATATTTGGTTTAATTGCTCGAATTTTATGTTTTTGAACTTAAGTTTACCAACGTAAATCTTACCATTTAAATTTTTATTTAAATGAAATAAAAAATAAAAAGTAAACAGAATACATCCAGTAATACCATTTAAAATAATTTGTTAAATATTTTACTGGTGTTAAAAGACCAACATCCAAAAATAGGTTGTTTCTAAACTAAAAATCTTGGGACAGACTCTGTATATGTATGTTGGAAAAAAAATCTATTTTTAACTTTAAATAGAAGTTTTCGTATTTATTAAACTAGTAACCGCTTAAAAATATTTTTTTTCAACATTTTTTGCATTAATTTCAGTGAACAGAATAGTAATTTTAATGGTATGTTTTTTTTATTTCGATCTAATTTGCGGTTTTTCGCAACAAATTCCTTTGTTCACGCACACAATGAAATTTGCAGTTCTTTATGTGGTGTTTCATTGTTGAAAAGATTTGATTTTTTGGGAAAAGATTTGCACTTTCTACATTTGTTCATGTTTTATTAAAAAAAAGATGAGATCTGAAGACGAAAGAAGTGATCTTTCAAGTTTGAGAGATTTGATCTGCATTTACCCATACATGCAAACATTTTCTTGTCAAACGACATATCAAAACAGGGCGATTTGTTTGTTTTGTTTTATTTGTGCCGACGCCATACGACATTTGTATGTGTATGCGTGTAGGTATGCTATGTGTGTAAACTGAATCTATTCAAAAATATGCCCAGATGTTTCATTTCACACAGCAATTCTAGATTTTAAAATCAAATCTTTCAGCTTTCAATGAAAAACGACATTAGAATTCCACTACCACAGTACACATATCTAAGGTATTATCTTGCGCAGGTTGTCCGAAATGAGAACTGTCAGAAGAAATTCAAGACATCCGTTCTCGTGACCCTGTTCGCTGTATTACAACAACATCAAAGAAAACAACCACGAAAGGATAATTAAAATAACACTTAAAACCAGGGAAGAATGTTTTTAGCATGATAAAATAATGTTAATAAACACTAAAAAATTTGAGACAATTGTATTTGTTAGTAAATTAGTAATAAACGAACACACACACAAAACAAATTTTGACGTTTAACAGGATTTTGATATATGCTTAGAACTGAACAAAAATGAAAACGCTAATGATACAACATTTAATATGTGTACTGTGTTCCACTACGATATCAACGCTAACGCATTCTCTTTTTCTCTTTGCAAACAAAATTATGTCATATGTACGAATGTACAAGATCATCTGTAAAATACGACGCTGAAACATCGAATCTTACCATCAAGATATTTTGCATACAATCCACAATTCAGCAAATTATGAGATGTCAAAAAATTGATGATTTACTTGACATTTCGAGTATGTATGTATGTATGTATGTATGTATGTATGTATGTATATATGTTTGTTTATTTAGTCTTTCAACTATTTACTTACAAAGTTTAAGATGTATACATTCTATTTGTTAGATACGTGTTAGAAGGAACAAGATATAAATTTAATAACAAATTAATAATTTAACGATAAAGAATTAATTTAATAATAAATAAATAATTTATGTAGGTATTTTATATAAAATAAAATAACAAATAATTTTATAAAATTAATTTTGAAGCTTAACAAAATTCACAATCTGTCGCTTGAAGCTGTTGTAGTTGGTTTCCGTTTTAAGTTCATTTGGCAAAGTGTTGAAAATTCCAAGTCCTTTGTAAAATAGACTGTTTTGGGCTGCACTTGTTTGCGCCAATGGAAGGCGGAAATCCTGGTTGTTTCTTAAAGAAAAAGTAAACACTTATTCTTATGACGAATAAAGTACTACAAACCGATTATCAAAAGCAAGTGGTTGTGTTTTATTTTTGCCAAAGTTATAATTTTTGTCTTAATTTCTTTGTTACAAAAATCTAGTCGAAATACATTGGTCCATCGAGCCTTTTATCGAATCAGTTCTACGAACAATAAATAAACATTATAAATATTAAAGTGTTTGCCTCATAAAAAACATTACAAATTTACGATTTGTTTGAATTCTTGAAAATATTATTTTATTAAGAAAAATAACGAATCTTTATATACAGCCGCGAAATTTCCGGAAACTGATCTAAAAAAAAAAGTGTGTGTGTGTCAGCTCCGACGCACGACTGGAGTTTCCTCCTTCAGATCGATTGTCTAAATAGGCACATAAAAGGTTTACTAAACCCACAGTACACATATTCACCCTTATTGTAGTACGCGTTTCGCTTATACGACGAATGTCATTTTCAAATATTTGTATTACGAAGGGCGTTTCAGAGTCGTTTTTCTAAGCGTAACGCCTTAATTTGGGTGGAACCTAAACTTTTGTGAGAAAAACGTCACTTATCCTTATTATAACTGGCGTTACACTTGCTTTATTCGTCAACTCAAACGCTAGTTTTTGTCGAATACACATTTTTAAACGACTCATCATAAAATTAATTAAAAATGTAAGTTTTATGGTTGTGTATATGTTCTTTTAACAGTTTTTATTTATCAAAGGGTAAAAATTACTAATCCTGAACAAATGAAGCGTCTTGTGGAGTTAATGGAACTAAATCCATCACTTGCAACCAATTTTAAGAAAGGAGTCTCACAAAGTGCCGACAAAAAAACTAAATGGGAATCTGGAACCTCAACATTGAGCTCTTTAGGACCACCAGTAAGATCTGCAAAAGAATGGCAGAAAGTATGCAACATAAATTCCAGTGGTATATTTTTATAACGTGGGTACATATTTTCGTAGGTTTGGTTCGATGCTATGTAAATTTAAGGTGAAGCAGAAACTTCTTTTTATTAAAAAAACAGCTGGAAGCTACTGGAGGAGGACCATTTAAAAGCAAATTTTTAAACGAATTGGACCTTGGATTTTGATGTGGCTGCCATCGATACACCCAATTACCCAGGAAATCGTTACGAGCACCTTTTTGGTAACTACCTTCTGCAAACAATCGCAATACAGCAGCAAGTTTTAAAATTGGTGGCACAGACGATAGCCTTCTTCTTTGTGGCATTTTGTCCTCCAATTCGTTTAGTAGGTAAATAAAGGCTACCTTATTCAGCCTGAAGTACATAACAAATCTGGAAATACGAGAATAGTCCTAATTGAAAATATAAGACATTTTTTTGTGTCTCTACTTACTTTGTATCTGGTAAATTTAATGGATTCGATTTGGATCTAATTAACCGTCTTTCTCTAATTAGATCAAATTTTTTGGTGTCTTTCCTTCTATGTTGTATGTTAATTTCCTCATTCGTATTTCTTAATAGAATAAATACTGCAATACTATTCATTTTGCACTTTTATTAACAATTGACAGAAATTGAATTTGAAAACAAATTACAGTTGTATTAAAAATTTAATTTGTCAAATATTGTGGAACGCAAGTTGGTCGACAACGAGTGGCGTTTAAGCATCGCAATACCGACACTTAAACGCCTAAAAAGTGACTCGACACAAAAAGTGAGAATTGTCGTTCAAGATAAACGCCTATTGTAATAAGGGTGATTGAAGGTAATATCATTAGCGTTTTCATTTTTGTTCAGTTCTGCGCATCCATCAAAATCAGTGAAAAATGGCGAATCCCGTGATCCCAACTCGTTAAACATCAAAATTTGTTGTGTGTTATATGTTCATTTGTTACTTATTTATTAGAAAATAGTTACAATTGTTTCAAGCTTTTTAGTGTTTATTAACATTATTTTGTCATGCAAACAACATTCCTTCTTGGTTCTTAGTGTTATTTAAATTATCCTTTTGTGTTTGTTTTTTTTTGTTGTTGTTGTAATACAGCGGATGGGGTCACGTATGGCTGCCATCTTGAATTTCTTTGACAGTTCTCATTTCGGACAACATGCGCAAGATAATACCTTAGATATGTGTACTGTGTACTAAACCTACATATTTTATACAGTTATATATGTATACATATATACATACCTTAATCAGAGAATATCAAATAAAGAGACCAATCCTTTGTACCAGTGGCGACGCGTGATTAAAAAATATAGTCGTTCACTTCATTTATTTTTATTTTCTTATGATTTAAGTTTACACTATTTTTGGTGCTATGTAGGTACCTACTAGTATTTTTATTCAAATTTTATCGATTTGTTTAAAAATATTTGCACCACACTTTTGTGAGATGAACTGTTTTCCTTAGAAGTTTTTTTTTCAATAGTTGTCCTAGAAAAGGTAGATTTTAAATCTTTTAAGTTAAGAAAAAGATTTTCAAACAGATAATTTATAAGTTTCTGAAAAAAATTGCATTTATTATTTATAGATGCGATGTAAGAAAAAAATAATTTAATAAAACAAAAATGTAGTTAAAAATGATTTTAAAAAATGTCCCACAAAAATAAATGAATAGATTAAACATCCTTAGGAAATTGACAAGCAAACAAAATTGTTAAACTTCAAACATCGCCTAAAGCTGCAAAGTTAAAAAAAAAAATAATAAGACACCTACATACATATCTTCTTTTTATCAAAAACCTAATACCTACCTATGTATGTATATTCAAATTTCTAATACACTCTCCTGATTTTAGACACTTTTTTTCTTAAAATTCTATTTTGGAATAATCAGCTAAAGCCCCTACTTTAATGCAGGATCATATTCATAAATATTAAAATACCTATGTATATGATCCTATAAATACAATGTTTACTTTTTTCTACCACCCACCCACTTAGCTATGTTAATGTTCGATTTCATATTACCTTAATTTTTGCATGCACTCAATTATTTTGCTTTGAAATTTTACTCTTCAACGAACCGAGAGAAGTTTCACATAAAAAAACTCAATCCCTTGAACAAATCTGTATATATTTTCCATTTCGTTCATATTCTACTTGCACGAATAGCCAAAGGCATCATACAACAACCACTCATCCTTTACTCACCCATCCATCCTATATCGAACACAAAGCACAAAAAACATTTGCTTAATTTCGTTTGAAGTTCGAACCCACCACCACCATCAGAAACCATCCCAACACCAAACACCAAACAAACAAAATTTGAGTGTAAAAACTTGAGCCAACCTCACCACACTTGCTTGAATTCGTTCACAGGTGATTTGAACGAATAGGTCGGTAGTATTTTGGTTATACTTTTTTTGTTGTCCGTATGTGTTTTAGTGGTTACATTTCGTTCACAATTCATGTGAACGAGTTGAAGGTTAAAAATGAGTGGAAATTTTGGTGTCACAGTAGCAGGTTTTTTTTGTTTGTTTTTATTTAAACTGCGTGCACAAAAGGGTTGCACGAGTTTAAAAATTGGAAATTGAGTGCGAAATTGACTAGTTTGAATAGAAAGGCAAAAGAATTTTGTTTTGTGGGTGGTTAGGTTAATTTGTTTACATTGTTGTATTTATTTCATTGACGGTCGAAGAATAGATGTGAATTGCAACAACAACAAGACCTGTGCTTAATGACGAGTTGATTCTATGTGTGCGTTTTTCACTGCTTTTCACTAATACTCTGCAAATCTAATACATCAGCTGTTCGCTTATCGCTTCAGCTTGTAGGCAATTGGCTTCTTTATTTGATATTCTCTGATCACTTCGTACCTTTTTAAGCAAGTGCAAGTGAGAAAACAAATGCATTTCAATTTCTATTTCTGGTAAAGGGTTGCCACTTTACTGCAATTGCAGTAGGTATACTGCATTTTTTCACAAAATCAATCTGCTGCCTTAAAATAAATTCTACTGCACTTGATTTTACGAACAAAATTAGCCTTCACGCCTTAATAATAATATGATATGTTTATTTATAGCTATTTTGTTTATTCGTTTTGTTTTGAAGAAAAACAAATGTTATATGTATTTTATTTGAATCGGTCATTTCAAAAACCACTTAAGTCACACAATTAGAATTTTTCAGGAATCAATAAAAACAGTTTAATTACAAAATAAACTAGTTTTAAAGGAATTTTTGGGCTCAATATAGTATTAGAGTTTTAAAGGATTGAAATTTAAAAAAATATTCACAGTTAATCAATATTAATAATAAAATAAGTTTGAAAACCCGTTCTTGACTTACGTTGTTTTAGCAAGAAACGCGTGACTTACGTCACGGGGTCAGTCATCATCATCGTGTCCTGTAACCCCGGCTGGGGCATAGAGCGTCAACAAAACGTCTCCATCCTTCACGGTTTAGCTGTGGCCACGTCTTTCTCTGGGATTCTGCTTCCGCTAAGACAGTTGATTTCCATGTTGTTCTTGGTCTTCCAAGCCGCCGTGCACCCTGAGGATTCCATTCAAAGGACTGCTTTGCAATTTCATCGTTTGGTTTCCTCAGTGTGTGACCAATCCAACGCCATTTACGCTTTCTTATGTCGACGTCCAGCGGCTCTTGACTTGTCCTGCGCCACAATTCCTCATTTTATATTATTCGTGGTCAGCGAATCTTTAGGATGTGGCGAAGACATCGATTCACAAAAGCCTGCAATTTCTTCGAAATGATAGACGTGACTTTCCAGGTTTCACAAGCATATAACAGCACGGATTTCACATTGGATTCGAAGAATCTCAACTTAGTGCGTAAGGAGATTTGACTGGATTTCCAAATTGGGGACAGGGTACCGAAGGCAGCACGAGCTTTATTCATTCTACTTTTAACGTCCAGATCCGTACCACCGTTTGCAGAAACAATATTGCCAAGGTAGTTGAACTGTTCCACTACTTCAACTGGCGTCTCCTGTAGAATAATACGCTGCTGTGTGGAGCGGCCTGTGAGTATTATTTTTGTCTTTTTGCTGTTTATTCTTAGACCACTCGACTCTCCCTTCACTTGCAGTGTTTCGCACATCCCGTTCAGCCCACTGATGTTATTTGCCAGTAGACATATGTCATCGGCATATTCTAAATGACTGAGCCTTTCGAACGGTCTCCACTGAATGCCCTGTCGCTCAGCTGTACCAACACTGGCCGTCAATACGTCGTCCATCGCCAGCAGGAAGAAAATTGGCGATAAAACATCCCCTTGTCTCACACCCTGTTGCACTACGAAGGAGTCGGATAGCTGCCCATTGTGCAAAACAAAACACCTTGCGTTATTGTAGGACTCTTTAATAATGGCAACAATTTTTGGTGGAATTCCTCTACCAAGCAACGATCTCCATTTACATTCTCGGTTAACTCGATCAAAGGCCTTCTCAAAATCCACGAACATGAGGTAAAGCGGTGATTGAAATTCCATCGACTGCTCGAGGACGATACGCAGGGTGTTGATATGGGCGACACACGATCGACCACTGCGGAAGCCAGCTTGATGCCTCTTGAGTGTACACTCGATTCTATCCTTTATTCGCTCGAGAATGATGGTTGCCATTAGTTTTGGGAAAACGGACAAAACGGTGATACCACGCCAATTGTTGCAATTCTTTAAGTCACCTTTCTTTGGCAACTTAACAATCACACCATCCTTCCAATCCCTGGGATAGCATTCGTTTTCCCAAATGCTTTGTATCAACGGATGTAAAATACTAGCCGCTGTTACGGGATCGGCTTTCAGGAATTCAGCTGGTATTCCGTCCAGTCCAGCTGCCTTGTTGTTTTTGAGGAGATTTATTGATGTAAGGATTTCCGATTCTGACGGGGGTTCGATGTCAATACCCCTATAGGACCTGCGCATCTCGTTTAGTTGGGGCACTTCAGCACTCTGCTCAACTGAATCCTCATTTAGCAGGGCACAAAAATGGTCCTTCCATCTACGAAGCTGATCCTCAATTGATACCAAAAGTGTGCCATCCACATCCATTACAGGATGATTGGTGTTGCTTTTTTTCCCGATCACATCTTTGGCTATTTGGTACAATTCCCGGATATCTCCTCTTCTGGCAGCGATTTCCGCATTATCTGCGAGCCCATCTAACCTCACCTTCTTGTCACGTCTCACACAACGATAGACCATCTTATGTACAATGCGGTACTCTCTTCGCAAGTCAGCCTTTCGTTGAATATCAGCTTCGGCATTTATTTGGATTTTCAACGATTTGCGAAGTTCAATCTTATCCCAGGTGGTTGGATGTTGTAGGAACTGGGGGCCTCGAGCTGTATCTTTTCCTACACATCAAGTGCTTACAATACCTCCAAGTTGGTAGCCGCCGGATACTGTTCATGGCCTTATGCCAGGACTTGCTAAACTTGTAAGTGCGAATGTTGATCAAGGAAAGAATTGCATCATTAAACCCATGGCCCTACAGATTGGAGGTTAGTGCGTTGGGCTAACGACCCGACCACAGTAAAAAAAACCAATTGTTATGAGAGAGACGCGGGAAGCCTCGGATAACGACCCCCCTCAAATGGCAACCAGACCCGGAACGAAAATGGACTATGATCTACGAGTATGCACCTGGAATGTAAGGACACTCAACACACCAGGTGCTACTCAAAAACTTGAATCTGTCCTCTCGCGGTACAAGGCAGACATTACCGCGATCCAGGAGATACGATGGATAGGATCAGGTATAACGAAAAGAAAAGATTGCGACATTTATTACAGCTGTCACCAAAGACTGCACATGCTAGGATGCGGATTCGTCGTGGGAAATCGACTCAGATCGAAAGTCATCGATTTTAAGCCGATATGCGATCGCCTAGCTGTGATCCGCATCAAAGCTACCTTCCAAAACATCAGCCTAATATGTGCACACGCCCCTACCGATGAAGCTGAGGAGTCTAACAAGGAGGAGTTTTACGACCTCCTGGACGGAGCCTACGGAGCCTGTCCGGAGTACGATGTCAAAGTCGTGCTCGGAGACTTCAATGCTAAAGTCGGAAAGGAAAACATCTTTGGCGGATTAGTTGGAAAGCACAGCCTCCACGAAACGACAACAGACAACGGCTTCCGACTAATCGACTTTGCTGTAGCTCGTAATACGGTGATAAGTAGCACTAGGTTCCCCAGGCGAAGGATACACACAGCAACCTGGCGATCTCCAGATGGTCGAACGGCCAACCAAATCGACCACGTGCTAATTGGCGCAAGGTACGCATCGAACATCTTGGACGTGCGAACTTTCCGAGGTGCAAACGTGGACTCTGACCACTTTCTTGTTGTGACAAAGTTCAGAGCCCGACTGTCCAATGAAAAGAAAACGAAGACCGCCCAAAGAAAGAAGTTCAACATCGCATGCCTTAGCACATCTGAGAAAGCCAGAGACTACAGTGAGCAATTGACCGGGAAACTCTTTGCCGTACACCCAGCCACAAGCGTCAACAACCAGTGGAACCAGTATCGCGACATTATTAAAGAGACAGCCGAGACCACCATAGGCTATCAACCACCCAGAAAAAAGAACCCGTGGTATGATGATGAATGCGCGGTATTGAAGCAGGAGACGGAAAATGCACGAATGCAAATGCTGCAACGGAAAACAAGAGCAGCAAGAGAGGAGTACCGTGAAAAGAGAAGGAAAGAGAAAAAACCCAGCGTAGAAAGAAAAGAGCATCCGCAGCCTCTCAGCTCAAGTATCTCGAAGAGTCCAGCACCGCCACCAACACCCGCCGGTTCTACAAAACAGCCAAGCAACTGGCATCTGGTTATAGGACTGGCACGCAAGCTCTTCGAAACAGCGAAGGGAACCTAGTCACCGAAGCACAGGGAATTGTAGACGTGTTTAAGCAGCATTTCCAGCAGCTGCTTAATGGGCATTATGTAGAGGAGGCGACAGGGGAACAAACAAGCATTAGACCAGTCAATGAAGATCCAGTCCCAGCACCCAGTACTGAAGAGGTTAAGAAAGCCATCCACAAGCTTAAGAACAACAAATCCGCCGGCTTGGATGGCCTACCAGCGGAACTCTTCAAGTATGGAGGAGATGTACTGGTAGGGTGCATGCACCAGCTCATCAACCAAGTTTGGGAGGAGGAAAGTATGCCCGATGACTGGTCAAATAGCTCCATATGCCCAATCTACAAAAAAGGCGATCCTATGTCCTGCATTAACTACAGAGGCATATCCCTGCTTAATGTTGCCTACAAGATCCTATCCAACGTACTTTGTGAGCGTCTAAAACCTTTCTGCAACACTATGATCGGCACGTACCAGTGTGGCTTCAGGCCAGGCAGATCAACGATAGACCAAATCTTCACATTGAGGCAAATCCTGGAAAAGACCAACGAATTTCAAGTCGAGACCCACCACCTATTCATCGACTTCAAAGCCGCATATGATAGCATAAGTCGCCAAGAGCTTCTATTGGCGATGTTGGAACTCGGGATCCCGAAAAAACTGATCCAGCTATGCCGCATGACGTTACAAAATACGCGGTGCAACGTGCAAATGGGTAACAGCTCATCCGAGTTATTCCAGACGTGTACAGGGTTCAGGCAAGGAGATGCGCTATCATGTGATTTCTTCAACCTAGTCCTGGAGCAGATAGTGCGCAAGAGTGGTGTTAACATGGACGGCACTATCTTTAACAGGTCTTCTCAACTGCTTGGTTATGCGGACGACATCGACATCATCGGCCGTTCCAAGAGAGCTGTACTTGAAGCATTCACAGCTATTGATGAACAGGCGAAACGCGTTGGTCTTGAAGTGAATGAGGACAAAACAAAGTATATGCTATCAACAAACAAAGCCTCATCTGTCCATCGCCTAGGACAAAACGTCACTGTTGGTACCAGTAATTTCGAGGTAGTCAAGGAGTTCACCTACCTCGGAACAAACATCAATCCCACGAACGACACCTTAGTGGAAATCCGACGAAGAATTACCCTAGCGAACCGCTGCTTCTTCGGTTTGGCCAAACAAATGGGTTCAAAACTCCTTTCTCGAAAGACAAAGTGCACGCTATACAAAACGCTAATTTTACCAGTTCTACTCTACGGCGCCGAGTGCTGGACGATAAGTAAAAAAGGGGAATTGATCCTGGGCACTTTCGAGAGAAAAATTCTACGACGGATATTTGGTCCTATATGCGAAGAGGGCGATTGGAGGAGAAGATTCAATCGTGAACTGTACGAGCTGTACCAAGATGTGGATGTAGTCCAAAGATCCAAAACACGTCGACTACATTGGCTCGGCCACATCGAGCGAATGGACAACAACGCTCCAGCCAAGAAAATCTTCGAATCCCAGCCCCCAGGTTCGAGACGACCAGGAAGACCGAACCTCCGCTATAGGGACCAGGCGGTCACAGACGCAAGAGCGCTTGGTCTCGACGACTGGAGGGAGCGTGCGAGGGACCGCAGCCGATGGAAGACCGCAATATCTCAGGCAGAGACCCTTCATGGATCGGGAGCCGGATAAGTAAGTAGTAGTAATCTTATCCCAGGTGTCTTGGGATATCCAAGAGTCTCTACGCCTCGTTCGCTTGGGTACAGTTTCGGATCCAGCCTCCATAAAAACACTTTTAATTCCACCCCACATCTCATCAATTGTTGAATGCCCGATTCCGTTTAATGACGAGGCTCTGTCGTTAAGGGTGGTGACATAGTTTTGACATAGTTTCGACATATGTTGGGGTCATTTAAAGCATTAGTAATGAATTTTGAGCTCCTTGCTGCATCCTGCGCTGGTTTTTGTACGGCAGCGGTTCGTAGTTTGAGACTCATCACAACCAAATGGTGGTCGCTTCCCACATCGGCATTTCTTATACTCCGGACATCACACATAGACTTCCTCCATCGCTGCTGAATCATGATATGATCAATTTGGTTTTCGGTTTGACCATCTGGATGCACCCAGGTAATTTTGTTGCACGTCTTATGCTTAAATACAGTCCCACCTATCACAAGACGGTTCGCGTTACAAAAATCGACAAGCAAGTCACCATTTTCATTCCGTGACACCAAGCCATTTCTTCCCATCACGCGTTCCAGTCCGTAATTGTCTGAACCGACTTGGGCATTAAGGTCTCCCATAACGACTATGATGTCGGCTCTCGGAACACTACTGTAAACCGACTTAAGATGAGTGTAGAACGCGGTTTTGTCTTCCTCTGTCGCTTCATTTGTGGGGGCGTAGCACTGAATTATTGTGACGTTACGAATTTTTGAACGAAACCTTGCTGTCATTAATCTCGCAGAAATGGGCGCCCAGGAGATCAAACTACGCCTCGCTTCTTCGTTCAACATAATTCCGACACCATGCAGTCTTTGGCCACCCTCTCTTTCATCTTCCCCGGAATACAGCATTCTCGTCTGTCCAGTGTCTGATCTGTATTCAGCTCTTCCTCTCCACTTAGTTTCGCTTATGCCCAGGATACTGATCTTTAGGCGAAGCATTTCACGCTCAACCTGCTCGTATCTACCATCGCTGTACAAGGATCGAACGTTCCATGCTCCGATTTTCGTACGTATGCGGTAGCCAAAAGTAACATTTGCGCTTCTTGAAAGATTTCTTCTATTTGTCAACGATTCATTTATTATTATGGCGTCTTGATTGACGCTCGTACATGAAAGATGCCGCACCCCCAAATCCGATGTGCGGTTAACTGCAACCGAAGCTGCAGAAGGATTTCCCATAAAAAGATTACCTCTTGGGGACTCATTTCCATTTGTTATCATAGTTCATGCATTTGCATATATCCTTCCACCATGGTGTTTTCAGATTTGACAGGCACACCCGCCTTTTGTATGGTCAAACACATAACTGCTCAAGGCCGCCCACTATGGGAAAACAGACGCCTTTTGTAGCCGCCTAATATGGGTTACAGACGCTACCTGCTGCTGCCGTTGGCCTTTTAACAAAAAAAAGCTCCTCCGCCACCAGACTATCATGCCGTTGACCGCCACCTGCAGTTCATCCGCCTTAAGGGGGCTTTTAACCATCCCGAGGACAAGTTTGTGCCCTGACCAGCATCGCTGGGTTGTCTGCTTATCCCGGCATCCATTCGGTCCCCCTGCACGTTAGCGTTACCCGCCCTCTACCACGCGGAGGTGTGCATAGGGATTTTCCCATCATTGAGCCTAGGGCCATATGGCGTCCTAGCACTCTCAAGTACTTTTAGAGGGCAGTAGTATACAATAATTAAAACAAAATCAAAGTTTTTTTTAAATTATACTTAAATATTAACATTTTAACATGTCACTTGTTTTAATTTATGATGTTTCAATATATTTAACCCTTGGCAAAACTAGATATAACTACTTCCACCATCTAGTAGTGCTTGCAAAAACCACTTAAGTCAATTGACTTACGTTGTTTCTGCATGGATGTTTGGTTTATCAGTTTTGTTCGAATGACATATTTATAGCCCTATTCTCCCCATCGTCACTGATACCTCACAAGTCACAAGAAGTGGTGAAACTGATTTTGTGACTTTTTCGTATTCTCCCCCTAAAGTCACAACTTGTGAGAGTCATAAAAACAAGCGAAATTGTGATCTCCTCCAGAGCAGGTCACAACTCAAAATTTACTTGAGTTTCTACAAATCATTGAATTATATTCTTGCATTATGTTCTCTGTGCGAAAGAGAACAAAATATATGTATTCCTTCATTTCTTTACCAAAGAATAGGACAAAGGTGCGATATTATTTTGCTTTGTATTAATGAGACAGAGAAACATGAATACATATTGTGGGTGTGTTGGTTTAGTTCGTTGCGATTACTGGTAGAGTTGTCGATGTGTGCGCTCGTCGGTCAAAAAGCTACCAACAAAATGCTGTGGTGAGTTTCGTTGTGAGTTTTCTTGTGACTATTAGGGGGAGAATACCAAAATGTTATCGAATCACAACAATCCTCACAAGGAGAAGTCACAAGAGCTTGTGACTTGTGATTCCTCACAAGGGGGAGAATCGGGCTATTAGTTTAATTAAAAAAATAAATAAAAAAAAATATTTACTGAGAAAATATTGAATCTACTGCACTTTTTTTTTACAAATATACTTCGAAAATTTTTCTGAGAAGTGGCAACCCTGTATCTGGTGTCGCTTATTCGTTTCATCGTTCAGCAGATTTTACTCCTCATATTTTTTTCATACCGGGGGCTATATGAAAAATGAAAATCGATTCTTAAGGAGTAAACTCCAATAAACTGCAAAAAGCCGAGGTTATGCCTTTTGAAATAAGTGTTAACCGACTATTTTTTAGGTGTAGACCGTATTTTAGAATCAAGAATTTAAATAAACTATTCTTAAGTGATATAAACTGGTTAAAATAGAAAAATAATAAAAATAATCCAATGAAATTAAATTCTTTATTCTATCTTATATCCAAACCAGATGATAGTGACGTCACACCATAGCTGTCAAATGACAAAATATTCTATTGTCCAATCAGATTCTATCGGAGTCGAATACAAAAAAGAAGAGATTTGTAAAAGAAGTGAAGTAACTAACAAGACGTTCTTTTAAAACTGATGATATTAAAAATTTGATAAAACCCTAAGGCGTTGTATTTTTCCATTTATAATTAAAAATACAGATCAATTTTTTGTGTTGATTTTACACACAATAATATTTGTGTGTACAGACAGTGTGAATATTTTTTTACCTTGCTGGCCCGCTTGTTACATTTATTTATCTCATTCTCTCGTAGGCCACTTTTCTGAAGTTTCTCATTCTCTCGTAGGCCACTTTTCTGAAGTTTCATTTCTGCCGTGTGTGAATTGCACATACACACTTTTTTTAATTATTTTTCTGCAATACCATTATATTTCTTGCTATGCATAACACATTAATTATTATGAAATTTATTTATTTAGCTGGCGGATTTTGGTCTTGCAAGAGCTTTTAATGTACCAATGAGAGCTTATACTCATGAAGTCGTCACACTTTGGTATAGGGCGCCTGAAATCCTTCTTGGTACAAAACTATATGCAACTGGTGTTGATATCTGGAGTTTAGGTTGCATTTTTGCTGAAATGGTAAAACATCTAACGAACAATTTATCACACAATTTTGGTACATTTTCTTTTTTTCTCAAAGATCATGAAACGATCGTTATTTCCTGGGGATAGTGAAATTGATCAGCTGTATAGAATATTTAGGACTTTTGGTACTCCTGATGAGAAAATATGGCCAGGAGTACCACAATTGCCAGATTATAAGTCATCATTCCCAAAGTGGGGCAAAAACATTCCTGAAATTATTCTTAAGCACGAGGCAAATGATCTTTTTAATGTAAGATTTTAATAAGATGTTATCTTATCTTCATATCTGTGTAATACTATTTTTCGTTGCAGGCAATGATGGCATACGATCCAAACCACAGAATATCAGCAAAGCAAGCGTTACTACATAAATATTTTAAAAACGTCGAACGAGTTCCCAATGTAGCTCTACCGATTGTTCATTCACATAATTCCTAACATTTATATTTTTTCTTTTTATATTTTGATTTAAATACATGGTTTGATTTGAACAATATCTGTACGTCCAAGTTGAATTTAGTCACCATAAAGATTTGAGAGATGCATAAGACAATCGTTGACTATTCTTGAACTGAAGAGTCACCTCTGGCCTATTAATATTTTGGCAAGATAACGATACTCAGGCGACAAGAAAAAAATTACGATTTTTTGTAGAACAGTTTTATACAAGCATGTTTTACTATGGGAAGGGGGCGGGATGGTCTATTTTCTAAAAAAAAAACACTAAATGGAAGAAATATATATAGAAATAACGGTAATACTTACAATTAAGTATTGCACATTATTTTAAAGCATAAAGTCGGTTCTATCATCTTGTTTTTAAATCAAGTGATTTCCATGTATAGTTTTTGAAAACAAACTAATTTCAAGCTCAAAATTTCAACAAAAAAAAATGAAAAAACTATTTTATGTTGTCTTTATTCCAAATTGTTAGACTACATACTAAATTTTTACTTGCGATATAAGTAGGTACTATATAAGGCAAGTTTTGGATTCGTGCAAAAAAAAATTTGAGATAACAATCAAACATGATATTACGATGATAGAGAACACCAAAAAAGTGGGTGGCACAATTCTGTCTGTTCGCCTACAGCCTAAACAGCTCGATTGATTTTCTTCAAACTTGGTACATAGTGGTTTTTGGTGATTATGCCCACACGTTTTTTCATTTTTTTTTAACCAAAAATAACGGTACCTGCCATACAATTTTTTTTAGCAATTTTACATAATCGTATTTTTCTCCTCTAAAACGGCTCGACAACTTTTCTTATAAAAAATTCAATAAATTTATTTTAGTAAAGGCTTCCTTTGGGTGGAAAACCATTTTTCAAAAATGATTATTAATGGTACCTCCCAAAGAACCATTTTTTTAATTTTTGATTTTCTTCAAAACGGTATGACCGATTTCAATTATTTTTTTTATACAGAAGCTTCAAAAAAAAAATATAAATAGTTTTGTGTACCAAAATTTTTGAAAAAATATTTTTTGTATTTTTAAAAAATGTTTCAAATTTTTTTTTTTGGAAAATCAAATGTTTCGAAAACTCGATACTTAAGAGTTTTTTAGTACTCTCTAAAATATTTTTAGAAAAAATTTTACATATATGAACAAATAACGGTACATTCCATACAAAAGTTAAAAAACCGCAGAGGAAAATATTTTTTTGCTTAAAAACGACTCCCACGATTTTGATTAAACTTTTCTAATGAACATACTAAAATAAGAACGATCTACTACCAAAAATTATAAAATTTTACATTTAGAACCTATTAATAGTACCTGTCATAGAACGTATTTTGTTATTCTGAGTTTTATCGGCTAAACGGATTTAGATGAATTTTTTATATACAAATTTCAGATAAGATTAAATAATACTGCATACCATAATTTTCAAAAAAAAAGTTTTTGATTTTTTAAAAAAAGTTTCAATTTTTTTTTTGAAAATTCGACATCAAAAATAGTTTGACAATATTTTTTTTTCAAATTTTGTTTTTAAATACACATAAATATATACTTAAGATTTGCATACCAAAATTTGTTCTTAAAAATGTTTTAAGAATTCTATATATAAAAAATAATTTTTTAAAAAACGCTCCAACGATTTTTAATTTTTTGTTTCCCTTTAGGTTAGGTTGTAAGGGGTTATAATGCGGCAAGCCGCACCATCTCACTCAGATCTCAGTGGATCCATTGTGCTCCCCAGGGTATAGGTGGTTAGTAAGGAGGGATAGGGAGGGAGTTAAGGAGAAGTTTTAGGTTTGGGGGGCCTCCCTGAACCATCCTGAGTTCTGAATGAATTTCAGGATGTTCTTTAGTGGCAAGACAGAGATGTCGCCCAGTTCGTCGAAGAAGTATTCTCCAAGGGCCTCTTTTCTTTTTTTTCCCTTACAATCATATTCAATCAAGAATTTAGATGGAATTCTTTTTTTCCACCTCAATCTGTCAAAGGAGTTGTTTTAGCCAATTTAAATGTTGTATTTCATGCTTCCCTACATTTTTCTCTCATAATTTCCATGTTTTTATATACAATTTTCTTAAACCCGCAGTGTCTTAAACATAAGAGCAAGTACGTGCATTTTATTTTAAATTTGTTTGCTCTTATTAGTTTTTAATCGAATACCGAAAACTAGATGGTTTTATTTCTACTAGTTTCCGAAATATTGAAAATTACCAAACCTAATTTTTGTTAAGTTTTTATCTATGCACTTTTTTTTCCTTGACGTTAATGAATAAATGATATCCGTCTTATAAGTAAATTTTTAAATAAGTCTTAAACCGTGAGCCATAGGCACAAAATGTCAAGTCATTTCCCCCCTGCGGGTAAGGGGCAAGAATATACCCGAGGTAGGCATGCCTGTCGTAAGAGGCGACTAAAATCCAAACTCCGTATACTGAGATTGATGTATACATAACTATGCAATGAGCAAAACAATAAGATACCCCAGGTGGCAGTCCAGGTTCACTGGAAAATCCACCCTCTTCGGAGGTCGGCTCTATGGATTCTGGGGAGAGCCAATTATTGCATTTAATAAATCCCTTCCTAAAAAGTGCAAGGGTATCTCGATCACCACCATCTAAATCGAGTATAAAACCATCCAAATTCGGGCAAAAGAGTCCATCCGTCACGCCAGCGCGCGCCAAAAAAGACTCAGATAAAACAGAAAATCTTGAAAAAGATAATAACGAACTTCGACGAAGACTTGATGAAGTAATGGAACTTTATCAAGAGCTAAAGAAAGAAGTCGATCTTCTTCGAAAAGAAAATGAGATGTTGAAAGGCAAAAATTCTCAAATAAACTCCAAAGCTAGCTTGCCAGAAGTCAATAATTCTAGATATGAAACAGACGAAGAAGAGCTAGCACGTGAAACGGAAAAGTCCTCAAAGAAAAGATTAAGTAAAAAGCGTAAAGCTGGCTCTTCACCTGAGGCAGCCTCGTCTTTTGAAATAATAGTTTCACCAAAACATGCGACAGTAAAAGAAAAACCTGTTAAGGAACGGCCCCTGCCACCGATAAATGTTATCGGTATTGAGGAGTATAACAAGTTGCAAACCATATTAAAGGCATTACTACCATCGGCTTTTAAAGTTATTTCGCTCAATAACAACAAATGGAAAGTATGTGTGAAAGACCCCGAAAGTTATCGCCTTCTGTCGCGAAAACTAAACGAAGAAAAAGTAGAGTGGTATACCTATGAAAATAAGTCGGAAAGACCCTTACGTGTTGTGGCGAGAGGCTTACACGCATCATGTTCAAAAGACGATATCATTAGTGATCTAAAAGAGCGCAACTTCAAAATCTTAGATGCAATTAACATCGTCAAAAGAGAGAAACAGACAAAAGAGGGTGAAACAAAAGTGGTACAGCGTAATCTTCCACTATTTATACTTTCGTTCGATAAGACTGAAAAACTAGATGAAATTTATAAAATCAAAACAATTCTAAACATCGTAGTTAAGATCGAACCTCTAAGAAAGAGCACAAGGTTAGTCCCTCAGTGTAAACGCTGTCAAGAATTCAATCACACCCAAACTTATTGCAAAAAAGAGCCAAGGTGTGTAAAATGCGCCGGAAAGCATTTAACCGTTGACTGCATCGGAAAAAGTGAAAGTCCACCGACGTGCATTAATTGTAATGGAAATCACCCGGCAAACTATAGAGGCTGCGAAGTAGCTAAAGAATTACAAAAGCGGCGATCGAAATCTGCCAAAACACAAAGAAACCCACAAAGGCAAATAGAAACCGTAATTCCCAAGACTTCCAAATCTAGTAAAGCTCCAAAACCTAGTATCCGTAATGCTACATTTCCACCTAACGCTAATCTGAGATTTAATAAGATTAACCTCAAATCTTTTTCAAATCTTGAAGATTTACCATACAAATATATTTCGTTAATCTTGGAGATTAGAAATTAATCTTATTAAATCTTCCTAGGACAAATAGTTTAACAAATCGAACTAACCTATTTTAACATGGTGCTGAACGATTCATTCGAGACTCGATTCAGTTCTTCATTGTTTGACACGAATAAAATATTCTGTCTCTTTCTCACTCCATAAAAAATTGAAGCGCCATTTGCATTTTTGAAAGTTTTGTCAGATTTAATCTTTTCTAAATCTTTTTGTGCGGTGGAAACACCAAAAAGATTTATTTAATCTAAACTGAGATAAACCTTAGGTGGAAACATAGCATAAGGAAAAGAAAACAGTGTCAATACCTTCGGAGAATATATCAAAGCAAGGAAATGCAGAAACATATGCCCAAATAGCGGCCAAAAATATACCCGCAAACAACGACACTGAAACAGACCCGGTTTCAAAAGTCTTTTCAATAATTCTGTCGAAACTTGAGGAACAATGTGACACAAATAAACTTATCTTTGATAGGTTAAGTAAGCTCGAAAATTGTTTTCGACCCAAATCTCTCTCAAAAAAATTATGATGGAAAAGTTTAAAATTCTTACGTGGAATGCCAACGGATTATGGCAAAAACTTGGAGAATTAGAGATGTATATGCAGGAAAATGATATCGACATATGCTTGATATCAGAAACGCATGCCAAAAATGAATCAAATCTTAAAATCCACGGGTTTCTTGACTACCACGCTGTTCATCCTTCAAATAAAGCAAGGGGTGGATCATCGTTATATATAAAAGAGTGCATTGAACACTCAATAGGCCTGAAAATAGAGGTAGAATCGATGCAATTGAGTAGTGTTCAAGTTAGAACTAAAAACATTCTTCTCAATGTCTCTTCGATATATTGCCCTCCGCGTTGCAAAATCGATAAGAGTGAATTTACGACATTGATAAAGTCGCTAAGCCCAAACTTAATTGTTGGTGGCGACTTTAATGCGAAGCACACCTTTTGGGCTTCAAGATGCATATCTCAAAAGGGTCGAATGCTCTATGAGGCAGGAATGGAAAATAATTGCGATTTTCATTCGACTGGAAAGCCAACTTACTGGCCAACTGATCCGTCAAAAACACCTGATTTAATCGATTTGTTTATGGTAAAAGGAATACCCTCTAACCGTATTGAAATTTCAGAAGGCCATGATCTGTTCTCTGATCATTCTGCAGTCATACTCACTATGAGCGAAAGCCCTGTCAAAATTGAAAAACCACCCAGGTAAACAAACGGTAAAACCAACTGGGAAGGATTTAAGAAAGATATCGAGGACAACTTTGAATTGAGGGTATCATTACAAACGCCTCTTGAGCTTGAAGACGCAGTAGATACCTTTGTTGATATAATACAAAAGGCAGCGTGGAATAACACACCTTATCAAAGGGTTACGCCGCGCTATAAAGATATAAAATATCCGCAGGAAATAAAAGACATAAAAGATAAACGAAAAGCACGTAAGAAATGGCAGCGAACCCGTGCTCCTCAACACAAAGCTCATTTAAATCGCTTGTGTAATATGCTTAAAACAGCGATATCAGATTTCAAAAACCGTGAAGTTGAAAATTACCTTGAAAGCTTGTCAGCTGGGAAAGAATCCAACTACTCACTTTGGAAAGCTATAAAAACAACGAAAAAACCAAAGCTTCCAGTACCCCCGATTAAGAAAAGCCAAAACGAATGGGCTAAAAGTGACAAAGAGAAAGCGGCGGTATTCGCCGATTACCTGGAAGAAACATTTAAACCTTCCGATGGGCAAGCACTCAATGAAAATATTAATATGAGTTTTAGCTCAAGTGAAAATTACAGAACCAGAAATGCTACGCTTGCTGAATTGAACAGAGAAATAAAGAAGCTAAAGTCTAATAAAGCTCCGGGGTATGACTTAATAACAGCGGAAATATTAAAAATGCTTCCTAATAAAGGATTAATTAACCTCCTTTATATAATAAATGCCGCTCTAAGGCTAGACTATGTTCCAAGCCAATGGAAAGTTGCGGAAGTCATAATGGTTTTGAAACCTGGCAAACCATCTCACAAAAAGAGTTCTTACAGACCGATTTCGCTTCTTCCAATAATATCGAAAGTTTTTGAAAGAATACTACTCCTGCGCCTGCAGCCTATAATAGAAGAGAAACGATTAATACCTGAACATCAGTTCGGATTTAGAAGCAAGCATTCAACAATTGATCAAGTGCATAGAATAACTGACGTAATTGAGAGAGCTCTTGAAGAAAAGAAAATCTGTTCAACGGTCTTTTTGGATGTGTCGCAAGCGTTTGACAAGGTGTGGCACGAAGGCCTCAAATTCAAATTACGACAAGTTCTGCCTGAAGGACTTTATAAAATTCTTAACGAATATCTAGAAAACAGACTTTTTCGTGTAAGACACGGAAATGAATATTCTAATTTCAAAGAAATAGTGGCTGGGGTAACACAAGGTAGTGTTTTAGGTCCAGTTCTGTACCTTCTATTTACACGTGATATACCTCAAACAGAAGACACTTTCGTAGCAACGTTTGCTGATGATACTGCAATACTAGCAGTAGGCAAAACGATTAACGAAGCTACGATTAAATTACAAAATGCTCTTAATAATGTTAATGAGTGGACAAAAACATGGCGAATAGCGCTCAATGAACAAAAGTCAGTCCACGTGGACTTTACGTATAAAAAAATAAATAGATTGCCCGTCTTTCTTAATACCGGTCGTGTACCATTTGCGAATGAAGCAAAATATCTGGGAATGACTCTAGACGCGAAATTAAAATGGAAGCCGCACGTAAAAAAGAAATGCGAAGAACTAAAAAGTAAATTAAGAGATATGAACTGGCTACTCGGTAAATATTCCAAGCTTAGTATTGATAATAAGTTGATTTTATACAGGCAGGTACTTAAACCTGCCTGGACTTACGGTATACAACTCTGGGGTTGTACCTGCGATACAAATTTAAATAAATTACAAACGTTTGAAAATAAATTGCTAAGGTCATTTGTAAATGCACCATGGTATATAAGAAACGAAGATCTTCACAGGGATCTCGGGATTCCTACGGTTCGAGACGAAATTAAGAGTTTCGCGCAAAAACATAGAAATCGGCTATTAGATCACGCTAATCCAACGATTATTGACATTCTTGACGAGTCGAATTTAGTACGCCGCCGCACTATGGGCCCAAATGATGGTTTGCGTCTCAAAAATGGTTTTTTCGAAACTATTTTTTAGATTAATTTCTTGGCAGAAATCAATTTAGGAATACTTAAAATACAGATTCCAATAAAAAAAAATATGTTTCCATCCAGTCTTTCTAGTATTTAACCCTTTCTAAAGTGCTCCCTAGAAAAAACACTGTTTGAGTGACATAGTGAAGCTACTTTTGAAACCACTTTCTTTTAATTATTGATGATGATAAAGTGTAAGTGTTATATGTTTTTGGAAAGCTTTTTATTACTACTATTCGAATTTGCAAAAATATTTTTTGGAAAATATATATTTTAGATACATTTATTTTTTCCAATAACACATGTTTTTTTAGCTTTTGCCAAATTTCGATTGGAGTTTTAAGTATTTCCACCGTCATCCACCGTTTAGTTCTAGGCCGCAAATTATTCCTTAGTTCATATACTAAAACCACGGCCGTAGCCAGGCCTACGCTAGGGTGAGCTCAGCTCACCCAAAAAAATGTTGAGCTCACCCAAAAAATTATGGGACATTTTTAACTTAAGACAAAAAACAAAATATTTCTTGGCTCCAAAATTAATATTAAATTTGCGCAAACAATAAATTTAAGATGAGTTACATACTTCATTCCTTGAAGATTAAAAAAGGCTTAGGAAAAAACCTTAATACAGAGAATATGGAAAAAACTCTGTTTGGTTACATAATAGAAACAATTTGGTAGCTGGGACTTGATTCAAATTATTGGAAATAATAACTTCAAAAACAAATAAATGTTACAGACTAAAATACAAATTGGTTAAATCTACAAATAATTAAAACAGCAGAAGAAAAAGAAAATGCTGAATATGTCCCAGCCTCAAGGTCTCTGAGGAAATGAACTCGATCTTCCCGATTTTGCCAATCAATATTGTTATATCTTCACTTCGAGAAAGCGATTTTAGGGATTAAGTCGAAGTATATCTGTACCCTGGTTCTAAAAGGATCAATGTTCAATTTGATAATTTTTGGGAAATCCAAAATTTTGCTTTTAATTGCTATATTTCTAGCTTAAAACAAAAACTTTTCTGCTAATCAAAAAAATAACAGGGTTAGAAGACAACTTCAAATTTTGTATTTTTTCGACAACTTATGGCTGGTTTTTGAAGTAATCGATCCATTAGGTGGCAGCAGGTCATCGAAACGAGTCATCATTTTCAGCATTTTCGCAAATAAAAGCTATACGATGGTCATCAATGACCGATCAACGACTGTGTAATGCAGTCTTTACTTTTTTACATTCAAAAAGACACGATTGAATTTGATGGAAATAGATGATATTTTGAGTAAGTTTGCCGAAAAAAACGAAGAGCCCATCTTTTTAAAATAGTTTTTGCTCATATTAGTGATTTTATGAATATTTGTCATCAGGAACATGTTACCTTTATATCGTGTCAATATTTATTGTGTATTTTATAGACAATATTATGATTTTCGTTAAAAAATTTCAGCTCACCCAAAACTACCTTGAGCTCACCGATACGATTGATCCTGGCTACGGCCGTGACTAAAACATATAAAAAATTTGTATGCTTTTAATTGCTTTTCTTTGATTAAGAACTAAAAACCTATTATAAGAAGTAGAACAAAAAATCACAGATTTTAGATGTTTTTGCAATTTCTTTTTTCGCATGAAATCTTAAATCTTTAAAATCGGTTCAAAGCCATTGTAGACTCAAAATCGATTCCAAGAACATACTAAGAAATTATTTTTAAAGTCAACTCTCATTTTAAAATTAATATAGGAAGGGTTTGAAAGTTATAAATTTCCCACCAGTTTGGATCGACCATCTTGCAGTTTGCTCACATCTTTTTTATTACAGCAGCACGCTCACATTATATTTTGATCTTATAGGTTTGCATAATGCTTGTGTGACATACATAATATGTTTATACATAATTGGTATCAGTTATTTGTGAGTGAAAAAAAGATTAAAAGTTACAAAAATAAAGTTTCAAAAAGAATGTTAAAAAATAGGTGAATTTGAATTATTGTCAAAGTTTCTATTTTTTTTCACAGGTCAAGTTTTTGTTCTTAGTTGATTAATTAATTCTTTTTGCAAAGATTTTTCTTTGTTGAGGAAGTGGGTGGATGCCACGCCCCTTGAATACAAAATAACAAATTTTTCAATTTTCCAATGCACTACACCCCTAATACTCTACCAAATTTCATCATTCTTCGACAAAATTGCCATTTAGTTGATAGATTTTAGAAAGTGGGTGGATGCCACACCCTCTAATGGAAAATCTCAAGTTTTCAAATGTAAGCTATGTATGCTCAACAAGTTTTACCGCTTTACCAAATTTCACCATTGTACATTGTTGATAGATATGATAACAATTCTGAAAAATTGGGTTGATGCCACCCTCCATGAATGCAAAATCTAAAACTTTTCTTTTACATGCATTACACAGCCCTATTATTCCGCCAAAATTCAAAGATCTATGTGCTACGTGGAAGTGCTCTATATTTAAAATTAAATACAAATTTAGTGAAAAGACGCCCCCTACCCTTAATGGAAAATATCAAGTTTTTCTTTTTTATGCACAACATAATTTTGATGATCTGTCAATCAGCGAGTGAGGGGTGAGTAGGTCAGTTATATGGTTTTAGTGATGTATGAAGATCTATATATCTCAAGAACCACTAATTTTTAGAAGTTGAAATTTATTGCCACGCCTGGACTTGATTAGTTAAGTAAATGCTTCGAATTTGAAGTATCTGACTTTATTGGTACTGGAGAAAGAGGGGGGTCAATAATTGTTTAGGTTGGATCTGTAAATAAGATGTAGAGCAAGAACTTTACTTGCCATTACCGTGCCCTTTCATTTGTACTACTTTTTTTTTAATTTAATTTGTATTTATTATAAATTTAAAGAAAAAAAGTTTCAATTTCAAATAACATGACGCAAATAAATAACGGTGTTATGTGTTTCTTCCGTAATTTATGTGTATTAAAATGTTTGAATAATTTTTAAATAAAAATAGCATGCATTTAACTTTTAGAAACCTACATTATTTTGTTGGCCGTATATTCAAGAAGATATGTGCGAAATTTCAGCTTATTATCTCACAAGACAAAAAAGTTACAGATTTTTGAGACGCAAAACGTCACTTGGGCCCATAGTGCGCCGCACAGTGGATCGACTCCATACATTTAGACGTGAAAAATTCTAATATTTTCGGAAAATATCTGTTTCCATCTAAATGATCATAAATTTGGAATAGTAACATAATTTAACAAAAGAAAAGCGACAGTAAGCTATCTATGAATATGGAAAGCAAATCCATTGATGAATCACTACCAGTGGAGTGTTTGACACCAAGTTTTGAGGGAATGTTCGGGTAGTATTGCAGATGGTTTTTAAGAACTTTGTACAACGTCGGCCAGGCCATTTATGAGATGGCCAATAATTTCATAGAAAGCACCTGTTTTTTTGGCGTCACTAATGAATCAAAAAGTGATAAATTTTCACTTTGAGTACTCTCCGCAAGCCTCAAAACTTTTTTTTTGGCCTTCCAGACGTTAAATGCCTGGTTGAATCTTCGTTAGGGTTGTAATTTTCAGTCTCTGTTGTATTTTGTATGTCTTTAAAAATTTTTAACTCCTCTAGTCAATTTTAATATTTTAGAATAAACCGGTCTCATCGATTTCCAGCCGACTTCCATTTCAAATTAAAATTGGCTGATTTTGAACTGATAATCTCTTTAGCCTAGCAGTATTTAAACAGTTATTTCGTGTTGATGTGTTAAACTTGTTCGAAATATACTCCAAAAGTATTTTTGTTCGAGTCAATTTGGAATTCGAACACCAAACTTCGAAAAATGCCTTCCTTGGAACGCAGAAATCTTTTCCTGAAAAGTGGGCAAAAAAAGGGCTTTGCAAATCTTTGCGAGGTATATGACATATGTTTCTAGAAAGAAGACGTTCACAGCTATCCAAAACACTTAATTTATTTTTAAAGCAACCTTAAGCACATATTTAGATTTTCCAAAACAAATACGGAAAAAACATGTTTTTTTGCTATTTCAATGACACATTTTTTTAAATTCAACAAACAAAAATTAAGAAAATTTCAACACAGATTTATAAAAGCACATACCTTCACGAACATCTGCCATTTTTTTTTTCAATTTCAACTAAAATTGTAATTTTAATAATTATTTGTCTAAATAACCTCAACGCACCAGATCAAAAAAAGACTTTTCACCTTCACTTTTGGAGATCATTTATTCTATAATAAACTGGTTAAAACAAGAAAAAAAAAATTGTTTTCAGACTTAACAGTTATCCGTTATAGATAAGAAATTGAGTTTTTTGCAATTTATGTCATTGATTTTTTTACGTCTAATTATATGGAGGCGATCCACTGTGCGCCGTCTGCAAAGAACAAAACCTTCCGACTTGGTGCGGTGAACACAAAACCGCTTTAAAATCGCGGAATAAGCAGAAACTTTCACCGGAAAGTTACCTGCAACACGTTACTTACACGTTACACGTTAAAAATAAATTGCTAGATAAGTTTCAACTTAGTTGCAATCGGGAAGTGGAGGTGGTTTTAGTGTAGTAAGAATCTCACACTTCTATGAGCACGCGTTTTCCGGTCCTCATAGAGCCTGATGCAGGTTTTGCGCCTACCCACGGTCAAAAAAAAAAAAAAAAAAAAAATTTGCGTAACATCGATTTACAACCAAAACTAAAAATGTTTTCGTTGTAAAGTCATTTGCGTAAACATTTGATTGAACGCCATTCGTTTAAGTAGAAAAAACAAATCGTCTGGCTCTTTAATATGTTTAAGTTAGTTGGTAATTTGATAGAAAAAGTAACTGGAAGACATCTGATGCGCGGAATTTATTCTACTTTTTTTTTCTAAGAAAAATGGTAATGTTTATTTAATTCTTTTTATGTTGAACTTATTTATTTATTTAATGTTACCTTTTGTTTTGCTTCTTTGAAGTTCAATAAAACGCATTCTTTTATATTTTTATTTTTGCCTATATATTTCGAGGTCTATTGCCTCATCTTCAGAGTCTATAAATAGTTAATGCGTTTTTTAATATTAACTATTGCAATAAACATTTAATTTAAAATAAAATTACTATAACAGAAATGTCTATAGAATACACTAGTCAACAATATTAAAGGAACAAATTTTTTTTCAATTTTTGTTAGCGTTTTTTGAAGAGCTGTATCTTTGTGACGAGTGGTCGTATTGAGTTGAAATAAAAAGCATTTTACAGCTTTATGTTTTGTGTTTTGAGATTTGTTTGCAAACAAATTTTTTTGAAGTACCGTTATTGCGTTATTGCAAAAAATGAGACGAGACAACAAAATTATTTTGTTTTTATTTTTTTTGAAGGTCCTCATTTCTATGGATAAATTTTTTTGAGTCAATTAAATGTCATGATCAGATACCTTGTTTATTCAGCTTCAATTCAGTTTTTTTGTTTTGTACGATTTTTTTTGGCATGGTTTATCTGACTTTGAAAGAAAAAAGATACTTTTAGCCTTGATAACCAATATCTCAGCCAATAATGATGTTATAAAAAATTCAAAGACAGTTTTGGAAATTTGAAAAAGCGTTTTACAAGATTTTTTTATGATTTTGTAGAAATTATTTTTTTTTACCGTTCACCGTTAGTTTAAAAAAAGTACTAAAAACCGACGTTTTGTGGTCTTTTCGTAAATCTTTTTTTTTCACTGCAAATATTGATTGCATGGCTTGAGTTGGTATGCAAATTTATAGAGTTTTAAATCATCAATATTCTTGTAAGTTTTCAAATTGATTCATCGAACCGTTTTTCCTCACCAAAACTTCAAAGTCTTACAAACCAGGTAAAGGAACAAATTTTGGTGTTCCTAAACAATGCGTAGTCGTCATCAAAATGACAAGAAAACCGCAATTCCAGTGGATTTTTTTCACAGTTTTGCATTAGTTAGATACTTTTTTGAATGGAAATGAAATAAAAATTACATTTTTCAAAAAAAAAAATTAAAAAAATCAAGTTTTTTTATTTGAAAAATTTTTTAATTAATTTTTTTATTTTTTTGTTTAATGTACTTTTTATTTCATTTCAATTCAAAAAAGTATCTAACTAATGCAAAACTGTGAAAAAAATCCACTGGAATCGCGGTTTTCTTGTCATTTTGATGACGACTACGCATTTTTTAGGAACACCAAAATTTGTTCCTTTACCTGGTTTGTAAGACTTTGAAGTTTTGGTGAGGAAAAACGGTTCGATGAATCAATTTGAAAATTTACAAGAATATTGATGATTTAAAAGTCTATAAATTTGCATACCAACGCAAGCCATGCAATCAATATTTGCAACGAAAAAAAAGATTTACGAAAAGATCACAAAACGTCGGTTTTTAGTACTTTTTTTAAACTAACGGTGAACGGTAAAAAAAAATAATTTCTACAAAATCATAAAAAAATCTTGTAAAACGCTTTTTCAAATTTCCAAAACTGTCTTTGAATTTTTTATAACACCATTATTTGCTGAGATATTGGTAATCAAGGCTAAAAGTATCTTTTTTCATTCAAAGTCAGATAAACCATGTCAAAAAAAATCGTACGAAAACAACAAAAAAAACTGAATTGAAGCTGAATAAACAAGGTATCTGATCATGACATTTAATTGACTCAAAAAAATTTATCCATAGAAATGAGGACCTTCAAAAAAAATAAAAACAAAATAATTTTGTTGTCTCGTCTCATTTTTTGCAATAACGCAATAACGGTACTTCAAAAAAATTTGTTTGCAAACAAATCTCGAAACAAAAAACATAAAACTGTAAAATGCTTTTTATTTCAACTCAATACGACCACTCGTCACAAAGATACAGCTTTTCAAAAAACGCTAACAAAAATTGAAAAAAAATGTGTTCCTTTAATATTGTTGACTAGTGTATAAAAACAGATATACATAAATTGATAACAATTTGATAACTACATTATTTAAGCCCGTATGACACTACATTTTTTTCTCATTTTTAATTCACTGAAAATGAAATTAAAGCACAACGTACGATTTCTTATTTAAACTTTGATAGGTAAGAGTGGGTACGCTCTATATCCATAAATGTAAAAATGTCACAAAAAATGTTTAAAAAATATGATTTTCAAATTATATTTGTCAGTTTCTGGCAGCTTTTTCTTGACTTTCAGAATTAAAAATTAAAAATAATTTCAAGGTACACTCAGTCACAAAAGTAAGTATATACTGGAACCTAGAGAACACTAGTTTATGATGTATATTCACTTTAGAGACACACTGTTATTGTGAAAAATAATTGAGAAAAATGCTATCTCTTTCTCAAAAACACTTTTTATCCCTTTTCTACTCTGCTGACACTTTGATTGATTTAATGAGAAATTAAATAAATAAAAAATGTAGTGTCATACGGGCTTTAATATTAAGACATTTGTTTTTTTAAATTGAAATAAACTTAACGACTTATTAAGCATAAAGTACTATAGAATTTAACTAAGTTATTATTTGAGATGAATTTTGAATTTTTGTATTTTGCAAATCTGTGTTAGCTATTAATTAGATTAAAATAAGTGTTTGTGTAGTCTTTTTTATCAATTTTGTAGTTACATACAATTTCTTCATTTTTAATAATTTGAAGATGAGGCAATAGACCTCGAAATATATAGGCAAAAATAAAAATATAAAAGAATGCGTTTTATTGAACTTCAAAGAAGCAAAACAAAAGGTAACATTAAAAAAATGGTAATTCAATTTAATGAATATGTTTGCGCACATAACATGTTAGTCCCCTTTCACACAAAGAAACAAGTTGCTGGAGATTTTTTTGACGTTTTCTTTTAATCTCCTTAAAAATCTCTTGTACTTTTCACACGAGGAAACAAATCTCCAAGCAGTTTTTGAAATTTTCTTTGCAAGTCTATTGGTTGAACACACCTAAACCTAGATGTGAAAGGAAATGTCTAAAAATCTCTTCAAAACCTCGACCGGGGAGATTTTGTTCACCCCTCTTTCCTCTTGCCCTTCTCACCATGGAACTAAAAGTTGCTGGCGACTCAGTTTCCTCGTGTGAAAAGGGACTTAGAAGTGCTTGATCAGACAATGCGAAACAAATCCTTTTATATAACTTAAATTAGATTTTCGCAAGGGGCCCCACAAATTGATCTCGCACACTCATCGTTTTGGTCTAGCGCCGCCTCTGCCTGCAACCCCACTGCTTGGGCACACTATAGGATTTGGGGTAGGTAAAAGGTTGGGTGTATGCAAAGTTTCTTTTGCATTTAAGGAATCTGGATTTAAAGAAACTTTAAATTTGAAATAAAAGTAACCAAAAACGTTCTACTGTTCGGGGGAACGTTCTCAGGATTTTAACGCTCACGCTACTCCATTGCTCCGCTTTTGGTATGTAAAGTCGTCTGACAGGCGCCAATCTCAACAGTTCTAAGCAACAGACTATGAAAAAGCAATGCCTTGTAAGAAGTTCATATTTGCGAGGTGGTACTATATAGTATTCTATTCTTTTCTAAATAAAAAATGGCGGCTAAACGTCCATTGCTTCATCCGAACCTTAATAATGTTTCGATTTATTGTTCTTTTGGGGATTTGGTGTCGTCCAACCACAAAACCATCACATTTTTGGAAGAAGAATGAATCATTGCATCAAAACTTTCAACTCCACCATTATATTGCAATGTTCCAATGAAGGTGGAAATAGTACCAACAATAAATTTGGCGGTGCTCTACAAAAATCTCAAAAAAGAAAGGAGACAAAACATGCAGGGAGCGCACCTCACTTGAGTAAAACTGACATTTGGTGAAATAGGAGTGCCAAAAAGAGATAGATGGTAATTATATTATGGGTGTGTTCCCCTTTTTTCGGTACGGAAAGCTACTTTTCGTTGGTTTTTGACATTAGCTTCAGTGCCCTTCCGACTAGTATAGTTCTACCTTAAATCTACAATAGTAGATAACTACAAATATTGCCGGCAGATAGCAGAGATAATAGCATCACACGCTGATGTCAACATCGGTGGGGAAGGCAAAACTGTACAGATTGATGAGACTTTTTTGACGAAACGGAAATATCATCGAGGCCGCTCAACAGACCAGATGACAATCGTGGTGAGGGACTGTACTGTAAAGAGGATAAAGGTAGAACTATAATAGTCGGAAAGGCACTGAAGCTAATGTCAAAAACCAACGAAAAGTAGCTTTCCGTACCGAAAAAAGGGGAACATACCCATAATGTAACAATCATCTATCTCTTTTTGGCATTCCTATTTCACTAAATGTCATTTTTACTTAAGTGGGGTGCGCTCGGGAGCGAACCTCACTTCCGTAAGCAAAATTGAACGAAACTTGACGAAACCATCCACTCCGCAATTATAGCCGCGTCGTTTGCTTTCCGTGTATTCGCTTGTTTTCTTCCGATCACTTAAGTGCCCTCCGAGCATTATAGTTCTAGCTTAAGGTTGGAGTTGGACTGTTCTTTAAAGTGAACTCAAAATGTAAGTCAGATTCGTGGCCTTTTATAGCTGTCGACAATATAGTGGTGTAGACAAAATATTCCCGGGATGCACCCATAACACGACAAATCATAGCAAAGGTGAATCTGTAAATGAATCGGATCCAACCAACACCATGAATGAACTAGAAAATCAACAGGCTTTAAAAAAAACAATAGGGGTATTCATGCAACTGCGTAAAACACTAGATAAGTTTACGATTTGGTTAATTTTATCTTTTGGTTAATGAACTGTCAAATTTTGTATGGGAAATGGTTTACACAATTTGGTTAATTTTATCCAAGGATTTAGCTGCGGAAAATTAACCAAATATTTGGTTAAACTTATCCAAACGTCATTGTGACTTTTAGAGATTGAATTAGGCGTGTTTGTGACTTTAAGAATCAGGCATGTTTAGAAACATGATATAAATGATAATATCTCGGAGAACTAAAACAGTTCTGAATGTGTTCTGTAATTATTGCATTGCAATTAGTTGGTGATAAAAGTTGTGAATTAAAACGTAGTTTACACAAAAAAAAATAATTAGAAGGTCCACATTTACTCAACGATTAAAGGCTCTGCCCAACCAACGCGAAATTATAGCGAAGCATTCCCAAAGACAGTTTTTTGTTGTTTTTTAGTATTGAGATCAGTATTGAGATCATTAATTAATTTAATTTCGTGTTGGTTTGGGATAGCCTTTAGGAAAGCTACTTTTCGAAAATTATTAAGGTAGAACTATAAATTCCCACCCAAACCAATGCGAATCTTTCGTTGACGACGACGAATGTGTTATTTTCATTTACAACAACGTGTTGTTATTAATGTTTTTGTTGTGGTCAACGAATGATTCGCACTGGTTTGGAAGATTCTGAATAGTCGGAAGCTGTTAGAAACAGATGTCATTAGCCAATGCAAAGTATCTTTCTAAACTCTCAAAATCAGTGCCGAGATTCAGCTAATTCAAAGCCGCAGGGAGTGAGTGAGATGAGTCACTTTTCGTCGAAAATCGATTCAGTTAGCAAAAGGGAGTGAGTGAGCGAGTGAAATGAAATGTCAGATTACTCGCCAGATATTTCCGCAGTGACTTGGTGTATGTGTTGGTAAATTTATAGTTTTGGATAAGTATATGTGCTTTTCTCAAGAATTCCTGTTCATGGATAGAAAACGAAATAAAAAACAACAACGTAGATAAAAACAACTACCCTTTTATTGATTCTTTAATTTTATTTTATTATCATATGCACATATATATATTAAATAAATTTATATTCTATTCACTTTCAACACTTTTAAACTTTTTATTTCTCAAGGGTGAAACTCACATTAAACTTTAATTATGACAAAAAAAATAATTGAAACAAAAGATAGTCCAAACTCCATTATTAAAGATTCCAATGTTTACATTGTTGTTTCATTTCGTTTTGCGTAACGAGTGTGACAAGGAGGTAGAATTTAGCTCTTTTATATTTATTCTTTGTCTCATGTTCGAAACAAAATTCGAACTTACTCATTTCACTTAAATAGCTGAATCACTTTTGCGAGTGAAGTGAGATGAGTCGGCGAGTAAGGCGAGTCATCTCATCTCACTCGCTGAAATAGCTGAATCTCGGCACAGAACTAAGCCATAATTCACTTTTTCTCTTTTTTTCGTTCCTACATCAACAAATTTCTGTTTCACTTTCGTGAAGTGTACTCGGAGGCGCTCTATTCACTTCCGAAAGCAAAAGTTAACGAAAATGAAGAAAAGTACATTATGGGCGTGACATATGATTTGTTTGTATTCGCTGATTTTCGTCTGACCACTGCCGTGAGCTTGCGACTAATATATTTCTAACTTACAACGCGACTATTGTCATGTATATTAAGGTAGAACTATAATAATTGTTGATAGTTTACTGAAGTGATCGGTTGAAAATGAGCGAATACATGAAAACCATACTCATCTCACGGGAATAAAACTGACATTTGTTGAAGTTGGAACGAGAAAAAGAGAGGGATGATTCATTTTACTTAAGTGGAATATTTTTCACTTTTTCTTTTGACTGTTTGGAAAGCAACTCTTCGTGGGTTTTAATCCAGGTTTTTTGTCACTTGAGTTGAGTTGAAATGGTATTTAGCCAGTTTATATTTCTTGAGCGCTCAGTAATTTCCCTCCGTTTTTTGACAGAGCAAGAGAATAAAATATAAACGCGATTCCTCACATAGAAGTCAAATCAACTCTCTTTCTCTTTTCTTCTTATGAATTTTATGGTGAAAAATAATAATCGAGCAAGCGAATCCAAAAAATTTCAGTCTCAGTTTTTAAGAGGAAAAGTGAGGAATTTTTATGAGGAATCGTGTTTATATTTCTGAGTCCTCTGAGCCCTCTGAGATCTCAGAAATATAAACTGGCCAATTGAGATTCCAGCAAAAAGAATGGCATTGATGTATTTATTCCAATGCAAAACAAATATAATTGAATTAACAGGACTTCTTACTACACGTATCTATTAAAACAAATATATATTTGTACAGGTAGACACACATGCAAATAAACAGACCTAATGCATTATCTGTAAAACCAACTCCTCGACCCAAGCCGAACGCGCCCAAATATTTGACGTTTAACGAACAGCTGATTCAATTACACAGCATTAAACCCATTGACTTATTATATATGGACTGCTAGTTGGGTGTCATTTCCATACAAGACCAGCAAAGAAAGTGGTTCCTCGTTTTGATAGCGACACTAGCCCTCGATATCCCTTTACCGACAAAAATAGGTAGCTTTATTAACGCCATCTCTTGTACACATGGCTGTAACATTAACTATTTTTCATAGAAACTAGGGACATCTATTGGTATTGCTGTTAAGAAACACTGCCACCTATAGTTATAAAAAGCTATCAATTCAGCTAGTGATGAGGGATCAGAAGAAAAATACCTTTTCATTTATTTCATAAAAAATGTTTTTTTTTCTCGTATACTCAAAATAGACAAAAGAAATGAGAGAATTATTGATAAAAAAATATTCGATATGAAGAAAGAACTGGTGAATGTTTGCACTAAAAATAATTCAGCTTGCGAGTATGAATGCAGTAATAACTTTCCTAAAGGTTCTCTCAAACCATCGCGCAATCATAGTGAATTTTTCGCAAAGGCAGTTTTTTGTTGTTGCTTAGCATTGTTTATCTTTCATATTTTGCATTATTGAGAATAATTTCGCTTCGCCGGCGAATATTTTGCGTTGGTTTGGGAGAGCCTTAAGTAGTGTCTCACTAATGACCTTTTGATTCGTAACCCATCAGGCATTTCCTCAAATAGAAAGATTGAATTTTATTACAATAGCTCAAGAAGAGTTTATAAGCACTTGATTACACTTAGCATTTTTCCATAGTTTAATCTTAACAAAATATTGTTTTATATTCAAATGTATCAAGTAAAACATGACACAGTGGACAAATATTCAAGGAGAGTTCCACCAATTGCAAGAAACTAACGCGAACAAATCCCAGCATATCATGTATAATGAATAAAATACTTAAGGAATTACATAAATTTAAATTTTACTTTTCCGTTCACATTTGAACAAATGTGGTTCAAATTTTTATCCATGGCTCAGTAATTTCAACTCACTGATTTCAGCAGATTAAATGAGGTTTAAGAGCCTGTTTTGGGAAAATTGAGTCCGGACTCGTGAGTCTCATCGTGTCTACATTAGAAAATTTGAGGCGCCTCAAAACAAATACAAACAACAACAACTTCAATGTTTTGCGAATTGAAACAACAACTAATGCGACTCATGAGTCGGATGTTTATGTTTTCTTCATGCCTCACGACATCCCTGACCCCCCACTTCTCTTGTCCAGAAACCGCCGTGAGACCGGTCTCAGCCTTCCCAATCTAAACAGCGTCTAACGATGGTTCAAGCAAGTAATGTAAAGTAAATAAAAAAATAAGAAAAGTGTAGATTAGAAACAAATTATATTTTGTTTTATAATGAATAAATATATATATCTCTACACTCAGTATCGACCAAATAAGAAAAGTGTAGATTTACAAGAAAATATATTTTGTTTTATAATTAACTAGCAGAAAATACCCGGCGCTGCCGGGTCCCTGTGAAACAAATTTCCTCCGCACAAAAAGTCCTATGTAATGACAACTTAAACATCCTACAAAACTTTTTTTATTTCGTTAAAAAAAAATTTCTTTTTTTCCTTTGAGTATTTGTTTTTGTATTAATTTAATATTATATTTTATTATATAAAAATGAAATGAAAATTTGTGTGTCCGGGCATCAAATCTAAACCACAGCACAGAATAACTTAAATTATTCTTTATTCACCGAGCTGGCTTAAAAAAAAAGTGGTAATAATTGCAGTTGCATGTAAAAATATTTCATAATAGAAATCATAATATACAATAACAGTAACTATTACATATTAAGTCACCTATTAATTTCTACAAAACAATCATAACATAATAAAGGCTAAACGAAAGAAATTGGGATTGCATTTACGGTTCTTAATGCATTGTAATATGAGTTTGCAGTGAAAGAGAAGAAAATTAATTCTTATTAAATCTTTTATCAATTCTGAATAACATCGCTATGCTAAAGTCCAAGGAAGTTGTGGTTCAAAATGCAGTTTCAGTTCAAAATAAGTGCTAACAGAAGTGAAAAAAAAAAACAACAATCTAAAAACTAAAAGCATATATGTACCTACATATCTCTATACTTAAAGGAAACAAAGTTAGATTGCTTTTCTTTTTCTTTTGTTATTTACATTACAAAAAACCTGAACCATTCCAGCGAACATCACTGAAAACAAATAAAAAGAAGCGAAAAAATAATATGGAAAATAAAAAATTAAGTACATATTAAAGAACGATAATTATTTATTTATTTACAAAATAACAAATGTCTGTCTGTCAGTCTGTCTGTCTGTCTGTCTGTCTGTCTGTCTGTCTGTCTGTCTGTCTGTCTGTCTGTCTGTCTGTCTGTCTGTCTGTCTGTCTGTCTGTCTGTCTGTCTGTCTGTCTGTCTGTCTGTCTGTCTGTCTGTCTGTCTGTCTGTCTGTCTGTCTGTCTGTCTGTCTGTCTGTCTGTCTGTCTGTCTGTCTGTCTGTCTGTCTGTCTGTCTGTCTGTCTGTCTGTCTGTCTGTCTGTCTGTCTGTCTGTCTGTCTGTCTGTCTGTCTGTCTGTCTGTCTGTCTGTCTGTCTGTCTGTCTGTCTGTCTGTCTGTCTGTCTGTCTGTCTGTCTGTCTGTCTGTCTGTCTGTCTGTCTGTCTGTCTGTCTGTCTGTCTGTCTGTCTGTCTGTCTGTCTGTCTGTCTGTCTGTCTGTCTGTCTGTCTGTCTGTCTGTCTGTCTGTCTGTCTGTCTGTCTGTCTGTCTGTCTGTCTGTCTGTCTGTCTGTCTGTCTGTCTGTCTGTCTGTCTGTCTGTCTGTCTGTCTGTCTGTCTGTCTGTCTGTCTATTCTATTTCAGAACCTTCTTCTTTATTTACATGATCATCAGTTTCAGTTTCTGATACAATTTTTATTATTTCTAAATTGTTAGCTTCTTTTGGGACTTTTAATTCCTCCGAAAGGTTGAAATCGTCTTCATCGAAATTAACTGTTGAACAATCCGATTCCAACAGTTCGGCGGCGTTTGGTTTTTTGATATTTGAATTTTGTTCATTAAAATGTTGTTGTTGCCGTGGTTTTTTATTCATTGGCCCTATATCTCCTTAAAAAAATAAAAATATAAATATATATGTATATTATTGCTTGATGACAATTGTTCTTTTTTTCAAGTATCTAAAACAGGATAAGGGTTAATAATAAGATCATATATAACAAAACCTAATAATGACTTACCAATTAGTCGTTATGATTTATGAATATATGTATATTATTGCTTGATGATGATTGTTCTTTTTTCCAAGTATCTAAACCAGGATTAGGGTTAATAATAAGATTATACATATATAATAATAATAAAGACTTACCAATTCGTCGTAGAATTTTTGAATTTGAAATTCGTTTGTTGATTCGTTTTTCAATACGTTGTTTTATTGTTTGTTAAATTTTCGAATGTTTTAACCGTTCGTTGCTAATAGTTTCGGAACAATTTTATTGGAACGTTTCGAAAATGGCTGGAACATTTTGTTTTCTGTTTTGGTTCAACAAATTTGAGGGGCTGATTACACGACTCATTTTTTCGGTCGTGTTGTGCTTCGTGTTTTTAGGGCCATGTTAAGGACTATTCACATGAGAGCGACCAACGAATAAACAATAAAAACTGCTTTTACGCACATTACAGACATTATTGCTTATGATTTTTGAAGGAAATGATAGTTTATGAAGAATTTCAGAAGCATACATTTGCTTTTTGGTGTCTTAAATTTCAAAAATTTAAGAAAATAAATCATTCGTCGCGAATTAAATCTTTATATATCCAAACATATAAACGGTCCTTTATTATAGCCATCATTGAAAAGCATCATTGGAAATGTTTGAATGGTTTTTTTAGTATGTTTCCTTTTGGCTAGAAACGCAAATGATGTATCAATCGATCGGAAATCAATTGAAGAATTTTTGTTTTTTGACAAAAAAAAGTTCGAAAAAGCAATTACTTTTTTCCATTTTACGGATTTCCGTCATTGGAATAGAAAAATAAAATCGTTCGCAAGAACTTGCGTGTGAACAGTGTAATCAATATTTCGTATGGAAAAGAATCTGATGAAAGCCATATTGAAAGGCATCTATTTCATGTACGTATAAAATAAAGTTTGGGTGCTTTTTATGAGCGAATATGAATGAATTTTTCCAACATCGATATTACGAAATTTTGATGCACAGAAATTCGCTCTAACTTGCATGTGTGAACAGTATTTTTAAAACATGATTTGCACATATTAACATCAAACAAAATTTACGGAAGCAATTTTGCAGGGCATTTTATGTGTAAAGTGCATATTATGTAAACGTTGTCTTTTTTAGTATTGATTTTTGCACAAATGAGCATTCAACAAAATTACGCTAGCAATATTGCAGGCTATTTCATGCACAGAAAGTCGTATTCAATGTTTCAATAGATATCCATGACTTTTTTGAGTATCGAAATTGCGAATGTTGTATGCACAGAAAATCGTGTGAAATGTGTTAACTGAAATCCGTGCCTTTTTTTAATATTCATCATGAAAAATGTTCATGCACAGAAAATAGCAGAAACTTGCATGTGTCAACGGCATCTTCCTGAGCATTGATGATTTAAATACATAAACATCGATGTTAAAACATGATTTTTGCACCAAAAAAAGATCAAACATACTTGACGAAAGTAATTTTGTAAGGCATTACAATACATATCGTAAGAATGGACATTTCTAAAATTGTTCAGAAAACGAAAAAAACGAAGAAAGTTCTAGTTGAATCATAGTGTACTAAGAGAAAATTTTGGTTAAACTAATTGACATTACTTTCAAACATCAAAATTTTCATGCACATATGTACATACATACATGAGTTGTAAACTTAAATCCATGAATCGATATTGCAAAGTCTGTTGGCAAAGAAAATCGTTCGCAAGAACTTGCGTGACGTTTCTTTTCATTATCTCAGTTGAACTATTGACATTTTTGGGGACGAAATTCCAAAGCCCAATGGCGTTTTTTTTTTCATAGAACTTCATATAGATTTCCAAAAGAGCGAACCTAATATTCATTATGCGAAATTTGTATGCCAGAAACATGCATGTGTAAACGCTGCCTTTTTGAGCATTTGATGCACAGAAAATCGTACTCAATGTGTTAACAAAAATCCATGACTTTTTTGAGTAGCTATTAAGATTACGAACATAAGTTAGTATTATGCAATGTGCATACAGTGAAATCCATTCCTTTTTTGAACACCCTTTACAGACATCAATATTTCAAAATTTTTGAAATTGGAAACTGAAATCCATGCCTTTTTTGAATATCGATGTTAAAAATTTGTTTTGCACAGAAAATTGTGTTGAAGAATTTACGTGTAAACAGTGTCTTGGTCCAACAGCTTAAGTATGAGCTGAGCCTTATAATAATAATAGAAGAATGAAGAGGAAATGAAATGAAACGAAATGATAAATAGAAACAAAATAAATATAAATTTCAAATAGTTTTCAGTCGGCTGTCATTTTAAATAAACAAAATACATTTTTCAGGTAAGTTCAAATTTTAAATTATGTTTTCTTATACTAATAATTATTTGTTTTTTTTTTTAAACAGCCTATTGCACAATCAGTGCATAGGGCTTTAATTTGTACTAATTTATTTTGTAAGACTTTTGTTTGTTTATGAGTTTATCGGTCATATACACACAACCGACAAACAAACAAAAGTCTTACTTTATATATTAGTATAGATAAATATATATCTTCACTCAGTATCGATCAACTCGATTAAAAACAATTGGCTATTATTAAATATTTGAACCTTAAACAATGGTTGAACCTCAGAAAATCCGCTAAAATCGGTGAATTAAAATTACTGAACCACGGATTGAAACACGTTTTTATAACTGGCCTTTACTGTACAAATATTTTATAATTCATGCATTAATTTTTGTTTGTATTTTACTATGCATGTTTTTATAAAATCTTTTCATGTTGTGTATTTTGTCTGAAAAAAAGTTGTGTGAAAGAGGATATTTTTGAATTCTATGGTGGGATTTTCTTGAAAAAAAACTCCCCTCAGCACTGGCTGGACTGACGTTTATTGAAATTGTTTTGTTTTTATTTTTTCGAATTTACTATTTTTCAATTTTCAATGTTGTTCTTCTTTGTTTAAAAAAAAACATTTAAAGCGCAATTGATTTTAGTTTCTTGTTCGTGCTAAAATTAGTATATAAGAATACGTAGCACGGAATTTATTAACACTACACAAAGCGACGGATTCAAGTGGTACGGAAATGCAACTGAGAGTAGCCTCTTGGGCTGTTGCTATTCCAAAAAAACAATCGAGTTAATACATTCGCATGGTCAAATATGGTTAAAGTATCATTTAAACGGAAAGACGAGAGCCGTCGGAACAATATGATACATTGTTCGGCTTCTGTGTGGTGTGGGTTCCCACAAACATGCCTCGTCGACTTTCACGTTTCCAAATGGTCGAACAGGAGTCGAGTCATTTAGTAGTTATGCTGACCACTGTTATGGAAGCCTATCGAGAAAAAGCCACCAATATTGGCCAGTTTATGGCGATAATTTAATGCAAGTCGATTAATTCTCAGTGAAATGCTTAAGTGAAAACGCCGTCGAAACTGGAAACTGCTTTGTATTTGTCCATTGGATATTGTCAGGACAATGCGATATCGGCAAGCGTGCGTGGCTCAAAATATAAGCTAGTATAGATTTGCAAGCATTTGCGAAGCTTATATGAAAATGTCAAGGAGTGGTGCTTTCGAAGAATGATAAATAATTTGATTTAAATTTTGTTTTAGACGCCGATATTTACAGTAGGGAGCACAAATGAGTACATGTTTGTAATTCGCGCACTTATTGATACATAAGAACAGAAATAATAAAGCAAATTGAAAAATTTTTTTTGCTCTGTATTTTATGTTCAATTCTCAACAAAACGGTATATAATACATAACGGAAAGGAACAAGTTTTAAGAAAAAAACAAATAAAACAGAAATAAGTCGCATGTACTCAATTTTGCACCAAGCGTTAATCAGCAAAAATATCGAAATTTGCGGTTAGATTTGCAAGTTTTTGGTTTGTTTATGACTTCTTATATCTTTTTTAGTTTGAGATATGTTTAATTGCGAATGGTTAGAACTTTCACCAGCATATTTTAATAAATGAAATAAATAATTACAATAATTTCATTGCTCTTTAAAATAATGAGTTAACTATTACGACAGATTGAGGACAGTATTGTAGTCATGACAAAGAGTGGCTTCTCGACGCAAATGATAGCTAAGAAGCTTAAAATAAGCCAATCGGTGGTCATAAAAGTCCAGAAAAGGCGAGCCATTGTTCCTAGAGCACAAGGCAGAGGCCGCATACAAATTTTGACGGATGCGGACGCACCTCGCAGGATATTAGAAATGAAAAGGAACAAGTATTTAACACCAAATCATGCTTCCTTAGCAATAAATAAGCCCGTTAGCCAATGAACTGCAAGAAGAACCTTCAACGACATTGGCTATATCTCAGCGGTTAAAAAAACAAAAGCCTGCATTGTCAGCAAAAATGCTAAGGTGTGGTTAAAGTTCGTCAGAAAACACAGAAATTGGACAGTAGGTAATTGGAAACGTGTAGTGTGGTCAGATGTCCAATTTCTGTGTTCTCTGTCGAACTTTAACCACGCCTTAGCATTTTTTCCGACAATGTAGGCTTTTGTTGTTTTAACCGCCGAGATATAACCAATGTCGTTGAGGGTTCTTCTTGCAGTTTCTCGGCTAACGGGCTTATTTATTGCTAAAGAAGCATGATTTGGTGTTAAACACTTGTTCCCTTTCATTTCTAATATCCTGCGAGTTTGCGTCCGCATCCGTCAAATTTTTGTGCGGCCTTTGACTTGTTCTTTAGGAACAATAACTCGCATTTTCTGGACTTTTATGACCACCGATTGCCTTCTTTTAAGTTTATTAGCTATCATTTGTGTCGAGAAGCCACTCTTTGTCATGACTACAATACTGTCCTCAATCTGTCGTGATAGTTTCCTCATAATCTTAAAGAGCTATGAAATTTTTATAATTATATATTTTATTTATTAAAATACGCTGGTGAAAGTTCGAACCATACGCAATTAAACATTATCTCAAACTACAAAAGATAAAGGAAGTCATAAACAAACCAAAAACTTGCAAATCTAACAGCAAATTTCGATATTTTTGCTGATTAACGCTTGGTGCAAAATTGAGTACATGCGACTTATTTCTGTTTTATTTGTTTTTTTCTTAAAACTTGTTCCTTTCCGTTATGTATTATATACCGTTTTGTTGAGAATTGAACATAAAATACAGAGCAAAAAAAATTTTTCAATTTGCTTTATTATTTCTGTTCTTATGCATCAATAAGTGCGCGAATTACAAACATGTACTCATTTGTGCTCCCTACTGTATGTAGCTATCAATGAAATTCATCATTGACAATTTTAATGATTGATTTTGAGACGTTAGAAAGTAAAATCAGCGGTTATTTTGATGCCACAATAAAACTCTATGGTCTGGAAAAAAAAAAATTAATACTGGCCCCGCCTTTCACATAAAATTAGTTTTACAATTTCAAGGATTCAACTTCCTTACCAATGATCATTCAAATATTTAGTCTTTTTATGTCGAAGGTATGGGTTCATTGATTTTTTTTTGGCTAGGAATGATTTTTTTGTAAATGCCTTAAAATTGAAGAAAAAATGTTCAATCATAAGTTTTCCTTTAACTATTTGTTATTATATCAAGTCCTACTACCTACCAAATCACGTTTTTTAAGTTCAGAAAAAAAAACTTGTTGAGCTTGAGTTTAATCACATAATATAACTTTACTGATTGATAATGATAAAGATCATATCGTCGTCGTTGAATGAAAACTCCCTAAGTCCATTTTGTATGCTTTTTAGACATCCGTTCTTCTTATGGATGTTTGATTTAAGGGAATTTTTCCTTTAGGAATAGACCAATATAAGATTTAGAGACATTTTACAAAACTAAAATATTCATATTTTTTAAACGTATCGTATTTACGAGACGTTTCTCGATTTCGAAAAAATGGACTTTTGGAGTTTTCATATAACGTGGACGATATATGATACCGACTGTAGTGTTACAAAAAATGCACTCTTACTTGAAATAGACAAAAGATATCGATGTATGATGTACATGTTATACAATGAGATATTAACAAAAATAAAAAATAAAAATAATAGAAATTTTAATTTTTATTTTATTTAACTTTATTTAAATCACAACATAAGTTTAAATTTTCGGTTAAAGCGACGCGTTTCGGTTCATGGAACCATCATCGGGCTTGATTCTTCGATTTGCGGTGTTAATTTGCCTAAGTTCACTTGCTATTTAGTTGCTGTAGCTGTTGATGTTGTTGGGCATGTTTTATCTTATTAGTAGGAAGTATAGCTGTTTCATGTTGGTTGCTTGTTCTGATATTTAATCGCTGTGTTGAAGAGTACATTTGTTTTGATGGTTAGTTTGTCGTTTAGTATTTTGTCATGTTCGTTCTTGTATGCGATTATATCTCGTACTCTTCCAATGCGTCTAATTTTGTCCCTTTTTTACATATATGTAATGGTTTTAAATTTGTTTCAAAGTCAGTGTAATTGTGATTATTGTCTATCAAGTGTAGTGCGTATGTGGATTTCGTATTCTGTTTTGGTCTATGTTCTACATATCTGTCGTAAAAGGTTCAGATATGTAGAACATAGACCAAAACAGAATACGAAATCCACATACGCACTACACTTGATAGACAATAATCACAATTACACTGACTTTGAAACAAATTTAAAACCATTACATATATGTAAAAAAGGGACAAAATTAGACGCATTGGAAGAGTACGAGATATACAACGCATACAAGAACGAACATGACAAAATACTAAACGACAAACTAACCATCAAAACAAATGTACTCTTCAACACAGCGATTAAATATCAGAACAAGCAACCAACATGAAACAGCTATACTTCCTACTAATAAGATAAAACATGCCCAACAACATCAACAGCTACAGCAACTAAATAGCAAGTGAACTTTGGCAAATTAACACCGCAAATCGAAGAATCAAGCCCGATGATGGTTCCATGAACCGAAACGCGTCGCTTTAACCGAAAATTTAAACTTATGTTGTGATTTAAATAAAGTTAAATAAATTAAAAATTAAAATAATTCTAAAATTTCTATTATTTTTATTTTTTATTTTTGTTAATATCTCATATGAACACACAACATGGAGACATCACCACAAACAAATGTTATACAAATAAAGATCAAAACAGAAGGTGTAAGCAAAGTCTTCTCATTTCCCATACAGCAATACGTGCGATCTGATTGCCATGTCTAGCACCATCGATGAACCCGCTTCCGAGTTTGGAATTGTGGCTACTGGTGTATATGGTGCTCCGATGCTTTCAATGCCACAGTACAGAACCCTGTTGAACATTGAAAGTTGGTCCCATGGCAAATTCTTTGTTGAGTTCAGGTATTTCTATATTCCATAAGTTAACAAGTTCTGTCGAGCCCCATGCAACTGCATACACTGCCCAACCTCTGCCACTAATTCTGAGGTGGCACGTGGCACCAGCGTAGATAAACACCTTTCCATAGAATTCTGTCGAATCCAACCAGCGATGGATTGGCGAGTAACGAACAGATAGCAACTAGAAACTTAAAAGTTGATCGTTCAAAATACCAATTGTTTTATCTTCACCTCCTGTATCGTCTGGCCATACGGAAATCACCTAAATTTATCGGGTTTGATTGGCAAATGATTTCACCCACCCTTTATTCTTTGTCTTGACCGGTTCAATATTTAGATTTGCGGTAGCTGATGCATGTGTTAACTCTGTTTCGGTGGAAGAACTGCTGCTATCCAAGCCACTGCTACCGCCGCTGGAACTCGCAGATCCTGGAGACAATCTCGATCTAGATTTTGTTTTCTTTTTTTGCAGTACCTACTTTGTGTTTGCAGAAGACAAAATTAGTTTTATTTTGCACAAAATTAGCATAAAAAAGAATAAAATCAAATTGGATTTAATATCAATTCATTAAATCAGCTGGAAAAAAAATCCCTCAAAAAAACCTCAGCTTAAATGTCAAAAATCATATCCGTATTTGCCGACAGGCGGAAATCGAGGGCTAGTGTCGTAAAGCTAGAGGTTGAACAGTAGTGAAGTTGGCTCCTAGCAGTCCATATATAATAGGTCAATGATTAAACCAAATTAATAAAAAGGTCGTTCATGCAAACTTTTTCGTAAACTTATCATTTTACACAATTTGTAAACTTACGACGTTGCATGAATACCCTTAATATAATTATGTCGAAGAACAACAACCTATCTTTACCAATACATGACGCTATTTTTTTTACCTAAAATATTGTCTCGAGAGAGAATATAAAAATGAATTGGGCTCTCAAATAATGGTGTTTTTGATTGATATGAATAAAGTCTACCACTGCATTATCGATGGAGTCGAATGTGAGGGCATACAATTAAGGGATTTTGATACGCCCAGCATTCAAAGTGAAATTCTAGAGGATCTTATTCCACCGAAACTATCTAGACTCCTCACCTTCAACGACGCACTCGACAATAACGGCGCTTCATCAGTGGTGCATTCCTTTTCTATATAATGTTAACAATAATTGTTAAAACTAGGCGTGTTTTTTTATCATCGGGATCTGGATCTGGATCTTCTTTTAACACGTGTTACAAAAACAATTTTAGAAAATTTCCCATTATTTTGTTTTTGTACTACGTGTAAAACTTAATCTAGATCCAGATCCCGATGATAATAAAACACGCCTACTGATCGCTCCTAAATTCTAAAATTGTAACATCGTGTAACCACTGATCTCTACAATACATATTATAGAGATCAGTGCGTGTAATATTATGACTTCATAAAATCATTCTTACGGCGGTATTCACCGAGCACTCATAAATGGCTCTTAAGTTTATGACACAGTACACATTTATTGAAGGTAATATCATAAGCGTTTTCATTTTTGTTTTTTTCTGCGCATCCATCAAAATCAGTGGAAAATGGCGAATCCCGAAATTTCTTGCAAATTTTCACAAATTGTCACAAATTCATGTTGTTAACGCAAAAAAGTTACACCGAGAGAGAGCAAATAATTTCCCCTCCGTTGGAAAACTTACAAATTTCTGCTACACAAATTTTCGTGTACACGAAGTGTTACAACAACTGTCAAAAATCGTGGTGGTCAGTTTTTGTCACAGAGTTGCCACTAATCGGAAGATTTTCCGAAGTAGGTTTTCAAAAAAAACTGTCTTCTTACAGACGATCTGCATATTCCAATTTTTACTTTCATTAAAAAAAAAGAAGAACAAATATGCTGTCACGATTGTTATCAAAGCAAGCCAATAGCCTGAAGCCGTAAGAATAGAATTGAAAACTAGGGTATTGAATTTTGATCGATGATAATTTACTTTTCCGAAAAATAAAATAAAGTAGGCTCGATTTAAAAGCAGTAGATTTGTTAGAATTAAATTAGAATCGAATGTAAGTTATGCCAACTTTTTACTTAAAATTTTCGACTTTCGAACGAGTATCGATTTTAAGCCTATTGAATAGACCGGAAAATGAGGGGTATAAAGGAACAATAACGTGCAAGGGTTTTTATTATTGAATATGTTTGTTTGGCCCATAAGCATGCTTAAAACAGAAAATGCTACTAAATTCACCCATGCGTTTCTGAAAGAATGGTCACACTGGCCACTTTTCAATATTTGTGGTGTAACTTGAAAACTAAGCCGAATTCGACAATTTTACATATTATTCTTTTTGTTCAAAATCAAATTTTCTATTGGAATGGATAGTTCAAAAAATTTTACGAAAAAATTTAAGCAGGAAAAGTTAACAAAAACCAGCATAAAAAAGTAAAAAAATCAAGGTTATCTAATTTTTTTAATAAAGATATGGTCAAGACATGCACGGACAAAATAAAGTAGAGACTAAAGGCTTTAATATGTTATGTTCAAAAATTAATATTTGTTCATAATTGACAGAGATATTCCCATTCAAACCTTATCATTTTTTATCATTTTTCGCAGTTTTGGCCCGAAAGTCCCTTCTTCGGTACAATATGGCAAATTTCACTTTCGTAAAAATGTTCGAAATCAAAATTTTGATATAATATGACATTACAACTATAGAGAATTTTTAAAAAGTATGTAAGTTCGCAATTTCGTTATTCGGCTGTTTTTAAATGCTTTCAGACCTACAGACCGAACGGCTGGTCCGATTAACATACGATTTGGTACTAGGTGCTAGAAACGTTAAATTTGTCATAAAAATAGGCTTTTGGGCAAAAATTGCGAAATATGATAAGCAATGGTAAAATTTGAATGGCTATATCTCTGTCAATTTTCAAATAATATGGCTTTTTTAACATGTCATATTTAGGCCTTAAGACTCCAGCTTATTTTGTTCATGCATATCTTTGCTCCGAAAAAAGTTATGCACAATTTAGAAAAAAATTTAAAAATCTTTGATTTTTCGATTTTTTATGTTGGTTTTTGTTTACTTTTCCCGCTAAAATTTTTTTAAGAAATTTTCCAAACTATCCATTTCGATAGAAAATTTTGAACAAAAAGTATTATATGCAAAATTGTCAAATTCGGCTTAGTTTTCGAGTTATACCAAAAATACTGAAAAGTGGCCAGTGTGACCATTCTCTCAAAAACGCATGGGTGAATTTAGTAGCATTTTCGGTTTTAAGCATGTTTATGTGCCAAATAAACATATTCAATAATAAAAACCCTTGCACGTAATTGTTCCTTTTTAAAAGGCCTATTCAATAGGCTATTTAAGTTGTCAGATAAATGCCTGAACAGAATGCAAGACGCAGCTGGAATAGATGTCAAAAATGCTGCAGTAAAAGTTAAAAATTGTTTAACTCTTGCAGCTCCGGCTGCAGCATTTTTGACATCTATTCCAGCTCCGTCTTGCATTCTGTTCATGCAGTAAATTGAAAAAGAAAAAAAATTCCTAGCGATTTGAAGAAAGTTTTTAAATTCCTGATAAAAAAGTAAAAGTAATTTGGTTTTGGTCTAACGAAAATGAAGAAAGAGAAGAGCGAATTGAACGCAGGAGAATTCTTGATTCGTCCAACATATTGGAGCAAAGTGATAGAAGGTTTGTGAGAATAAATATTAAAGGATTTGTAAGGATAAGTTTTCCAGTTTCAGCTTTGAAAAAGCTACAGGCTCTCAAAAGAAGCCTTTGTCTATTTGATAGATAACATTTCAAGCAAGCTGAGGATTTAGTCCAGAAATGCTTAGAATTTTGTCTCGCTTCGGGTGTTTTTAGATATCCCTTGGAAAAATCTGGATGCTTGCTCATAATATTGCAAGAGTATCTCGAACTGGGATGCTTTCTTATTTGCACTTTTATATAATTATATATTACTATATTTAAGAAATATTCAGAAAAATATTAATTTTTAACTTCTATTTACTTACATTCTGAAAAAAAAACTTCTCGACGGAATCTATTCGCAAACACATTTGATGTCGAATGATAATTTGCGATTTCGAACTGTTTTGACATTTACTTTCGAGATAGGTAGTTCCCTGATTATGCGAAAGTTTAGTTGGCACTACTAGAGCTGCTCGATTATCGTATATTAATGGGGTTTTCCATTGGCAAATTCAGATTTCGATCTAAAAATTGATTTTTTTCGTTGCCAATGGAATGCGATTTCAAATTGATTTTAATTTGCCAATGTATTTGTGTAATTTCACGTGTATCTTATTACTCGTAACAATTTGCATCCCTTGAGCCACTTTTGGTAGAGTAATATTAACTTCATTAATTAATTAAACAGCTTCCTTTTTCTATTACAAATTATTTTCTTCGTATTTTGAGCACAATTTTTACAACCGAAATAAGAAAATCACATCAAAAACCACATAAGGAAAAGTGACAGGTCAAAATTGTTTTGGTATTAGTGCAGGGAGGGGTAAATCTGCCGAAAAATTTAGATCTGCAAAATTGATTTTAAATCAAAAAATAAATCAATTTTTCCGCCCAATGGAAGGTTAAAATTGATTTGGATCTGTCAAAAAGCTGATTTTGACAGATCCAAATCAAAAATAAATTGATTTATTTTACCAATGGAAAACCCCATAAAACATTCTTAAAGAATTACATGGTTCCGATTTTGCGAATTCGAACATTTTTATCATAGAATCGAATTACATAGTTGGACCCCAGTCTATCCCACCCGTGGTACTCTTTCTTTTTGTATAACGGTAGTCAACGTATTAATACATAAAAGCAAAAACGTTATTAACATACTGGCGGAAGTAACTTTCGATGATTTAAGTTTACTTCGAAAGATGAAATAAATACCTATCTCGGCGATTAATGGACATAAGGGTTTCCAATAAATATTTCTACATAGTTAGAAATAAATTTGATCTTGATCCATTGATAACAGTTTAGATACTTCTTCGTAAATCAGGCTCTTGTTTGCGGGTACATCGGTTCCCTCCAAATATTTTTTCAACTCTATTAACGCTTGGTCAACTTGAATACTTGGAAACAATGAGTCCACATAAGAGGTCCTGATTTCATTTGAATTTATTTCTTGCATGAATTCAAAAGAACATTGTCACAAAAAAAACTATAAGATGCTATAATTCCTTTGATTTTGAAAAAAGAGCTTTAACGGCTTTTCCTCTAGACCCTTCATAAAATAAAAAGATGAGACAAGAACTTTAGAAAGATGGTTCTGTGTAATTTGTTTGTTACACTCTATTAGTATCTACTTGTTCTTGTGTTTCATTTAAGGCTTCCATAGTTTAAGAAGACCATCTTCGCCATATGTTGCTAACAAATTTTGATGCGGATGGTGACAGAGTCCAATGACATCCTTTTCATGAACCTGAAATTAGTTTAAAAGGTAATGGGTCTGAACAAATTTAAAAAAAATGCATTTGTCTAGTTACATTAAGAGTCCTTTCCAATTTACCAGAAGAGACCGAAAAACAGTAAAGTACGTTGTCCTCTCCAACACAGTATATGAACTCGCCTCTAGGTGATAGTGTTGCCGAAATGAATGAACCTCCCTCACGCTTACCCGAAGAAAATGATCTTACTATTTGTCCCTGCATGTTCATAATAACAACAGTATTTGATCTATTGCAAACAATAAAATGTTCTGGATTTTTGGGGAGCAAAAGGACAGTGTTTACGGCTAATTCATTACCAAGAGGTTTGTACGTTGACAAACATTCTGTAGTTTTGAGAGACCAGATTTTTACAGTCCCATCGGATGATGCACTTAAAAGACTGTGGCCATCTGGAGTGAATGTCAAATCATTTACAAATGATTGATGCCCTTTAAACTCTTTCAGAAGCTTTCCTGATTTAAGGCCATGCAATCGGATAGTATTATCAAAGGAAGCACTCAACACTTGACTGTTGTCACGTGAAAATTGCAGACAGGTGATCCCCTTCACGTGAGCCTTTTCAAATTTCCGAAGGCATTGCCCAGTTGTGATTCGCCACACCTTAATTTGGCCTTCTTGGGAGCCAGATGCTATCATTTCTGAGTCTCTCGAGAACGAAAGCGCTAAAATAGGATGTTCCATCATCATGAATTGATCTTGAGCCTGATATTTCAAATCTTTTCTTATTTTTCCAGTAGTGAAGTTCCAAACCTCTATAAATCCATCAACGCTGCCTGTGATCAAATACTGCCCATCGACAGAAAAATGAGCACACTCAACATGCGACTTTTGGCCAAATTTGATTTGTCTGACCATTTGGGTTGGATACATTTCTTCCTCCTGGTCCTTCATAGCCGCTTTGCCACGGAATAAATCTATTGTTGTTCCTGGGGGAAGAAGTCCTTGATGCTGCTGCCATTTGAGTGCTTGACCTAGCAAGGCTAGTAAACGTGATGAAGGCACGACATGCACCTCACCACTTAGTTCTTGGGCAATGACTGTTCGCCGCTTTTCTTTGCTACTTCCTTCAGGATACGCTTCTCTTGGATCAAAATACGCTCTCTGCAACATGTTTTCTAAAACAAAAGCCAAAAAAGAATACTAAAAACGTAAAATATGGAAGTATATAAAATGACACATCTACAACCGACTTGCTTTAAAATGAGAAATTCACTTCAAACAAAAAACTTACCTAAATGAATGTATCGTTCAGGTTCCTGCTGTTTAAGCATTATCATTGGGTCGGTTTGGCGGAGCAGTGAACGAGCTGCTCCCAGTTCACGTAATTCAATTAGTTCCAAAATGATTTGTTCGTACAAATTCAAGAGCTTTTTATCAGGCAGCTTGAGTGATTGTATTACTTTGAGCACAGTATCCCAATGCCCATTCTGAATGTCTTGTATAAATCCATCTACGCTATCGACAGTATTTAAAGGAACTCCAGTCTCTTCCTATTTGAAGAGTTTGATTTGGCTTATTTTATAGTAAAAAAAAAAAAAGAACCAACTTTACCTGAAGAGTTTGTAAAGTCTTGCTCAGATTAGATTCTTTTAAGTACTGCTGAATTAAACGGATGACACTATATAAACGAAATTATTTAGTCAGGACACAAGCAATACACTATTTTAAGAAGACTTACTCGGCTGATTCAATTTCAATCGACATAATTTATCAAATTTATTTAATGAAATTATCAACAAGAAGTTTTTGATTAATTACTACATTTAATTTTGCGACCGACAACAACTGCAAGCACCCCTTCACACGAAGAAACAAGATGCTGGAGATTTTGTTGAGGTTTTTTTACACTAGCCTGATTACACGATTCGTTTTTTGGTCGTTTCGTGTTTCGTCTGTTCACACCAGCTTTACGTGAAGCATGGTACACACTATCAAACCTGAGTGTCACCGTTTTGGATATTAAGGCCGTGTGCCAATTGCGTTAAAATTCTGGTTAAATTTGATCACAGTACACATATTAAAGGTAATATATTGCGCATGTTTTCAAAAATCGGTTGTCAGATACTGAACATAAAAAACAAATCAATTCTCAGAGACCTTGTCAAATTGACAATGGGTACATTCAATGCCTCAATTTCAGTACTGAATCTTCAGATTTCTGAATTCTGGCCAATCAGAGGCTTGGAAAATTGAGAAAACTGAAAATCTAACAGCAGTATTAATAAAAAACTGGTATCCACTCCCTAACACACATGTTAACTAGCACACGGATAGACAACTTGTCCGCTTGATAACTTTTTTTATTAAAAAATATATGATATCTTTCCAGTATTTATCACTTCACCAAATTCACCACTTCATCAAATTATGGTGATTTTCTATTACATGTGTCACATGCATGCACTGCCTTACGAAGTGTATACTGGTAGTAGTAAACGGTGCTATCATACGCGTGATTGTATGTGTTAAGAAGTTATCCGTTCATTATACGTGGAGTCTGGCTAGTTAAAGTTATCCGTACGTTAACACACGTAACAGACTATTACGCATTTGTTAATAAGAATTACTAGTTAACAGATTTATAAACGCTAGCACGTTGTTATCCGCCGTTTATTAATATGGGGGTAAATGTTAAATTTGGAAAGTGTTGAAAATGTCACAGTACACACACAATGAACTGACAGGGGTCTCTGAGATTTTGACACATGCGCGAACTTGAACGAAAATGAGAACTCGGAAGATATTACCTTTAATATGTGTACTGTGAAATTTGATCCCAGTTAAATGTTATCCCTTTTTATAGGGGTGAGTAAAATTTAAGGTTTTTGCTGTGTCAATTGGATTAAATGGGATTTTTTTTTTTACATTCACTTCCCATTAGTTTTGTTGTTGCATTTTTCTCAGTGATGATAGTTCGCAAACATATCAGTTTGCAAAATGATTGAATCATCTGAAAAAGTATTTTCAATAAATTTTATTGATTCTTTTACATTATCAAGGATTTATCTCAAGTTATTCAAACTTCTTCTTGGGTGCATACTTAAATTTATTATAAGGTCTTTGTCTATATTTCTTAATCCTTTCATATAATTTTAGTTTTTTTTTTCCATTTTTCATCTTTCCCGATAGGATTCATGACTTCTTGATAGCAAAATAAAATATTTATCTACATTCATCTCCCTCAGCAGTTTTTTTTATAAGGGCTTACAACAACACAAACAAATCCGGATCGCCTTAGGCCGTGTGCCAATTGCATTAAAATCCTGGTTAAATTTGATCCCATGGCTAAATTTTGACATTACTGAGGTGAATATAGACTTCAAAATTTAACCTGCTACATGTCTATGGGCACGTTCGGCTGCGTATCTTAAGCGATCCGGATTTGTTTGTGTTGTTGTAAACCCTTATAAAAAAAACAGCTGAGGGAGATGAATGTAGATAAATATTTTATTTTGCTATCAAGAAGTCATGAATCCTATCGGGAAAGATGAAAAATGAAAAAAACTAAAATTAAATGAAAGGATTAAGAAATATAGACAAAGACCTTATAATAAATTTAAGTATGTACTCAAGAAGAAGTTTGAATAACTTGAGATAAATCCTTGATCATGTAAAAGAGTCAATAAAATTTATTGAAATTTATTTATTATTCATTTTGCAAACTGATATGTTTGCGAACTATCATTACTGAGAAAAAAAAAATCCCATTTAATCCAATTGACACAGCAAAAACCTTAAATTTTACTCACCCCTATAAAAAGGGATAACATTTAACTGGGATCAAATTTAACCAGAATTTTAACGCAATTGGCACACGGCCTAAACCTGCGTGAAAAGTTTCGCGTACACACTTTTTATCAGTTCTGTTGAGCGTAGAGCTGTGTCAATCGTTCATTTTAAAAGACCGAATCAAGCAATGATTGATTAGACCAAAGATTCGATCTTTTCAATGGCTCATTTCATCAATCATTCCTTTGATTATGGCATGTTTAAAAAAAACACATTTTCAATAGTACATACTAACTACAGTCTGTTTCAATCCTTATTTAAAGAGGAATTTATTTCTTAGAAAAAATAAATAAATATGTTCATATAGGCATATTTTTTTTTTTTAATAGACCTTATTTCCAAAAACACAAAAACTTTCACCTGAATACATTTTTTTTTTTCAAAGCTAAAAAGTGATTACGAGTACTTAAAATAATTATTTACTTTAATACTTTTCGTTAAATGCAAATGCATTGAAAAAAGAACTGCCCTGTTGTATTCAATCATCTCTTAATTATTAACAAAGATCTATGTACATATTCATTCACAATGCCAATGAGATTGATTTGGTCTCTGTCCACAATGGATCCCAATTCCAATCGGTCAAATCTCAAATGAACGTATGAACGATATGAACGATATGAACGATATCGTTCAACTCAATCTCAATCTCTATCTCAAGCAAATGATTCCAAAACCAAATAGTGCTCATAGTCGATAGAGATATAGACAACATTCATAATGAATGAAGAGAAAATGAACACAAATATGAGAGAGAGAAGAGAAAATGAAGTGTAGCTAAGCTGGTAGATGTAGATATATGTATATCAATTTATGTTCCTGTCTCCTGTGGTGTGTTAAGCTAGAACTATAATGCTCGGAGGGGCACTTAAGTGGTCGGAAGAAAACAAGCTAATATACGGAAAGCATTTGACGCGACTATAATTGCGAAGTGGAGCGTTTCGTCAAGTTTCGTTCAACTTTGGTTACGGAAGTGAGGTGCGCTCCCGAGCGCACCTCACTTAAGTAAAACTGACATTTGGTGAAATAGGAATGCCAAAAAGAGAAAGATGATAGTTACATTATGGGTGTGTTCCCCTTTTTTCGGTACGGAAAGCTACTTTTCGTTGGTTTTTGACATTAGCTTCAGTGCCCTTCCGACTATTATAGTTCTACCTTTATTATTTTCATTCACGTAGATAGAGATTGAGATTGTATGTGTTTTTGTTTCGTTCAATAAATTTGTTTTATCGCCACCTATTTTATAAGCGATAGAAATTGACACTTATAGCCCTATTCTGGCGTTGTGAGGGCTCACAGGTCACAAGCTCTTGTGAGGTTTTCTTTGTGAGGTTAAGTTGTGATTCGATAACATTTTCGGTATTCTGGGAAAATCATCACAAGAAACCTCACAAGAAACTCACCACGATGATTGGGCACGTTCAAACATGTCAGATTTTCATGATTTCTAGTTTTATTAGGCTCTGATTGGCCGACTGTCATAGAAAGACAGATGAGTGAACTTTCAAAATGTTCTGGATTTATGTTGAACACACCTACATATTTCTTACGTCAAAAGAAATATGATTGGCCACGTTCAAACACCGAACTCAAGCGATCTGGATAGGTTTGTGTTGTTGTAATCCCTTGTTAAAACACAGCTGATGAAGAAACAGCTGTTGGCAGAAAAAAGATCCCAAGCTATCCTAAAAATTTTAGGATACAAAGCTACCCTATGAGAAATGTCAACAACAGCTGACTTGCGTTCAAACATACATGGATACAAAGCTATCCCAGATAGGCTATCCATTCAAACATTGAACGCGCCCATTTGTTTGATTTTTGTTTAATAAATTAGCTAAGCGCATGCAAGAATGTTTATTTTTCATTTATTTATTTATTTTAAGGAGGAGGCAATTAAGAAAAACACAAACAAACATGTAAATGCCGTAATATTCGAAATCACAAGTGTTACTTTCTTGTTGTGACCTCCGCCGAAGGAGATCACAGTTTCGATAGTTTTTGTGAGGATCACAAGCTGTGAGGTTGCTGCCAGAATACGAAAACCTCACAAAATCAAATTAAACTCACCTTGTGAGGTTGTTGTGACCTGTGAGGTATCAGTGAGGTTTGCCAGAATAAGGCTGTTAAAATGAGAAACTTATCGACTTTCAACGATACAGAAACCCATTTTATCGTATTTTTCCAGTATTTCTATTCCGTTTGTTTCAGTCGATAAAATTAACGACTGTCAAAGTTACAGAAACCCGATGATGCGATAAAATGAGTTTCGTTTCAATTTGCATCGTTTCTCGACTATTTTTATCGATTCGATAATTACAGAACATGGGTCCTGGTGTGGAAATGGATTGATTGAGAATGAGTGGAACGAACGAAACATATCTCGCTCTTTGAAAACTTAAATGATTGACATTGGGATCGATTGATTCGGTCTGCTGTGACTGCAATCAATCATTCTTTGTGAAGAACGGGTCACAAAGACCGAATCAATCACGATTGACACAGCTCTAGTTGGGCGTCAGGCAAAAAAATTCCACTACTCTCAGAAAATTGTTTCATTTTGTTTTGAGGCTATTTCTGCCACGAATCGTGTTAATTCTTTTTTACATGTCACACACGAGCTTTTTCTTATTTTGTTTGCACTTTTTCTGCTAATTCGCTATAAAAATTCGTGTTTCGTTCCGTGAACCGTGAATAGGGGGGTTTACATAGACCAACATGCTCGACAACATGGCTCGATGGAAAATATAACTGTACACCCAACTTTGCGTTTATATGGATACTGATGTTGTCGAGCATCATTATTTTTCATTTTTCGGAAAAAATGCACGCAGTATGGCTTGCAAGATTTTGTTTATAAGCTTCACTTTCTATTCCCCAAACCTCTGCTAAAGTATTTTAAAATCCGAAAAACTGTCTCCAGAACTCATTACATGTTACTGTTGCCATTTTTTCCCGTCACCGTAGCTAAATAATGCAAAAACAAATACCGATATTGTCAAGCTCCTGTTTACACAAGTTGGACGAGCCAGCAAATTTTCAAAAAATTTTGAAATCCGTCGAGCATGTTGGTCCAGCAGTTGTTTTCGCGTTTAAATGATCGAGCATGGCTCGACAACTCCCATGTTGTCGAGCATGTTAGTCCATGTAAACCCCTCTAATGACGGCTTATGAATGAAAATGAAATTGTGTACACATCATCGAGCAACCACCACTGATCTCTATATATAACTGGATAGTGTATTCCATAGAAAGTATAACAGTTTTTTTGACTCCAATTGAAGATGACATTTGTTAGGCATTCTCACTTTTTGACGTCTGCTGAGCACAAAAAAAAAGTAATTTGAAGTGAGATTTTTATTTGTACAAAAACAGAATATTTTGTTTATTTTTTTAAGTTCTGTCGGAATGTGAACGAAACTCCTGTGCAGCTCTTCAAATTCTCGAGAAGTGTGGTTTGCAGATGTCTAACGCGCCCCGGGAAGTAGTGGTCAGTTTGAGGAGGAACATACATTTCTTCGCCAGGAAAGAAATTTTGACCGGGGTACAGGCCGACAAATGCCACCAACAATCTACGGAACTGGCTGGTGATTTACTGCCCAAGCGACAACTGCGTTGCTAAGAGCTTATTGGATCTTATGGAGATGAATGCTAACACCATGGGTATCAACGTCCGTCCAGTTTGCCCTGCAAAATGGCCGCATTGAGTCGTATGTAGGGTGTTTGCGAGAGAACATTCGCCAAGGAGCTCAGACTGTCGTTTGGCTGGGGGAGATGTCATCACCTGGGACCTTCGTAGGACATGGTTAGTCTATCTTATTTTTGTTCTAGATATCGTTAGATGCTAAGCAATGTTTTATTTCATTTTAGTGGACCAGCTGATATTAAACAAATCTACGAATACGGAGGACGTACTGTGAGATTTTTGCCCAACAGTGAAGTTGTCTTTGCCAGTATTGGTCGACCCGACATAACTCTAAAGGTATACATAGCTAAATCAACTGTTCCACTTATTGAATCGTCCCTTAAATTATATGGTGGAATGTCGATGTCAAGAATTAAATAAGTTTTTGCTGAGAAAATGTGTTTTTATTTAAGAGAATGTGGAGACTTCTAAGATCCCAGAAATATAAAAAAATGTTTTATTGTTAAGTTTTTCATTGATCTAATAATGTATTAATAAAATTCTATTCTGTAACATATCTAATTGTGGTTTTTTTTTTAATTTTCTTGGCTTATGTTTTAGGGCTGCTGAATCCTTGATATTGATAGATAAACCAAGCTCCCATTTCCAAACTATTTGCTTTATTTGAATGATTGGAACGCATTTAAGTCTCTTTTTAAGTATTCTAACTAGAATCGAAAACCATTTTCAATTCGAAAAAGGATTTCAAAAAATTTGCATATAAAAGTAGTATCATCATTTTTCCACCTTCAAAAAACTCATGAAATGTGTTTTTTGTATGCAAATTTTTCGAAATATAAGTTTGAATTGAAAATGGTTTTAAAAAACCATTTAAAGGACTTAAATTCAAACTCAGAAACGTTCCAATCATCCAAAAGGACCAAATATTTTGGAAATGAGAGCTTGGTCTATCCATCAATTTCAAGAAATTTCTAAAAATTCGTAGAAATTTCTTGATATTGGTAGAAAGACCAAGCTCCCATTTCCAAACTATTTGCTTTATTTGAATGATTGGAACGCATTTAAGTCTCTTTTTAAGTATTCTAACTAGAATCGAAAACCATTTTCAATTCGAAAAAGGATTTCAAAAAATTTGCATATAAAAGTAGTATCATCATTTTTCCACCTTCAAAAAACTCATGAAATGTGTTTTGTATGCAAATTTTTCGAAATATAAGTTTGAATTGAAAATGGTTTTAAAAACCATTTAAAGGACTTAAATTCAAACTCAGAAACGTTCCAATCATCCAAAAGGACCAAATATTTTGGAAATGAGAGCTTGGTCTATCCATCAATTTCAAGAAATTTCTAAAAATTCGTAGAAATTTCTTGATATTGGTAGAAAGACCAAGCTCCCATTTCCAAACTATTTGCTTTATTTGAATGATTGGAACGCATTTAAGTCTCTTTTTAAGTATTCTAACTAGAATCGAAAACCGTTTTCAATTCGAAAAAGGATTTCAAAAAATTTGCATATAAAAGTAGTATCATCATTTTTCCACCTTCAAAAAACTCATGAAATGTGTTTTGTATGCAAATTTTTCGAAATATAAGTTTGAATTGAAAATGGTTTTAAAAACCATTTAAAGGACTTAAATTCAAACTCAGAAACGTTCCAATCATCCAAAAGGACCAAATATTTTGGAAATGAGAGCTTGGTCTATCTACCAATATCAAGAAATTTCTACGAATTTTTAGAAATTTCTTGAAATTGATGGATAGACCAAGCTCTCATTTCCAAAATATTTGGTCCTTTTGGATGATTGGAACGTTTCTGAGTTTGAATTTAAGTCCTTTAAATGGTTTTTAAAACCATTTTCAATTCAAACTTATATTTCGAAAAATTTGCATACAAAAAACACATTTCATGAGTTTTTTGAAGGTGGAAAAATGATGATACTACTTTTATATGCAAATTTTTTGAAATCCTTTTTCGAATTGAAAATGGTTTTCGATTCTAGTTAGAATACTTAAAAAGAGACTTAAATGCGTTCCAATCATTCAAATAAAGCAAATAGTTTGGAAATGGGAGCTTGGTCTTTCTACCAATATCAAGAAATTTCTACGAATTTTTAGAAATTTCTTGAAATTGATGGATAGACCAAGCTCTCATTTCCAAAATATTTGGTCCTTTTGGATGATTGGAACGTTTCTGAGTTTGAATTTAAGTCCTTTAAATGGTTTTTAAAACCATTTTCAATTCAAACTTATATTTCGAAAAATTTGCATACAAAACACATTTCATGAGTTTTTTGAAGGTGGAAAAATGATGATACTACTTTTATATGCAAATTTTTTGAAATCCTTTTTCGAATTGAAAATGGTTTTCGATTCTAGTTAGAATACTTAAAAAGAGACTTATGTTGAATTCCTTACAACAATTTCAAATCGATTTTTTTTGTTGGTTGTAAGGAACACACAAAAAATCAAATTTTTCGTGTGGGATTGTGTGTGTGTCATTTGACAGTAGCTTTGAGGCAAAAAAGTAAACAAACTATGCGCATACAAATTTGTTAAAAATATTCCAAAGTGCATTCAGTTTTTCGCGTCATTTTGTTAGATTAAAAACATATACATTTCCAAGAAAAGTTGCAAAAATAAACAAAAAATAGTTATGTGGCCATTAAAGTAAAAAAAAACAACCCAAATTCATCCAAGAAACACATCATTCGAGAAACACATCGGCGAGCGCGCGATTTATATCTTTAATTGACTTTGGGCACTTTGAATCGAAGTAAGTTGATATTTTTATATCTTCTAACTGACCATTCACTATTTTTTGATGAATTAAAATTAGTTTTAATAATTTATTTGCTTTTAATCTATTTAAATGACCGACGAACACTTTAGAACATTTGTTAAACCCGCCGCAAAATACTTTCAACTCCAGAGAAATGTCAAATCTTGTTAGTGTGTGTGAAATCGATTTGAAATCTTGCTGAAAATGCAAGATTTGTTTTGACAGAATAAAATCGATTTTGTTTAGAAAAAAATCGATTCTGTTTAGAAAAAAATCGATTATTTTGTTGTAAGGAATTCGACATTAAATGCGTTCCAATCATTCAAATAAAGCAAATAGTTTGGAAATGGGAGCTTGGTCTTTCTACCAATATCAAGAAATTTCTACGAATTTTTAGAAATTTCTTGAAATTGATGGATAGACCAAGCTCTCATTTCCAAAATATTTGGTCCTTTTGGATGATTGGAACGTTTCTGAGTTTGAATTTAAGTCCTTTAAATGGTTTTTAAAACCATTTTCAATTCAAACTTATATTTCGAAAAATTTGCATACAAAAAACACATTTCATGAGTTTTTTGAAGGTGGAAAAATGATGATACTACTTTTATATGCAAATTTTTTGAAATCCTTTTTCGAATTGAAAATGGTTTTTGATTCTAGTTAGAATACTTAAAAAGAGACTTAAATGCGTTCCAATCATTCAAATAAAGCAAATAGTTTGGAAATGGGAGCTTGGTTTATCTATCAATATCAAGGATTCAGCAGCCCTAAAACATAAGCCAAGAAAATTAAAAAAAAAAAAACACAATTAGATATGTTACAGAATAGAATTTTATTAATACATTATTAGATCAATGAAAAACTTAACAATAAAACATTATTTTATATTTCTGGGATCTTAGAAGTCTCCACATTCTCTTAAATAAAAACACATTTTCTCAGCAAAAACTTATTTAATTCTTGACATCGACATTCCACCATATAATTTGAGGGACGATTCAATAAGTGGAACAGTTGATTTAGCTATGTATACCTTTAGAGTTATGTCGGGTCGACCAATACTGGCATAGACAACTTCACTGTTGGGCAAAAATCTCACAGTACGTCCTCCGTATTCGTGATTTGTTTAATATCAGCTGGTCTACTAAAATGAAATAAAGCATTGCTTAGCATCTAACGATATCTAGAACAAAAATAAGATAGACTAACCATGTCCTACGAAGGTCCCAGGTGATGAAATCTCCCCCAGCCAATGCCGTCATAAACAAACGATTGTGTAACGACCAGTCAGCACCCATTAGAGGAACATTCGGTGACTCCAAGGACATTATGTCTTGTTGAGAGCGGACGTTGTACAAATGTATTATTCCTTTCTTTTCGGCCACCAACACCTTGCCAGGTTCGTCTGGATGCCAGCGCACTGACATACCAGCCTAAGACAGGCAGAAGGTTGTAACAGTTTCAAAGCTGTGAGCTGAACTCCAAATCTTACACGAATGATCGTCACTAACGGAGGCAAGGAACTCTTCGTCATGCTCCCAGGCCACATCGTTGACGTAATTCGTGTGTCCTTAAAGAATGAATTTGTAAAAAGCCATAAATTTGTTCGGAAAAGTTTACCACATGAGATGGATCAGTTTTAGTTCGCATTTTTAATAAAGTTTTAGAATTCTCTTGAATATTAATTTTAAACTCGGAAAAGTTAAACCTTTTTGTTTTTTCACTTTTTGACGTTTGAAGATGTCAGTTTTCACTTTTTATGTTATACTTTCATACAGTATAAAAAAAAAATAGGCAACGTCACTTATAACAGTTCTTCAAATGGAGTCAACTTTTTTGTATGGATACGCTATCCAGTTATATATTGAGATCAGTGGCAACCACCTAAACAAACCAAGGGTTGTCACCAGAGAATATCAAATAAAGAAGCCAATCCTTCACCCCCCAAAACCCATTTGTTTACATTGTTGTATTTGTAATTTTGTTTCACGTCGAAGAAATAGATGTGAATTGCAACAACAACAAAACCTGTGCTGAATGATTAGTTGATTCTATGTGTGCGTTTTGCACTGCTTTTCACTAAAATTTTGCTAATCTAATCATCACAGCTGTTCGTTTCAGCTTGTAGGCAAATTAAATTGACAGCTGAGGATTGGCTTCTTTATTTGATATTCTCTGGTTGTCACGCAGCATCAAAAAATTTTGTGAGCAACAGTATAGTATTGTGAGCAGAGAATATCAAATAAAGAAGCCAATGGGCGCGTTCAATGTTTGAATGGAAAGCCTATCTAGGATAGCTTTGTATCCATGTATGTGTTTGAACGCAAATCAGCTGTTGATGAAATTTCTCATAGGATAGCTTTATATCCTAAAATCTTTAGGATAGCTTGGGATCACTTTTCTGCCAGCAGCTGTTTCGTCATCAGCTGTGTTTTAACAAGGGATTACAACAACACAAACCTATCCAGATCGCTTTAGTTCGGTGTTTGAACGTGGCCAACCCTTCGTACGTTTCACCACCCAAAACCCATTTGTTTACATTGTTGTATTTGTAATTTCATTTCGTGTCGAAGAAATAGATGTGAATTGCAACAACAACAAAACCTGTGCTGAATGATGTGCTGAATGACTATTTGATTCTATGTGTGCGTTTTGCACTGCTTTTCAGTAATACTTTGCAAATCCTCGCGTTCCAATGTTTATTCGCTATGCTATCTAGCTATCCCAAAAATTTTGAGATAACTTGAGTTGTTGTTGCGTCAGCTGTTATTAGCTGTTCTTAACAAGGGATTACAACAACACAAAGCTATCCGGATAACTGAGAATAACCAGCGGAACGTGCCCAATCTAATCATCACAGCTGTTCGTTTCAGCTTGTAGGCAAATGTCCATGATCAAACGCGTGAAGAAATTCAAGCATTTTCTGCGATTTGTGATGGTGAGCTGGGTAACTTGTAGAAGAGGGAGGGGGATGAAATATTTTGAAATATTTGAAAATATTCGGTGTAGAAAATTGACGTTCTCCTTTGTGTTGCTTCTCCCATCCAATCCAACCAATCAAATCGTGTCTTTCATTATGAAAATACGAAAAACACAAAGAGGAGAACAAAATCTGCAGAATAATTTTGCTCACATCTGAACACTTGGCTTCTTTATTTGATACTCTCCACTGATCTCTATAATACACTGGATAGTGTATCGATAGAAAAATATTGCTTCCATTTGAAGAATTGTTATATTAGCCCTGTTTTTTAATGCATTTTTATCTTCGCTTGGAAAAAAGTAGCATGTTAAATACAACAACAATACGGAATTATACCAGTTTGTTGTTGTAATTAACATGCTACTTTTTTCTAGGCGTAGATAAAAATGCACTAAAAAACAGGGCAATTATGAAGCTGACCACTTTTTTGTATACCAGTATAACTGTATAACATGTAAAACAAAGATAATCCATTAAGAAGACATCAAATCTCCGTTCGTTTCACCCCCCGAGATCTGTTTGCTAACATTTGTTGCGTTCGTAATTTCATTTCATTCACTAATTGTTAAATGAAACGGAATAACAAACGTAAAGACTGTGACAAGGAGGTAAAATCCTTTTAAAAAAACGCAGAGACCTCTGTCAGTTCATTAACCCTGTTTTTCAGTGCATTTTTATTTTCGCTTACAAAAAAGTAACATGTTAAATACAACAACAACTTGGTATAACTCCGTTATTGTTGTTGTATTTGACATGCAATTTTTTTTAAACGAAGATGAAAATGCACTAAAAAACAGGGCTAATGAACTTACAGGGGTCTCTGAGATTTTGACACATGCGCGAACTTGAATCAAAATGAGAACTCGGAAGATATTGGCGCGAAATTAAGAGAGCCTATTTTAAGGGACTTAGCGTGATACTAGTAAGCAATTGTTCAGTTTAATGCAGTTCTCTAACTTTTCCTGAATTATAGACAAATGCTAGTTAGTATCGCGCATTTTCTAAACAAATTAAAGTTGAACTCGCCTAAAGTAATGACAGTTCGTGCGACAGACGTCATTTGAGCTAGTGTGATACTAAAAAATTAAAATCAGACTTTGGTGATTTTAACTTTAATGCAAGTGTTTAAACATAAAGTTGGTTTTACATCGACTATAATTTAAGAAAACGCCATTTTCACCTAGTGTTACACTTAAATTGTTTTAGTATCGTGTTAACTTCACTATAATTTTGCGCCATACCTTTAATATGTGTACTGTGCACATATCAGTTATGCTTCATATCCAACCACGCTTTATTTGTATCTCACTCTCATCTCTTAGAAAGAAAGAGATGGCCAAGTGAGGCAGAAGTTTTTATTTTTTTTTGAAAATTTCTGCCTCACCTTGCCATCTCTTTCCTTCCAATTAATAGGAATAACAGGAAAAAGAGAGACGTCAATATGAGTCGCCTCAAGTGAAGCTGGTATGAACCACAGGACGGTATTCGAAAAGGCCATGAGATAAAAATAAGAGACGTCAAAATGAGTTGCCTCACGTGAAGCTCGTATGAACACCGCCCAGTACACATTATTAAGGTAATATATTGCGCATGTTGTCAAAAATCGGTTGTCGGATGCTGAACAAAAAAAAATTTTATTATAATTTTATAGACCTTGAGCCTGATTACACGATTCATTTTTTCGTTCGTTTCATTTTTCGTCCTTTTGACAGGTACGCACCTTCATGATTACACACAACGAAAAAAATCATACGTGATTTTGACGTTCAACAAATTTGAGGTTTATTTATTGGAAAATAGGCATTAATAACAATTAAAAATATTTTAAAATCATTTCTTGTTCAAATTTATACCTATTTAATTATGAAAATCATATTTTAATCTAATTAAATAAATTTTATAAGCAAAGTTCAACCGGAAAAGTCTTAAAATTTTCCTACGTGCTTTCGTTACTTCATTTCCCCTACATTTCTACACCCCTCACACAATGTGTAAAAAAAACGAAACACGAACCGAGAGAAAAAATGAATCGTGTAATCAGGCTCCTTGTCAAATTGACAATGGGTACATTAAATGCCTCAATTTCAGTACTGAATCATTGTATATAAATTCTATTGACGACTGGAGGCAGTACTCTACAAGGCAAAAAATACAACAGAACAACTACATAAGATGTCAAAATTTGTTGTAAATCGTATGTGATTTGTGAAGTGTTTTTCCGAAATTATTTATTAAAAGAAAAAAAAACTATTCTAATAAATATAAAAATTATCAGTGCTATTTATAAATACATTCCAAGCGATGTCTAACTTAAGACACCTGTCCAACTCCAAAATGTTATTTATAAATACTTAGCACCGATTGACTAACTTATCCACTGAAATTGGTTGTCCAAATCTTATTTGAAAGTAGACACGTTTAATGAATAAGGTGGGCAAATATTTCTGGTTTTCTAATTTTCCAGTTTTGAAATGAATGAAAAGCTAGTTGAACGTGTCCCAAAGCGTACTAAAATTCATTAATTCATTCAAAAATGAATAAATACAGGCATGTCACTGAATAAATGAGGTCACATTTAGGCGATCGTTGGAATGCGTTTATAAATAACAATTTGCCTAAACTATTTGGGCATTGACTAGCTGGACAGCTGCCCAAGCGTGTTCTAAGAAAATCTAATAAATACAAGTGTATATTTTTACTTAAATAATAAAGTAAAACTTCTTCATAATGTAGTTATCCAGTTGTTTTATTCGCCACCAGGTATCGCATTTTGACTTTTCTAGTCGTCAATAGTATTCTCATGAAGAAAAAAAGATCGTGGCCATCTATGTCCCAAATGTAATACTAATTTTTGTTAAGGGATCTCGGTAAGGCGATCACAGCGAACCTATCGACCAAATGTCTACCTAAAAAATCGTGTTTCATGAGAATACTATAGATTGGATATACAATGACTGAATCTTCATTTCTAAATTCTGGCCAATCAGGGGCTTTGAAAGTTGAGAAAACTGAAAATCTAAAGGTACGTCAAACAGAAACAGGTCCAACGGAACGGGAATCAATTCTGCCCATTGCGTTCCCTTTCTTCTATATGGCGTTTCTCTCTTTTAGCCATAGAAGAAGAAGTAAAGGAAGTGGTGTATATCACATATACAGTGTACGTGAGTGAAGCAGCAAGAATTGAAAAAAAAAACAAATTGAGATTCATCTGTCATTTTGCCGAGCTGAAAGGAAGTGTTTTGAAGTTTCAATTTGTTAAACAAGTGAAAAAGTTTATTTAAACTAAATAAAAAAGTGAAATAAAAGTTAGAATAGTGAATATAATCAATAATTTATTTAAAAAATATAAAACAGCATGTGGTGGCTACGTTAAATCCTCTAAAAACGCCTATACTATGGAGTATACAAACAATTTACTTTACATGTTAATTTTGTCTGATATTTTCATATAAAGTAACGTGAAGTGATGTTATTTAGGTAAATAAATTATCTTAGAATACTTCAAAATTAAGATTTTATCGCAATTTGCTATAAAAATAACAAATTTGTTGAAAACAAAAATATACTTTAATCCAGTGATTTCGTTGAGACTCATCTGTCAAATGAGAAATTCCCGCACAGGGACGATCTAGTTTTTGTTGGTGGTGGCAAGGCGCTCAAATCCGTTTAGCGCCCGTAGTGCAGAGATATTTTTTAACGCTTTAAATAAAATATTTTTAAAGATGTAACAGCAGACCCCTATTTATCTTGGTGGATTTGTATCTTCGTCATGACGTGTTTATTTCGGTTTAAAAGTACGCTACTATAAAAAAAAACATCACTTTATTAAGTACAATATGAGAGAAAACTTACCTGTGAAAAGAAAAATTTGTGCACCGTATTATAGGTGTTTTTATATTATGATTTAATACAGCCCCACATGTTTTTTTATATATTTCTTATCAATAAAGTTTTTCGAAGTATTCACTATATTAACTTTCATTTCACTTTTTTATTCAGTTCAATAGGCTTTTTCACTATTTTTATGATTTTAAATCTCTGTACACTTTTCTACAGCTCAGAAAAATGACGGAAGCATCTCAATTGTTTTTTTCTTTTTTTTTAATCTGGCTTCCTTTGGGCGCCCAAGCCTTCAGCCGTGTAACTGCACTGCGACCCTGGGACAATGCATTTGTGTTTGTGTAACTCACACTACTTTGAAAAATGCTTCACTGTTCCCACGATATGCCAGTTCCTTTACTTCTTCTTCTTTGCTTTTAGCTCCGAGCATAGCACTGGAGCTGTCAAAAAAAGATCTGTGTTTCTTTTATAGCTCCGAGCACTCAGATCAGAGCTAGTTCGGAGTAAGCTCCATGAGCTCAGAATAAAAAGACCGAGCGAATGGAGCAAATAGACTCTTTTTTAACTTCCCATTTGAAGTTATTGTAATTGGTCCGATTTGTCGAATCGAACATTTTTACATATCTTCACGTTTCGAGCTCCTTAGGCCTGGTTCACTCACACGAGATTGTACCGCACGTTTTTTAACGCATTCGGTTTTTTCCGAACAAATATCGGGGGTTCACACGATATTTATATTCATTCGTTTAAAAATCGAATAGCTGCAGTATAATGAAAATGAATGGAAAAGTTTGAAGTTGTGAAGTATTTTATTTTTATCTTTTAAGGACAAACGCTAGAAAGCTGAAATTTGGACTGTTGATAGAAATTATTGATTTAAATATGAATTAAAAAAATTAGAGTCCTAAAGTACCGTTGGACGGAGATAACGGCAATATTTGAGCGCTTTCACATATGATCTCATATCTCTTTAGTGCACTGATGCATTTTCTTGTTGTTTTTAAATATGACATAAAAATAAAATTACGGTTATTTTGATACCTCATTCATTATCCTACGTGGTATATAAGCGACACAATCTTGATTTTAAATTGATCGAAAAATCAAAACAATTGCATTGAAATTACCTGGTTGGACCATTGTCCACGACCATCCACCAGCGAGAAGATCCCGTTATCTACATGGAATTTTTTTTTATTAAAATTTCATATGGATGGCTTTAAAAAATTATAGCTCCCGTTTTACTCATTGGATCTTCAAGGTTAAGGTCCTTAAAGAAAGCTGACATAACGGGCTATATTGTGGAAAAAAATCATTGAGGAGGGGCAAAAAAAAAATGTTCGTACTAAAGGGGTGAATAAAGCCCAATTCAATTCCATTTATTTTATTCTAAATTCAAATGTTGATGAAAATTTTTATAGTTTTGAAAATATAAAAACGCATATTTATTGCCTCATTCCTCTTCTTTAATTTAAGACTTTAACCTACAAGATCCAATGAATTATAAATTTTTTAAACCAATCATATTGGTCGATTAATTTTTTTGTTAACATCTGCTTTTCTCTCCACTGAAGCTCATTCGATGCCAACGGACAAATACCCAACGTGAATTTATACCGTGTGAACGAGGATATATTAAACTATACGCCACTGGGAGACGATACGTCGCAGTTCATTCGTTTTTTTTGATAAGTCCGTTGAGTATTCGATAAACGTACATAGCTGAGTACGTTTTCTTGCCGTACAAACGTCGTGTGCTCATTCGCACGGATTTATACTGCAAAAAATCATGCGGTACAATCTCGTGTGAACCAGGTGTTGACGACGAAACTTTCGATGACATCAAATGTAAAAACAAACAGAATTACGAACAGTCCCAACCACGGCAGCCAATGGACAGAAAACAAATTAACGAAGAAGGTGAGCCAACGAACCAATAGAAAGAAAAAGAACAATGGCGAGAAACGACAAACGAGAATACAAAAGGCAACATCAATTTTAAAACACGTTCGAATAAATGTAAAAGAAGTTAACATAAAGTAAATAAAACAAAGTATCAGTAATTTAGAATTTTTATTTGTGGTCACAACATTAGTTTTTAAAATTGTTGCCTCGCTTTGTGTTACCTATATATTATCAAAAAATATATTTTCGCCAATTTGTTTTTGCAATCAAAGAGACGCCACCGACGCCATTTTGTAAAATTTCTTTTATTTAGAATTATATTTTAATAAAATATGAACGACAAATCATCTGGAGTAGACAAGTCAAATGAAAACTCAGAGGATGAGCTGGACAACACTATGGTGGAGATGGATACGCCATCACCATCGCATGCACATCAGGTATGCATTTCTAGTGAACAGTTCACTTCACTCATTGCAGGGATAAACACATTGCGAAGTTCAGTTGAAGAGTTGCGTAATGAAACATCTCGAAGCCAAAATCAATTGCAGCAACTTCAAGTAAAAGTTAATGCCAACAATTTCATTAAAGCTCAAAATCCGATGTCGCAACAGCTGTCGAATGCCGCCCCTGCTGGGTTGCCTGCCTTAATCGATATGACATCACCTCTGCTATCCGAAAAACAGCTTCAGTCATTGCCGTCAACGTCTTTATCATTTTTACCTCCACCATCAGTGTCTCAGCAGCTACCAGTTGTGTCTCCTACCGAACAAGTGCTGCAATGTATCAAAGCATCACCATTGTTATCTTCTGAAGCAACACATCCAATACCAGCAAAAACTTTGATGTCCAATCCGATAAATATAGCTCAACAAATGTCTATGCCAAACCATCAGCTACAGCAAACACTTCCGAGTGTGCCAAATTTGGATAATTTCACAACAAGGCCTTCACCACCCGAGCAAACAACCTCCATTGCCAGACGTGTAACAACATTTGTCGACAATCCTGCAGCCAATCTATATCCCTTGCCACCATTTAGTGGTGATCCTGAAGAATGGCCGTTGTTCTTTGCCAACTATAAGGATACCACCATTGAGTTTGGATATAGCGATCGTCAAAATATCATGCGTTTGCAAAGGGCGTTGAAGGGTAATGCTAAGGAATCAGTTTCATCCATGCTCCTATACGTGGACAACTTGCCACATATTATTGAGGAACTTCATTTTAACTTTGGACGTCCAGACCTACTTGTTGATGCGCAGTTAACTAAGGTGCAACAATTTACAGCCATTAGTGAAAATCACCTAGAACAGATCCTACCTCTATCAAACCGGGTTCGAAACATGGTTGCATTTTTTAAATCCGCAAACTGTGCACATCAACTAGCAAATCCCACTTTACTTCGAGAACTCATAAACAAGTTGCCTCCTTCAAAACAGTATGAATGGGCGAAACATGCCGCCACTATTTTACCATTTCCAACTATAGAAACATTTGCAGAGTGGATAAAAGATCTTGCGCGAGTGGTTAGCCTAATGCCTATTAAAAACATCAACAATTGCATAGCCAGTCAGCCATCACCGATACTTTATCGCCAACACGCAAGTCACAGCCGTCTAACTACATCATCTGATTTGTCCCGAAGAGTATTGCATAATACTGAGCCTGACCGAGTGCAACACTTGTGTATCCATTGTAGTCAAACACATAGGCTAAGCGAATGCCAACAATTTAACGCTATCGACGTGAACGATAAATGGAATCGAGTCAAACAAAATCGTCTTTGCTTCTCATGCTTACAGAAGGGGCATAATTTGACCAACTGTCTTCGTAGGAAACCTTGTGGTATCAATGGATGCACTCGATTACACCATCAGACGTTACACCAATAATCAAGGAATTCATCAAGTGAGACTCAACAAGTTTTAAACTGCCGCCAGGATTCACAGTGCAGTCAGTTGTTTAAAATTCTCCCCGTAGTACTATCAGGGCCACTCGGGAGTGTTACTGCCCATGCCATGTTTGATGAAGGATTGTCTGTTACGTTATTGGAAGAAAACATCGCTAATACTTTGGGACTTAGAGGACACAGCCTTCCACTTACTCTGCAATGGTACGGTGACAAAACAACAACAGAACCATCCAAAAAGGTTAAGTTTTATATAAGGGGACAGAATAACGATGCCGAAAGTTACACCTTAAATAACGTACACACGGTCCTAAATCTAAATTTGCCAATCCAATCATTTCAAAAAGAGGATTATATTCACATGAAGGATGTACCAATCATCAACTATGAGAATGCAAAGCCAGTGCTTCTTATTGGCCTAGATAATTGCTACCTAGGAGTTCATAAGGATATCGTCGAGGACGGCCCAGAAAAGCCCATTGCAGCTGGGACGAAGTTAGGTTGGGTAGCATATGGACCAATTAACGCAGTTGTAGATGCTCAGCCACGGGTGCTTCATGTTCGCCGCTCCGAAGCACTACAAAGAATTGAGAGACTTGTAGAAGAATATTTTCTCATTGAAAATTTTGGTGTGAAGACAAACGTTGTGTTGGAATCTGATGATGATATGCGATCAAAAAAAATTCTTGTTGAAACAACAAAAAAGATGGGACAATACTATGAAACCGGTCTTTTATGGCGTAAAGATAACCCGGAGCTACCAACTTCATCGAGTTTCACTATGGCAAAGCAGCGTCTGTTAAATATTGAAGCCAAAATGAGTAATCACCAAACATATGCCGACACCTATAGAGCTGAAATGAACAAATACATCGTCAAAGGGTACGCGAAGCTCCTTTCGCCAAGAGAAGCTGCAGCTGAAAGCCCGATGACCTGGTATCTTCCACATTTTGGTGTAGTCAATCTCAATAAACCAAACAAAATACGGATAGTCTTTGATGCCGCTGCTACGACGTCTGGAATATCACTAAATTCGAATCTTTTGAAAGGACCAGAACACGCCCAGCCTCTTGTAGTCATCATTCATAAATTTCGTCAGGGAATTGTAGCTATTGCAGGGGATATTCAGGAGATGTTCTCTCAGGTTAAGATTAGAGCTGCTGACCAGAACTCACAACGCTTTTTATGGCGGGATGGAGAAACGCTATTCAAATATATTCGATGACTTCAATGATTTTTGGTGCTATTTGCTCCCCTTGTTGTGCGGAATATGTGAAAAATGTTAACGCCTCCGAATATTCTACTGTAATGCCGAGAGGAGCAAAAGCTGTGATTGAGAGCACTTATGTCGATGACCTAGTTTCAAGCTTCGATTCTGAACAAGAAGCAGAAGAAGTTACTTTAGAAGCAATCAAAATTAATAATGCCGCTGGATTTCGGCTGCGAAATTTTGTGTCAAATTGTAAACAACTTCAAAGAAGATTGAACACAGACAATACATCGTTAGAAGAACAGGTTAATATGGAACGTCAGAGTACCACAGACAAAGTTTTAGGAATGTTTTGGAACACCAATAATGACACATTCGAGTTCCAGTTTAAATTTCACAAAATTCCAAGAGATGTACTTGAAATGAAATGACCGCCAACAAAAAGGGAAATGCTGGGAATAATAATGGCTATATTTGATCCCTTTGGTTTTCTGGCAAATTTTATGATATTTGTCAAACTGCTGATGCAATCAACTTGGAAAGAACAAATAGGTTGGGATGATTGCCTGCCGTATCAATTTTGTATTCAATGGAATGCTTGGTGGAAGGAGTTCCAAGAGATAAAGAACTTTGATGTCAAACGATGTTACTCAACTTTGTAAGCTACTGCCGATGAAATTCAATTGCATATATTTGTGGATTCAAGTTCATATGCATATGCAGCCGTTGGATATTTCCGGATCAAAAGAGGAACCGAAGTTCAGATAGCCTTTGTCGCTGCCAAAGCTAGATGTGCCCCACAAAAAGGAATGACAATTCCCCGTCTTGAGCTGCAAGCAGCAGTTCTGGGTAGCCGTCTTGCTACATCTATAGAAAATTGTCACAACTTTCGATTGAACCGTATCATATTTTGGAGTGATTCGAAAACTACGGTGCTCTGGATTCGCTCAACAACCAGAAGATACAAGCAATTTGTAGCTTGTAGAGTAGCTGAAATTCTTAGCAGTACAATACCATCGCAATGGAGATGGTTGCCAACAGAACTAAACGCCGCTGATGACGCGACTCGTGCTCGTTTACCTCCAAACTTTGATCCATTGTCTAAATGGATTATGGGACCAGATTTTCTACTTCATGACGAACAATCTTGGCCAGAAGAAGCTCCCATTTTGGGTTCCGAAAATTGTGTCACAGAAGAACTGCCAGCCCGAGTCATATTGTTGAAAACCACAGGTGAGACCTTTATCAATTATGCTAATTTCTCAATCTATTTAAGGCTACTGCGACTCGTTGCATGGATATTTCGGTTTGTCAACAATGCCCGTATAAGAAAAGAAAAAAAGTCTAGTCGATGCAAGGGGGTACCTTCAGCTTCCGAGCTTACCGCCGCAGAAAAGTTCATCTGTCGTCAAGTCCAACAAGAGGTCTTTGGGAATGAGATCGCCAACTTGCGTGCTTTGAAAACAGTGAACAAATCAAGCAGTATCTATCAACTGACACCATATCTGGACGAAGAAGGATTATTAAGAGTCAAAGGGAGAATTGATGCCGCCTATTGTCTTCCCTTTTCTGCAAGACGCCCAATAATTATACCACAAGACCATCCAGTGTCACGACTTATTATGTCTCATTTCCACGAGAAGTATCATCATCAAAACGATCATTTAACAATCAACGAGATGCGGAAAAGATTCTGGTTGCCACATGCTCGTGCCGTTTTGAAAGCGGTTAAGAAGAAATGTCCTGAATGCATAATTTCCAAAGCCACGCCAGCCCCACCGTTGATGGGTCAACTACCACCAGATCGTCTCACTCCATATATCCGTCCATTTAGCTACTGTGGGGTAGACTATTGTGGACCATTCCATGTTGCCATTGGAAGACGAAGAGAAAAGCGTTGGGTCGCTCTGTTCACGTGCCTCACAACGCGTGCTGTACACTTGGAAGTTGCGGAGGACTTGTCTACAGATTCCTTTTTACTGTGTTTGAGGAATTTTGTAAACCGTCGTGGAACCCCAGTTAAAATTCGTAGTGATAATGGCACTAATTTTGTCGGTGCCCAAAAGGAGTTAAAAAAGAAAGATCGACTTTTTGACCTAGACCGGATTCAACAGAATATTTCAGCAGCAAACATCGAGTGGGTGTTCAACTGCCCAGCGAACCCAAGTGCTGGTGGTTGCTGGGAACGTCTCATTCAATGCGTCAAACGATTGTTGTATAAGGTCTTAAGAGAGGAAGCACCAAGGTTGGAGACACTCCGAAGTGTCTTGATAGAGGCTGAAAATATTATCAACAGCCGGCCTTTAACGGATCTACCACTTACTTCGGAAGAAGATAAACCATTGACACCAAATCATTTCCTTCTTGGCTGTCTCAACTCAACACAAACACCAGGCACAGAAGAAGATCGAGTTCTAAATCTTAAAGATAGACTGTGGAAGAGATGGACGTTGGAATATCTGCCTCATCTGCTGCTACGTTCAAAATGGAATAAAGAGGTTGCTCCGTTACAACAAGGACAGCTAGTCATCATTTGCGATGATACTCAAGCACGAAGCCAGTGGCAGAAGGGAGTTATTACTAGGGTTTTCCCAGCTCCAGATGGTCAAGTTCGCAGTGCAGAAGTCCGTACTACCAAAGGAATACTACGTCGGCCTGCCATAAAGCTAGCTGCTTTGAAATTCAGTGAATCCCTTTAGGAGTTCACGAGGGGTGGCGAGAAACGACAAACGAGAATACAAAAGGCAACATCAATTTTAAAACACGTTCGAATAAATGTAAAAGAAGTTAAAATAAAGTAAATAAAACAAAGTATCAGTAATTTAGAATTTTTATTTGTGGTCACAACACCAGGCCTGAATCGGAATCCATCATTTTTAGAGAGATGTCTGTGTTTGTACCTACGTTCGTACGTTCGCTCGCTTTTTTTCGTTCACCATATCTCAAGAACGAATAATGATATCGACTTCGGATACATTTTATTTTATAGATAGTAGTTTTGTAACGTGCAGAAAGGACTTTTTAAAAAATTAAACGAGCGGTTTTTTTACCATAGAAATTTTAAAAAATAGTTGCTGAATTTCTTTAGACCTGAATATCTCGAGAACAAATCATGCTATCGACTTCGGGTTAATTTTATTTTACGCGTAGTGACGAAATAAGGAATTGGTAAAAATATAGAAACATATCAATCTATAGTTTTTTTTAAATAAAAAAAAAGTTGCTAAAAATTTTCGAAAAAGTTGTTTGGTTCAAATATCTTCGCTGTGGCTCCATTGGCAATTTTTGAGGCAATTGCAATTGGAATAGGAATGGCAATTTATTGCTTGGGTGGGCATTTTCATTGCCAGGCAATTTCAATTATAAAATGTGTGTATAGAAATATTTGACTGCAAATGCTATTCAAATCCCCTGTTTTTAATAAAATTTAATTTTAATTCACTATATTTTGTCATGTGCGTTCTCATATTCTACGATTTAATTGAAAAAATCAATAAAGAAGCCATTCACAATTACGGGGAATCCCATTTTTCCTCAATTTATTGCCTTGAAGATGGAAATCAATAATTGCCTCTCATCTTCTAGGCAATATTGCCATTGCCACTGACAAAGCGTCTCCATTTGCATTATTTAAGGCAATAGCAATGAGTGAGGCAATTTATTGCCTCAAATATTGCTAATGGAGCCGCTGGGTTACGCTGTGGCTCCATTGGCAATTCTTGAGGCAATTGCAATTGGAATAGGAATGGCAATTTATTGCTTGGGTGGGCATTTTCATTGCCAGGCAATTTCAATTATAAAATGTGTGTATAGAAATATTTGACTGCAAATGCAGTCAAATGCTGTTCAAATCCCCTGTTTTTAATAAAATTTAATTTTAATTCACTATATTTTGTCATGTGCGTTCCCTTATTCTACGATTTTATTGAAAAAATCAATAAAGAAGCCATTCACAATTACGGGGAACCCCATTTTTCCTCAATTTATTGCCTTGACGATGGAAATCAATAATTGCCTCTCATCTTCTAGGCAATATTGCCATTGCCATTGACAAAGCGTCTCCATTTGCATTATTAAAGGCAATAGCAATGAGCCTCAAATATTGCCAATGGAGCCGCTGGGTTAAGAACAAACAATGATATTCACCCATATTCTGCAACTTGTATTTATGACTCGTATTCGACTACAGTCGTCTGTTATTCACCTCTATTAGTGAATTCGGCGAATGAGCTTTTGCCACGATTCAACTCATTTTCGAGATCTTAGCTATAAGTGAATTCGAGATAGAAAATTGAACGACTGTCGGTAACATTACCTGCACCACCGACATTTTGTTCAACAAATTTGATATTAGTGAAACCGCAAACCATTCGCTCTCCATACAATCACCCCGATTACATAATCCGATGAATAGGTTGCGGATCCCATCCGACAGAATTTAAGAGTTTTTAGTATTAGAAAATCCGCTGGTGAAAAACTGAAGGAATGTCAATAACATAGCTTAAATATTTTTAGATTAGTGAATACTTAACCCATCCACGTTCCATATAACTTTTGACATTTCAAATCCGCATCAAAATTGTTGCGGATCCAAATTAAAACATTTGTTTTCCTGATAAGTTTTGACAAACAAATATGAAAAAGAATAAACTGAAAGTTGAAATTAAAAAAAAAATTAATTAATTAATTAAATTTTTGGCCCAGCTATAATCAAAGTTGTAGTGGGCTGGGCAGAACATAACAAAGTACATAGAAGCTGAGCTAAGAAAAGGGTCCACTTTCGCCCGCATTTGAATGGCGTATCTATGTGTGCGTTCTTTTTCTAGCATGTAATATGTAGGTACCTATCTATTTAGTCGGTATTAACATTGAAACATTTTTTTAAATGACGATATTTTTTCATACATAAGTGAAGGGAGTAAAAAGGACTCAATCGTACGTTCCTGACAAACTATACTACTATTTGTACAGTATGTTTTTCATTCTTTTTCGCACTTTTTCTAGTTTCTCGTTATTATCTAGAGTTAATTGCCATTTGTTTGATGGTGTGAGTAATTCTGAATAAAGTGAGGAGGACAGTAATAAAATATGAAGAGGACAAGGACAAACATCACATTGAAAAGATTGTTCAATGTAAACATTTAGACCGATTTCGGGAAAAATCGTAGTGGAAAAGTCAGGCAATTATGTTAGGATTGCTGCAATTTCATCTAGCAACGACGGAAAAAAACTTAATTTGCATTATTAAAGCATAAAATCGAATATGTTTGCATTGTAAATTTTCCTTTTTCGTCTGCAATTGGCCCAAATGCTATTTTAAGTTTTTTGCTCTGAACTTTATCAAAAGCAAATAATCGATTACAACTGGAACGCATGCCATAGAAGGGTTACTATTTTTGGAAAAAGAACGCACCAATGACGCTGAATGCCAAAAACTGACAGCATCGATAAGAAAGTTCGGAAATGATAAGGTAGTTTTAAGAATCGACAATGTAGTTCTTCCGGCGGATTTACTAATTAATTTCTACTGGGGACGTGAATAGACTGCGAATCGAGTCGACTCCCCGTGAGTTAAATTCTGCGGATTTTGTAGTCACGAATCTGCTGTTGATTTTGCTTATATGCCAAAAATCATAATGAATAACACATGTATGTAAATTTAGACTTATAATTCTGAATTTAAGAGTATAGTTTATTTAAAGTAAAGTATTTAACATTCTTTTTGAAGAAATAAATTGCTTACAATTTTAGGAGGATGTTTAGACAAGCTTCATGTGAGGTGACTGATTTTGATGTGAGGACTTGTTGCGTGGCAAGAAACTCAACCTCACCTGCAAAAAAAAACACAAATCAGGCCAGAGAAAAAAATCAAAACGACAGCGGACGGACTATCACCACACCAAGGCGCTGCTGGTGACGTTGCAGCGTGGCCTTAACCCACCCAACCTGGAAATCTGCGGCCATGTTCAGATTTCCCCAAAGATCGTGGATGATCGCGTTCAGATCACACCATCTTCACCAAAGTTACCTAGCTACGGCGTTTTTGGAAGTTTTATTTAACAAAGCAAGCATTCAAAAAAAATCATTTGGAAAATTTCCAGTAAATAACGTTACAATCAATAAAAGTATCGAAAACAAAATAATTACTTAATTAACAACGAACGAAAATTATCAAAACTTTAATGTCTTCAAAATACAAAATAAAGCAAATAACAAACAAATTGAAAATAAAAGACCACAAAAACTAATCAAACGTAAATTTGTTTTCGTTCCCACAGGACTCCCACTGGACTGCCTTCAGGACCTAGAGACGATTCCCTACCCTCAGTGAGCTCAATGGAGGTGGTTAATCAACGAAAGGAAACACAAAATTGACAGGCACTAAAAATCCCCCAAAATGACAGGCCCTGGGAACAAAACCCCCTTCACTTACAGATATGGTAAAGATTTATGTAAATTAAAAAGAATGTAAATTAATGGCATCTTAAACTTATATAGATAATTATATAAATGAAAAATGTAAATTATGGAAAATAAACTTCAACGCCTAATTGACAAATAACAAATGACAAACATGCACAAAATTCCTATCACTGAATCTGAATTTTCGTCCTTTTGATGTACTCTTCTTGTGTTCTTCATTTCTTGTTTCAATAGATGATTCACAAAAAGTAATACCTGTATTCCTTATTCCTTGTTTTGTTTATTTTGTTTTCACCTGACTCAAGTCGGGTGCTGATTCTGGAAACAAAGCCGGAAAACTCGAGAAATAATTCTGAGTAGCGGTTGTGAAATTGATGGATAACTTCTTCTCCTAAATACTTTGTTCCAGATAGACGGACAGGTTCACAAAACACTACCAGTTCCCGTGAACAGAAAGTCTCCGCCAAATCGAGTTAGAGATACAGTTGGTTGAAGGACGAACAGAAAAAAAACTGCTACAACAAAAGCAGCTACAGCAAAAAAAAGCAACTGCAGCAAAAAAGCAGCTACAGCAAAAATACAGCTACGGCTAAAAGGTTCGTGGCGGCCCCAGCGCTCTGCTGGCCACCGGGATCCGCCAGAAATTCTCAATTGGGGGAAGCGTCAACCTGCCCTATCATCCTGTTCTATTTTATACGCGTGCTGATATATGTTTGACCTTTAACGGAGTCAAGGTGAGTCTCAAAAAAAAATAACGAAATGGACCACCGCATAAAATCCGGTTGATTGAAACTTATTATTTCTCAATTAGCAATGATAAGTTTTTTTTTATTGTATAAAAATTATTAAAATTAATTGAAAACTAATTGACTGCGTGGAGGTATATTAAACGCTCTTCTCCAAAATGTCAACCGAACATGTGCTAAGTGACGTTCAACTTTCTGAAATAATTTCGATGAACACACCACTTTTCTTTTTCTGTTATAAATCCTCCTCCCACACCATTTGCATCATCCGATCGCACATACTTTAACATTTGTCTTATGTCTGCTTCTGCTTGATATTCGTGAATGTTTCTGTATTAATTATCTATTTTATCTCAGTTCCTCTCCTTGACATTCTTTTTTCCTATCCAGGTGCATTTTACTCCCGCCAGAGCACAGATGGCACTAGGTACTCTTGAGGTCACACCACAATCACACCAGTTGCCATTCAAAAAGGAAGGTAGAAGTCACCCATAATGCACTTAAGTAATCAAAAGTCATCTAAATTACTATTATGAATTTTATAGGTATCCAGGCGTCCACAACAGACTGTCTGAACACCCCTTGAGATTGCATGTGACGTTTGAAATGTCAATAAATGACAAAAGCGATAATATAGTTCGGAAAATGGTAGGGAAGTTAAGGAATCGATAATATAGTTCATTCGGCGAGTTCATTAATTGAGAAAAAACGCGAATGCGAATCCAGTGCCAATCTGGTCAGCTCCAGGGGAGTAGAATATTACGAATTGACTAATCGGCATGTTATTCGAGGCGTCGTAGATTCGACTTCACTCCGAATCTCGCATTTGTTTGATTTAAAGTCGTATTTGTGTCGTTTATTCATCATTTTTTTAAACGAGATAAATATTTTTGGATAAAAGTGGACAAAAGCGAGTGTTTTTAATTTGTTCAATATAACTTATTCACTTTTTTACCAAACATATATGTCATGGCATGGTCCAGCGTATTTATATTTTGTTACATTTTAAAAGTGCATTTTAGTATGGTATCAACGCCTGTAGATACTAATTTGTATGTTAGGAAATTTTTAAGCGCTATAAAATACTTTTTTGGTGAAGAAACTGGTTCCTCTTCGGCTCTTTTGGTCACTTATGGTGCAATGAAACAAAGCTATTTCATTTACTTTCCCGAACGGTTTGGTTTTAAATCATCACAGTGGCCCCTTTAGGCAAAAGTGCTTGCGAAATTCATTTTTCGGGTGGGTTTATAATTAGAGCCCCCTAATGCCCGTGTATTTAAATACACGTGTTACCCGTGTAATTAATTATCCGTACATGAACCCGTGTCTGTATATTTACACGTGTATTTATAATTACCCGTGTATTTAGGAATACACGGGTAATTACTATGGGAATCGGCACAAATCGGTAAATCGGATGCAAAGGACCTTGAAAATCGGTCTAATTATTGTTTGAATAGTTAAAAAATTGTTTTATGACAGGAATTTCTACTAGTACATTCGTATAACACAGATATTTCTGTATTATTTGTATATTTATGCATTGTTTTACTTCTTAAAGTTCAAATAAAAAAAGTTTTTTTTATTTAATTTGGTAATTACTTACATACACTAATATATTTCGAGGATTATTTTTAGGTCTAAAATTAATATTAAAAATAATAAATTACCTAAGATATTATTTCTTGTATACAGATTATAATGTTTCTGTATTATATTTAAATTTATTTGGCTTTTCTGAACAGCTATATCGATTCTGAAGATATTTTAAGAGTTTGTTTTAATGAAAGATAAGAAATCTAAAAAATTGGCTTTAGATACATCCGCCCCCTGCCACGGAACCTTTGCTTTGTTTAATTGAAATACTTTTTTTCTTGGAAGCTACTCAACCGATTTAGATGAAATTTTTCGATAGAATTTTGAAATTAGTTTTGGTACAATCTGCCTACTGTCACTCCCATTTTAAACTAAACTATTTTAGAATTTAAAAGAGCAATTTGCAGTATACATTATGTATTATTACGACTTCTATGATTTGGATGAAATTTAATATTTAATATAATATAATTTAACTTCAAAGTTGATCTAGACAGGAGTCATCCAGGACAAAAGCTAAGGGGGTGCCAAAGTTTAAACTAAAATGTTTAAACTAGATTTTCCTCTAGAGAAATATTTTTTTCTATAATTTTTTGGCGATACAAATTTCCTTTTTTTTTGGTTAGACAATTACTCTTCTGGGGCATTTCTTTTTTTAATAAAACTTCGTTTTAAGAACATTTTTTTTTGATCATTTTTGTATGAGCTTTTAAGCTTAAATATAAGTAAAGAACATAATCTACTTTTTCTTCATTTTCACTGTGTCTAAAATTAAATTGATGTGTTCTTTATATATATATTTATATTTTTCAATGAGCGCTTTGGGCATGTTACAACCAACTTGTTGTATAGGTTTTAAGTAAAAAGTATAGGTATGTTAGGTACGAAGTGCTATTTGTTTTCTTTCGAAAGGTACTGACCTACTTTAAGGAATCTAAGGACTTATTTTCAAAGAAAAAGAAAATATTGCATAGAAATTCGTTTAAATCATCTTTATTAGTAAAAACATAAATATTAATTCTTCATAAATGTATAATGTACATAAATAAGGTTGGTTTCATTGGTCTATGTGCCATAGGCTAATTGTTAAAAAAAATATATCTTCTTCACCCCTAATAAAATTCCATAGTTTTTAAGTTTTTTTACCATCTGATAGTTTTGCTATTTTAAAAGGAAGTTTTTAAGTATGCTTTCAGATGAAAATTTACAATTTTTAGAAATTTTCGTTTCAAGCGTAATTTTTGTTTAGAAATGTTATTATATGGAAAACTAATTATTAGAAAACAACAACAATTGCTACACTTCTAATGCTAGGTATGTTTTTCTGTTTTCGAAGCCACAAACCTATTCTTTGTGTGTTTTAAAATTTAATTGTTTCAATGGATTGGGTACGATATGTCGACTTTTAAAATATCGACTCCATAAGATCGACTTTTAAAATCTCGATAGAAAAAATCTCGACTGGTTAAAAGACCGACAGATCAAAATATAGACACAAATTTAACCGACTTTTTAAAATGTCGATTTTTCAAAATGTCGATTCTCAAAATGTCGACAGTGATCGAGATTTTATGAATCGAGATTTTAACAGTCGACATTTTAAAAGTCGATATTTTGAAAGTCGACATTTTGATCAGATCATAGTTTAGGGAATGATGTTTACAAGCGTGCGCTTGTAAGCATCATTCCCTAAACTATGATCTGATCATTATTATCTAATATCGCATTGTCATAGTGCAATAAATCGAATTTTTTGTAATTTAATTTTTGTTGCCTATATATTTTGACGTCTTAATTGCCTATTATTCAGGGTCTGTAACGTGTTTTAATTGTAATACAATAATAAAACATCCAGAAAATGAGGCAGTTAAAAGTTCGAAATATTAGGTATAATGTAGGTAGGCAACAAAAATGCGTTCTATTGAACTTTCTTGAAGCTAAACAAAAGGTAGGTAATATAAAATTCATAACTACCTAAATAAGTTAATTATTATAATAATCAAATAAGAACTTGTATCTTAAACATAGTCTTAAATTTTCCACAGCATCAAAAAACTTTTAAGTTCCTGTTAAAAAATCAGGCAAGAATTTATGATTCTTGAGTTTATAGTTATTCCATGTAAACATTTAAGGCAGAGCGTTGTTCTTTGGGTTACTTTCAAATGACCGACAGACAAAATATCGACAAGTCAAAATGTCGACTGGCTAAAATGTCGATTTATATTTTATATCGACTTTTCTGTATGGGAAAAATTCCGACAAGTCGATATTTTTCTCGACTTCTATTAGGGCAGTCGACTTTTTGTCAAATCGACATTTCAAACTGTCGACATTTTAATAAGTCGGTAAAAACAAAGTCGGTATTTTACCTTTCAAAAAAGTCGATAAAAGTCGACATTTTAACCAGTCGACATTTTTTTTGTCGGTCATTCGTACGTAACCCGTTTCAATAAATAGTTTTTGAAAAATAAGTTTTCAAAAATTTTAAAACAAAATTTTGTTCCTAATCATTTTTTTTAAATACACTTGCCAAAAAATTAAAGGAACAAGATTTGTTTCAATTTTTTTGACAAATGTATTTAAAAAAAATGATTAGGTACAAAATTTTATTTCCAACTTTGTGTTTCAAAATTCCAGCAATTCCGTCATTCACAAGGTAAATAAAATATAGATTATCATTTGGAGCAAAACTTTCATGCAGGAGGGATAATGCGTACCTGGCTCTACAATAAATAACACCAGGAAGCAAAAATATATGTAGACATTAGGGTGGTCCTTATATTGGGTTTTTTTGAAATTCCAACTTGGATAGGCATTAAATAACTCTAAATAGAGAAACAAAATTTTCTTAATTTTTTCAGATTTTTATTTCACCCCCCTGGTCTCCCTTTTTTCACTTCAAGGTACAAATAATGGAGTTAGGGTGATTCTTATAACACGCGAAAAAAAAATCAGAACTTATTACCATTATTTGAACCTTGAAGTGAAAAAAGAAATAAAAATCTGAAAAAATTAGGGAAATTGTTTTTCAATGTTTTGAATCGAATGAGGGCTATCCAAGACAATGTCCAATTTAAGGACCACCCTAGTAGACATGCATAACATTATGTAAATGGTAAGGTACCATGGTTATTTAATTATTTTCAACTTTACCTATGTAACTTACCTAAAATAAACCAACAAATTTCATCAAAAAAGGTCACCTATTCTGAAAAGTATGTAACTTACCAACAACTGGCTTCCATTCTTTTTGATCTAGTTTTCTTTCTTTATTCATTCCAATTCCATTGCCATTCTGGATAATAATTTTGTCTACTATTTCATTATAATCTTTATCCGAAATAAATTAAGAATACAGTCAGTTAAAAGAAAAATAGCCAATAAGCACTTGTTTGACGAAACAAAATCGAAAAAGGTGTCAAATATGCTAGACCTTGTACGGAGCATAGGCAAAGAATGATTTGTATTTATGCTGCGAAGCGTCCTTTTTAAATATAGCGCACGACGTCTGGTTAATCATCAGAAAGAAGCAACGTTCTTTTAAATACACGTGTATTTTTATTTACACGTGTATTTAAATAGTACACGGGTACACGGGTATCAATTCCTTAAAACACGGGTACCCGTGTCACGGGTACCCGTGTAATTAATCGTCCGCCCAAAATCGAAGGCTCTATTTATAATGCAAAACTTTTACATTTTCTGAATTAACAAATGTTTGGAGCTCAAGTAATCGAAAAAATTATTTCATTTGTATGAACGGTTCGGCTTGTAGAGCCAGTCAAAGTTGACAAATATTTAAGGTGAGAAAATAACACTTTTTTTTAAATTTTTTTCAAATTTTGAGTGTAAAAACTAGGAAAAAAGTATAAGTTAAATTTTTTTGTTATTTTTACTTGATGTATGTGTTAATGGCTATGATCAGAAATAAAAAAAAAAAAATTATAAATGTTTAGGGCTTGTTTCACATTCTCTGATTAAAGTTTCAATTAAGCTACTTTGAACTTATTCATCAGTTGAGAACCTCATTTACGTTTCACAATATCTGAATACGTCTAACTAGCAATTAAAGTTCTGAGTATTTTAATGGCCAGATGAAGTATTGATTAGCAAATTTAACTAGTGATTAAAACACTCAAAGCTGTAGGTGCAACCATCAAAACAGATTAATTTAATGGTTACTGAATGTGTTTGAGAAATAAGAGGGCGAATTTGATAAATAAATGTTTGCATGGTATGATGCAATTTTAGAATTTAAAGTATAGGGATATAAATGGCTGAGTATTCTTGCAACAAAGTGCAATATTTTTTCGTGCAGTTACTTTTACTATTAGGTACCTCAAACTTTGACTTCCAAAGTACCTACGAATAAAGAGACAGTCTGAGTTCCACTTATATAACTGTCAAAAAAAAAGCGAAAAATCGCGGTGGCTTGAGAGCTACTTTAAAGTCTTTCATATGAATACCTATACATACTCTGGGAGCAAGATCTGTGGTTTAATATATTTTGTACATATGCAGCTATATTAAAAGTGATTTCCCAAAGCCTTAAAACGTAAAAAAAATCACAAAAACTCATTTTCGGAGACGTTTGTTGGTGGTCTTGGGACATCTAAGGCATCCTAATGAACGCGGATGCGTCAAAGTGTGATGAACTTAAAGTGGTTACTTTACCCTCACTGAAGCAATTTTTTTTAGAAAAATTGTAATTTCCATGCACTTTTTCTCAGTATTGTAAAACTACATGCAGCAGACGAAAGTATTCGTTTTATATAATCTTCACCAAAAGTCTCCTGTTGCAATCTTGTCGAAGTCTAGGTCTAATTTTGATGTTTATTAATTATTGTTTTGAATATTTTCATTCTGTCAAAAATATTTTGTCTGGAAAACTGGAATAACTTACGAATAACTAATTGACACATAATTTGTATACTTCGATCATTGTGAAACACAAAGTTCGTTAATGGGAGGATTTAATTTGAGAATAAATTAATTGTCGAGTAACTAATCAGAGCCTTACTCAGACATTGTGAAACAAACCCTTAAAGTACTAAGTTTAATGTTTTTTGAAACACCACTTTTAAGGCACTTTTTCAACTTTACATTGAGTAGAAAAAAAGTTTTTAAAAGTTGTCAAGCCAAAGTGGACAGATAATGAATCATTATATATTTCTTTATATACAACCAAAAAATCAGCTGCATAAAAATGCATAACACTGAGCTAGAGAGATTTGATTTGAAAAAGTCTTTAATTTTTTCTGAGTTTTTTTTTTTTTCAAGTGCAAAAAAAAAACATGGAAAATATTATTTCTTTGTTTTGCAGGTATGAGTCTTAGTTTTAAATAAAATGGTTTTGTAATTTAGAAGGAAAACAAAAATATTTTATGCTTAGCTTTTTAAAACGGTTTTATAGCTTATTTCGTGTAACCCCTAATAAAACCTTAAAGTATGAATTTTTTTGATTTCGGGTATGATTAATTATTGTCAGGTACTTTGATGGATAAGGGTTCTTAGCTGGATTAGACTATTTTTAGGTAGGTAAACAGATTACCTTATTAGGATGTCATAAAATTGAATAATTTTAGTACAGCTATTTAGTTTTAAGGTATAAAAAATAAAACATTGGGATGGAATTATCATTTCAAATTTGAACGAGCGATCGAACAGTTGTATAAGGAAAAATTATTTAAAATGGATATATGTACCATACAATATTTAGTTTGAACTTTTTTTAAAAGTTAATAGTTTATTTCTGCCGTAATAAGTGAACACCAACCATCCGCTGAAAATTTACCGTAAAATGAAGCAAGATTAAGACTCTTTCATTGCGCTACTAAGAAAAAATGAGTCGCAGCCCATAGATCGAGAGTCAATTTTATAAACAAAAATGAGCAATGGTTATTTTCATCTCTCCATATCACCGGACAAACAGAAGTAATGTGTGATCTACCAACTACATCAAGATCATCAAGAGGAAGGCCAAGGAAGTCAGTCAATGAGTGCGCAAAATTCACAAAAAAGCAAAAACTAATCAATGCAACAGAGGAGATAAGTACTGCAAATCTCTCTGATGCATTAGTAATAAGGTATAATAAAGACCACGAAAAGGCAAAGAGTGTTGTGATCAAGGCAATTTTACCGCGAGTTCACATCGAGTCAAAAGAGTCAAGGAAAGCATTCCTACTCCACAAAAGGATCCCATAAAATATACTAATGAAAATGCATTAGCTTTTGTTTATGGATTTGGGTCTATCAAAAGAAAAATATAAAATACTGAGAACTTCGTTGAGGAAACACAATATAGATGTTCTGCCATCCTACAACACAATTACAGCTACGAAAAAAGAAGCAGTTCCAGAAAACAGCGAAGTCACGGAAATATCAGCTGTTGTAAGACTTCAAGACGTGATGGATCATACTGCAAGGCGGCTTTTAAAAAGCAAAACAGAGGAACAAATAATTGCATTCCCTTACAGAGTAAATGGGGCTGCGATGGATCATCTGGACAAGGTGCGTACAAGCAAAAAATTAATACATCAGATGGTGAAACAGACGCAAACATGTTCATGGCATCAGTTCTTCCACTCAGGCTCAATAGTGCAGATTGCGAACATTGGAGGAACCCTCGCCCATCATCAACTCATTTCTGCCGACCCATAATGTTCCAATATGCTAAAGAAACTAGTGACCTCATAAATACAACAGTCAATGATATAAAAAGGCAAATAGCAGATATTCAACCAACAATGTATAAAGTTAATGAAATATTGGTGAAACACGAGTTCTTTTTAACTATGATTGACGGAAAAGTTTTTGACGAATTAATAGAAACAAAGTCTACGCGGTCATGTCCGATATGTAAAAGAACCCAAAAAAGCTTCAATAACCAGGATGAATTAAATAACGACGATTACGTATATTATTGCATGCTAGAATCAGGTGCATGGAATTTATTTGAAACTTGCTTATACACTTCGACAAGAGGGAGGGGAATTTGATGAATCTATTGGGATCAAAGAGGCAGAAATAAGAAGAAAACGAGAGATTCAAGGGCGTTTTCACGATGAGCTTGGACTTGATGTGGATAAACCAAAGCAAGGATTTGGAAAAAGCAATGATGCAAACACTTCAAGGAGATTTTTTGAACAATCGGAGGCAATCGCTCGAATAACTGGGGTCAATGAAGAGGTTATAACTAGGATCAAAATAATACTTAATGTTTTGAATTGCATCAGGGAAGAAGTGAATACAGTTAAATTTGGAGTACAAAGTTTTTAGTTATAATTAAAGAATTATTTCACCGATACACAAGAAACGTCCGTTCGCTTTCAAGTTTCAAACAACTCCGAAAGAAATTCAAGCATTTTTTGTGATTTGATGGTGAGCGGGGTAACTCGCAGAAGAGGGAGGGGATGAAATATATTTAGATATTTGAAAATATTCGGTGTAGAAAATTGACGTTCTATTTTGTGTTGCTTCTGCTATCCAATCCGAATCATCGAATCGAATCATGTCTTTCATTATGAAACTACGAAGGACATAAAGAGGACAACAAAATCTGCAGAATAATTCTCTTCTCATCTGAACACTTTCGTTCTTCAAGCCTCGTACGCAGATCGAGCTAAAATTTCACTCCCATACGAAATTCTCTTCAAAATTTAGCCAAACATTTTAGCCGAGAGGGACGCAGCTTCAACTAAAAAATCAAATTTTCGTTTCTTACTGAACGCACTCATCTGTCAAAATTTAGCGCGTGAAATAATTGTTCGGCACATTAATTGTCGAGCTAAATTGTGGCAGGTTCATTTATTTGTAAGATTATGTGAGCTTTACATTGCGAAAATGAAAATTGAGACCGAGAAATATTCAAGGACAAACAATTTAGCAATGCCAAAAGGAAAAATCTATTTTATTTGATTATTTTAACTAGAAATATTGAAAGAAAATTCTTTTAAATTGGTGAATAAAATTTCTTTTCAGAGAACAGCTGTCTTCTGTAATGGTATTCTCCACAAAAATCTTGTGTCAAAATTTAGCTAGGATTTTAGCTGGTGTTTGGAGAGAAATGTGGGAGCGGAATTTTAGCTCGATCTGCGTACTAGGCTTCACGTGTAAGCAAGCACATTGAAGAATGGCTTCGCGTCAATGGATTAAAATACCTCTAAGAAAAAAAAATTGAAGAATTGCTCTGGAAATGGTGATTTTAGAGCCATTTGGTGCCATTTGGATTGAAATACACTTTTCCGTCAAAAAATAGTTCTGTCAAGCCATCAACTTTCAAATTCCATTGAGAGATGGCTACGATGTCGACTAATTTAAAAACATTTAGAAATCTGAAATTTGTTAAGACTTTTTACTGCTGTGATTTTAGGAAAAAAGTGGGTAGCATCTGAATCTTCGTGACTTTTTCAGCAATAAACTGGGTCACCACTGGGTGGCACGAGATCTCCGAATCGCTGAAATGTTCTTCATTCATAATTTACTGCACGGTTCACACAACATTAATGAAATAAAATCAATTGAAACAAGAAATATTAAGGGTATTCATACAACATCGTAAAGTCGTCGTAATCGTTGTAAACTTTTAAACTTCGTAATTCTGTCACAATTTGAATGGAAAATTTTACAGATTTACGAAGTTTACAACTTTACGATGTTAACGAGTTTACGCTGTTGCATGAATACCCTTAATATATAAAAATACAAAATTCAGGCTCCGACTAATACCAGAATTCATTCTGGTATTTGTAAAAAATCTCGCTGCATTGTGAATTGGGAAACGATTTTATAACCAGAAAAAGATGACAGCGAATCACGTCACGCTCTCGTCCCGTTTTCTCTTCGAATTCGGTATTTGTTATCTGTTTCATTTTCGTTGCCTTGCGCCAGTGGTGATGCATGGTGATATTCACATTGAAGTGCTGGATTATGACAAAAATTCGTTTGCTTGAGAATTTTTAACAAAATTAGAAGAAAAGGGAAGTCTACTGATTTTTTGAAGTAAAAATATTTAATATATAAAAAAGGTGAGTACACATATGTATTTTTAATAAAAAAAGCAAAATAGCAAATAAAGCGAAAAATATTATAATTGCTTTTAAAAGATCTTCAAATTTATTTTAAATATTAACACTTTTGTTTTTTTTTTCAGTAAATTTGATGTTTAATTTAAGGAAGTATATAATGTGGATACACCTTTACAGATGAATGAATTAAGTTTTCATTTTCAATCAATTAAAGTAAACAAAATAATTAATATATAATATTTCCAGCGATTAAATTTGACAGGAAACATTTTTTACTCGCCCCAAATGTTAAGAATTAAAAAAAAAAAAAAATTCAACAACAATTATTAAAGATGTTTAAAATAACTTCAATTATAATTTTATTTCTTTGATTTTATAAAATTAAAAAAGTCTTTATTACTCTCAAACCTCCTCTACTTATTGAATATTAAAGTTCCAAGGCCCTTCATTTCTTACAGAATAAACTATAAGTTGAAGCATTGGCTTTAAAGTAAGCAATTCTCGTTGGCGCTGTGACAGTGTTGCACTTTTGCTGATCTTGATTACTTTTTTCAATAAACTAATAGTGAGAAAGTCTTGTAACCACTTAGAATTGTTGTTTGAAATATGTGCTCGTTTTGGAACGCTGGTACTGTGTGCAAAGCTTAAGAAAATATGTTTTCCTTGCAAAGAAAGTTAGCGCACACCACCGATCTCTATAATACTTACATCTCTATATAAAATACATCTCTATAATATGTATTATAGAGATCAGTGGCGCACACCTTGCTGAAATCACAACGGCATGTTCCTGGTGTACACATTGAATGATAGGTTGACACTCACAGCTGCTGCTAATAAAATTTGTTGATAAAGCCCGACAGCCTGAAGCGTGGTACACAATATCAAACCCGAGTGTCACCCGTGTTGGATATCAAACCTGCGTGAAAATCCACCCTCGGTTTGTTGAGTGGTTGATCGATGATGTGTACACAATCTTACTCATGAGCCGTCATTCACCGAACAAAACACGGTTTATTGTAGCAAGTTAGTGGAAAAAGTGCAAACACAAATAAGAAAAACCTAGTGTGTGTGATGTAAAGAAAAGAATTAACACAATTCTTGGTGGACATAGCCTCGAATAAAAAAAAAGTTATCTGATAGTCAATTTGCTTTGCCTGACGGCCAACTGAACTGATAAGTTTATACGCGAAACTTTTCACGCAGGTTTGATATCCAACACGGGTGAAACAGAAATGTATACCACGCTTATAGCCGTCAGAAAAACTCATCAGGAAAAGTGGAAACAGTTTGAAATTGAATATTTTTCCTGATGGTTATTTATTGGCGAATGGAGTGACGGCACCTAGCAGTCAGTGCGTTTAACCTATTTGTGAGATAGATTTTTTTTCCGATTTGGCATTCAATGTACTTCCCATTAGAGAAAACAAAACAATGGCGTTGAAAACTTTAATTTTACTAATTCATTTTATAAGAACACTCTTCTATATTATAGGTCTGTTCCTTTACTTTGAGTTTCTGTGATTTTCTGTGCATTTCTGCGCATTTCAGTCCAAAGTTGTGTCAAACTTCATATAAAAAAAATATTTTGACACAAGTTTGGACTAAAAATCACAGAAACCCAAAGTAAAGGATCAGACCTTATATTTAGTTGCTATGCAATAACAATGTATGTAAGTTTGTAAATTAAAAAGAATATTTATTTAAAATTATATCTATTTGGTTTTTCCACTGCACAAAAAGATTCACTTTGACAGCACCTTTAAAAATGCAAATGGTGTTTCAGATTTTCTTATGAAGAGGAAGTGAGATAGAATGTTTCCTGTGTGAAGAACTGAATTCATCCATGAATGAATCCTTCAGCGCCATACAAGAATAGGTTAGTTCGATTTGTAAAAGTAATTGTCCTAGGAAGATTTAACAAGATTAATTTCTAATCTCCAAGATTTACGAAAAATATTTGTATGGTAAATCTTCAAGATTTAAAGAAGATTTGAGGTAAATCTTTTTAAATCTCAGATTAGCGTAAGGTGGAAATGTAGCATTACGAAGAAAGAAAGAACTCAGTCAAGCAATGTTGTTGTTGCTTCTAGTTGTAGGGCTGGTTTGTTTACATTTTTGATACAAAAATTAAAGTATTTTAACGATCAGTTTTTATATACTTTACGTTTTATTACTAAACTCATATATTTTGTCATTCTATTGCATTCATTATATGAATACCCATTAATATAATAGTTATTAGGAAAAATAATGTTTATAAGACCCTGTTTTGCATTTCTCTTATGGGAAATACATTGATACATTGATTGAAAAAAAATCTATCGCGCAAGTAAGCTACCTGCGCTGATGATTACTAGTAGGTGTGGAAAGCAACTTACCAGGTGTTAAAGCGAACAGGAAAATATTTCAGTTGGCAAGCTGAAGCTGTAACCATGTTAATACATAATGGGGCATATTCATCGATGTTTGCTAAACTCTTGCTAAGTTGTTACTAAGCAAGTCCAGAGCTTAGGCCATTCATAAATAAATTTAAACCTAAGCTTAGGGCTAAACCTATGGTCTAACTTTAAACATAGGAAATGCTGTGTTTAAGCAGTTATTATCACAGCCAAATGTCAGATTTGATTTTTTTTTGTGAATTAAAAAGCTGAAAAAGTGATTTATATCAAATAAATGCTACGTAAACTTATCGTCCTAAAAATGTCGATTGATACCCCAATTGAAGAAGAGATGGATATTTTAGATGAGTTTGAGTCATTAAGTAAATAGCAAAATGTGCCACCAAGAAAAAGAAAAAAGTTAGTTCCTTCTGTGGTTGTGACCAGTTTTCCTGGCGTTCGCGTTTTATATTTTATTTGTTCTTCATCTAAGAATATTAAAGAGCATTTCTCCGAGTTTCTTTTTTGGATTTTTTATTTAATAGCTTTGTTTTGTTTACTTTTTTTGACATTCAATATGAGGAAGGACCACACAAAATGTACATTTTGGAAATATAAGTGTATTTTTTTTCTTTGACCTGTCATCATTTAAAGTATAATTGTAGAAAAACACAACCTTAACCTGGGGTTCTACTCAACACAGCTGGGAAATTGACTATGAATAATAAGAGCTGTGTTTATTTAACCAACATGTCTTAAGCTATAGATCAAGAAATCACGACTTTAGTAATTCTCTATGAATACGCCCCAATATATCAAAACATACACCCACAATTCTGTCAATGGAACACGAAAGAAAACTGGAGCTCAAATGATTGGAAAACCGATTACTTAAATTTTATTTGATATTGAGTATTGTCATTGATAAGTACATGGTATAGCATTTGTGTTTCAAATCAATTGAAAACATCAAAAATAATCAACTTCAAATTTGTTCCTGTTTCGTTCTCCTGATCGGAATAACTGGTCCTTAGCAATTTTTTATTTATTAGTTTTTAGCATTTTGGATGCAGTTATAAACACAACCCCCCCCCCCCCCCCCCCAAAAGATTGCGGTTTCATGTGCAGGACACATGAATTACATAAATTACGAATGCATTCATGTATGATAAAAATTTAATTATTTGTGTTTTTATTCACACCCAACAGGTGCTATTGGCCCATGTGGTCTTATGAATATGAATTTATTGTGAGATTTATAAACTGAATAATCTATTTTTAAAAGATTAACACCTGGTCTCAAAGAAATACGAGGACTTTAGTTTAGCTTGTAGCAAATGTGTCAACGGTGGAAGTATATATATTTAACTTCCAAGGAATTTTTTCCACTATGTCTTTAAAGAAGTAGTTGTATTCCTTAATCTGTGGCTGCGTAGTAGATTGTTGATTTTCGTCTAAAGCCCAAGTTGAAAAACGACGTCTCGGACCTCTTGCGCTCGCGCTCATTATCGTTACCAAAATATGAGAAAAGCCTTCCATTGCCATTGTCCATGGGCGGGATTGGGCTGCTGGAACTATAAAGATTAACATTATAATGCCCCGAAGCAGTTGGAAATTTAGAATAATAAGGTTGCTGGTAATACTGTTGTTGGTTGTTGCTAACGAAACCTGGTGACAAATCGGTCATCTCACACGGCCAGATGGTGATCGCAGATGGGACCTGATGTACCCCGTCCGATAGTCTATAGTGGTTGGATGCTGACCGGTTAGTACACCGTTGCGGGGACCTCGACCCCATCTATGGTATGGATATTATATAAAAAAGAAATTTTTTAGTTCTTTTGGTTTTCGTAAATAAGCACAACGAATACAATAATTAACCCTTTTTTTAGCTTTTAAACTATATTCATTTTAAGCTATTTTAATAAAAAAAAATCCGATATGATTACGAAAAAAAAATAAGTGTATGTGTATAAATATATTTTTTAGATAATAAATTACTTATTCGAATTATGTGAAATCTTAAAAAAAAATACAATTAGCTATGTATGTATGTTCTATAAAAATAAAATTTAAACCAATTGAATTGTGTGGCCCTGAACTAGAACTTATTCTATTTTATAAGTGCGTCTGCAAGCAAATTTACGTAATTTTATTTCAAAACTACTTTTATTATCGATGAATGCGTGTTAAAAAGTTATCAAAAATGGCCTGTTTTGTGCCAAAATGTTGTCAGCTACGAAGCATTTTTTACTATAACATCTTGTGTTGATTTAAATAAAAGCATACCTAGGTATTGATTAAAAAATAGATTTTTTTTAACACAACAAACATAAAACATGCAAAGTGTTATTTTAAAACAAATTTACAACATCAATACATTTTTTTGAAAGTACGTGTGTACATACATATGTAGGTATAGATACAAAGCTCATTCAAAAAATCTATGAAAGGAATTGAAAGACTCACATAGGTACCTATTTACTTTTCAAACTATGTTACTACAAAGCGGTGTTCAATACACAAAACACAAACGTGTTGCATCAATTAAATATCGTTTCTCGTATAGTAAACTTTTCATAGATTCAGATATTGTGCACAAAAATTAGATTCTTATCGTTTCGGGCAAGGTCCAATTATACGGGGCCTTCAACACTAGTGTCAATGGTTAGTTGGTAGAATCATTTCAAGGAATATTATCAAAGGGCATCGTAGTGCCCCCCCCCCCAATGTTCGCGGCGTTATACCCTTTTTACAGGAACAAACTCAGGCGATTTTCGACCCCCTCTAACTTCTGTACCAATGAAGTCAGAAGCTTCAAATTCGCCGTATTTGCTTCAAATTCGCATAGTTAGCTCACTAAATTTCGTCTTTTTAAAATGAGATAGGTAATTACTAAAACCGTAAAGCGTGAAACACATTGAACCAACACCAGCAACAGCGGCGGCCATTGTTTTAAAACCAATGTATTTCAATCGTTCAGCACAGATTACACCAGCAGCGTCGTTAGACCAAAGTCCGAAATTAGCAGTTGCTGGTGCATTGCTGGCAACTTTTCTGCAATAATAATCAGGGGCACCACACTGCGAAAAATAAAATAAATTGGACATGGAACTTCTTGTTTTTGTTTTTGTTTTTACTTTCGGTTCGAATCGTTTCGAAATGACGGTGCTGGTGGTAATGTGTTTGAGAAATATTTGATGGCCAGCATGCCATTTGTTGACGGCGCTGGTGCTGGTGTAATCTATTTCACGCATAACTGACTGACTGACCCACTCACTCACTGACAGATCACCAAAATTATGAGGCACTTTCCGGCGGCTTAGAGCCTTGAACTTTCGCTCAATAACTTTTTGGCATGAAAAGTAGCACTTTTATGGCATCTTGTTAAAACTTAATTCCGTTAATAAATAACATGTTAATTAAGCTTTCAAAATAAAAATAACAAACAAAAAAAATAGTCTTTTAGCTGGAGTTAGGGCCGAGTGCACTAGAACTAATATTTTAATCTTCTTTCACTTGAGCTTTCGTTTTAGCTCCATTAAGCTCCACCTTGTAGTTTCACTTTTTAGAAAGCTATAGTATTCAGCTTATTATTTTTGAAAAAATTGTATCCACCCTGAACCAACCTCGAACGCAGTGTACAAATATGCTTCGCTGAAGCAGATTTAAATAACACGGTTTGGACCTTAGTAATGTTACAAAGATTATAATTTCTTGGCTAATAATGGCTGCAAAGAATTCAACTAGGGCTTTATTTTAGGAAAAAATATAAATATTTCTTCAAAATATAAAATAGAATGAATACAGTGTGGAGCTCTTAGATATTCGATTTTTAGCTCAACTGTTTTTTATTATCGCAATATTTTTCCAACTTCGAACTTATTTCTTATAAAAATAAAATATTAATACTTTAAAGAATGTATACCTAAATATTTAAATCCAACAGTTTTTATCCGGCAAAAATTATGTACAGGAAATAGTATAATTCTTATACCTGTTCCGTTTTGTCTCCAAATTAAAACTAAACAATATTTAAGTGTTGGCATTTTTTTAATTGCTTTTTAAAGATCGTGAAAAAATTTCTAAGTGTGCTGCTTGATTTTATATAACGATCTTAAGGAATGATTCATAGGTATTATATATAAAAACAAACTCAAAATCAGTTTGAAAAGTAGGACAACGTGTGTAGTATTAATAAAAAAGTTAAAAATGTCTGATTTTTAAATTATAGTGATTTGTGTGAAGTTTTAATTGAATGGATTGATTCGTTAGAGCCGTTTTTGAATGGAAATGATGTTGCCGTTATTATATCAGCAGTTAAAAAGAGATTTTTTTCTCATTTTAAACAACAGGTTGGCTATTCCAAATCCAAATTTTACGAAAAATATAGTGATTGGTTAACTGGTGAATTGATGATTCACCTAACAAGTGGCAGTGATGACCAGACAAATGTTTCTGCTCGTGGTATACCAAGGAAGGACTTCATATCGTGCACTGACCGGGCCAAAAGATGAAGAACTAAATCGTTCGGTCTCACAGGATCTCATAAATGCTGCATCACCATCTGCTTTGTTTTTGGAAGGTACGGATTTTAGATTAATTAAATAATATAAATAACAACATACTGATTTCTGATTTTTTTGTATTGTTTCTTTTATTAGTATTTCTTGGAGATGCTGCCTTAGCTCTTATAATCAAACATGTTTTAGGGGCCCCCATTTTCCAAACAAGGGCTCAGACAGAAAACTGTTTTTATAAATATGTACATATCTCGTTAATTAACCGTTAATTTTTTCAAAAGAGTTAAATCCAAGCTCATGAAATTATATGAGAGAAAGATTATAATACTTTTTTGAATGAGAAACAAATTTTGAGTGTTGAAAAGATATCAATAGTAATTTTGTAACGTTTGTGGAAGTTTTTTTCTATGAAAAAAACTTAAACCAGCTAGATTAAAAAAAAATAATAGTTTTCTAGGTATGTATTTACAAAAATTTTTGTTTGTCACTTTACGGTCAAAATCAAATGTCAAATTTTGAAACTCCTTAACTTTTAGACTTCATAATTTAGATAATAAGACTATCTGAAAGTTTCTGGTTCCTCAATTATTCGTTGTGAAATGAAATTCGAATAAGTTATTAGAAAACAAATTCACAGCTCACACCTTTTTACTTGCGATATAGGTACTATAGGGCAAGTTTTGGATTCGTGCAAAAAAAAAATTTCGAGATAACAATCAAACATGACATTACGATGATAGCAAACAAGAAAAAAGTGGGTGGCAAAATTATCAAATTCAAAATTTTTCTATAATTACTTGAATATTTTTTAAAGTTCTTAAATTCCACACAACTTGAACATAAGAGCTAGTACGTTGTACGTGCGATCCAGTCGTGCATTTTATTTTTAAACGACCTTCCACCCAAAAACTATATTTTATAATAAGGAGATGAACCTGAATACAAATTGTTAAAAAAATTTTGTCCATCAATAAATGAAGTTTTGATAAGTTTTTCAACTAAACTAGCCATGAAGGTAAAGTAACTCAGAGCCCTTCGTCGAAATTATTTCCTAATTTTACCATTTTTCGTCTTATTCTCCTGGACTACTGGTACTTAGTCCGATAAGAAATAAAATGCACGACTGGATCCAGGCGCGGATCCAGGATTTCGTTCAGGGGGGGGCAATTTTCGTGAGTTTTCAAAATCTTGATGAGGTCTACAGAAAATTTGAGTACACTTCATACCGCTCTACACGCCTGGTCACACAAAGCATTAAGCAATGTGAGTTTGAAATTTGAAGAAAGCAATTGAATCTTTCATAACTGCCACATTTCTCGAACAGCGGGTACTTTGAACTTTGTGAAATGAAGTTTTACAGCTTGTAGCTATAGCATGGTGTCTTTTACATCGTTTTTGAGTTCCCTCTGGATCTGCGTAGCTAATGGTTACATAATGGTACAGTGGTATGTTCCTATTCAGACACATGACGTTCGAGTTCGAGTGAAATTTCCAGCCTCTTCTTAAGCTGGCAACCTAACCTAGCCTTGTTAGTTAAAGGCCGTTTTCGAGAACGTCATCACCGTCAAAAATACGTTTTTCAGAATGTTCTTAAACGCAAACTGCAAAAGCATTCTGTTAGAATAGGCAAATTCAAGTTTTACTGCATAAGCATGTGTTCGATAATGCAGTTTGGAGTTTGCTAAAAATATTGAGAAGCTGTAGAAACGCGTCAAATGAGTTTGCAAGAAAATTGAAGGACGTTGATAAAAAATATTTTGTGCAGACAAAACCATTGCATTAATTTGAAAATAGTTGAAGGGTCCAGGGGAAAAACGGCTAAAGTCCACTTTAATTGATTCCTAGAAAAACGTAGTTGTAAATATATTACTAAAATAATGGATTATTTAAAGAAAAATAAATAAAACTAACAATTTTTTTTAATGAGCACGAAGTACTCAAGTAAGCAAACATATATTCATTTTAACAACCTGAATATTTTGCATGATAAGCTGACATGAGTCAAAAGGACCTTCCATGTTTTAACCAAAATTTTGAATTTTTTGATTTGAAATTTTCTTCTGAAAGAACCGGACATGATAATTGGAACCGGTTTTTTGCTTTTTATTCAGACACCTCTAGATTTTCAAATAAAGTTTGCAAATAAAATAATTTTCACAAGCGTGACATTGGACCGTTTTTGCAATTCAATTTGTTAGACAGGACCTCGACCGGATGTAGTTAGAATATCTAATTTTTTTTGTTTTAATTATTTACCTCACCTGTCGCTAGGTTTATTCACAAGTTTTCTTTTTTTAATATCGCTTTGTTTAATTTTTGGAGCAAAAAAGATAGTTTTGGAAAAAAGTTTTTTTTAAAAAGTGTACTATTTTGCGAGTTTTCAAAATCCTATGTGAAGAGAGCTATACTACATCAGATAGTACCCATACAAATCTATAAGATGTCATCATTAGTTTAATTTTTTCAAAAAGTGGACTCCAGCCGTTTTTCCCCTGGACCCTTCAGTTGTATTTAAGCTAAACTGAAATTATAAATCAAAACCGAGATGAACCGTATCGTTTGTTCAGATGCCTTCATCGATACAAAACCAAACTTTCCGACATAGAAATAAAAGACAATATGGATATTCAAGCAACAGCGTAAAGTCGTCGTAAGCGTTGTAAAGCTTAAAACTTCGTTATTCTGTCACAATTTGTATGGAGAATTTGAAAGATTTACGATGTTTAAAACTTTACTACGTTTACGACGACTTTACGCTGTTGCATGAATACCCTTAATGATTATAGTGGAAAATCAAAAAAAAAATAACACCACTTTTTATTAAACTTTTCCATCCGAACTTCTCGATTGGGACTAACTTTCGTTATACATTTCATTAACAATATACTTAGCCTTCGTTAAGCTCAAAACATCGACTACAGAGTTAGACTCATGCAATTCGATACAATAGTAATATTCCCGTCGAAAAATGGCAATAATTTGACAATCGAATTTATGAAACAACTATCCTTTCCTGAGGTATATAAGTTCCATCCAACTTCTCTTTAGCAGTGACTTCTATAGTCGTTTCGCGGTTTCTCCACAATCTTCTTCGTTAGATTTGTTCTCTTCGCCAGTTTAATAATATGGAACACGGAAGTTACAAAAACACATCAACGATAGCGACAAAATCCTCACATCAAAAACGCATCTTATGGCTAAAACAGATGTGCTCCGAGCTCGAGACACATGTGCATACTCTTAAGGTGCGTATCAATTTCAGAGTATAAAGGCGGTGAGCAGCTCTGAAGAAGTTCTCGAGAATTAAACTCCAAAGTGGACACAGGCACAGTCATGAAACAAGCTCACCATAGGGGAAGACAGATATCCGAGAGTCACTCTCGAGAGCTTTCTAGTGAAAGTACTTCCTCAATGAAAACGCACATTTTAATATTTATCACAAAAAGAAATCTATCACCCATTTAGTACCTATGAAATTTTTTGATATTTATCAATAACTTTTATACAAAAATGTAGTTTATTATTTTAACTTTAATTTAGATATCTTCATCCTGTAGATCCGAGCATTTAAAGCAAAATTAGAAATTTTTGAAGCTAATTACTCGTGAATTGACGTTTTTTAAAGATTTAATTTTCTTTTAAATTAAAATCAACTTCAAGGTTGAAAATTTAGATAAGTGCCCCTGTCACCTCTCCCGTTACATTTAAGTATAAAAAACCACTAACAAATTTGTAGAGTAGGGTTAGAGGTGAAGCAATAGCTTTTTAAAACATCATTTTTCAAATTGTGAAATTTTTCATTCAAAGCCTATTTTAAAGTGAAAATGAAATCGATTACGGATTCAACCTGCTCCCTTGTATGAAATAAATTGACTCTTCTCACAAAATGTTTTACAGTAATGAAGCCTGACATTTATCTTTTAATTAAAGACCTTAACTTTGAAGATCGAGATCTAAAACTGAAGTTGTAAGCTTTCCACTCAGTCGATTTGAAGGCGCTATCTGTGCAAAGCGGAACTTTTCTTAACTGAACCTGATCAGCCAGCGGAAAACGAACAACCACTCATTACTGCAACGCTGCGCTGCCAAGAAAAAATTTTATAAACGTATAACGAAATAACGTTTTTTTGATTACATTTTATTAAATTTATATTTTATGCTTCGTTCGTTCTTGCCCAGGGGGGGGCAATTGCACCCATTGCCCCCCCCCTGTATCCGCGCCTGACTGGATCGCACGTACTTGCTCTTATGTTCAAGTTGTGTGGAACTTAAGAACTTTAAAAAATATTCAAGTAATTATAGAAAAAGTACTTAAAAAGCATTTAAATCGTTCTTTTAATTATTGTATAAACAGTCTGATAAATAACTTAGAGCTCAAAAAAAAGGATGCCCTTTGATTACTTGAAAACATATGAATATATTTAAAAAAAATTTAAAATCGTTGGAGCCGTTTTATTAAAAATTAATTTTTTATAAATAAAATTTTTGTAACATTTTTCAAAAAAAAATTTGGTATGCCAATTTTGAGTATATATTAATACATATTTAAAACTGAAATTTCAAAACAATTCATTAACCTGTTTTTGAAATATTGAATTTTCAAAAAAAAACTTTGAATCTTTTTTAAAAAATCCAAAAATTATTTGTTCAAAATTTTTGGTATGCAGTATTATTAATATTTTAACAAAGCTTTTGTACACATAATTTTATTGAAATCGGATGAGCAGTTAATGAGAAAACCAAAAATAAAAAAAAAACGTTATATGGCAGGTACCGTTAATAAATGTTTTTGATGATTTTTTTTCTTACTAAAAGGTACATCATATCTACAATAATACACTGATTTTTTTTATCAAAATCGTTGAAACCGTTTTTAAGATAAATAAGCTTTTCCTTAACGGTTGTATGGCAAGTACCGTTATTTTTTGAGATACAAAAAAAATTTCAATTTCCCCTCTGGAGAGTTACAAAAAAACCTTAAGTTCAAAATTTGAAGAAAATCCCTTCAGTGGTTTAGGCTGTAGGTTGAGGTACGGACAGACAGACAGACAGACAGACAGAATTTTGCCACCCACTTTTTTCGTGTTCTCTATCATCGTAATGTCATGTTTGATTGTTATCTCGAAATTTTTTTTTTGCACGAATCCAAAACTTGCCCTATAGTACCTATATCGCAAGTAAAAAGTGGTTGCAGTTGTGCTTCCGTTAGTTGGTAAGACTTAGATAGAGATACCTCCTCAGGAAGGAAAACTATCGAAAACACACATGTAAACAAAAATGGTAATAGGTATATTTTTAACTAACAATATGTAAATTATGTTTGTTCATTGAGTCCTGGAGTCACCCCGGGGTCACCCCCAAAGCTTTTTATTGAAAGCCCTGAAATCATCCTGACCAGCAAATTCTGTGTTTTTTGACACCTAGGGTCGCCCTGAACTCGCCCTGAAGTAGATTTAGGTTTCTTGCTGGGGCGAGTTGAGGTAAAGAATAAATTGTCAAAGTGGCATGAGCTTCAAACCATTTTTTTTGTGAAATTCTGGTTTTTTTCTTTAATACAAATTTAAGGAATATAAATATTTACTTTAATAGCAACAAATAGAAATATAAAATGGAAGCTGTGGTTTGTTTCTTTTCATTTTTAAAGAAAATGTTGATTCTTGCTTATTTCACAATAACTTTTAGTGTTTTTTAAAACGGAAAAACACAGTTTTTTTGACAATATTCTTGTGGTCGTCAAGAAAACCTAGGTCAAATCTAGGTGAGCTTCAACGACCGAACCTATTAAAACTGTGTATCGAATGCATCTCAATGAAACACGTCCAGTATTCTGAATCTCGGGGCCCCTATATGTCGGGGGCCCCGTATCATTGATACGGCTGATACCGCGGTAGCTACGCTACTGACAAGGATATTGTTGAGGCCAAGAAATCTTGTTATCCAGAGAACATGAAGTAAACGAGACATCTGCTAAAGTAAGGCTACAAGATTTGCTTGATCACACTGCTAGACGAGTTTTGAAAGCAATTACTTGTGAGGAGCTGGAACAATTCAAAGACCAAACTTTGGAACTTCACACAAAATGGGGCTGTGATGGTTCATCTGGGCAGGGTGATATATGCCCGGGCAAGACATCCACCCACTTTCTCAAAAATCCTTATAGATTATACGCTTTCGATTGTTGTAGAATGATAAAAATTGGTGAATCGCTGGGGTTTGAAATGCATACAACGATTAAAATAAAAAAATAGAATTAATCGCTCAAGGGGTGTGACATCCACCCAAATTCTACAAGTTGTTATCAATTATATGGTGCACTTGCGGTTGCCGTAGAAAGGTGAAAATTGGTAGAGGTCGCAACTAACATTTCAGTTTCCTAGAAATATTGATATGCTGGAAGTCTGGATATGTATAAGGAATCTATACAGCTTACATGAAAAACAAAATTCTCATAGAAGTCATGACTTCAATAACTGCTTCTTTGAAATAGTTTGAAAGCCAGATATAGAAAATTAAACGAGACTAGCATCTGCTATCGGATAGACCTCTGTTAGGCCGTGTGTCAATTGCGTTAAAATTTTAGTTAAATTTGATCCCAGTTAAATTTAATCCGTTTTTATATGGGTGAATAAAATTTAAGGTTTTTGCTGTTTCGATTGAATTAAATGGGATTTCTTAAAACATACATCTCCCATTAGTTTTGTTTTTGCATTTTTTTAGTAATAACAGTTCGCCAAATAATTCAGTTTGCAAAATGAATGAATTATCTGAAAATGTATTTTCAATAAATTTTATTTATTCTTTTGCATCACAAATTATTAAATATATCTTTGTTCTATTTTCTTGAATTCATACTTAAATTTACTATAAGGCTTTTGTCTAAATGTATTTCTTTTATCTTTTCATTTGATTTTAGCTTTCTTCATCTTTCCCGATATGATTCATGATTTCGCGACAGCTAAATAAAATATTTATCAACATTTATCTCCCTCCACTCCTTTCTTGAGCAAAGACATGTACAAAATTAACGACAACTAAATAAAATATTTATCAACATTTATCTCCCTCACTCCTTCATGAGCATAGACATGTACAAAATTAACCACTGGCTAAAATTTTAACGAGCTCCAGATCAAGTTAAATTTTAACATCTATATTCACCTCAGTAATGTCTCATGGGATCAAATTTAACCATACTTTTAATGCAATTGACACATGACCTAAATGAATTTAAGGAAGAAACATCAAGCTATGACTGTATTAAGATTGGTTAATGTTATTTTAAATCGGGTGCTGTCAGTCAGCCTTCAAAAGGTTTCTGGTACAATTTTCTAGAAGATTTATCAAGTTTTAAGCTGTTATATATCAAGTCATAGACATGAACCACAAAAAAAATGTCAGTTTATATTACATAGGCTCAAATTTGTAATAGTAGCTTTTTAAAAATGATTATTATGTATATTGCGTAAATTGTTTTGCTGCATTAATGTCTTGTTCTATTAAAGAATTCTTGTTTGTACATTGATTAGGAAAACATTTTTCGCGAGAATAGGGCTATTAATCGCTTTGGTCAACTTGTGTGTGGTATGTTTGTGTGAGCGTTCAACCATCAAGTCACTTTAAAAGAAAATTAAAACAAAATATTTAAGATTATTTTTTCCCTGAAACGAATTTTAAAAATGGTCTACAAATCTACAGCTTCTATCCCCGTGTGAACGCGTTTCGAAGCTAGGGTAAGTTTAAGAAATATTTTGAAGTTCTTACAAACAAAAAATCTCATTAAGTTTTTGCATCTTCCAAATTATATCTAAGATGGCCGAGAGGGTAGAGTGCTGGACTGTCACTCAGGAGTTCCGAGTTCAAACCCTAGAAAGATTAGAAAAATGTTTGTGTTTTATAATTATTTCCAAAACATTAATTACCAAATGATCGTTTGTGAAACACAGTTTCAGGTTAAAAATGGATTAAATGCAATAAAAATCACTTCAAAGATATTAAAAATAAATTATATTTTTTTTCTTTTATTTTTTAACCTCTGTAAGAGTTGTATTTTCCACTTCTAATAGATATTATACCACCTAACCGTCAAATAACTCATACCTCTTTTATACTTGTGATCTTACCTTTATAGAAACCTTTCTGAAGCTATCTGTCAAAACCTAAGCTTCATTGATATTTCGAATAGGGCTCGTTTTAAGAAATAAGAAGCCTCCAAACTAACAATTTTGCGCCTATATTCATCCATAGTTGCTTATCGTTTTCAACCATCTTACTAATAAAAGCATTGCATTAAACTCCATCCAGCTAAAAAGGCGAGCTTCTTTCACTCCTATTCCACCTTTATGGAGCAAATTATGAGTGCATAATAGAGGTTCACATTGAATAAAAAAAAATTTGGTAGGTCCAAGAATTGAACCCGGAACCCTTGCACAAATTGTCTTGCTCCCTAACCGTTCCACCAATATCGGGTATACAATTCAGTGCATTCAATCACAATCACTTTTAACTCGAATTGTATCCTTTGGGATAAAATCTATCTTGCATTAATAAGAAAAAAACTTTATTGAAGAATAATATAGTATTATAGATTGGTATGGTTATTTTCCCAGTGGGAAATTTTCAAAAATTCACCAAGGAATCCCCTGCTATTTCCTCGAGGAATGGAAGGTACACCCAAGGAATTTGAGGTGAAAGCATCGAGGAAATTAACATGGGGTTGTCATTGGCGTTCACCAAGTGATTTTCTTGGTGAATATTCAGTAGTGAAATCACTAAGAAGGTGTAACTAGCTTATTCCATAATTAATTGCATTTGATGAAACATACCGTGAATATACATCGGTGATATCACTAGGTACATGGAGTTGCTTTTTCACCAGGCCATTACTTTTAGCTGAAAAATGTCATGAATGTTCACCAAGGAAATCCCTTGTGAATTGAACCTACTTAATCATCTAGTGAAATCATCAACATCGGTAGTGTACTGTCTAATTTAAGATTAAAACGAACCAAAAAGAAGTTCTCATTTCAAACCAAAATTTATATTTACGTTTTAACAAACGCAATTTGAGTAATGTTCAGTTCATCTTACATTGATTTTCTTACGGGAAGTCACTGTGAACTTTATCTTACAAAATGAAACCATAAAATCACAAGCTCAGGACTCTGTCAATTACTCTTCATCGTTGAAAACCTCGTGTTTCTCGAAGCATGATTTCTTGCAATGAAATTGTATACTGCATGGGAAGCATTGAATTCAGTTGAATTTTTGCACCGAGTAAAAGAAAGAGTGATGTTATGAAAATAATGAACTGGTGAAAAAGGCAACACCTTTTTCTAATGAAATCATTACATGCATGTTCCTCGTAAAAAGTATCTCATGAATTCATTGTGCTATTCACCGAAATTTTTCCTTGAGGACGAAATTTCCTACTGGGTTATTACAAACACATATTGTTAAATAAATAAATAAAAAAGTATAATAGATTGATTAATTATTACCAACCTATAAAATTGGCTGACAATAATAAGAAACATATGTGCTAAACTGAACATAAATTATAAAATGGCCAGTTATAGTTTTAGTTCACCATATTCACTAATACAAGCAAAATAGAACCGAAGTAACACAAACTAACATAAAGAATGTATAATAATTTTACAGGATGACTATTGAAGCGAAAGCTCCATGGTTATTTCATAAGGGCAATATAGAAAGATTAAAGAGACATTGGTTCATCGCTTCTATCACGCTGATATAATTTGTACCAGAAAATATTAAATGAATCAGTTATACTCTAATAAGGTATTTACTTCTCGTCAAAGGGGTAACAAGCGCGCTATAGAAACAAAAAACACTTTAATGTCTGAAATGCGAAGCAATTTTGTTAGTTGGGCTATTCAGTTAGGTTGAAACGAAGCTGAAATGTAAGTGCCTTTCATATGAGCTGCGAATAGCGAACTGCGAATTGCGAATGGTCATGAGTTTTGACATTTCTTTCACATGAGTGGTCGCCGACAGACGCGAATAGTCATACAAAATAAATCAGTAAAATGGGTGCTAAAAAATTTGAGGTTAAATCCGAGCGAATTTTTCATTCGCAGATTTGTGGAATGCGTCCTAATGTTGTGGATTGCGAATAAGTGTTTGGCAGTTTGCAGAAAATATCTCGGTGGTCGCGTAGAATATATAAAAACGCTAAATTTAACAATTTAAACTAAATTTTGTTCGTGTTTTCTTTTTAAAATTGTAGATTGGGTCGTTTATTCACTTTTTTAATAAGTTAAATCACTTATTTCTTGATATTTGCGCTTGGAATTGCCTAAAGAAATTTATTCGCATTCGCAGTTCGCGGCTCATGTGAAAGGCATTTTAGTTGGGATGGCTTGAGGTGCGTATAAAAAGAAAAACCAAACAATTTGGGATTTTCTGCTTAGGGGGCGTGGCACCCACACATATTTGCAAAAATGAGTGAAATCACAACAACAACATAAATGTCAAAAAAAGAACCAAGTTCTTTTTCGTTAAAAAAAAACCTGTGTGTTAAAAGTCCGCAAGAAAAGTAATTAGATCCTAAATACACTCCCGTTCAATTGAATAGGTTAAAAATTTTCGAGTGCGATTTACCGTTATAACTGCGAACTATGTGGAATAAATGCATTTTTGAAAATGACATTAGAGGAAGCATCCAGTTGAGGAGCTAATAAAAAAACAGACAATATCAAACTTACCATCATTACACGTTTTATTATCATTTCTTTAAATTCATATTGAAATCGTAGCACTTTTTTTCGTTTATTTGAATAGTTGCACCGCCTTTATAATCACTTTTGCTTTGAACTAGTTGAGGGTCAGACCTTTTAAAGCTATTTTTGGGCCTTATATCATGCTTCTTTGATATGAAACAAACAATTTGAGAACAAACGTAGAATGGGTGGAGGAAAAGCTCTTTTCGCGGTTGAGTACGCGCAAATTTATTGTTTTCATGATAAATGGCTAACGGGACATCAAATTTTGGAAAAAACTTACAGAATTTATTCTTTGATCTATAATTATCTGAAAAATAAACAAAAAGATGGTGTCGATATGAAAGGATGCAAATAACCTGCTATCTCGGCAAGTGATAGGCGAAAAAGTCTGAGGGTTGCATCTTATTCATCGGTTTAAATGGCTAAAACAAGGGAAGAAGCTAGGTTCAGTGTCAGTATTTCAGCAGTCGAGAGTATTATTAAAAGTTCTGCATACCCAAAAATAGCCTTAAAAGGTTTGACCTTCAACTAGTTCAAAGCAAAAGTGATTATAAAGGCGGTGCAACTATTCAAATAAACGAAAAAAAAGTGCTACGATTTCAATATGAATTTAAAGAAATGATAATAAAACGTGTAATGATGGTAAGTTTGATATTTAGCCAGTTTATATTTCTTGAGCGCTCAGTAATTTTTCTCCGCTTTTTGACAGAGCAGGAGGATAAAATATAAACACAATTCTTCACATAGAAGTCAAAACAACTCTCTTTTTCTTTTCTTCCTATGTAATTTACTGCTACAAAAAATATTTGAGCAAGCGAATCCAACAAATTTCAGTCTCAGTTTTTAAGGGGAAAAGTGAGAAATTTTTGTGAGGAATCGTGTTAATATTTCAGAGTCCTCTGAGCCCTCTGAGATCTCAGAAATATAAACTGGCCAATTGTGTGTTTTCTTATTCTCTCCCCAATTGGATGCTTTCTCTAATGCCATTTTCAAAAATGGATTTATTCCACATAGTTCGGAGTTATAACGGTAAATCGCACTCGAAAATTTTGAACCTATTCAATTGAACGGGAGTGTATATGCCAAATTTTATGTTCATGAAGTTTATAATATCAAATATGTTACTTAGAGTAATATCGAAGCAAATACAAATTAAGAAAGAAGTTTGGTTTTAATGATTACTTATTGAACCCTGTAAGCCCGGCTGAGGCAAAGGGCGTCTACAAAACGGCTTTGGCCACGTCTTTTTCTGGGATTCTGCTTCCGCTAAGACAGTTGATTTCCATGTTGTTCTTAATCTTCCAACCCGCCGCGCCGTGCACCCTGAGGATTCCATTCAAAGGACTGCTTTGCAATTTCATAGTTTGGTTTCCTCAGTGTGTGACCAATCCGACGCCATTTACGCTTTATTATAACGACGTCCAGCCGTTCTTGACTTGTCCTGCGCCAAATGCCTCGTTTGATATTATTTGTGGCCTGCGAATCTTTATGGCGAAGACAGCAATTCACAAAAGGCCCAATTCACATAGAACTGGCTTGAGGTTTTGGTGTGGTTCTGGTGTCTGGTGTCACGTTGTGGAATTCAAATGTTCTTTTATGAGATAATACACACGCAGATGACGAGGCGAGGGTATGGTGTCACATGCCATCGCCTCACCATATTGAAAACTCCAGTGGCCTACGTAAACTTCACGCCACAATGAAATCTCTCAGTCAAATGTCAAATTGTCAGACATTAAAAAAAATTAAATGTGATTAAGTTCAATAAAATTTATAAAGATTGAATTTTGCAATGAAATGCAAATACTTGAAGATTTATGTAATTACGGGAGGACAAAATTACTGCAACAGGAGCGTGTAACACCAAACATGGCAAAAAATAGCCCAAACAATTCAAGGCAATTGTTTTTTTTTTATATTTAATTTATTTTCTGTGTAGAAGCCATTTTCTTGTGAAGTGTCTCTGTGTTTGTGTGTGTATCTATTGCTTTTCTGTCAAATAATCATTCCCTGTCACTTATTTGTGAACAAAGCTCACCACAACCACACCATGCCCGTAGCAGGCCAGAACACCAGCACCATAAGCCACTACTGTGTGAATCGCGCCAAAGACTGCAATTTTCTTGAAATGATAGACGTGACTTTCCAGGTTTCACAAGCATATAACAGCACGGATTTGACATTGGATTCGAAGAATCTCAACTTAGTGCGTTAGGAGATTTGACTGAATTTCCAAATTGGGGACAGAGTACCGAAGGCAGCATGAGCTTTATTTATTCGTACCATCGTTTGCAGATACAATATTGCCAAGGTAGTTAAACTGTTCGACTTCTTCCACTGGCGTCTCTTGGAGAATAATACGCTGCTTAGTGGAACCACAGTATACATATTAAAGGTAATATTACTAGCGTTTTCATTTTTGTTCAGTTCTGCGCATCCATCAAAATCAGTGGAAAATGGCAACCCCGTGACCCCCACTGGTTAAACGTCAAAATTTGTTCTGTGTTATGTGTTTATTTGTATAACTTATTTATTAATTAATACAATTGTTTTATGCTTTTTAGTGTTTATTAACATTATTTTTTCATGCAAACAACATTCCTTCCTGGTTTTTAGTGTTATTTAAATTATCCTTTTGAGTTTGTTTTCTTCGTTGTTGTTGTAATACAGCGACGGGGTCACGTAAGGCTGCCATCTTGAATTTCTTCTGACAGTTCTCATTTCGGACAACATGCGCAAGATAATACCTTAGATATGTGTACTGTGGTGTGGAGCGGCCTGTGAGCATTATTTTTGCCTTTTTGCTGTTTATTCTTAGAACATCCACTTGTATCACACCCTGTTACACTACGAAGGAGTCAGAAAGCTGCCCATTTTGTAAAACAAAACACCTTGCGTTGTTGTAGGACTCTTTAATAGTGGCAGCAATTTTTGGCGGAACTCTTCTACCAAGCAAAGATCACCATAAACATTCTCGGTTAACTCGACCGAAGGCCTTCTCAAAATCCACGAACATGATGTAAAGTGGTGATTGAAATTCCAACGACTGCTCGAGGACGATACGCAGGATGTTGATATGGTCGACACACGATCGACCACTGCGGAAGCCACTTGATGTCACTTGAGTGTAGACACGGATAGCTTGTGTTTTCCCAAATGATTTATATGCAAAGATGTTAGATACTAGCCGCTGTTACGGGATCGGTTTCAGGGAATTCAGCTGGTATTCCGTCAAGTCCAGCTGCCTTGTTGTTTTTGAGTAGATTTATTGATGTTTCGATTTCTGATTCTGATATGGGGGTTCAATGTCAATACCCCTATAAAACCTGTGCATCTCGTTTAGTTGAGGCACTTCAGCACTCTGCTCAACTGAATCTTCATTGAGCAGAGGGCACAAAAATTGTCCTTTTATCTGCGTAGCTGATCCTCAATTGATACCAAAAGTGTGCCATCTACATTAGGGTGGTCCTTATTTTAAAAAAGTTTTGAGCACCCATTTTTTGTGTTCATTGACATCTTAAAACACTACCCTATTTTTTTTTATTTTTTAAACCTTAAACACGTGCCGCACTGAGCTTAAAGTTGACGCTCATGTGAGAGTAAAGGCATATTTAAATCCCTTTTTTAGTTCCTAAAACAACGGTAATTGCTATACAACCGTTAGTAAAAAGCATATTAGCCTCAAAACGGCTCAAACGATTTTGATAAAAATTCTAAAAATGTTTGTATAACTACTTGAATATTTTTAAAAATTCTTAATTTCCAAGCAATTTGTTCTTTTTGAGCAAGCACGTGCGACCCTGTCGTGCCTTTTATTATTTTTTCTAAGCAAGCGTAGGTAACAGATTTGAAAATGCACTTCATTAATCCTGTAAATCAAACTGGTCAAATAGTCCCTGGTTTTGGTCAGTTTTATGAAAAATCACATTCAAATTTTCAAACTCATTGCGACACGTGTTAATACAATCCGTTTTCCCTCAAATGTTGTTTGTACACGTTTTTAGTGTAAAAGAACAAACAAAATGGTGCTCAGTAAAAACAAGTAATTTTTGTTTTCTTCCATATAAATAAGGAGCACCCTAATCCACATCCATTACAGGATGGTAGGTGTTGCTTTTTTTCCCAATAACATCTTTGGCTATTTGGTACATTTCTCCAATTTGGAAAGGCGATTCAGCCTTTCGTTGAACATCTGCTCTGCATTTATTTGCATTTTCAACGATTTACGAAGTTCAATTTTATCAGAGGTGTCTTGGGATATCCAAGATTTTGTAACAATTCTCCGCTTGTGTACAGTTTCGGATCCAGCCTCCATAGAAACACTTTTTATTTCACCCCACATCTCATCAATTGTTGAATGTTCGATTCCTTTTAATGACGAGACTCGTTTTTAAGATTGGTGACATAGTTTCTACATATATGTTGGGGTCATTTAAAGCATTCGTAATGAATTTTGATCTCCTTGCTGCATCCTGTGCTGGTTTTTGTACGGCAGTGGTTCGTATTTTGAGACTCATCAGAGTGGCTTCCCACATCAGCATTTCTTATACTCCGGGCATCACACATTGACTTCCTCCATCGCTGCTGAGTCATGATATGATCAATTTGTTTTTCGGTTTGACCATCCGGATGCATCCACGTAATTTTGTTGCGACTTGGGCATTGATGTCTCCCATGACGACTATGATGTCGGCTCTCGGAACACCCCTGTTAACCGAGTTAGGATGAGGGTAGAACGCGGTTTTGTCTTCCTCGGCCGCTTCATTTGTGGGGGCGCATTTAGGACCCATTTCCATTTTTTATCATATTTCATGTATTTGCATATATCCTTCCACCATTGCGTTTTCCGAGATATGATTAATAACATACATAAGCTCAGATTTGACAAACACACCCGCCTTTTGTATGGTGAAACACATAACTGCTTGAGGCCGCCCACTATGGGAAAACAGATACCTTCTGCCCAATATGGGTTGCACCAGCTACTTTCTGCTGCCGTTGGCCTTTCAACAAAAAAGGCTCCTCCGGCACCAGACTATCATGCCGTTGACCGCCACCTGCAGTTCATCCGCCTTTAGGGGGCTTTTAACCATCCCAAGGATACGTTTGTGCCCTGACCAGCATCGCCGGCTTGTCTGCTTATCCCGGCATCCATTCGGTCCCCCTGCACGTTAGCGTTACCCGCTCTCTACCACAAGGAGGTGTGCATAGGGATTTTCCTTTCATTGAGCCTAGGGCCGATGTTGCGTCCTAGCACTCTCCAGTAGTTTTAGAGAGCTTACTTAGTAACTTTCAATTTTAAATGTATGAAAATTTGACCAGTGAGCCCACCAAATTTCAATCAGAATTCATTGAAGCCATATTTCTGTCAAAATTAGTATTTGTTTCGATTTTGCTCTACCTAACATTTTGATATAAGCTGCGTTTTTTTGCATGTCCATTTAGAGTTTTGCGAAATAAATGACATCGGGACATTTCAACATTTGTTCTCCTTTTGCATTGGTCTGCCATTTTGAATTATCTTACCAACAAAAATTTGACATTTCTATATGAATTATCGATAACACAACGATAAAGCAGTTCGGCATTACCATTTTTATCGGGACAAAAGTTAACTCCAGTTAATTATCTGAACCTGCTTAACACTATGTGGAACTTAGCTCCTCAGAAGAAGAAAGAGAAAAAGGAATTTATGCAATGTAATTTTGCTGAAAATAATACGGTGGCAGATAAAAAATGGATGGGACAGCATGCAAGGAGAAAGAGTAAGTCTGGGGTCGAATTACCAATAGCTTTAACTCTCAATGAAGCGTAACGTGTTTCAAGAGCACTGACGCATTACAAAATTTGTAAGTTTTGTAAAAACTGAAATTAGAAAAGGAGCCACAGCTGAAAGATTTTCATTAGTTCGAACAGGAGGCGGCAATCTCTACACAGTCAAAGCTTCTTTTACTATGTTCCCACCAGAGTGAAATCTCGAATTTCAGAGATTTCAGTCCAAATCTTCACATTTCCCATACATTTTTGTGGTTTCGGAATGCGAGATTTCGTTGAAATCTCAATGAAATCTTGTATCAATGCGAACTTTATCATTATGCACAGACCCATTTTCAGCTTTCACCATACAAAGGTGAAAAGCCTTTTGATACAAACTGTGATCTTTCACTCCAACGCCAAGCAGGCAAAAAGAGAAAGTATGATATTGTATTTGACATTTGGGTGGAGAGAAATACAAACACTGCTATGTTTCCACCAAAGATTTATCTCAGCTCAGATTTAATAAATCTTTTTGGTGTTTCCACCGCACAAAAAGATTTAAAAAAGATTAAATTTGACAGCACTTTCAAAAATGCAAATCCTCGCGTTCCGATGTTTATTCGCTAGGCTATCTAGTTATCCCAAAAATTTTGAGATAACTTGAGTTGTTGTTGCATCAGCGGTCATCAGCTGTTTTCTAACCAGGGATTACAACAACACAAAGCTATCCGGATAACTGAGAATAACCATCGGAACGTGCCCAATGGCGTTCCAATTTTTCTTATGAAGTGCGAATGAGACAGAATGTTTGATTCGTGTGAAACAATGAAGAACTGAATGCGAGTCTCGAATGAATCGTTCAGCACTATGTAAAAATAGGTAAGTTCGATTTGTAAAACTATTTATCCTAGGAAGATTTAACAAGATTAAATTTTAATCTTCAAGATTAACGAAATAAATTTGTATGGTAAATCTACGAGATTTAAAGGAGATTTAAGGTTAATCTCATTAAATCTCAGATTAGCGCTAGGTGGAAATGTAGCATAAGAACACAAAGGTAGTTGTGTGTGTTTATATGAGACGAAATCTTGGTTTTGGCAGTGTGAACACTAATTTGAAAGCTCGAATGTTTTCAGCTGAAATCTTGGATTTCGCTTTGGTGGGAACATAGTATTATTCTCACTTTCAATTATGAATTAAAAAACCATATATGGAATGACAAACGAATTTGACCGTGATGCCGTTGAAAACATTTTTATTATAACTTAGTATCATCAGATAAAGAAAACGTTAGTAAACCAAAAGAATAAAGTTTGAATTAAAACAATAACACAAGTTTTCAAATATCGGTTAACTTTTCGACGCGTGAAAGTAAGAGTCGTTCAAAGGGTAATTTTTTACGCTGAACTCAAATCAGTTTTTCGCTATCAGCTCTGGTTTTCAAGATATTACGGTTAGTAAGTAGAAAAAACCCTTTTTCGCCATTTTTGGGGTTATGTAACTATGGGAATTGATTTTACTTTTTTAATTGTACAGATTTCTGATAGTACTTATCTTAATCTTTAAAATTCATCTTTAATTGTTCCAACTTGCTTCACTATTGGCTTAAAAAATTCCTTGCCCGTTTATGAGCAAGTCGCTTGGGTTTTATGAGTTAGTGAACAAAATTTGAATGTGTACTGTACTGTAAATGTACCGCAATTGGATGACATTTGCATCGAAATATACTTCTGCCACCAAAATATATGATAGTTTGTCTTCAATGTGTCAAGCCATCAACTGTCAAATTCCCTTGAAGGATGGCTACGATGTCGATGGATTGAAAAACAGCGAAGAATTAAAAAAAATTTAAATTTGTTTACTGCTCCATAAAAGAGTGATTTGAGGGCAATTTAGATTGAAATATACTTTTGCCGTCAAAATAAAGATTTAAGGTAAATTTGGGGTCAGTTAATTTATCTCGGTTTTGTGCTCGGTGGGGTGAATCTTATATGACATCACCCATACTAGGCGCTTTTTCTTGAATAAATTTGTCCAACACTTATTTTTCGAAAATGTTATACATATACAGTGGTATTTATAAACCCATTCTAAGCAATGTCTAACTTTAGACACCTGTCCAACTCCAAAATGTTATTTATAAACATTTAGCACCGACTAACTTATGCTACATTTCCACCTAACGCTAATCTGAGATTAAATAAGATTTACCTCAAATCTCCTTCAAATCTAGGAGATTTACCATACAAATTTATTTCGTAAACCTTGAAGATTAGAAATAAATCTGGTTAAATCTTCCTAGTTTTACAAATCGAACTAACTTATTCTTAAATAGTGCTGAACGATTCCTTCGGGACTCGATTCAGTTCTTTATTGTTTAACATGAATCAAACATTCTATCTCGCTTGCACTCCATAAGAAATATTGAAACATCATTTGAATTTTTGAAGGTGCTTAATCTTTTTTAAATCTTTTGTACGGTGGAAACACCAAAAAGATCTATTTAATCTAATCTGAGATAAACCTTTGGTGGAAACATAGCATTAGCCACTGAAATTGGTTGTCCAATTCTTGTTTCAAAGAAGACACGTTTAATGAATAAGGTAGGCAAATATTTCTGGTTTTTTAATTTTCTAGTTTTGAAATGAATGAAAAGCTAGTTGAACGTGTCCCAAAGCGTACTAAAATTCATTACTTCATTCAAGAATGAATAAATACAGGCATGTCATTAAATAAATGAGGTCACATTTGGGCAATCGTTGGAATGCGTTTATAAGTAACAAGTTGCCTAAACTATTTGCGCATTGAGTAGCTGGACAGCTGCCCAAGCGTGTTCTAAGAAAATCTAATAAATACAACTGATATTATTTATGTTAAAATACCATTGCTCTTTATTTCGCATAACTACAAATCCCCCTAAGTAACACACATGCATTTTACAGAAAGTTAACTTTTATTTATTTGTATGTAGGTAGTTATCATTCCATAAATAATTATAAAACTCTTCAAAAACTAAACAAATAAAGGTACCTTTACAATGGTTTTTATAATTGATGATACATTATATAGTAATAAGATTAAATGTGATTCTAGGTGTACTTACCTCAAATTAAATTTTGGTCATTCTTTTTGTTTAAATATTATTATGTTTTTTGAATAGGCATTGCAAAAGTATGTGTTAATTAAAAACGTGTCCTTTACCTCGTCGTCGGTGATGCTAACACTATATCGCGTCTACAAAATGCCGGGCGGCTGGTGATTATTTATTTTCATTTCCATTGTTTTTATAATTTTTGTTAAAAATTTTTGTAAATGTGTTACATAAATAATTATTTAGTGTTAAATTTTTAAGTACAATGCAGGATACGGTAAAGCCAATCAGAGTTTGATGAACAAAACATTAGAAGATACATGGGTATTAGAAAATATTGAAAGAGAAACAATGTTTATGTTTTTAGAAGTAGAAATAGAATAAGAACGAAAATGCACAGCAATTATTAACTTTAAATAAATATAATTTTTTTTTTTAAATATTATACAACCTAAAATCAATTAAAAAGAAAATTGAAGAAAACAAATTAAAACCGAAATATGAAAGCAAAGGGAAGAACTGAGTATTAAGTGAACACAATAATTATTTGCACAGAGTGTCATTTGAAGTTTAAAAGGTTATAGTCTAAAGATGCTTTTTACCGAGCATTCAGAAACGGCTCTTTACATGCTGGCTCCACTAGACATGAGCGTTGCCCAACATCCAAACCACAATCCAATCAGCAGTCTGATTTGGTTAGATTATGTCACTGCTCGGATATGGATTTTTGAGGCTCCATTGGGTTTTTTCAAGACATGTTCATAGTCAAAGCATGGTTCATGCCAAGTGGAGCCAGCATGTAAGTTTATGAGGCTCATAACATAGCTCAAATAATGTTTGGGCTGTTCACCATAGCTCATAGCTCTTTTTCGAAATCCGAAAATGAGAACAACTCTCTCTTCACTTAACACCCCCAAACTTTGAAATCAAACTGTTTTTGAAAATTACCCTTCAAGCAAATGCACTGACTGCACTTTGTCGGTGTACTTCTTGGAACCTTAAAACAATGAGTGTTGCACGCACAAAAAATTCATTTTGATTAGGATATTATTCTATTTCCACTTATTTTTGTAAGTCCGAGGGTGAAGATCATTGCACGTTTTGTATTTTTTATTGTAACAAATTTTCGGTTTATAATAAAAACCAATTGCAATCATAATTTTTCAATCTTTACTGGTAAAAAATAGTGTCTTTCTTAATATTTGTATAAATTCCAAATAAATGTCCGCCTTGAAAAAAGGTATAACTGCACTCGATGGAACTTCGATATTTGCTAGGTATAATGAATTTTTTATCTCACAAAACATGCGCAAGTGGGTCAACGGTCAAGGTATGACTGCACTCGATGGAACTGCACTCCAGCAGAACTACGTGACATTGTGCAGCACTCGACGGCATTTTTCACGGCGCTTGCTATATACCGCACTTGAGGCAACGGAACTTCAAGCCTGATTCACAATGCGACGGGAAAACGAGACGAGAGCGTGACGTGATTCGCTGTCATCTTTTTCTAGTTATAAAATCGTTTCCCAATTCACAATGCGGCGAGATTCTTTACAACGAAAAAAAATAAAAAATAATAAAAATTATCCAAAAAAGCTTTAAAGACAACAGATTAGGAATTACTTTATCTTTTAATTTCAAGTTATCGTATTTTTTCTTTAAAAAAATACTTCCATTATGTTTATAAGTTGTCAAAAAAGAAAATCGTCGTCTCGTCGCGTCTTTTTTTCAATTTTTCAAATTCTTGGCGTGACGTGACGACGAGAAACGCTTCATTGTGTATATCCTCATATACTTTCATTGTTTGAAATTCGTTTGACAGCAACGACGGGATCACGTCACGCTCACGTCTCGTTTCCTCGTCGCATTGTGAATCAGGCTTCAGGCCGAGACAAAGTTGGTCAGATTATCAACTTTGTCCCATACAGCTCATACAATTTAATACAAAAATATTTTGAAGCTAAGTTGTGGTGCAGTTCCGTCGAGTGCGGTCTTGCCTCTATGCTAATTTCCTTGAAGAGGAGTGACGGATAGACGTCAAACCCCATCAAGCAAATGAGGAACGATAAATCAAATTACAATTGTATTTGGTTTGTGTTATTAACGAACAATTTGTTAAGGTTTTCAAAACAAAAAGAACTAAAACAAGCAATGATTTTCACCGCACGGGGCACGACTTACAAAAATGAACTGAAACAAATATTGGAAAACAAATGAATTTGTGCATGCGCGTGTGCGACTCATTTTTTTAAGAGTCCAAGACGTTCCGAGAAAATGTATTATAGTGGGGCTGTTAGTGAGACCAACCTTTCATTTTGACCTAAAGGGTTGATCTTTAGTATACAAATAGTTCATGTCCTAACATTACTTTCAAGAAATGTTGCCAAACTCCCATTGGATTCAGCAGCTTTGAAACAACCTTGCACGAAGGGGGTGGAAAAGAGTAATTTTGGGAAAGAAAATTTGAAAAGCCAAGAAAAGTTAGAAAAATATTTGTATTAATAAAATTTAACTTTACATCCAAAGTTGATTGAAAACCTACTTTGTTTTTTTTTTTTTTAAGCCACTTTCAAAGTGCCTCCCCAGCACTTTGGGTATATGAAAGATAAATATTTTAGTTTTTTAATCTTTCCCTCTCCAGCACTTTGAAAGTGAATTTTTAAAAAAACATATTTGGTTTTCAATCAACTTTGGATGAAATGTAGTATATTGTGAAATTCTGCGTCGATGCCAATCTTTAAATTTTATTAATATTAATATTATCTAACTTTTCTAAGCTTTGGTAATTTTCTTTCCCAAAACTCCCTTTTCCATCTCCCCTGCAAGGTAAGGGGTGGGAAAAAATCAATAATGTGGTTTCAAGGTGCTGAATCCAACGGCAGCTCTTGGGCCATCGTCCCGACCCTTGGCTTTTGATTTATAAGCATCATTTCAGGTTTAGTAAGTGGCAACCCTTCTCTTGCCTTTCTGACAGTGCTGCCATCTTGGTTACTCTTCTTAAAAGTAAAGTAAGAACATGAACTATCTGTATACTAAAGCTCAACCCGTCAGGTGAAAATGAAAGGTTGTTCTGAGAGGGAGATCTGCCCCAAATGTATCACCTTGAACACGGAAGATACAAAATTTTAAAATGAACAGACAAAACTAAAATCAAAAAGTAAAACTTACGTGTTATATTTTCAAAATCCTCCAGCTAAACTCAAGTGAATTTTTTCCAGGGAAAATTCACTAATTCACTAAATTTCCTTTTTTCGAAAATTGTTTACGATTGGATAGTATCACACGGGGGAAAATATCCGCGGGAAAATTTATTTGCGGTAAGGCTGAATGTATAGTATAACTATCTAATTATACGACCAGCATTTTTTTCTGAGTGTGTTTAGTGTTAGGTTATCAATGAGGTGTGGGACGTAGGTTAAAGAGTAATATTAAGGGTTGCCAGGCTTTACTTTTGGTGATTCGGAGTTTAATTTAATGGATATAATCTGGTACCTTTGTTCTTTTCTCACCATGGCCTAGCCGTATATATAAGAAAACATGTTGCATACCAACTCCAATTTCATGTGGCTCAAATTTACGGTTAATAAGCATATCATTCACACATGTTTTCATTATCGAAGCCTAAAATTGAACAGAAATTCAACTTTTAACGAGTTTGATACTCTGTCCGACTCCATTCAAAGAATTGTTACCCATTATCCTCACACTGAAATCGTCATTGAGGGTGATTTCAATGTACAAACTGGCAAACTGGATCAAACTAGAAAGGCCTGTAATTGCATGACCAAAAATTAAGTCATATTATACTACAATGTCCCAAAGGTAGTAATTTTGTTGGTCATTTCTAAAAAATGTTAGAAATACCACCTCTCCTTCGGTTCCAACACTCGTCTTCAACGACATTCTCTATGTTAGCTTAATAGATAAAACCACTTTGCTTGCAGCACAGCTTGCTGTTGATTCAACGCTGCCTGAGAGTGTCATGACTCATCCTGTACTTGAGAGTGCTAATGATTTCATGAAACAAAACTTCTTTCACACTCGTGCAGTACCAAGATTTCTAAAAGATCTTGGCATACACTGGTCCTGATAGCACTCCTCTCATTGTTCTGAAGAGGTGTTTTTCAACGGTGGCAGAGCCACTGCGTAAGCTTTTCCATCTGTCCTACCATACTGGTCTCTTTCTGAGTGGATGAAAACAGCATTTGTCCAGCCTCTCCCCAAAAAAGGGTGAATCTATTCTTCCTCTAACTATCGCCGAATTGTACTTACGTCCCCTCTTGCTAAGGTTATGGAAACGCTGATAAACTATCAGCTTAAGAAATATCTCGAGGAACGAAAGTTTCTTAATGACCAGCAATATGGCTTTCGTAGCTGGTGAGCTGATAGCATGTCTCACTGAGCAGTGCAACAAGTCCTTACATCGTTTTAGAGAAAGTAAGACTATCACACTTAATATTTCACAAGCGTTTGATAGAGTTTGGTATCAAGTTCTCTTATCGAAAAAGCGTGCATTTGGTATTGATGAATCTAATCTTCGTTGGATTAGAAATTAACTTTCGAGCCGATCAATACAAGTTGTGTAGAACGGTTTCAAGTCTGATATTCATAGTATAAATGCTGGTGTGCCCCAGGGCTCCGTTTTGTCTCCGACTGTCTTCCTTAATTTTATAAATGATCGGCTGTCTAAAACTTCAAATCCATTAAATTGTTTCGCAGACGACAGTACCCTCAGCTTTTCATATTCGTTTCAAGATACACTTCCTTGTTCTTTGGATCTGGAACCAGAACGGTAGCGTATGATAAGATGAAGCTCATTAAATTCTGATCTCAATTGTCCAATGGGGAATAAATAACAGCGTAGAATTTACTGCTTCAAAAACTCAAGGCTAACTTTTGTCGTTAAAGCGAAATCCACCCCCTATGCCATTATCCATGAGTGGCATTTACATCAAGGATACTGAACAGCTTTCAATTCTGGCTAAGTGCATCACAAACCACCTTCTATGGAATGATCAAATATTCGATGTCACCAAAAATGCTGCGAAGATGCAAGAAATTTGTTTCCCATTCTGATCTGGCTGTAATTTTTATCAAGCCTTCATTCGTCCAAAGTTGCATTGAGCCCAATTTCGGATGTACTGAGATTCTTTTCCTAGTGTTGCACTACCCGAATGTAGAATGCTTTACTTGGCTCTGTATTACCCTCTAATTTTGATATTCAGAACTGCAAAACCAGTGTGCATCAATATCTCCTCTTGAATCCTTCCCTATTTTCCTAACGCTCGAACTGTGTTAAATCATTTTTAGGGCGGTATTCACCGAACGCTCATAACTTAAGAGTTTAATAAACCTATTCACCAAACAATAATTGCGAATATTTAAGAGCGCTCATAAAAGTTGTGAGTGGTCCAATATGAGCGCGCTCTTCAAAAACGTATTCGAAAACCTTAGAAAAAATTAGTGTCGCACGGTACAATTTTTTTTTGAGTTCATTTTTGTAAGTAATACGATGAAGATGCTTGTTTTAGTCGTTTTGTTGTGAAAACTTAAAAAAAATTTGGTCAATGATAAGTGCGTTTAATGAATCTGCTGCGAACAGAAAATTACAGAAAAAATAGAAAAGTACAGGACGGTATGGTCCATGAGTAAAACCCTTGCCCCAAACTGTTCTACATTCTATCACTTTATGTTCCATGAAGTTTTTCAGAACAGTTTAGATAAATATTTCCTGCACCTACTTTTGAGGCCTAGCAAGTGAGTGAGAAATGTCAAAGTACCAGCTGATTTGTTTGTTTGGGATAATAACTAGCGTAAACTTATTCTTATATTAACATGAAGAAAAAGATATAAAAGAATATGAGAAGTATGTTTTATTTAAGTTGAATTGAATATTAATGCATATAAATGACAATTGAAACATTTTTAAATTTGAAACTGCACTGCCGATAGGCAACTACTGTCAATCCCGGCAACTGTCAATCCCGTCAATGCAAAGCTGCACTTTTCGATTCTTTCTTGTTTTGACAGTTTTCACAAATTTCTGCTATTTTGTTATGTTCTTATTTAGCTTTTCTTCATTAAACACAGCTAATACAAACCAAGGCGTTGCCATGTTTGACGTCTATCTCCCCTTCAAGTAAGGGAATCCATATTGGATCCGCAAACGTAGTAAACAACGAAAGAACGAAATACAAATAATAATTACTTTACTTTTAAGTTTCGCTAATAATTTCGTTCATACGTTGTTTACTACGTTTGCGAATCCAAAATGGACTCCTTTGCTTGATGGGGACATAGACGTCAAACGTTGCAACACGTTGGTTTGTATTAGCTATGTTTTATGAAGAAAAGCTAGATGTGCCGAGATTCAGCTATTTAAGCGAGTGAGATGAGAAGACTCGCCTTACTCGCCGACTCATCTCACTTCACTCGAAAAAGTGATTCAGCTATTTAAGTGAAATGAGTAAGTTCGAATTTAGTTTCGAACATGAGACAAAGAATAAATATAAAAAAGCTAAATTCTACCTCCTTGTCACACTCAAATGAAATGAAATGGAATAACAAATACAACAATGTAAAGATTGGAATCTTTAATAATGGAGTATCTCTTGTTTCAATTATTTTTTTTTGTCGTAATTAAAGTTTAATGTGAGCTTTCACCCTTGAGAAATAAAAAGTTTTAAGTGTCGAAAGTGAATAGAATATAATTTTATTTGAAATACATTATGTGCATATGATAATAAAATACGATTTAAGAATCAGAAAAAAGGTAGTTGTTTTTATCTACGTTGTTGTTTTTTATTTCGATTCCTATCCATGAATAGGCATTCTTGAGAAAAGCACACATACCTATCCAAAACTGGGAATTTAACAACACATACACCGAGTCACTGCGGAAATATCTGGCGAGTAATCTGACATATCATTTCACTCGCTCACTCACTCACTTTTGCTAGCTGAATCGATTTTCAACGAAAAGTGACTCATTTCACTCACTCCCGGCGGTTTCGAATTAGCTGAATCTCGGCACAGAACAGAGCAGAACAGCAAATGTGAAAACTGTCAAAACAAGAAAGAATAGAAAAGTGCACCTTTGTGTTGACGGGACTGACAGTTGCCTATCGGCTGTGCAGTTTCAAATTTGAAAACGTTTCAATTGTAGTTTTTATGCATTAATTTTCAATTCAACTTTATTAAAAACATACACTTCTTATATTATTTTAAGGACGATCTCGCACTGAAAAACTAGCCTTAAGGGACTCGGAGTAAAATCAGAGTAAGCTGATCCTGAAAATAAATTAACCCCGTGATTACTCAGGAACAGTTTTTCAGTTGAGGATTAACTTTATCTTTCAGTTTTCAAAAATCTAGGGCCAACGATGTGCGAAACGATGGATATAACCCTTCTACGCCTTTCACGCATCGGAATACAGATGGCACCCAAACGAAACTTTCCTTATCAAAATCGAGATGGCGCCACAGCTGAAAAGTCCCTCAATTTGGTTTGGAAAGTTATTGTCAGTTTATTGTCGTTGTGGCGCCATCTCTATTCCCATGCGTGAAAGGCGTAGAAGGTTGATATCCATAGTGTTGCACATCGTTGGCCCTAGATTTTTGACAACTAAAAGAAAGTTAAAAAATAAATCGAGATCCAGGAGCGGATACCGATAGAAAATAGTAGATGCTTTTCTTTTTTTAATTCAGAATATAACTCCGAACAAAGTCCGAGCATACTCTGAACATCATCTGTGTTTTGAGCGCTTTGAACTACATATTTTTGAAACACACCTGAGCACCAGCTGTCAAATTCTATGAGTTCAGCATTAAACTCACTGATTTCTATAATATACTGGATAGTGTATCAATACCAAAAAGCTTCTTCTATTTGAAGAGTTGTTATATTATGAAGCTGATCACGTTTTTTATACCGGGATAACTGTATAACAAGTAATACAAAGATAATCCAATATACTACGTTTTCACCGAACACTAAACCGAGATTTAATAGGATTTACCTCAAATCTTCTTCAAATCTCCAAGATTTACCATACGAATTTTTGTCGTTAATCTACAAGATTAAAAACTAATCATGATAAATCGCCTTACAGAAAATAGTTGAACAATTCAAACTAGCCTATTCTTATATGGCGCTGAAGGATTCATTCGTAGCTGGATTCAGTTCTCCATTGTGTGACACATAAGAAACATTCTATCTCACCTCCACATGATAAGAAGAAATGAAAGCCCTTTTGCTTTTGAAGTGTGCTGTCAGAGTTAATCTTCTTTTTTAATATTTTCGTGCGATGGAAACACCACATAAATCTTTTTCCTTAAATCCCTTTACTGAGAAACATAGGAAAAACGCATGTAGGTATATTTGTTCGAATTCCAACAGCAGTATTAATAAAAACCTGCTATCCGCTCCTTAACACACGTGTTAACTGGCACACGGATAGACAACTTGTCCGTTTGATAACTTTTCTTATTAAAAAAGATATGATATCTTTGCAGTATTTATCACTTCACCAAATTCACCACTTCGTCAAATTATGGTGATTTTCTAATATATGTGTCACATGCATGTAATGCCTTACGAAGTGTATACTGGTAGTAGTAAACGGTGTTATCACACGTGTGCGTGTATATGTAAAGAAGTTATCCGTTCACTACACGCGGAATTTGGCGAGTTAAAGTTATCCGTACGTAAACACACGTCACAAACTATTACACATTTGTTAATAAGAATTACAAGTTAACAGATGTATAAATGTTAGCACGTTGTTATCTTCCGTTTATTAATATGGGGGCAAGTGTTTTCTCCTATGTTGACTCAGTCAGTAGATAAAGGGCTTCTTCTTTAGTGTGCGCCCAAAGATGCTAGCCTAACGCAATGTTTTTTAAGATAATCAGGAGATTGTCCACACTCTGTCTTGCCAAAAACCACTGCTCTAATTTCTATCGCAATTTTTTTTTGCGTTGCCGAAAAAAGCCAATATTCTCGTTGAGTTTATCTTGCTTTTGGCTCGCGCAACACCTTTTCTAAAGCTAAATATTTTTTTAAATATTGAACAGCATTAAATACTTTTGTTTAAGGGCATTTTTATATCTCAGAAATTTCGCCGTATGATTTTCCATCTGCATGACTCTTGACACTGAGGCACCGAGCTTTTACTTTACAGGATTAATAATTTGTCTCACTATGCAAAGCTCCGGAAACAGCCCATTTTTAATATTTAAAATGCGTAGATCTAAAAACTCTAACCTACAACTTTTTACGCCGCTTGAATTTTTAAAAACAAACATAATTCATAACCCGTTTCTAATTATGTGCACGATTGACTTTTGTGCATTTGGACAATTTATGGGTTTAATGAAAAATAACGGAGCTCTACGTCACTACGTGTTTCATCGTTTAGTTGGTCGTCAGGACAACAAAAATGGAGATAGACCGAGAGCCCACAGCAGATTTTGGGTGTGAGTGATAGCAAAAAAAGAAGTATAGGCGTCGAAAGCTTCATTACAAACTATTCAAAAAATGAAGGTCTTGCAGTCCACAACTGGGGCCTTTGCGAGAAACAGTGCATCGAAAAAAAAATATGAATAATGCAACTTCGAAGATAATCGCTTTAGCCGAAATTGGTTTTCACCCCTCCCTAGATAAGCTCCCCTGATCACATATCACGGAATCTGAGACCATTTGAGTGTATAGTTCGCTCTACCGGACCGTTTAAAAAATTCAAATTCTAAGTGAAAAACATTTTTTTTTAAACAGTCTGGTAGGGTGAATTAAACACTCAAATGATCTCAGATTCCATGATTACAAACAATGTCAAACCAACTTTATATTAAATAAATGTTTCATTAAAGTTAAAATCGTCAAAGCCTGATGTTAATTTTTTAGTATAACACTACACTGTATCAAATTTAAGCTCGTACAATACGCGAATATTTTGTTTTTTTATAAGAACTTTCTTTATTAGTAATCTAGTTTCTTGCAAACATTTTTATTTGTTCTAACACAACTGTGTTAACCACAAATATTCCAATTAAAATAAACAAAGTAAATAAATACAATATACTTTTAAATTAACATTTATTGAAGTACTTGGAAATTCAAGTCAAATCTAAGCTCGTACATGAGCCATTACAGTTATAAAATGGAAGAAGAACAATGGATTAGTACTTCATTGGAAGACCTTTATAGTCTTTCACGGCCTTTAACCTGTTCGGCATAGATCTTACCAATTTTTTATAGTAAGAGGGTGGTATTTTGGTTCCTTATTCGAGCAGCACTTTTTTAAGATAATTTTAAATGGCAATATGATGCAATCATGAAATCTTACTATCGGCACTAGCATGTAAATTTGACTTGGGAATGGTTAGGTAAATTTGTTGGTCCAATCTGCGTTCAATGAAATGCAAATTCCCTGGCTCTGAAGCTGCCATACAACCCCAAACCATGACCGATCAGCCACCATGCTTAATAGTTGCTCGTAAATTTTTTTCTTTGAGCTCTTCATTGGGCTTACGCCAACCATTCACCTTCCCATCTGAGCCAAAAAGGTTGAATTTACTCTCATCCGTAAAAATACAAGTCTTCCAATAGTCAAAATCTCTGTAAAGGTTTTCTTTTGCAGAAGCAATCCTCATCAATTTGTTAATTTTGCTAATTAACGGCTACATGTCCATTGTAGTTGTTTTTTCTCAAAATAAAATTCGATTAGTTGCCGGGCGTGCCCATGCTAGTTTAGGAGCACTAATTTTGGATTTTCTTTAACTTATCGAAGTATATCCACCGCTCATCCGCATCATTAAAAATCTTTCTACTGATATTTTTTCTTTTAATTTCAATAGATCCTTTTTACTTGTACCGCTTAAGGATGGTATTGGACCGTTTAGTGGATGTGACTCACTAAAAGACCAATTTTCGTATGGTCTTCCCATTCTTAAAATGCAATATTGCAACGTTTCATACATCTATAGAAGTTTGGCCGTTCTGTCTATCCATTTTGGTAAAACTCTAATATTTATGTTTGAAAAAATTCACAATATTGACGGCTTAAATAATAAAACCTAATTTTTCCTATCGCCATTAAATATGGCTTACTTATGGCCTTTTCAATTGGTAATCCGGAACACCAATTCGATACGTGTGAACGCTTCTCATTTCGATTCTGAAGTCAAATTCAAAACAATTTTCTCTTCTTTCAGAACAAAAACCGTCATTCTGTCTCCAATCGAAAAGGCCATTAAGTAAAAGAAAACGTTGCTCGTAGCTTAACTTTGAGGTGTTTGATTTTAACAAGTTAAGGAAATCCTTGCTCATAGTAATTTTAAGATGTATTTTTGTAAGTTGTTCTTAAGAAATCTGTGTGACTGTTTTAACTGTAAAACAGCTAAACATGTTTAAAAATAAAATCGTTCCATATATAACTTGTTTCATCGTTTTCTTAAAAATGAATGCTTTGTACGAGTTTTATTTTGTAACACTATGTAGCTCATATGACATCAGTCACATTTTTTCTCAGGAACTGTCATAGATTTAGGCGAGTTTAACATTAATTTGTTTAAAAAATCGTCTTAACGCACGTGTTTATAGTTAAGGAGAAGTAAACTGCCTCAAAGTTAAAAAATAGTTAATTATTGTCTCGTTTATGCCCTTAAAATGTACGGTTTTTGATTTTGTGCCACAAATGTAAAAGCAATCATAAAAATCTACAATATCTATACTAATTTTGAAGTGTTTTATTGTAACACAGGTTATCAAATTGAAAACTTTTAATTATTTTACAAGTTATTTCTATTAAAATGTCTAAAATTCGAAAAGTGTAAATAATTCAGTTAGTGCACTTTTTACGTTTTCAGGTAAACTAAATCCGCCATGCTCACGCTACATTTTCAATCAGTTAGGAGGCAACACAGCTCAGAACACGCTCAGAACGAAAAAAGAGGCACAATATTTAGCTCTGAACGCTCAGACAAAATTTTTGCTTTGACAGTTTAGGCTCTGCTCTGAACTAAAAAAGAAAAACGCCTAATAAAACACAGCTTTTATAAAGATTATTATAGGAGATTGTAAGGAGAATTTCTATGAGGCGTTTCGGAACATCCTTGCCGAAACGTTAAATTAAAAAATGTATATAAGTACTGTGTTATGAAATGAAAGCATTGCAGGGATATTTTGAAAAGTATTTTTGAAGTTTAAAAGAAAGTTAACAAATTACTACTCACAAGCTTTTTCTCTAACCGAATTAAACAAAATGTGGAATATACTTGTAAATATTCGGAAAAAGTAAAGAAATACTAACAAAAAAAAAAGACAAGGAAAACAAGAATTTTAAAAATTAATGAAAAGTATGTTGTAAAAAATTAATACCAGGGGAATAGTCGGTATATCTGCGTATCCGGACATTTGTTATATATAAAAGAAGAAAACACATATTCAAGAATATATAACTCCATTACATTAATAGATAATATTAAATAAATATGTTGGTTAAAAAAACGTTACAAGTTCAATAAGGTGTAACAACAATGACACTCTCTCCAAGGACAAAATCATGTAAAAAATTATTGTTTATGTAAACACAACACAAAAAATAAGAAAAATTAATGAATGACTAAAACGGTTTTATTTGCTTCAAATATCTAAAGTCAATTAAAAATTGAAATGTTAAATTAAAAAAAATATACATATATGACTTATTATTTTGTCTGTTGTTTGAGTATGACTATATTTATACTTTTTTTGTTTTCGAGTTAAGAAAAAATTAAAAATTAAAATATAAAGTCATAGAAAGATAAAAGAGCCCCAAATCGAAAAAGAACTCACCTCGCGTTGTGACCCAACAAGATGATATTTCTGTAAATATAATGAAATATCGAAAAGTTTACGAATAAAATTACTATATTTTACCAGTGTGAAAAAAAATCTTATCAAAAAATATATTTAAAAAGGTACCACTTTCAAAGGCAAAGCACATACATACATACATTTATGTATGTAGGTACATATTGATACATGTGTGATTTGCATATCTAGATTAACTTTAAACACGTGCTACAAAACAATTTTGAAAATGTCCACTATTTTGTTTTTGTATTACGTGAAATAAAGTTAATCAAGATCCAGGTTGCGATCCCAATAGAAGATATTAAAACACACCTACTAGGTGTGTTTTTGTACCTCCTTCTTGGCATAAAAAAAAAATATTGTAACTGATTACCCCATTTAGGTATAACAGTTCTAATAAATATAATTCTGTTTTTATATCTGTTTAGTCCCAATTCTATAAACGTGGTTCAAACTATGTTCCGTGGTCAAATATTTTGACTTAACGATTTTGCGCGAATTAAGGTAGAACTATAATAGTCGGAAGGGCACTGAAGCTAATGTCAAAAACCAACGAAAAGTAGCTTTCCGTACTGAAAAAAGGGGAACACACCCATAATGTAACTATCATCTTTCTCTTTTTGGCATTCCTATTTCACCAAATGTCAGTTTTACTTAAGTGAGGTGCGCTCGGGAGCGCACCTCACTTCCGTAACCAAAGTTGAACGAAACTTGACGAAACGCTCCACTTCGCAATTATAGTCGCGTCAAATGCTTTCCGTGTATTCGCTTGTTTTCTTCCGACCACTTAAGTGCCCCTCCGAGCATTATAGTTCTAGCTTTAACTTCGACGATGCTTCAAACAAGTTTGGCAATTATAATAACTTGAATCTTGAGTCATTGTTGAAACTCATAAACGAGAGCCAACGACATAAAAAATCAAGACATTTGCGTAAACTTGTAAGTCATATCAGCAATAGCTTTTAAGGTGTTGAACCATTCGGCGTTGGTCTGCCTACCTAAACACGTGACGAACAGGTGTAAAATTTGACGTAAATTTTTTACTTCGATTTATTCCAATGCCTATTGATTGGAGGGAAAAAGTGGGCATAGATGAAATATTAAGCTTTAAGTTTTGAACATATTGTTGTCAAAGGTTGTTTATCCCTTAAAAGACAGAAAGAGGCAAAATATGCAAAAAACCCTCATGTAAACACAGGTAAACAAGTGATGTTTGGAAACTTCGTGGCTTTCCTCCTTCTTAGGGACTCCCTACAGGTCAGAGAGATGGACCTATGACAACAATTGTTCAAAATTGCAAGCTGAATATTTCACCTATTGGAATAAATCGATGTAAAAAATGTACGTCAAATTTTACAACTGTTCGTCACGTCTTTATGACTTGACTTTTTATGTCCTTGGCTCTTAGACTGCCAAAAATCAGTGAACCAGGGATCGCATATGTATTTAAAGCACGTTTGTACAACTGGCCATGGAGATGTTGTCACCACTTACTTATAAGAACTGTAGTTATGTTTTACATGCGAACTATTTTTAAGCAGAGTTACGTGCAGAAAAAACACCTAATGTCAGTTTAAAAGGAACAAATTGCATGCTGATAATTGACGGTAAAAAGCTGACTCAAAATCATTAAAACAAAATACAAAATGCGAGATTTAGTACTTTTTGTTGAGTAAATTCGTTCGTGTAGATTTGGATAAAAAAAATAAATTGATGATTAATGGTATAGGAAGGTATGTATAGTATACTGATTAGAATAGGCATTATTTGCTAGGCATAACATTGTTCTGTTAATTTTATTGAGTAAAAGAATGTGATTGAGAGATGTTGAGAAAAATAATTAAAAAAAAATATGAGTTTTCACATATTCCAATCCTAGTGGATTCAAAAGAAAAGGTTTAACTAAATGTAGAAAAAAGTTTGTGTTCGCTGAAATTATACAAGTCCTAACCAAAGATTAATTCGGTAGAAAGAATTATGTATACCTTCATATATGTTAATTTCCAAAGGGCTCACTAATGAAATGAGTATCGATTGAAAGGTGAGTGGTTGACCACTTTATGTGATGTAAATATTTTCAAAATCGTTAGTTGGAGATTTTTGATATTGAGCTTGAAGCTGGCAAGTACAGAAAGAGAGTTTTATTTTGTTGAAAAAATTGCTTATATTTTGCGGTACCAAGCTTTCAAACAATACTAAAAAGGCATATTTTGATTTGGGAATTATAAGAAATAACGTTAAATGAAAAATTTCATAGCACTAATAGCATGTAAAAGTGCCTTTTAGAGTAAGTTTTTAAAATTGTAAGTAAATTTTTCAAAATTGAAGATTATATATAATTCTTTAAAATTATATAAAGTATATTATAGAAAAGTATGTTTCATCAATGATTTTTTAAAGATTTCAGTGTCCAAAGGCTAAGTAAGTTTTCAGAAAGTTTAATTACAATATCTCAATAAATATTTTAGATATGGGGCTGCTTTTATTTAAAAGATGGCAAAAACACCTTTCAAAAATATTTTCCTACAATATATATAGCAGTTTTTTCAACAAAATAAGTGGAATTCTCTTTCTGTAGTTTCCAACTTCAAGTTCAAATATCTCAAATCTCCCATTTACGATTTTGGAAATATTTACATTACATAACGTGCCCAAAACCTTTCATTTGATACCTATTTCATTAGGTATTTTCCTTTTTTAACTCTGAAAAGAGCTCTGTACAGAGTCCGAGCATGTCGAGAATGTTATGTTCTGAACATCATCTGAGCAAGTTTGTTCTGAGCACCCTGAACCATTTTTGAAACACACCTGAACACTAGCTGTCAAATGCTATGTGTTCAGCATTGAACTCTGTCTGCTCAGTCATCTTATTCTGAGCTCATAGAGCGAGCTCTGAACAAACTCACAAGTCACAACACACCCAGAACCAGAGAAGAAGAATTAAAGGAACTGGCACTGGTGGAAACAGTGAAGCATTTTTCAAAATAGTCTGAGTTACACAAACACAATTGCATTGTCCCAGGGTCACAGTGCAGTTACACGGCTGAAGGCTGGGACGCCCAAAAGAAGCCAGATTAAAAAAAAAGAAAAAAACCATTGAGATGCTTCCGTCATTTTGCCGAGCTGTAGAAAAGTGTACATAGATTTTACATGAATAAAAAAGTGAAATGAAAGTTAATATAGTGAATACTTTGAAAAACATTATAAATATGAAATATGTAAAAACATGTGGTGCTGCATTAAATCATATAAAAACGCCTGTAATACGGTGCACGAATTTTTCTTTTTATAGGTAAGTTTTCTATCATATTCTGCTTAATGAAGTGATGTTTTTTTTATCGTAGCGTACTTTTAAACAGAAATAAACACTTCTTGACGAAGATATAAAACCAACAAGATAAATAGGGGCAACAGGAGAAGGGCCTTTAAAAATATTTTATTTAAAGCCTTAAAAAATAACTCTGCACTACGGGCGCTAAACGCATTTGAGCGCCTCGCCATCACCAACAAAAACTAGATCGCCCCTTTGCGAGAATTTCTTATTTGACAGATGAGTCTCAACGAAATCACTGGACTAAAGTATATTTTTGTTTTCAACAAATTAGCTATTTTTACAACAAACTGCGATAAAATATTAATTCGTAAGTATTCTAAGATAAATTTATTAACCTAAATAACATCACTTCAAGTTACTTTATATGGAAATATCAGACAATACTAACTTGTAAAATAAAATATTTGTATACCTACTCCTTAGTATAGGTGTTTTTACAGGATTTAACGTTTGTTTAAATAAATTATTGGCAGTATTCACTATTATAACTTGTATTTACCTTTTTTATTTAGTTTAATAAACTTTTTCACTTGTTTAACAAATTGAAATCTCGAAACACTTCGCTTCAGTTCCGCAAAATGACAGATGAATCTCAATTTTTTTTTCAATTCTTGCTGCTTCACTCAAGTACACTGTAGTGTATATGTGATATGCACCACTTCCTTTACTTCTTCTTCTATGCCCAGAACGAAAAAAAGAATTACAAGTTTTTAGCTCTGAACGCTCAGATCTGTTTGGCAGTTCAGGCTCTGCTCTGCATTAAAAAAGAAAAACCCCTATTTTTGAACGCAATCGGCTCCTTTCCTAATATTTTTGCCTTATTATAGCCACAAAATAAAATTAAAAAATAATTTCACAGTTTTTTAAGATTTCAATAACGCAAACTCAATGAAGTTATGGCCATGAGCGCTTGCAAGGAATGATGAAGAGGGGCAGTTATAACCCCTAGCGGATGATCATTTGGCCTATCTTATATCGTCATCTAACCTTAGGTGCGTTTTATTGGTATTTGTAGCTAGCTCAGCAATGCAGGCACCAATAAACCGCTATACTCACTTTTATATTCACTTTGTATTTTTTCTGAAGGTTGGCAGACATGCCACTTAATGTCAAAACTATTCGCCATTCAAAATTCGAACGAATCTTTACATAAAAGCAAAGGCTACCAACCTTCAAGTAATGAATATTTGTGTATAACTTAGTTCAGCGCCGCCTTAGTTTCAACTTTACGAAACTTTATCTCAATTTTAATATTCACTTTTATACTGCCTTATTTATCGACACTTTTGGGGTTGTTGTTGTTTACCGAGGGAAATTTTACTGAGCTAGCTATAGTTTTTTCTAATAAAACACGCCTCTTATTGATTTTGGTTGGTACGCATCAGTGAAAAAATTCTCTGAAACGATAAGTTCTATCCGAGAGTTATGATGTATTTACACTAGTGAGTGACAAGCTATAATTTTTCTTGACATTAGTGACATAATCATGGTATAGCACTATATTTGTCATAAAAATTACATGGTCAGCTGGAATTAAATATTAGAAAGCCGTAAAATTTTGTTCGTGTAAATGTACATGTGTTATTTAGGCATTTTATCTAGTACCATGCAGAAGAGGGTTGGGGAAATAACTTTGTAGAATACTTATGTCGTTTTTGATTTGATATTGGAGGTACTCCTTTTTCACTCCCTTGTCCTTTTTTTCGTATTCCACATTTCCCATATTCTATAGGAGTGCAACAGAACGCAAAACCAATTTAAAACAACATTTAATAGCAATATATCATACTTCATTGAGATTTAAATTGTTTAACTGACAGTTTACAAGTTTGTTTATAACAGACGTAAATACAGTATTAGGCCTAGTACTACATGCTTTTGAATCATGCCGTGAATCCATACAAAATTTGCAATTTTGTTCACTCGTGAAAGTGCTCGTGAAGCTGGGTGGAGACAAACGTGAAGAATTTTCTTTGACGAGCAATTCTCGCCAGTTTGTACCATTGATTAATGTCAAAGAATCACTTTTTTCACTGGTGGCTGTTAAATTAACGAGGAATTATGTACTAGGATTTAAGTACTTTTACGTCGTTTTCGATTGGTTTTGCGTTCTGCTCTATTAGAAATATGGAAAATTTGGAGTGGCATGAGTGAAAAAGGAATAGAAAAAGAGTACTCCAAGCATCAAATCGGAAAAGTCAAAAAAATTGGGTTGGTTATAAAGTAAATTTTAGGTTTTTATTTTGTATTCACATAAACAATTTAATATGTGTCTACTCAAAAAAGTTTATGACGTTGCATGGAAAATGGCTACGTTCCGATGTTTATTCTCAGCCATGCAGATAGCTATGTGTTGTTGTAATCCCTTGTTGCACCTGATGACCGCCGATATAAAAACAACTCAAGTTATGCCACATTTGCACCTATCATATTTATTAAATCTATTTGGTGTTTCAACCACACAAAAAGATTTACTTTGACAGACCCTTTTAAAATGTAAATGGTGTTTCATTTTTTCTTATTAAGAGGAAGTGAGATAGAATGTTTCATTTGTTTAGAACTGAATTCAGCCATGAATGAATCTTTCGGTGCCATACAAGAATAGGTTAGTTCGATTTGTAAAAGTATTTGTCCTAAGAAGATTTAACAAGATAAATTTCTAGATTTACTAAATAAATTTGTATGGCAAAATTTCGTGATTTAAAGGAGATTTGAGACAAATCTTATTTAATCTCAGATTAGCGTTAGGTGAAAATGTAGCGTAACGCTAATCTGAGATTTAATAAGATTTACCTCAAATTTTTTTAAAACCCGAAGATTAACCATACAAATTGATTTCGTAAATCTTGAAGATTAAAAATTAATCTTGTTAAATCTTCCTAGGACAAATATTTTTACAAATCGAACCAATAACCTTTTCTTATATGGCGCTGAAGGATTCATTTATGGCTGAATTCAGTTCTTCATAAATGAAACATTCTATCTCACTTCCTCTTCATAAGAAAAAATGAAAAACCATTTGCAATTTAAAAGGTGCTGCCAAAATAAATCTTTTTGTGCGGTGGAAACTCCAAACAGATTTATTAAATCTGACCTGAGATAAACCTTTGGTGGAAACATAGCATTATCTTGAAATGTTTGGGTCAAATGGATTACGTATCTAAAAAATTACCATCGGAACGCGAGGTATGAGTTATCCTAGAAAAGAAGGATAGATATAGAAGAAAAAAAAATAAAACGAGGATAAAAATTACTGAGGGCCGATTCCGTTTGAACAAAAGAGGGTGTAAAATAATTTTGAGTCTGATTATGTACACAATTCTATTTTCGTTCATTTCGAGTTCTGTCATTTTGACATTAAGGGTGAGGAGTGTTGAAATGTAGGGGGGGCCAAAGTATTGAAAGCAGGCACTTTTTATTTTGGAAGGGAGATGCGCTTCCGAGGTGAGGGTTTCGTTAAAATGAACAACAGAAAATATCAATTAAATTAGAATGTCATCAGCTACATCAGTTATGCGAGAAACAGATTGACACAGCAACTTCCACTTTGACAACAAAAGACATGTGAAATAAGGTTTGTTCCTTGCCGACTTTCAAACAGTTTGAAACCGTCAGATTTAGTGCGAACCCGTTCCACACTTGAAAAATTGTACTGGTCCGCACCAAATCTGGCAGTCTGAAACTGTTTGGGACTAACCAAGGAACAGGGTTATAGATTACAACGTGCACAGCGCTTTTGACAGCATAAAAGCAAATAAAGAAAATAGTTGAAAATCGGTTGTCACATTTGCATTTCAGTGCTGGCAAAGCTTCGAATTTGCGCAGTGACATCGAATTTAGGGTTAAGGTCTAACTTTGATGCCGATGTCGATGTTGTTGTGTTAATGTGTGAGGTGGTTGGCAAAGTTGCTGTTGAAGTTGCCGTGCCAATCTGTTTCTCGTTTTACATTTTTCTTTTTCAAACATACAAATGGAAGTATTGTATGGTGTAGGTGGACGATGTAGTTGATCTGACATTTTCTTTTATACAGGGTGATTGGTATAAGGTGCACCAAAAAGCTAGACCGAGTTGATTGGGTTAAGACAAGAAAATAATCGAATTGGAGGGGGGGTCTATTCCCCCCGTCTAGGCAGGAGGGGTAGTTTTCTAAAAACTTGATTTAAAACAAAAAAAGTATTTAAAAACAACGGTACAATTTACAATACCATGCTATATCTTTTTGGAAAGCCAGAATTCTCTTCTTTGATTTTAAATTAAGTGTCGTTAGTGAATAGTTTTTGAAAAATTAATTTTCAAACTCGAAATTTTGAAATAAAAATAAAAAAAAACTTTCAAATTAATTTTTTTCAAAATTTTATGTAATTAAGTATAACTTTTATTTTAAAAATTCAATGCTCTTATTAATTTTCAATAAAAAACAGAAAACCGGATGCTAAAATGTATCTTAGTTTTTGAGAAATAAAAATGAAATGAAAAGAACTTCTTTCCACGGAAAACACTTTTTTTGGTTTTCCCAAGTTTGATCTGCTCAGGTCAATTATTAAATTAGCGGATTATCCCTTTTTCATTTCTTATTGCATACCATCCAGTTTTGAGCAAATAATAAAAAAAAATAAACTGGATTAATTAGATTTCACCTTTTTTTTATTGAGGCAAGGTTCAATTTAACAAAATTGACCTGCATGTCTACTTGTTACCCAAATAAAAAGGATTACCTGTACAAAATAAAAAATACAAATATGTTTTACCTAATCATAAATAAATATGGAAGGACATTCTGTTTGAAACTTATTTCTAAATTGTGTATCAAATCGACAATACAAAACGATGGCAAGTTACTCTCGGGAAGAATTGATGATGGCTAAAGTCGGGAAGCACAGAGATTGTACGCTGAAAGGTTTCCCAAGAGATGTCTCCACTATTCACTTTTTGCAAGACTTCACAACCGTCTTCGGAAACATGGAGTGCTGGAGACTCGAAGGAGAAAAAGGTGGATCAACAGACATAGAGGAATGGATTTAGGATTTGTTACGACGACGTAATCCCACCCTAAGCACCAGAACGATAGCAACTTTGCTTGGATTGCCCCAAGAAAGGATTTGGATAGTGATTCATACAGATAACCTTCACCCATATAAATTTACTCAATGTGCAAGAGTTGATATCAAATGATAACATTTTGAAGACTGAATTCTGTAGAACGCTATTGCTGAGGCATTGTATATATATTATTATAGTACTATCATGGCACAGAAAAAAAAGCTTCGTACTCGGCTCGTTTTCTGTGACATTTTCGGCGCTGCTAACGGCGGCGAATTGCTTATGACATGGCGATTAAACAGAGAGGATTATATTTTTTTATTCTGACAACAATAAGGGGGATAAGGGAGATGGGTGCGTCAGCTGTTAGTGCCATGGCAACGACAGAATGAGGTAGAGAAAATAAGTAAAATGCTCATACACGTATACGAAATTATAGAATGGTGTTGGTTTCTTTCATGAATTAATGAACACGTAGGTATATCTATAGATATAGGTACAATTATTTTCTTGCAAAAATTGAAATTCGAATTAAAATTTCTAATTTTTGTTTCAAAATCAATTTTAAAGTGTGTATCAATATAGATATTGATTAACTCACTTATTTTATAAGATATATGATTTCTTAATATATTTTATAGTGCATGCATTTATGTAGGTGTCCAATTAGGAGTTAGTTTTGTAAATTAAAATATTTAAGGGGGGGGAAAGGGGGTAAAACTAAGTGAAGGTCGAAAATCTATTTTCTAAACGGGAAGAGATAAAAAATTGATTTTTTCACCTTTGATAGAAAATAAAATTCTAAGAAGGTTGTTAGACCAACATTTAATTCTAAAAAATCCCGTTTAGGAGATATTAATTTTTGAAAAATGTAAATGTTAAAAAAGGTCTTTGACAAATGTCTTGCTGTTGAATAGTGGAACGTAGGATTAAAATAAAATGTATACCCACGGAAAGTAGACAGAAAAAAAAATTATCCGTGTTTAAGGAATTTTTGATAAAGATAATTTTTCATGCTTGATGATTTTTTTAAAAATAATGCTTTTTTTGGGCGAGTTTTTAGAAGTTTTTAGTTTTTAACTTTTTGAGAGGTGAAAAGAAAAACTTGAAATTTTACTGAGTGATAACTATTGTATATTCTAGTATCTGGTAAAAATTTCAATTTTCTAGAACACCGCTAGGTGGAGATATTTGAAAATTTACGCTAGTTTCAAGCTCCATACCTTTCGATTTTCACTTTTCAAAACTCAAAAGATGATGAAAAAATTCAAAATTATGAAAAATAATCTACTACACATTTGTACCTCCAACCATCTTCTAAAATAATGTTCGATAATGTTAAGCAATCAGTTCAACCAGAATGACACTATGTAGGCTTGAATGACTTTCACAAAATCATTTCTTATTACTAATTTAATAAAATGGTTTCACTAATAAATCTTCAACTTCAAAAGTTCTTAACGGATCTTCACGATTGAGGTCTTTAAATGCGCGCTTTAAGATATCCAACAAATTTGCAATACAAAATTACCAACAGTAGGGAACAATTTTGAAGTAACAATTATTTTCATGGGTAAACCTGCCATACAATTTTTATATCTGTTCAACAAAATCTTTTTATTTCTCAAAAACGGCTAGTACGATTATGATGAAATTTTTTCTGTATGCTTAAATAAGTTTGTTCTACTACTAAATATTAAACAAAAATATACTTAATAAGGTAAAATTTTGAAAAAAGTTGCTTTAAAAAAAGAAATTTCTTTTTTTTTTTTTATTTTTTAGTTTGAAAATTATTTTCAAACAACATATTTATAAAAACATCTTTATTTTAAAATATAATTAAAGGACCATTCTCTGGCTTTAAAAAAAGCTATTGCATGGCATTGTAGGCGATGCCGTTATTTTTTTATAATTTATTTTCTATTATAAGTCATTTTTTTGAAAATTAACCCTCCCACCTAAACGGGGAAAAATGGACCCTTCACCCAATATACTTTTTTTCTTGCCTAGGATCAACCTATATGCTCTTGATTTTTGACATACTTTGTCAAAAAAAATTCAATTAAATAAGTAATTTAAGGAAATAACAAACTTCTGTTCTCTATAAATAATGTTATCGATCACTATTATGTATTTATGATTCATAAATATTCAGAATTAACCTACTTAATTTTATAGAAAATACCTCCCTACATAATTGAAAAATATTCCTCCCTTTTAATATCATTAAAACATTTTTTTTTAGTGGCACTGTGGTTATAGATATATTCTTCATAAATTTCTATTTTCCCAATTTACTATAGTCACTCATACAACCAAACAAAAAAAGTCCAATATAATCTTAATTTTCAAACAATACAACCATACTACCGAAAATTGATAAAGAAAAACGCACAAAATTGATACTTTTCTTGTCTCCCTTGGACTCCCATAAATTTTGTATGCGTTGTTCTCTATCTTCTGTTAGTCTCTAAGCCTTAATATTCATCACTATTTCCTAAATTATCTGCCCATTCTCCCCTCTTTAATTCGCCACAGCCATAGTTCATACTCGCCTCGCCCAGGTGTCAGGCCGAGCGTTCCTCTTCATGATAGTACTATAATAATATATATACAATGGCTGAGGGATGAAACAGAACACAAATTATAGGATAGTTTGAACAGATGAAGCGCAGCTTACCAGTTCTGTAACTCTCGCATCGAGAAAACTGGTCGAGAAACGATGAAAACTGAAACAAAATGCATGAGTTTTGTTCCATTTTTCAACGTTTCTCGACTGATTCCATCGATGCGAGAGTTACAGAACGTAGGTACAGAGTTGGAGTTACCAATTTCCACAACTTGCATTACTGGCATCACAACAATCCACATGTTAAAAAACAAAATAAATCGCAAAACCGCTTTAGCGGCAATGTGTGGCTAGGCATTGTTCGACGAACGGTAATTGGACCACGTTTTTTGAATACGGTATAAAATGGAGAGTTTAAAAAACGCATGGAAGTTACTGGAGTCCAATTGCAGGAGAATTTGGCGGGCTTAAATTTATCTGCAGCCATAAGAAGAAGATGCAACCTTTGCCTTCTAAAGAGTAGGGACCATATCGAAAATTAATGTTTACTAGAATAGGCTAAAATTAAACAGATACTAAAAATATTACTTATTAATAAAATTATTTTTTGTATTACTTGCTTATAAAACAATTGGTATTAATGCAAAGATAGAACAAACAAACAAAAAAGTGTTTTTCTTGAAAAAAAGTACTTTAGATTTTTTTAATTTCTCAAAAACTAGGATACATTTTGACATCCGGCTTTCTGTTTTTTATTGAAAAGTAATAAGAGCATTAAATTTTGAAAACAAAAATTATAATTAACTACATACAATTTTGAAAAAAATTAGTTTGAAACTTTTTTTCTTCAAAATTTCGAGTTTGAAAATTAATTTTTCAAAAACTATTCACTAACACAACTTTATTAAAAAAGAAAATTAAAGGAGAGATTTTTGGCTTTCCAAAAAGTTATGGCATGGTATTGTCGATTGTACCGTGGTTTTTAAATATTTTTTTTTCTGTTTAAAGTCAATTTTTTAGAAAATTACCGCTCCTGTCTAAACGGAGGGAAATAGATCCCCCTCCATACGATTTTTTTCCTGTCTTAAACCAACCTACTCGCTCCAGCTTTTTGGTGCACTCTATACCAATCACCTTACATATTGAATGTGGTAAAGCCACTGATCTCTATATATAACTGGATAGCGTATCCATACAAAAAAGTTGACTCCATTTGAAGAACTGTTATAAGTGACGTTGCCTATTTTTTTTTGTTATACTGTATGAAAGTATAACATAAAAAGTGAAAATTGACATCTTCAAACGTCAAAAAGTGAAAAAACAAAAAGGTTTAACTTTTCCGAGTTTAAAATTAATATTCAAGAGAATTCTAAAACTTTATTAAAAATGCGAACTAAAACTGATCCATCTCATGTGGTAAACTTTTCCGAACAAATTTATGGCTTTTTACAAATTCATTCTTAAAGGACACACGAATTACGTCAACGATGTGGCCTGGGAGCATGACGAAGAGTTCCTTGCCTCCGTTAGTGACGATCATTCGTGTAAGATTTGGAGTTCAGCTCACAGCTTTGAAACTGTTACAACCTTCTGCCTGTCTTAGGCTGGTATGTCAGTGCGCTGGCATCCAGACATCCAGACGAACCTGGCAAGGTGTTGGTGGCCGAAAAGAAAGGAATAATACATTTGTACAACGTCCGCTCTCAACAAGACATAATGTCCTTGGAGTCACCGAATGTTCCTCTATTGGGTGCTGACTGGTCGTTACACAATCATTTGTTTATGACGGCATTGGCTGGGGGAGATTTCATCACCTGGGACCTTCGTAGGACATGGTTAGTCTATCTTATTTTTGTTCTAGATATCGTTAGATGCTAAGCAATGTTTTATTTCATTTTAGTGGACCAGCTGATATTAAACAAATCTACGAATACGGAGGACGTACTGTGAGATTTTTGCCCAACAGTGAAGTTGTCTTTGCCAGTATTGGTCGACCCGACATAACTCTAAAGGTATACATAGCTAAATCAACTGTTCCACTTATTGAATCGTCCCTCAAATTATATGGTGGAATGTCGATGTCAAGAATTAAATAAGTTTTTGCTGAGAAAATGTGTTTTTATTTAAGAGAATGTGGAGACTTCTAAGATCCCAGAAATATAAAATAATGTTTTATTGTTAAGTTTTTCATTGATCTAATAATGTATTAATAAAATTCTATTCTGTAACATATCTAATTGTGTTTTTTTTTTTTTAATTTTCTTGGCTTATGTTTTAGGGCTGCTGAATCCTTGATATTGATAGATAAACCAAGCTCCCATTTCCAAACTATTTGCTTTATTTGAATGATTGGAACGCATTTAAGTCTCTTTTTAAGTATTCTAACTAGAATCAAAAACCATTTTCAATTCGAAAAAGGATTTCAAAAAATTTGCATATAAAAGTAGTATCATCATTTTTCCACCTTCAAAAAACTCATGAAATGTGTTTTTTGTATGCAAATTTTTCGAAATATAAGTTTGAATTGAAAATGGTTTTAAAAACCATTTAAAGGACTTAAATTCAAACTCAGAAACGTTCCAATCATCCAAAAGGACCAAATATTTTGGAAATGAGAGCTTGGTCTATCCATCAATTTCAAGAAATTTCTAAAAATTCGTAGAAATTTCTTGATATTGGTAGAAAGACCAAGCTCCCATTTCCAAACTATTTGCTTTATTTGAATGATTGGAACGCATTTAAGTCTCTTTTTAAGTATTCTAACTAGAATCAAAAACCATTTTCAATTCGAAAAAGGATTTCAAAAAATTTGCATATAAAAGTAGTATCATCATTTTTCCACCTTCAAAAAACTCATGAAATGTGTTTTGTATGCAAATTTTTCGAAATATAAGTTTGAATTGAAAATGGTTTTAAAAACCATTTAAAGGACTTAAATTCAAACTCAGAAACGTTCCAATCATCCAAAAGGACCAAATATTTTGGAAATGAGAGCTTGGTCTATCCATCAATTTCAAGAAATTTCTAAAAATTCGTAGAAATTTCTTGATATTGGTAGAAAGACCAAGCTCCCATTTCCAAACTATTTGCTTTATTTGAATGATTGGAACGCATTTAAGTCTCTTTTTAAGTATTCTAACTAGAATCGAAAACCATTTTCAATTCGAAAAAGGATTTCAAAAAATTTGCATATAAAAGTAGTATCATCATTTTTCCACCTTCAAAAAACTCATGAAATGTGTTTTTTGTATGCAAATTTTTCGAAATATAAGTTTGAATTGAAAATGGTTTTAAAAACCATTTAAAGGACTTAAATTCAAACTCAGAAACGTTCCAATCATCCAAAAGGACCAAATATTTTGGAAATGAGAGCTTGGTCTATCCATCAATTTCAAGAAATTTCTAAAAATTCGTAGAAATTTCTTGATATTGGTAGAAAGACCAAGCTCCCATTTCCAAAATATTTGGTCCTTTTGGATGATTGGAACGTTTCTGAGTTTGAATTTAAGTCCTTTAAATGGTTTTTAAAACCATTTTCAATTCAAACTTATATTTCGAAAAATTTGCATACAAAACACATTTCATGAGTTTTTTGAAGGTGGAAAAATTATGATACTACTTTTATATGCAAATTTTTTGAAATCCTTTTTCGAATTGAAAATGGTTTTCGATTCTAGTTAGAATACTTAAAAAGAGACTTAAATGCGTTCCAATCATTCAAATAAAGCAAATAGTTTGGAAATGGGAGCTTGGTCTTTCTACCAATATCAAGAAATTTCTACGAATTTTTAGAAATTTCTTGAAATTGATGGATAGACCAAGCTCTCATTTCCAAAATATTTGGTCCTTTTGGATGATTGGAACGTTTCTGAGTTTGAATTTAAGTCCTTTAAATGGTTTTTAAAACCATTTTCAATTCAAACTTATATTTCGAAAAATTTGCATACAAAAAACACATTTCATGAGTTTTTTGAAGGTGGAAAAATGATGATATTACTTTTATATGCAAATTTATTGAAATCCTTTTTTGAATTGAAAATGGTTTTTGATTCTAGTTAGAATACTTAAAAAGAGACTTAAATGCATTCCAATCATTCAAATAAAGCAAATAGTTTGGAAATGGGAGCTTGGTTTATCTATCAATATCAAGGATTCAGCAGCCCTAAAACATAAGCCAAGAAAATTAAAAAAAAAAAACACAATTAGATATGTTACAGAATAGAATTTTATTAATACATTATTAGATCAATGAAAAACTTAACAATAAAACAATTTTTTATATTTCTGGGATCTTAGAAGTCTCCACATTCTCTTAAATAAAAACACATTTTCTCAGCAAAAACTTATTTAATTCTTGACATCGACATTCCACCATATAATTTAAGGGACGATTCAATAAGTGGAACAGTTGATTTAGCTATGTATACCTTTAGAGTTATGTCGGGTCGACCAATACTGGCATAGACAACTTCACTGTTGGGCAAAAATCTCACAGTACGTCCTCCGTATTCGTAGATTTGTTTAATATCAGCTGGTCCACTAAAATGAAATAAAACATTGCTTAGCATCTAACGATATCTAGAACAAAAATAAGATAGACTAACCATGTCCTACGAAGGTCCCAAGGTGATGACATCTCCCCCAGCCAAAGACAGTCTGAGCTCCTTGGCGAATGTTCTCTCGCAAACACCCTACATACGACTCAATGCGGCCATTTTGCAGGGCAAACTGGACGTTGATACCCATGGTGTTAGCATTCATCTCCATAAGATCCAATAAGCTCTTAGCAACGCAGTTGTCGCTTGGGCAGTAAATCACCAGCCAGTTCCGTAGATTGTTGGTGGCATTTGCCAAAGTCGGCCTGTACCCCGGTCGAAATTTTTTTCCTGGCGAAGAAATGTATGTTCCTCCTCAAACTGACCACTACTTCCCGGGGAGCGTTAGACATCTGCAAACCACACTTCTCGAGAATTTGAAGAGCTGCACAGGAGTTTCGTTCACATTCCGACAGAACTTAAAAAAAATAAACAAAATATTCTGTTTTTGTACAAATAAAAATCTCACTTCAAATTACTTTTTTTTTGTGCTCAGCAAACGTCAAAAAGTGAGAATGCCTAGCAAATGTCATCTTCAATTGGAGTCAAAAAAACTGTTATACTTTCTATGGAATACACCATCCAGTTATATATAGAGATCAGTGGGTAAAGCGAGAACCAAAGATACTCGATTATAAGGATGGGGAAGTCGGAAAACATATTGAAGGGAATGTATGCGTGCCAAAGCATATACTGGAAGTTGTATTAATAAATAAATACAACTCACAAACTTCGAACACTACTCAAATTATTATCATTATTTATTATTTTGTTTTAAATTTAAATTTTCTTAATTTTAAGTGAAAAAATTAGTTTTTTGTTTTTAATAATCAATGCTTTCATCAATTTTAAATGATAGTTTAAAAACCAGATGGTTGTATATATTTTAATTTTTGATAAAATTAAAAATTACAAAGACTCATTTTTTCTTAATTTTTTTGTTTAATGTTTGGTACAGCGCTGCAGCTGAAAAAAAATTGCCGTGCCAATTATTATTTTTTTGAGTGCCACAGAGTGCCAACATAATGAATCCAAAGGTAGAACTATAATAGTCGGAAGGGCACTGAAGCTAATGTCAAAAACCAACGAAAAGTAGCTTTCCGTACCGAAAAAAGGGGAACACACCCATAATGTAACTATCATCTTTCTCTTTTTGGCATTCCTATTTCTCGGGAGCGCACCTCACTTCCGTAACCAAAGTTGAACGAAACTTGACGAAACGCTCCACTTCGCAGTTATAGTCGCGTCAAATGCTTTCCGTGTATTCGCTTGTTTTCTTCCGACCACTTAAGTGCCCCTCCGAGCATTAAGCGTGGTACACATTATCAAACCTGAGTGTCAGCCATGTTGGATATCAAACCGAACTGACAATGTGTACACGCTGAATGATGGTTTGACACTCAGAACTGCCTGCTCACAAAATTTTTTGATACTGCGTGACAACCCTCGGTTTGTTGGGTGGTTGCTCGATGATGTGTACACAATTTCATTCATGAGCCGTCATTCACGGAACAAAACACGAATTTTTGTAGTGGATCACTGGAAAAAGTGCAAACAAAATAAGAAAAAGCTCGTGTGTGTCATGTGAAAAAGGAATTAACACCGTTCGTGGCGGAAATAGCCTCAAAATAAAAAGAAACAATTTTCTGAGAGTAGTGGAATTTCTTTGCTTGACGCCCAACATAACTGATAAGTGTGTAAGCGAAAATTTTCACGCAGGTTTGATATCCAACACGCGTGACACTCAGGTTTGATAATGTGTACCACGCTTTATAGTTCTAGCTCAAGTCCGAAGAAATCGGATGTTCAAGTATGGTGGACCATATTTATTTTAGGCAACGTTTTTTAATGAAAGTGCGCGCGTTCGGCCACGTATCTTAAGCGATCCGGATTTATTTGTGTTGTTGTAATCCCTTGTTAAAAAACAGCTGATGTCAGCTAATGCAAAAACAATTCAAGGTATCTGAAAATGTTTTGGATTATGGATAGCCTATCGTTTAGCCTGCCGAACGCGAGGAATTTCAAACTTATTTTTGTACTATTTTGGTTTTCAAAATTCAATGCTCTTATTAAAATTTATAGTCAAAAACAGAAAACCACTTGATTTTGAATTTCCTCGAATACGATTACTCTTATGAAAAAAAGTAACTTAACATTTTTTGAATGAAATTTTCTAAGCTACGACCTATTGACATTTTTTCCGTAAGAATGGTCGTTCAGGAGCACAGTACACAAATCTAAGGTATTATACTGCGCACAATGAACTACAATTCTTACGGAAAAAATGTCAATAGGTCGTAGCTTAGAAAATTTCATTCAAAAAATGTTAAGTAACTTTTTTTCATAAGAGTAATCATTTTGGAGGAAATTAAAAATCAAGTGGTTTTCTGTTTTTACACACGTAAGAACAACAACAAATTAAAATTAAAATTGTCAGAAATAAAAATGGCTGGCGTGATGACTTAAATACACGTAAAAACAACACAAAATACTGACATTTGACACAAATTTTGAAATTTGCACAGAAGAAACAAAAATCAAAATTTGTGTCAAATGTCAATATTTGGTGTTGTTTTACGTGTGTTTTTGTCAGTACGTTTACATTCATTTTGTATTTCCGACAATCTCCATTTTAATTCGTTGTTGTTTTTACGTGTGTTTCTGTCATCGCGTTCCCAGCAATTTTTTATTTCAGTTCTGACAACGTGCGCAGTATAATACCTTAGATTTGTGTACTGTGGTTCAAGAGATATCCCTTTAAAAATTATTTGGGTGGCATTTGACTCCCTTTAAAATTGTAAGCAGTACTCATATCGATGGGGACTTTTTACAGTTTCCTAAGAATACCATCAGGAGGCTATATTTACCAAAATCCATTTCCGCTAATATTTATAAATTCAAATTATAAAAATCATGTGATTGGCTCAAAGTATTTTTTTTTTAAATATTTTTGGTAGTTTTATTTGGAAAAATTGACAGCCAATATTTCAAATTAAAACCTAAAATAAATTAAAACAAAAAATAGCCGTTGACGGAAAATCTCAAGGACTATATTCGTTAAATGTTTTCCTTTTTCCACTCAACGTTCAACGAATCAATGTTTGTTTGCTCATTGAAAGCATAGGTTTGTTTGTGATTAATGTCTTACTTTAATACATATAGACTAAGAGCTGGCAGCAAATTTTGTGGGTGAACGCATAACCAAAATATGAGTATGAGGGTTTGTAGGTGCATGCATCTTGATATCGAATACCAAAGTCTGGCAGGATTTTTTTGGCGCCCATAGAGGGGACGAGGGATTGAAAATAGCGGTTTTTCCATTTGTTGTGTCAAGGGTACAATCACTTCATATAATTTTAAAAAAATGGGAAATGATGCTCTGTCATTTTCCCTAAGCCCAAAGACTTTCCCCCATATTAATAAACGGAAGATAACAACGTGCTAGCATTTATACATCTGTTAACTTGTAATTCTTATTAACAAATGTGTAATAGTCTGTGACGTGTGTTTACGTACGGATAACTTTAACTCGCCAAATTCCGCGTATAGTGAACGGATAACTTCTTTACATATACACGCACACGTGTGATAACACCGTTTACTACTACCAGTATACACTTCGTAAGGCAGTACATGCATGTGACACATATATTAGAAAATCACCATAATTTGACGAAGTGGTGAATTTGGTGAAGTGATAAATACTGCAAAGATATCATATCTTTTTTAATAAGAAAAGTTATCAAACGGACAAGTTGTCTATCCGTGTGCCAGTTAACACGTGTGTTAGGGAGCGGATAGCAGGTTTTTATTAATACTGCTGTTTATTTTTAATGATCCAATTGATAATACTCAAGATAAAACCATTTTAGGCACACAATCTCGAGATAAATTTGGAGATTTGTAAGAAATTTAAAATTAACAAAAAAAAGTCTCCAAAATAAGGCCGATAAGGTTCGCTTCTAAAGGGCATATCTTGAGTTCTATGAATAGGGTCATTAAAAAGAAAGTTTGTGGACAAAGGAAAAATGACCGAGCATCATTCCTCATTTTTAATAAATGAATTGAACTGGTCTGACTCATGACACAGCAGTTTGAAAAACCGCTATTTTCAATCTCTCGTCCCCACTACGGGCGCCAAAAAAAACCTGCCAGACTTTTATATTCAATATCAAGATACATGCACCTCATATTCATACTCAGATTTTGGTTATGCGTTCACCCACAAAATTTGCTACCGGCTCCTAGACTAATAGGTAATGTAGGATATTTAATTAAAAAAGAGTGCCAAATTTGAAATTTGTCAGTGCCAATGGGTGCCATAGTGCCAAACTCATATGAAAGTGCCAGTTTGGCACTTAAGTGCCATAAAGTGCTAGCTAAGACGTTTTCCTTTTCTTCTGAGTTTGCTACCAATTAAGTTTTTGAATTTTTTTCTAAATGACCGACATCTTGAATGTCTTAAGTTTTCAAAAATGATAATATTGTGAATTTTGGTAAAATAACCACATATATAGCAAAATGCATTGGCATTACTTAAACACATTCTTAATAACATTTTAACGTCCTTAAATTTCAAAATAAAAAGGTATGTAGTTTGTAACACATATATACGTATTCTAGTGATACCAAATAGGCGTAACAATTCCCCTCTCCTCTTTTTGTGGAGGCGGACGAATAAGAAAATCATGAAATAAACCCAGGCACAGAAATAATTTTTTATTTTGTTGAGTTGTGTAATGTATTTGGACATAAATATTTTCACGATGATTTCGAGGTTAAAATATCATAAATCTATAATATTTATAATGTTATGTTTAGATAAAAAAAAAAACCTTAATTCGTTTATTAACCTTTATATCCAACCATTTTTCCTTACTACATCAACAATTTTTAATGAATGAATGTACCCAGCAAGAATTTGCTTCTAGTTGTACCTATTACAACAATGAAGCTGTGAAACAGAATCAAACATTTTCCAATATTTCCAGTCGCTTCTCCGTACCAACACTGTTGTTCTACAACTGAAAATCGAATGTATTTTTGAAACAGAAATGAGACAACACTACTACTGTCAAGATGCTACATTGTAAGTGACGTAGTAGCGTTGAAATAGACCCTAGTGCTCACAAGGAGTAGTCACAAGAGCTTATGACTTGTGATTCCTCACAAGGGGGAGAATCGGGCTCTTATTATTTTCTTTTTCTATAATGAATAAGGGTATTCATGCAACAGCATAAAGTCGTCGTTAACATGGTTAAGTTCTAAAACTTCGTAAATCCATCAAATTTTCCATACAAATTGTGACTGAATTACGAAGTTTTAAACCTTACAACGTTTACGACAGTGAAGCAAAAAACGTAGGCATAGTCAAACTGTTAGAGAAATGAAACAAGACACCATTTTGGCTTGTGGTGCTTTTATTTTTTTTGTGCAGAGATGCGTTTGTTTGATTAATATCCACGCCTTTTAATACCTTTTTTTATTATTATAAATTTCCTTAATAAAAACGACTTATCGTATTTTGTTTAGATGTTAGGATAGTATTGAGAAGAAAAGCTCAACATCCCAAATAATATATATAATAATAATAATAACACAAATCCAAAGTGCCTTTCCCATGTGCTGCGAACTGCGAATGCGGATAAATTTGTTAAGGTAATTCCAATTCCAAGCGCAAATATCAACAAATGCAAATGCACTTAAGGTATCATACTACACAGCTTGTCAAGACTTAAATTGTCGGAAATAAAAAGTGGATGTGATCGTGAGGAAGAAAACACACGTAAGAATAACAACAAATTTAAATTGAGATTGTAGAAACTCAAGTTAATTGTGAGTTGTTACCTGCTCTGGAGGAGATCACAGGTTCGGTTTTTTTATGACTCTCACAAGTTGTGATTTTAGGGGGAGAATACGAAAAAGTCACTAAATCAGTTTCACCACTTCTTTTCTTGTGACTTGTGAGGTATCAGTGATGATGGGGACAATAGGGCTATAACTCAACTTAAGAATAGGGCTTTTTGGCAAATACCAATGTTCGTTTCTAAATGTGAAACTCAGGACCTCTGCACTCATGAAATTTAGGTAACACTCATTTTTTTTTTATTTCGGAGGAAAATGTACTCCACTTAACAGAATGAGCACATGGATTTTCAAAGTTGGTTTGTCAATTTTTTTTTTCAAACAGTACACTGTCCGAAAATAAGTATATAAACAATAAAAACTATTTCCAAAAAAATTTGTTTTACTTCCTTCCATTAACTTTTATTACCAGTTTCAATATTTGAGCTTATTCAGCTGACACAAAAAAACTGCATTATTCCTGAGCCGGAGGAAAAATAGTAGTGGAGTGTAAATTTTGTTTTGGTAATTACGTCTGTAAAAGTGGCGAATTGTAAGCTGTCAATTTGGCTTTGACAATTTGGTAAAGATCTCTATTGGCAAATGAAGAATTAAGTGTAATAATAGATAATGAGAGAGCTTTATACTTTTTGTATAAGAGTTAGAGGGAGCAAAGAAATCAAGCAATTTTGTTATTTCAAAGAGCCCGGAGATCATGGTGCATTCCCGGAGTCTCCGGCCCAAAAATACCCCTGTTGGTAACCCTAACAAAAATTAATTTTAATGATTAATCAATTTCAATTTCAATCAATTTTCCTTCATTTTAGCCGTTATTTTGCAGTTATCATAGGACTTTAATCATAAGATTATAATAAAATTTTGAAAACAAAACTGATCAAATACCCATACCTACCTATAGGTAAGAAAAAAAAAGTATCGCAACATGTCTTTTTATAATTCCTGCATAGATGTAGGGAAAAGTTTAAAAACATTGCTACAAAAATAAAAAATTTGAAGTCAGCCTTGGGTAGTTCACTTGGAAAAAAAATTAAAATAATAAAAGAATATATAGTCTACATACATATCTGCATATATGTATGTCTGTATAAATCTATAAATATACCTACATATAATTTTTACCTCAACCTCATATACGTAGGTACAAACAGAATAGAGTCATAGAAAACAATTGTTTTATTTTTATTTCCTTTCACTTATTCTGGTCGTCACCATACACAACTAATCCGTTTGTCTTCCTTTCTTCCCTTACTGTTAAGAGCACAATCCTCTTTTTCTACTTATTCATTTTGCTTTTACATTTTCCTTTTATATTTCAACTCTTATATATCAAATACATTTAAATATTAGAGATAGATAGATACAAAATTAGATTAGATAAACAGAATTGGCTGATGATATCTAGTACTATAGCCCCCATATTAATAAACTGCGGATAACAACGTGTTAGCGTTAATACATCTGTTAACTAGTAATTCTTATTAAAAAATGCGTAATAGTCTGTGACGTGTGTTAACGTACGGATAACTTTAACTAGCCAGATTCCAGTGCCGAGATTCAGCTATTTCAGCGAGTGAGATGAGATGACTCGCCTAACTCGCCGACTCATCTCACTTCACGCGCAAAAGTGATTCAGCTATTTAAGTGAAATGAGTAAGTTCGAATTTAGTTTCGAACATTAGACAAAGAATAATTATAATAGAGTCAAATTCAACCTCCTGTTTCACATCACCACTAATGGACGAGAAATGAAATAACAAATACAACAATGTAATCATTGAAATATTAAAAATGGAGTATCTTTTGAATCAATTATTGTGTTTGTCGTAATTAAAGTTGAATGTGAGTTTTTTGTTGAGAAATATAATTCGATTATACATATGTGCATATGATAATAAAATAAGATTTTACAATCATTAAAAGGGTAGTTGTTTTTATCTACATTGTTGTTTTTTATTTCATTTCCTATCCATGAATAGGAATTTTTGAGAAAATCACACATACCTATCCAAAACTGGAAAATTTACCAACACATACACCAAGTCACTGCAGAAATATCTGGCGAGTATTCTGACATTTCATTTCACTCGCTCACTCACTCACTTTTGCTAACTGAATCGATTTTCGACGAAAAGTGACTCATCTCACTCACTCCCTGCGGTTTCAAATTAGCTGAATCTCGGCACAGGTATAATGAACGGATAACTTCTTAACACATTCACGCACGCGTATTATAGCACCGTTTACTACTACCAGTATACACTTCGTAAGGCAGTGCATGCATGTGACACATGTATTAGAAAATCACCATCATTTGATGAAGTGGTGAATTTGGTGAAGTGATAAATACTGGAAAGATATCATATCTTTTTTAATAAGAAAAGTTATCAAGCGGACAAGTTGTCTATCCATGTGCCAGTTAACACGTGTGTTAGGGAGCGGATACCAGTTTTTTATTAATACTGCTGTAGGAAAAATTGTACTGGTCCGCACTAAATCTGGCAATCTGAAACTGTTTAGGACTAACGAAGGAACAGGGGTAATATTTGTGCTATTCACCACTCACACTCTCTTCACTGGACGCCCCCAAACTGTAAAATCAGTCTGTTTTCGAAAATAACCCTTCAAGCAACTTTACTGAGTGCATTTTGTCGGTACTATTTCGATCCTCAAAACAATGAGTGTGGCACGCACCACAAATTCACATTAGGATATTATTTGAATTCCTCTTTTTTTGAAGTTATTTTCGTAAATCTCAGGGTGAAGATCATTTCATGTTTTGGTTTTTTTTTTTTAAGTTTATAATAAAAACAATTGTAATTATAATTTGTTCAATCTTTGCTAGTGCAAAATAGTGTGTTTGTTAATATTTTTATAGATTCCAAATAAATTTCTTAATAAATTAATCTAACTTCACATCGGCTAGAGCAGATTATAAAAGAAGGTGAATAATAATAAAAATTGCCGTTTTTTACTGCATTTTTACCTTCTTAAGAAAAGGTAGCATGTTCAAAAACAAAAACTTTTTACCTATGATCTTCTGACGATATGATTTCTCCTTTTTTATTTTCAACCCGAAATATTTTTAAATGTAGGTTCTACTTCCCACCTGGCACAGAAAACACAAACAAAGCAAAGGAACTTCAGGCCGCCGCAAGGGGGCCAGATTATCAACTTTGTACCATAGTGTCACGCCCAACCTAGTGCGATATACATACATATCTCATACAATTTCATAGAGACAATATTTTGTAGCTCGGTTGCGGTTGCGGTGCAGTTCCGATGAAGTGCAGTTCCGTTGAGTGCGGTGTTACCTTTATGCTAGTTTCCTTGAAGGGGAGTGACGGATAGACGTAAAATCCCTTCAATCAAATGAGGAATGACAAAAGAAATTACAACTGTATTTGGTTTGTATTATTACCGAAAAATTTGTTTAACTTTTCATAACAAAAAGAACTAAAGCAAGCTATAAGCCGCATTTTATTATCCTCATGATCTGATCCGGATCAGATCATGATGAATAAAACAGAAAGGATCTTAGTTATATACCCGTCTTTTTTTGCCTTATGTTTGTTTATTTTGCACGTGTCCGTTGCCTCTTTTCTTGGCCCTATTGAGACACATTCACAATAATGATTTTTGGATCATTGAAATAGATCCAGATAAAAAGCAGGATCCCATGTTGTTTTTGTAATCACTTGTTAGAAATTGACCCGGATCAGATCATATGGATAATAAAATGCGGCTATCATCTTAACTGCACTGGGCAAGGATTACAAAAATTATCTGAACAAAAAAAAATAGGTGGAAAACCAAATAAAGTCCCCGTAGACACCAAGAATTTGTGTATGCGTTTTAAGGATTCAAGACGTTCCAAGAAAAGTGTATCATTGAATTAGCTTGAAGGGAGTATGTGTGTGTGCGATACTCATTTTTGTAAGGATCCAAGAAGTATCGACAAAATGGGTCAGAGAATTAGCTTGAAGGGTTATTTCAAAAGTTTTCGAAAAAGTTTTGGGAGAGAGCGCTCATAACTTTATGAGTGATTTAGGGCCCATTCATAACTTTTATGAGCGCTCATAAATATTCACTATTAGGCGTTTTTCTTTTTCACCTCTGAGTAGAGCATGGGGCAGAGCTCGAGCTATCGGAGTTAGCTCTGAGCAGAGTATGATCAGAGCTCTCCGATATAATTTTGAAACACATCTGAGCTCTGAACTGTCATACGCTTGCGATGCGTTCAACTCAACAAAATTAAGTAATGATTTAATTTTTACCAGACAGCTGGCCAATCAAAGCCTCGAAAAATTCAAAATTATGAACTGAAATTGATGTGTCGAATGCGTCCACTTGAAATGAGTGAAAAAGAGTAAAGTTGGCTGTGCTCAGCTATTTGCTCCATTCGCTCTGTCATTTTATTCTAAGCTCATGGAGCGTACTCCGAGCTAGCTCTGGTTTAAAAAAAGAAACACAAGTTGAGTGCTCTGAGTGTTCTTAAAAAGAAACACAGATCTTTTTTTGACAGCTCAGTGTGATGCTCGGAGCTTAAAATGAAAAACGTTTATTATTGCTTGGTGAATAGGTTTGTAATGTCGTTTTTGATTGGACGTTCGGAGTACTCCTTTTCTACTCCATTTTAACTCCTTCTACTCCAAAAGCCTTCGATTGGCTGTTCCGAGCAATGTTTTCGGAGTCTTTTTCTGTTCCCGATTTCATGATGGAGTAGATTTGGAACACACGCATACATATACAGTTTTTCGTCGGACTACTTGTCAAAAGCGATAAATGCTTGAAGAAGCCATTTTATAAAATGGCGTCATTCAGTAGTGTGTGTGTAAATTTGAAAATACGATATTTTCATGTTCGATTGGAATCAAAAAGGAGTAGGACAGGCAGAAAATCCAATCGAAAACGACAAAAGCGATAAATGCTTGAAGAAGCCATTTTATAAAATGGCGTCATTCAGTAGTGTGTGTGTAAATTTGAAAATACGATATTTTCATGTTCGATTGGAATCAAAAAGGAGTAGGACAGGCAGAAAATCCAATCGAAAACGCTCTTAAGTTATGAGCGTTCAATGGATACCACCCTAGTTGTTTCCTTCAAAGAAGACTAGGTATGCCATTCATAAAGAAAGAAGTAAAAGAAGTAGGAAAATTAAAAAACATTCCGAAACTAGTAGGTCTTAAGTGACTAGTCTTTTGTCTGATGGGTTGGCATTAGTTTCCATTGACATTTTATTTTATTTTATACAGGTATTATTTGTGTTAAATTAAAACTAAAACTTTTCTATGCTATAGGTAAATATCTTACAAACTTTTCTTAGCATTCCAGGTGAATATATATGTAAAAATTAAAAGTTAAGGGAACACCAATATTATATAAAACTTAAAAAAAAAAAATAAATATCTTTAACTCATATACATAAACATTTAACAATAAAATAAGGTTGATGCCATAGCGAAATTAACACCGAAAAGTATAAAAATAGTACTTCATTCAAATTGCTTACAGATACTGTGGTGGATAGCACTGACTTTCTGGCATATTGAAGACCAAAATAAATATTTCAACACAAATAGATACATTATGTATATAGCTACAGGGTGATCAAAAAGCCATTTTAAAGATTATGTGAAGAAACTCTTTCAATATTTACTGAAAACATATTTTTTAATAAATATTTTATTTGAAGATACGTTAAAAAATTTAGGTACGCTAAACATCGATAAACTTTAGAGTTTAAAAAGGAAAGCCACTTTTATAATAAGAACTCAATACTTTCAAGTATTGAATGGATATTGAAAATTAGGTATTATTATACGTTGTCAGTATAGAGATTTTTACTTTCTGTTTTTAAATTTTTTCTTTACACCGCTGTTTGCATTGCTTGAATAAAAGAACTGTAAATCTGTGCTGTTTAATCTAGATAAATCTTATACAGAATCTCTTTCTCTGCTTAAAACTTATGTTTTTATATTGTGATTCCTACCGAATGAACGCAATGAATTTCAGCTATTTCACAACAACATTGGTAACGTAGGATAGCTCGACCACTTTTTCTGAAATTTTTTATATAAACAAAATTATTTGATTATTTAACATTTATTAAAACGAGTTTTACTTAATAAATTAATACACACAAAAAGAAAGTAAAAATAAAGGGATATAATGTAAAGACAAAAAGAATTATTATAAGGACAATTTAGCAGGATTTTATAAACATATGTAGGTATATATAAAGGTTTATTTTAAAATTTCTACATTTAAAGTTAAAAAAAAAAACAATCTAACTACTTAACACTGGACAAATTGATAAGATATAAGATTGTAAAAAAAATTTTAAGTACATACTACTTTGAAAAAAATATTAATTAAAATAAGAATAAGAAAGTTACTCACAGTTTAATTGTGATTGAAATTTACAGGATTTTTAGAGAAACCTTACCTTAAAAGTCGTGTGATATAGTCCGGCCAATTTTCGGGGAACATGACTAAAAAGAATCCCACTGCGATAAGTATAACACCTGCCAATTTCATACCAGCAAATGTAGCACCGTAAAGTACAACATCAAGAGCTTCAATAAAGAAATCTTAAATAAGTATTAAAAACAAAATTATTTCAACGCTCACCTCCAGATACTGGAACTGCTGTTATGAGGCCAAGTGTGACAAACATATTATAGGTGACCGCTGCACTAAATTGCGTTAACATATGAAACACTACAAATCAAGTAAAAAAAAACATATTTTCATGTATTTTCTATGTTATTTATGTTCAAATTCTTTCACATGCTTTACCTAATAACAGTATACTAGCAATAAGCAGTATGACCCATGACATTCGTTCCGAGGGCATACTCTCAGTTCCTGTTAAATAAAGTGCAACACAAACAGGCCAAAGCAACGCTGCATTCAAAAATCCGAGTGTTGTGAACGCAAATGCTATCTGGCCCACTGGTGGATCACCCATAACCTTCCTAAACATCACCTACAACCGAAATTCAAATTTTATTCAATGATTCAATTAACATCAAACATAAACCTAATAAAGAGAACATTCACTGTGGAGAAAATCGAACCTAGAGATTAGTTAAACAGTTCCTCAGATAGGATTGATTGTTACACAGAAAAATTCAGGGTGGTATTCACCGATAGCTCAAAACATAAGATATGAGATTAATAATAGTGAATATTTATGAGTGCTCATAAAAGTTATGAGATGATCCCAGCTAACATTCCAAATTTCCAAAAATTTACTTTTCGAATTTTTTTTTCTATGCCAATCGTTAGTGATTCGCTTGTGACAAAGTAGTTTTCGAGAAAAATTAGAAAAACTGGGGTGATATTCTGTATGGCAGAAGAGAACAAACATTTTCGTTTGTGCGAACAATATTTGCTACATGTAACTTTAAAAACGTAAGAATTCGTTCGTACGTGCGAAAGAACTTTAACGACAGCTATCTACATCACGTTTATAGTACGGCGTTAAGGCAAAGCACACAGATAAATGACACTGGAGTGCAAAAGTGGTGTTTAGCATATTTTCCATCTTTAATCGATCTTAAATACTAGGTAATTAGAGATTAAAAAGAATTTAGTTATATTGTTGGAATGCATAAACAAATTTAGAATCATGATGCTCAAATATTCACCAAGATTAAGGGCGGTATTCACCGAACGCTCATAAATTAAGAGCTTCATAAACCTATTCGCCAAGCAATAATAGCAAATATTTATGAGCGCTCATAAAAGTTATGAGATTATCCCAGCTTAAACATTCCAAATTTCCAAAATTTTTACTTTTCAATTTTTTTTGTATGCCAATCATTTGTGATTCGCTTGTGACTGTTTGTAACAGCATTAAAAAGTTTTGTGACTCGATAGTTATTGAGTTATTAACAAATTTAAATAAATGTACCAGTTAGCCATAATATTTTTGAAAACTGTAGCAGCATAGGCTTTTTTATATTCAATTAATCAGAAAGCGTTTGTGACTTCTGAATATATCAATAAAATCGTTTGTGACAAAGTAGTTTTCGAGAAAATTAAGAAAAACTGGGGTGACATTCTGTATGGCGAAAAAGAACAAATTTATCATTTGTGCGAACAATTTACTTCATGTAACTTTAAAAACGAAAGATAAATGACACTGAGTGCAAAAGTGGTGTTTAGCATATTTTCCATCTTGAATAGATCTTAAATACTATATATAGGTTATTAGAGATTAAAAAGAATTTAGTTATATTGTTGAAATGCATAAACGAATTTAGAATCATGATGGCTAAAAGTATCACTTTTGCAAAACAAAAAAAATCGTTTAAGAACCACCTTCACTCACGGTCTCAAATATTCACCAAGATTAAATCTTAAAGTAGCATTAAATACACATCCTTAAATAATATGAAATATATAAATAAATATTTTACATCAAGAAGAAATGATTTGTCAATCAATTAAGCCACGATAAAGTGTTATTTGACTTAATTATGACTTCTCTACAAATTACAATAGAATTGTTTTTTTTTTTAATTTATTCTATTCGTATTTTTATTTTTTCAGGCCTAGAGATGTGTGCCTCGCTTTTCACCACATTTTACCATTTATGAAAAGCCACCATAAAAGAAAAGAGAACTACTTTGTTTTGAATCAAGACGACTATGGCTAAAAATGATACTTATATTTCCTTAATTAATTGTAAAGGCTTTCGTTCAAGTTATATATAATTTTGTATACTAAATTATATATTTATTTATACTTTTCAACCACTTTTCTATGTTCGACTATTCACCATTTGCATTTATGTCATCGTTAACCAAATTCACAGCACCTAAAAGAAGGCAATGAAAAACAGAGGCTTTAAAGCTTAATGCTACATTTCCACCTAACGCTAATCTGAGATTAAATAAGATTTACCGCAAATCTCCTTTAAATCTTGAAGATTTACCATACAAATTTATTTCGTTAATCTTGAAGATTAGAAATTAATCTTGTTAAATCTTCCTAGGACAAATACTTTTACAAATCGAACTAACCTATTCCTGTATGGAGCTGAAGGATTCATTTATGGCTGAATTCAGTTCTTCACAGAGGAAACATTCTATCTCACTTCCTCTTTATGAGAAAAAATTAAACACCATTTTTATTTTAAAAGGGGATGTCAAAGTAAATCTTTTTTAAATCTTTTTGTGCGGTGGAAACACCAAATAGATTTATTAAATCTGAGCTGAGATAATCCTTTGGTGGAAACATAGCATAAGCGAACCAAATAAATAAAACGAAATGCGATTTGGAATGCCAACTTTCCCTTTCGCACGATTTCGTTCGTTTTTGAAAAACGAACCTTCGCTTTCATTTCGTTTATAATACTATGTTCCCACCAAAGCGAAATCTGGGTTTTCAGCTGAAAACTTTCGAGATTTCAAATAAGTGTTCACACTGCCAAAACCAAGATTTCGTTTCATATAAACACAAACTACTACCTTTGTGTTCCTATGTGCTTGTATTTCTCTCCACCCAAATGTCAAATACAATATCATACTCTCTCTTTTTGCCTGCTTGGCGTTGGAATGAAAGATCACAATTTGTATCAAAAAGCTTTTCACCATTGTGTGGTGAAAGCTGAAAATGGGTCTGTTCATAAAGATATGTTCGCATCGATACAAGATTTCATTGAGATTTCAACGAAATCTCGCATTTCGAAATCTCAAAACTGTATGGGGAAATGTGAAGATTTGGACTGAAATCTCTGAAGTCCGAGATTTCACTCTGGTGTGAACGTAGTTTACAGAACCTTGCCCCTGATTTAATTTCACCACAATATCATTTTTTTATTGTTGTGGGCGGAGCTTTGCACAGGTATGCGCTGATGCATGTGTCTCTGATTCATGATGCTGAGGTGAGTTGTTATGGAGGTGTGCAACATGTTGCAATAATAATTAAGTGTAAAAGATTAATTTTAAAATGAAAAGAGGTTTGTTTCAACTTAAAACATGGCAAATTGAGTTTGAATTTTAAATTTTTTAAATAAGACTACCATTTTCAACCAAATTATCACAGCTAGAGCCAGTTTGTTGTTTTAGTTTATGTGTACCTACATAGCAAGGTATCTACCCACCTATACTCAATCGATCGAATATAATTTGTTGCTTGTAGGTACCAACCACGGCTGGTTTTAATTCCATTGAAAATTTTGAATTAAATTGGAATTTCGGAAAAACCATCGTTTGTGACTACCTTGTTTGTTTGTGACAGCCTATTTTCCAGCTGGTCCAAGTTTACGCTCATCCCATTGCAAATTGTTTATAATTTGAGAACTTATCAAAACCATCGTTTGTGACTACCTAGTCGGTTTTATCCCGCGAGCTTCTGTGCATCATTATTTTGCAATATCGATGTTTAAAGTTGAAATACCTTGCTTATGACTTCTTATTTTTAATTTGTGTAAAAACTTAAATCGATTTTAAAAAAACTTAAGAAAAAATGGCCGGCACCAGAAATTTTGAAGCCAAAATTACATTAGAGCATAGCATGACGCATATTGTACTTTGGTCAAATAAAAATACCTGAAAAGCTCACCGATGTTAAGTAGCATCGATGTTTTCGGTTCGATATTTTATTGACATCGATGTTGGGTTCGATGGTGACATCGATGTTCACATCGATGTTTTTTCAATATCGCTCATCCCTATCTGGAAATGGAAAATACTCTTTTGTTTGTGTAATTCAGACGTCAAATTATGAAGCCGACCACCTAATTGTCATCTTCAAATGGAAGCAAAGAAACTGTTATACATTATAAGGAATACACTATCCAGTGTATTATAGAGATCAATGCACTCTTTACGTTTGTTATTCCGTTTCATTTAACAATTTGTGAATGAAAAGAAACTACGAATACAACAAATGTTAGCAAACCGATCTCGGGGAGTGATACCAACGGAGATTTAACGTCTTCCTTATGGATTATCTTTGTATTACATGTTATACAGTTAAACTGGTATACACAAAAGTGATCAGCTTCATAATATAACAATTCTTCAAATGGAAGCAATTTTTTGTATCGATACACTATCCAGTGTATTAGATCAGTGTGTCCAGTGTGTTATAGAGATCAGTGCACATTACCCACAAGCTGCAACCACAGACAAAAGACAAAAAAGAACAAGATTTTTTTTTCTTCCAAGGCACATTTATTTGGTATCAATACGAATGGATACAATAATAAACTAATTTGCACCAGGGATGAAAAATCGTGTTTCAGCAATGAATTGAACGATAAAAAAATAAAATGTTTCGGATTGTACTTTTTGATTTGCTTCATCAAAATAATATTTTGTCCACATTTGCTGTTATATGATCGTATGTTATGTACCTATGTCCAATAGATTAAATAATTTGTGTAACTATTTATTGTTTATTATAGACTAAGAGCTGGCAGCAAATTTTGTGGGTGAACGCATAACCAAAATATGAGTATGAGGGTTTGAAGGTGCATGAATCTTGATATCGAATACAAAAGTTTGGCAGGATTTTTTGGCGCCCGTAGAGGGGACGAGAGATTGAAAATCCTAGTTTTTCCATATGTTGTGTCATGGGTATAAACACTTAAATACATTTTTTTTAAATGGGAAATAAGTCTAAGAAATTCTAAGTCTAGAAACTTCATTTTTAACGATCTGATAGATAATAACCAAGATATAACCATTTTAGGCGCACCATACCAAGAGATATTTGGGGATTTTAAAAAAATTAAAAATCAACAAATAAAAGTCTTCAAAAAAAGGCCGATAAGGTTCGTTTCAAAACGCATATCTTGAGTTCTGTTAATGCGATCATTAAAACGAAAGTTTGTGGACTAAGGAAAAATTACCGAGCATCATTTCTCATTTTTAATAAATGATGGCAAACCCGCTATTTTCAATCTCTCGTCCCCACTATACGGGCGCCAAAAAAATCCTGCTAGACTTTTGTATTCGATATCAAGATGCATGCACCTACAATCCCTCATATTCATATTTTGATTATGCGTTCACCCACAAAGTTTGCTACCGGCTCTTAGAATATTATGTTACTTAGCATATTAGGTACATACATATAGGCGAAACTTTTAATACAAAACTGTAGGAATTTGTTGCAATATCCTTCAATTCCGCGAGATTTAATATTGACGAACTTAATGTTTTCGATTTTTTAATAATTGCGAGATTGTTAAAATCGGGATTTTGTAGATGCCATTTTCCTAAATCTTCTCGAACAAACTGTTTTAATCATATTTATTTCTTCTGTTATTCGTTGTCAGCCTCGGTTCCACAGTGTACATTTTGAAAGGTCATATGATTTTCTTTTAAATTAACGTTATCTTTCTCGTTGAATGCAAAAGTGTATCAAATTTTTTAAAAGTGTATTTGTGTACTTAAGCAACGTCGAGTGTATCGAAAAAAAGTTCAATTGTATCGACTTTTGCAACCCTGATTTGCACTAGCAAAGATTGAACAAATTACAATAGCAATTGGTTTGTTATTATTAACCAAAAATGTTTTTTCAAAGTTTTCACAACAAATTGTACTAAAACAAGCAAAAGCAAAGGCCTTCACCGCACGACAAAAAAAAATCAATTAAAAAAAAAAAAAAATAAGTGGGGATAAAAAAAGGAATCCCTGAGCGCGAGACTCATTTTTTTAAGGATCCAAGAAGTACCGACAAAGTTGGGGCAGTGAATTAGCCAGTCTATATTTCTTGAGCGCTCAGAAATTTTCCTCTATTTTTTGACAGAGCAGGAGATCAAATAAAAACAGAACTCTTCATATAGAAGTCAAAACAACTCTCTTTTTCTTTCCTTCCTATGTAATTTACTGCGACAAAAAATGGGTGAGCAAGCGAATCCAAAAAATTTGTGGCGCAGTTTTTAAGGGGAAAAGTGAGGAATTTTTGAGAGAAATCCTGTTTATACTTCTGAGCCCTCTGAGTCCTCTGAGATCTCAGAAATATAAGAAGTCAGAGCATGGGCTTATATTGCAAAGGTTAAAAGAAATTGTTGAGAAAAAAAAATGCGCAATTCACACTTGTCCAGTTTATATTTCTGATCTGCTCAGTTGAGCGCTCTGATATATAAACTGAACAACTGAAGTGGCTTATGGTGCTGGTGTGGCTTTGACCTGCTACAGAAAAACATTGAACACACACACACAAATACAGGATTTCGAAACAAAAAATCGCATACAAAAATGACACAACGCAATCATAAACGAAAAATTTGGTTCTTTTCGTTCTGCAGAACGTTTGACGGGTGAAATTGATATTTGTAACAGATTGTTTGGAGAAGTCTACACTCCTTTTTAACACACAATTAATTACCATAGACCAAGAGCCGACAGCAAATTTTGGGAGTGGAGGTATAACCAAAATCGGGGTATGAGGGATTATAGGTACATGTATCGTGATATGGAATATGAAAGTCTGGCAGTTTTTTTTCTCAGCCTTTGGTGGGGGTGGGGGTTTTAAAACCGCTTGATTTCCTTTTTATATGGTAGGGTCATTAACACTTCAATGCACTTTTAAAAAATAGGATATGATGCTCTGTCATTTTCCTTAAGTCTCAAGACTTTTATCTTGGTGATCCGATAAATAGAACCCATGATTTAACCTTTTTAAGCAAATATTATTTGCGTTTTTGTGGAGACTTTATTTGTTGATTTTTTGTTTTGCTGAAAATCTCCAAAAAAGGGATGATGAGGTTCACGTAAAATGGTTATATCTTGAGTTCTATTAATCGGGCATTCAAGGTTGTGGTGTTTATGCTTAGAAAACATGACAGGGAATCATATCCAATTTTCTTAAAAATTAATTAAAAGGTTAAAACCCCCAAAATAAATCAGGGGATCTAGCACTTTTTAATCTCCCACCCCTCCCAAAGGCTGAAAACAAAACCTGCCAGACTTTGGTATTTGATATCACGATACATGTACCTATAATCCCTCATATGTCGATTTTGGTTATACCTCCACTCCCAAAATTTGCTGTCGGCTCTTAGACTACCATTTATTGTATGCGGAAAAGTGCCATTTGTGTTTTTTCGTATTTATTTTTGTCGTTTCTTTTATTTCAGCATGGCTGCCGATAATTTGTTTGCATTTTGTATTTATTCTAATTTTTTGAATTTATGAAACTGTCAGTGTATATTTTTCTGCTTCTTTTTCGTAAGCATTTCTTTGTATTGTTGGAGAGCACTGATCTATATAATACACTGGATAGTATATCGATACAAAAAAATTCCTTCTATTTGAAGAATTGTTATATTAGCTGTGTTTTTTTGCATGTCCATATGGAGTTTGGCGAAAAAAACGACATCGGGAAATTTCAACATATGTTAACCTTTTGCATTGGTCTGTCATTTTGTTTTGAATTATCTTACCAACAAACATTTGAAATTTCTATATAAATCATCGATAACACAACGATAATCGTAGTTTGGCATTACCGCTTTTATCGGGACAAAAGTTAACTCCAGATAATTATCTGGACTTATCTAACTCTATATGGACATAGTTGTTGTTGTAAATAAATAAAATAAATTGGGTGGCGCAACAGCTCATGGAGAACCAGGGCCTAGTGACTTACAACTCACAACCATTCCTGTGTGCGTGTTTGTTGGCAGGAATGGAGGGGACCTACAGTTTTTTGCCGAGTCCGAACGGCTAAATGAGAAGCACTTTTTCATGACAAGTATACTCTTGGAGGATTTGTCAGTTCCTCGCAAGAGGCAGTACCTCGAATAAAACATTTTCTGTTTTTAGGTGGCACGGCTGGGAATCGAACCCACACCTTCGGCATGACAGTTCTACGCACTAACCATCAAGCCACGAGGTACTACTACTACTATAGTTGTTGTTGTTTTTAACATGTAAATTGTTTTGCTTTGTTGTCGTTTTTTCACACAATTTTATTTGGAGATGCAAAAAAAACACAACTATTATGAAGCTGACCACTTTTTTATATACCAGTATAACTGTATAACACTGTATAACTGTATAATCCATTAAGAAGACATCAAATCTCCTTTCGTTTCGGCCCCAAGATCTGTTTGATAACATTTGTTGTGTTCGTAATTTCATTTCATTCACAAATTGATAAATGAAACGGAATAACAAACGTAAAGAGTGTGACAATGAGGTAAAATCATTTAAAAAAATACAGACTATGCAATCGCATCCTCCTCATCATAATTATTCATCAGCTGTTTTGCTCATGTTTCCAAACTGCAATGATTTATCTCATTCCACTTGGTCATTATACAAAAAAAAAAAAAAAAAAATACACCAAACGCACACAGTGAATAACTTAAAAATAAAAAATAATAAAACAAACTTCCACAAAAGTTTTTTTTTCATATCATGGTCTGTTTCCCTTTCTTCAGATTGACATCTGCAAATAGGGATGAGCGATATTTATCGATACTAGCAAAATATCGATGATTAGTCAACAGATATCGGTATTTCAACATCGATATTAACATCCAAAACATCGACCCAAAAACAAACAAATAGTTAGTCCCCTATTACACGATGATTCTTTGCGTCTGACTCTTGTCAAAATTCAATGAGTACGAAGGTGAAATCCGATGTTTTTTCTCCTTCGCACTCATGAAAATTCGAAAAGAGTCAGACGCAAGGAATCAACGTGTAATAGAGGTCTTAGTACGAAAATGATTGATTCTGTTAGTAAAATGTAGATGGAGTGACTTTCATAGTTTTTAAGGCATCTGTTACATTTGGAATCTTTTGAAAAAAGAAAATATCAAAGGTTCTCTCAAACCAAACTGAAAAATTCAGAACCACAACGAATTTTTCGATGTGCAAAAAGGCACAGATATAAGTTTACACATGAAGTGCCTTTCAATTTTGCTTCCATCAAATTTGTTTTGTGTTCAAATCTCCGTTTGTGGAAAAGAAATATTTTAACATCGCCTTTTAAACCATACAAGTTCTTATACACACTTTTGTAAGCTAAAATATCTTGCGATATCGAAAGATAACAATTGACACATGAAATTCTTGCAATATTGCTTCTATCAAATCTGTTGACGATAATTTTTGCAAAATACTAATTTTAACATCAATTTCCACGCATTGAAATAATAGATGCTCAGAAAGACCCAGTTTACACCAATGCAAGTTTTTGCACACACCTTCGTGTTTTGCAAAATCGATATATTCGAAAAAGCCACAGATAACAGTTTACACATAAATTCCTTGAAATATTACTGCAAAATACATATTTAATATCGATTTTCACGAATTTTAATTATGGATGGTCAGAAACACCACACCTTACTGTGAAACAAGATTTTGAAATATCGGTTTTCAAAAAGGGCACACATAACAGCATAACACATGAATTGAAATGGAAGCAAAAAAACTGTTATACATTATAGAGATCAGTGTTTGAGACCAACTAAAAAAGTCACTTAGCATCAGCAGCGTACTAGGCTTAAGGAAATTTTAACTAAGCGAAATTTTGAAAGCTCTCTTACTCCACTGCACTCTTGAATTAACTTTGTCAGATAACAAATTATTTTTAAAAATCGGTGCCTCTTAGGTCATTCTCTTTTCCATACAAAGCAGAATTGGAGACACCAAACTCCAAGACCAATAATGACGTGATATATATCGTGGGAAAGGTATTTTTATGAACTACAATCGTTACTAAAAAGTTCATTTCAAAATTCAAATATCTACATATGTGAAAAAAGTTATTCGCTGATCGAAATTGTGTTTCAGCGCATTTTGGTGTGAAAACTCTCCTTAACAAGCTATTATCCTTTTGGAGATTTGAAATTACATCTTTTAGTACCTATCGTAGTTCATAAAAATACTTTTCCAACGATATATATCACGTCATTATTGGTTTTGGAGTTTGGTGTGTCCAATTCTCCTTTATATGGAAAAGAGAATGGCGTAAGAGGCACCGATTTATCACCTCAGACAAAAAATTTTATTTTAAGGTATAGAATTTTGATTTTAGATGTTTCTGACTTTAAAAAATGATTTTGGGACAGACACCCTAATATATATTTATATGACTTTTATTGAAAACAATTAAATTGCTTCTTTCACTTATTATTTAAACTTCTACATTTATCGTCCGATTTTGAAAAACATTAGCTCAAATCTTTGTTAAAAAGATTGTTTTTCACTTGAGTACTTAAAATTATTTTATATATTTTTTTTTCTATCCATATGGAGCAACCAAAAAATAGAAATTTTTCAAAAATACTCGTTTTTGAAACTTTGAATGCCTGTAACTTATAAAAATTTCAGTTCGACTTATACAAGCAGTAAATTGTCGGAAGGAGACAGAGCACATCATTCAGAAAATACACATTTTATATAAATTTGCTACGCTAGCCGGTAGCGAGGTTTATGGGAATATCTGAGAAAATGATTTTTGCGCATATCTCGAAAACCCTTCTTTGGAAAAAAAATAATTTTGATTTTCGTGCTCAGTGACCCAAAATTTGTCTAGAAAATAAATTTTTTCTAAGGACCCTACCATGACCCAAAATTTTGTAAAATAGTGTAATCTGGGATTTAAGGAAAAAGATTTATGTGGTGTTTCCACCGGATGAAAAGATTAAAAAGAAGATTAATCTGGCAGTACACTTCAAAAGCAAAAGAGGTTTCCTTTTTTCTTATGAAGTGGAAGTGAGATAGAATGTTTCTTTTGTGTCAAACAATGGAGAACGAATGAATCCTTCAGCGCCATATAAGAATAGGTTAGTTTGATTTATTTAACTATTTGTTCTAGGGAGATTTAACAAGATTAATTATAAATTTTGTAGATTAACGAAAACAATTCGTATGGTAAATCTTGGAGATTTAAAGAAGATTTGAGATAAATTTTATTAAAACTCGTGTTAGTGTTCGGTGAAAACGTAGTATAATGCTATGTTTCCACCAAAGGTTTATCTCAGTTTAGGCTAAATAAATCTTTTTGGTGTCTCCACCTTACAAAAAGATTTAAAAAAGATTATCTTTGGCAGCACCTTCAAAAATGCAAATGACGTTTCAATTTTTCTTATGAAGTGCGAATGAGACAGAATGTTTGACTGGTGTCAAACAATGAAGAACTGGATGCGAGTCTCGAATGAATCGTTCAGCACCATTTAAGAATAGGTTAATTCGATTTGTAAAACTTTTTGTCCTATGCTATATTCCCACCAAAATGAAATCCGAGATTTCGGTTGAAATCTTTTGATATTTTGAGCCACTGGAACAAGGTTTCATAGAAATTTCAACGAAATCTCAATAAAAACTCTGGATTGCAACGAAATTTCAATGAAATTCTGCTTCACCATTTTGAAATCTCGAAATATTTTAGCTGAAATCTCGGATTTCGTTTTGGTGGGAACAAAGCACTAGGACGATTTAACAAGATTAATTTCTAACCTTCAAGATTTACGAAATATGTTTGTATGGTAAATCTTCGAGATTTGCAGGAGATTTGTTGTAAATGTTATTAAAGCTCAATTGTAGTACTACGTACAGTACCCATCGTTTCAATGATATCTGTTTCATAATAATTATCATAAAGATGAGATTTGAGACTGAGATAAAAATCTTTGCATCCACCCAATGTCTCTAGTTTGTATGTTCTAATTTAGTAGAATCGCATGCATGGCTAAAAATGGACTGTTTATTCTACACATCCCAAAACAACTATGTGAATACGATAATGCTGGGGAGCTATTCTTATGTTTTTATGATTTTTTAGTGACGCTTTGTGCACCTACATACACCTTTTAGATAATTTTGTCTGCTGATTTAATGGGGCATATTCATATAGATTTTGTTTAAGCTGCGGCTAGACAAAATTGGAGTTTACCTGATGAAGTTTCAATATGATTATCCAGAATTGTCTAGCAACATTTTATGCTACATTTCCACCTAAAGCCTAGTACGCTGCTGATGCGAAACGAAAAATCCCATACAAAAATGACACAACGAAATCATAAACGAAAAATTTAGTTTCACCTTTCGTTCTGCAGTACGCTGTTCGATGAACGAAATTGAAAATCGTTGCATATTTTTTGGAGAAGTCTACACTCTTTTTTCGCACACAATTAATTACCCAGGCCATTTATTGTGTGCGGAAAAATGGCATTTGTCAGTATTTTTGTTGTTTCTTTCATTACAGCGTGGCTCTCTGTGCTCTTTGTTTTCAGTTGCATTTGTTTTGAATTGGAGTAACTGTCAATGAATATTTTTTCCCTACGTTTTCGTAAGCATTTCCTTGTCTTGTTGGAGACCAACTAAATATTTCGTTTCGCATCAGCTGCGTACTAGGCTTAGCGCTAATCTGAGCTTTAATAAGATTTACCTCAAATCTTCTTTAAATCTCGAAGATTTACCATACAAATATATTTCGTAAATCTTGAAGATTAGAAATTAATCTTGCTAAATTTTCCTAGGACAAATACTTTTACAAATCAAACTAACCTATTCTTGTATGGCACTGAAGGATTCATTCATGGCTGAATTCAGTTCTTCACAAAGGAAACATTCTATCTCACTTCCTCTTCACAAGAAAAAATGAAACACCATTTGCATTTTTAAATCTGCTGTCAAAGTAAATCTTTTTTAAATCTTTTTGTGCGGTGGAAACACAAAAAAGATTTATTAAATCTGAACTAGGATAAACCTCTGGTGGAAGCATAGCATTATACTACATTTCCACCTAACACTTATCTGAGCTTTAATAAGATTTACCTTAAATCCTGAAGATTTACCAGAAATATATATTTCGTAAATTTTGAAGATTAGAAATGAATCTTGTTAAATCCTTCTAGGATAAATACTTTTACAAATCGAACTAACCTAATCTTGTATGGCGCTGGAACACTGATCTCTATAATACACTGGATAGTGTATTCCTTATAATGTATAACAGTTTCTTTGCTTCCATTTGAAGATGACAATTAGGTGGTCGGCTTCATAATTTGACGTCTGAATTACACAAAAAAAAAGTATTTTCCAGGTAGGGATGTGCGATATTGAAACAACATCGATTTCAACATCGAAGACCAAACATCGATGTTTATAAATATCGAACCGTAAACATCGATGCTACTTAACATCGATGTTTTTTTCAGATGTTTTTGTTTAAGTTTTTTGTTTGACCAAAGCAAAAAATGCGTCATGCTATGCTCAAATGTATTTTAGCTTTCAAAATTTCTGGTGCCAGCTATTTTTTCTTAAGTTAATGTTGCAAAACATCGAAATCTTTATTATCGATATTTTGCAAATATCGATTGAAATCGCTCATCCCTATTTACAGATGTCTATCTGAAGACAGGGAAACAGACCATGATATGAAAATATAAACTTTTATGGAAGTTTGTTTTATTATTTATTATCTTTAAGTTATTCACTGTGTGCATTTGGTATATTTTTTTTAGTATAATTACATAGTGGAATGAGATAAATCATTGCAGTTTGCGAACAAGTTGAGCAAGACAGCTAATGAATAATTATGATGAGGAGGATGCGATTGCATATTCTGCGTTTTTTTTAAATGATTTTACCTCCTTGTCACACTATTTACGTTTGTTATGCCGGATTTACACGATTGGAAAACTGCCAGTATAATGACAAAAGCAACAACAAAAGAATGGACAAATTCATGCCGGATTTACACGATTGGAAAACTGCCAGTATTATGACAAAAGCAACAACAAAAGAATGGACAATTTCATTCTTTTTGTCATTATACTGACAGCTTTCCATTCGTGTAAATCCGGCATCATTCTTTTTGTCATTATACTGGCAGCTTTCCATTAGTGTAAATCCGGCATTATTCCGTTTCATTAACTAATTAGTGAATGAATTTTAATTACGAACACAACAAATGTTAGCAAACAGATCCCGGGGGGTGAAACGAACAGAGAATTGATGTCTGTTTAATGGATTATCTTTATATTACATGTTATACAGTTATACTGGTATACAAAAAAGTGGTCAGCTTCATAATATAACAATTCTTCAAATGGAAGCAATATTTTTGTATCGATACACTATCCAGTGTTTTATAGAGATCAGTGCGCTGGAAGAATTCATTCATGGCTGAATTCAGTTCTTTACAAATGAAACCTTCTATCTCACTTCCTCTTCATAAGAAAAAATGAAACACCATTTGCATTTTTAAAGATACTCTCAAAGCATGGTATAAGAATAACAAGGTATGCTTGACAGCTCAGGCAGTTGACTCGTGACGTAATTGCGAGTGAATGATCTCAATTGTTTGTCATTTATGGCAAGGAAAGTAAATACAAATTGTTTATATTTTGAAGCAATTTGCTATTAAAACTCAAAGTAAAACAATAGATTATTTATGTTTTGAAGTTATGTTTTGTTAAATTTCAAGTAAAACAATAAATAATTTATTTTTTAAAGCTATGTGTTGGTGAACACTCGCTATGACGTCACACAAAACAAAATATGGCGACCCTTCATCTCTATACAACATACCTTGTATTTTTATACCATGCTCTCAAAGTAAATCTTTTTTAAATATTTGTGTGCGGTGAAATGCCTAATAGATTGATTAAATCTGAACTGAGATAAGCCTTTGGTGGAAACATAGCATTATGCTATGTTTCATTTGTGAAGAACTGCATTTAGCCATGAATGAATCCTTCAGCGCCATATAAGAAAAGGTTAGTTTGATTTGCAAAAATATGTGTCCTAGGAAGGTTTAACAGGATTAATTTCTAATCTTCAAGATTTTCGACATTAGTTTGTATGGTAAATCTCCGATATTAAAAGAAGATTTGAGGTAAATCTAGTTAAATCTCAGAATAGCGTTAGGTGGAAATGTAGCACTAAACAGCATTTATGAATGTGCTCCAATATGTTTTCAAACGTGCTTATATAGTTGTAAAACAAATCAAATATAGCCATGCAAGCGGCAGCGGAAGCTGTTCATAAAATATATGCATACCCGGAATACAGCATATCCAGCAGCTGCTAATGCAGCCAGGACAACACCACTCAAAGTTGGACTCTCTGTTATGCCATCCATATAAGCGAGCAAAGCAATTCCAGTATCACACAATATAACTGCAACAATCTAATCAGAGATATACGGAAATCTGTTTAAATTCAAATATTGTTTTGTACTCGCTTACCCTTACTCCAACGAATTGTTCATGTAGAATAACCCAAGACAAGAGATAAACGCATGCAACATTAGTTGCAAAAAGAGCTAAGGCATCCGTTGCGAAAAGAACTCGTAAGGATAGTGTATAGAGATATGTCGTCACTATCCAAAGAATGCAGAAAGATAGACAACGGTTAAGGAAACGTCCTAAAAAACGTAAAGGTGGTTAAAAAAAAAAAATTGGTACTGAAAAAAGTTTCACTACTTACCGATTGTAAAACCCCGATCTCGAAAACCTCTCAAAACATCACCTAAAATCTCTCCAGGCTTATCACACTTCCTGACCGCAACCCTTCCAAGTACATAAATTGGAAAAAATAAGAACGCAAAATTCGTAAAAAACCAAGAAGCAAAAAATGGAGCATTGAATATGGTTGACGTTAAGGTGGTACGCGGAACGTGGAACATCTTTGTGGCATCTTCGACTTCGGTGACGCCGGATCCAAAACCCATAACCTCGTCATGGTCAACTGCGTCTCCGTCATCATTTAAATCATCCATATCTATTTCATCGGGATTAATGTATGCACTGCGACTAAGGTACAAGAACTTGATGCAATGTGTAGCCCCGACCCATGAGGCAGTTACCAATATAGTAACACATACTCCAAAGTACATCTGAAAGGATGCAAACGATGCTTGCCTTACCATATAAAGAGGCTATTGATCTAAAAAGCATCCAAACCTTTTGTGCCAGTTCAGAACAGCATCTCTCCTTACAGACTCTCAATCTCTTGAAATTCGCGACAGTTGTTTCGGGTAGATCTGTGGTTGGCATTTCAGCATCGATACCTCCACTACTGCTGTACCCCCTGCAGTGCTCTCGTATTTCATGAGAAATCTGTTGGTGTTGTATTATTATTGACTCAGTTGGATCTTGCTGACTTGATGACACTGAGTCCTGGTGAGCAATTTGAGGGTTGCTGGTATTGAGAATGTTACTGAAACCACCGTAAGGACCATTTGGTGAATCACCAGTTACTACGACAGATGGAGTTCTACCCCGCTTTGGGTTGAATATAGCGGGTATTTCCCCGTCTCGTGTCATTATTCGCGTCCAGTACTTATTACCATATTAGTTAAGAAAAAGTTTTCCTCTCGTTCGATTCCTTTTTGATTGCAAAGTAGCTAAAAAAAATTAATAAAAAAATCAATTACTTCAACTTTGTGATCGTTAGGAAAGTGTTAGCAAAGATTATAAGTACCATAACAACAAGTAGTTTAATAAATAGAATTATGCCGAATATAATAAATTTAAAACAACAAGTAGTTTAATAAATAGTATAATGACGAATACAGTGTGCTTGGTGATACTTCAAAACTCTAGAGCTTGTAAGTTGAGTCCAAAGAATAAAAAAATAGTTTTGGAAGGGAGAAAAATCCTTTAGCTAACTCTTAGGCCGGAAAATAATTTTCTTTTATATTCTTTTTAAAAGGTTATTTTGATTGATAGTTTTTGAGAGACTAGTTTTCAAGTGCAAAGTATTGATGGAAACAATGATTTTTTTTAATACATTCCTTTTTTCATTGTAATTCGCTCTAATTCTAATATTTGATGCACTTAACAATTTTAAGTCAAATACTGAAAACCGGATTCCAAAAGGTTTTCTAGTTTTAATGAAAACATAAAACAACTAAATCAACCTCACTTTTTCAGGCCAGTTAGTTTGTTATTATTGTCTGTTACAACACTACTCGTTATTACAAATTTACAAATGCTTTCCCTTGAACAGCTGTATTTTGTAGACTTATCGGTCTACAGAAATTATTTTGACCTAAAATTTAAGCCAATTTAGTTTTGCAATGAATCGTAATACGTAATTGCAGTTTAAATGAGTCCTTGAGGGTCAAAATTTTCAATAACTGAGAAAAGCGAGATAGATCGTGGTATTTTAAATTTTTGAGAATGCTGCGTTAAAAGGGCTCGAGGTCGAAGCTTGGATTATTCATATAATGTCTGTTCGTGTACTTCCGAAAACTACGAATCTCTACGAATTTAATTTTTTTTATATAAGCTTTGACAGAACTTTGGGCTAAATTCGTAGAAATTCGTAGTTTTGTGAGGTACGCGAACAGACATAATGTAAATAAGTGAACAAAAAAACACAACTACCAGATTTGATGCAAGGATTCCTTTAACAAACAAAGTTTCCGCACTGTAATTAGTGAAGAAGATTTGGTTATTTTTATTTTTATCAAAAACTAAAGAACATTTTAGCATATATGGTTTTCAACATTTGACATAAGATAATAATAAACATTGAATATATATAATAAAAAATAAAATCTTGGGTCAACATAGACGATTCTGGGCTCAAATTGATGCAGGAAAAAATCGACAATTACTGAAAAAAGCACGAAAATCCTGCGGTTTTTTAAAACTTTTTACCATGTTGCGTTCGGCGCTCAAGCCTAGTACGCTGGTGATGCGAAACAAAAAATCCCATACAAAACTGATACAAACGAAAAATTTAGTTTTAAGCCTAGTACGCTGCATGTGCGAAACGAAAAATCCCATACAAAAATGACACAACGAAATCATAAACGAAAAATTTAGTTTTACTTTTCGTTCTGCAGTACGCTGTTTGATGAACGAAATTGAAAATTGTTGCATATTTTTTGGAGAAGTCTACACTCTTTTTTCGCACACAATTAATTACCCAGGCCATTTATTGTGTGCGGAAAAATGACATTTGTGTTTTTTCGTGTGTATTTTTGTTGTTTCTTTCATTAGAGCGTGGCTTTCTGTGTTCTTTTTTTTTCAGTTGCATTTGTTTTGAATTTTTGAATTGGTGTAACAGTCAATGAATATTTTTTCGCTGTGTTTTCGTAAGCATTTCGTTGTCTTGTTGGAGACCAACTAAAAATTTCGTTTCGCATCAACAGCGTACTAGGCTTTAAGCTTAGTACGCTGCTGATGCGAAGCGAAAAATCCCATACAAAAATGACACAACGAAATCATAAACGAAAAATTTAGTTTTACTTTTCGTTCTGCAGTTCGCTGTTCGATGAACGAAATTGAAAATTGTTGCATATTTTTTGGAGAAGTCTACACTCTTTTTTTCGCACACAATTAATTACCCAGGCCATTTATTGTGTGTTCGGAAAAATGACATTTGTGTTTTTTCGTGTGTTTTTAGTTGTTTCTTTCATTACAGCGTGGCTGTCTGTGTTCTTTTTTTTCAGTTGCATTTGTTTTGATTTTTTGAATTGGTGTAACTGACAATGAATATTTTTTGCTGCGTTTTCGTAAGCATTTCGTTGTCTTGTAGGAGACCAACTAAAAATTTCGTTTCGCATCAGCAGCGTACTAGGCTCCAAGGTCAAAAAACCTGGATTCTTACTTGTTTATTTGGACAACATCATAAACAACTAAGCAAAAAATCAGAACTACCGGATCTGACGCAAGGTCTAATGTATACACTTACTGGACTAATAGGAAGATGGATAGACTTTGCTTTATTTTATAAAAAGTATTACAATGCTTTGATTCAGAATATGGGCATGACAAAATTTGGCGTCAGCTGCATATGATATATCATAATAAAGAAAATATTTTGAATAAAAGGAATAAATTATGAAAAAGACAATAGTCCCATCATCCACACCAGGGTTGCCACTTTACTGCAATTGCAGTAGATATACTGCATTTTTTTCTCAAAATCAATCTGCTGCCTTAAAATAAAATCTACTGCACTTGATTTTACGAACAAAATTACCCTTCACGCTTCAATAATAATATGAATGTTTAATTTATAGCTATTTTGTTTGTTCTTTTTATGTTTTGAAGAAAAACAAATGTTATACTTTATGTATTTATCAGTTTTGTTCGTATGACATAATTTAGTTTTTTTGAAAAAAATAAATAAAAAAAGATATCTACTGCGAAAATATTGAATCTACTGCACTTTTTTTGAAAATCTACTGCGAAAAATTTTCCGAGAAGTGGCAACCCTGATCCACACCGAGATTGGCAAAGGGGTTGAGAAGAAGGTCTTCCTCTTCCTCAGTCATTTCAGTTTTTGTATCTTTCTTGTCTTTATTGTAAATGTTTTTTGTCACTGGCGACTTCTCCCCTCGTTCGTTTCGAGGGGCCAAGCCCACGCCGGCAGCCGCGACTTCCACCGACGGTTTAGCGTATATCCCCGCTAGTTTGTTTTCTGTTTTGTGTGTCTTGTCCATGGTTTTACGTTGTGGGTTCCTCTTAGTTGGCTTAGAATCCTCAGCTGTCCAGCTGCGGACCTCCTGATCAGTCTAACTGTTCGTGACGTATTGTCGTCTAGCCTAGCTTGGTAGAAAGTACTCGCAGTTGGGTGAGAGCCAGGCGGAGGCAAGAGGCCGTCCTTTCCTTTCTTCAGCTTCCCTTGAGCAGTCCCCAATTTTGGCTCGTCCTGAGTGTGTCAGTTCCCGTAGTTCCCGTCCGTGATGGATTGTCGTCTAGCTTAGCTTGGTTGGACGTATTCGCAGTTGGGTGGGAGCCAGGTGGAGGCAAGAGGCCATCCTTTCCTTTCTCCACCTTTCCTTGAGCAGTCCTCCAAGAGTTCGGCTCGTCCTGAGTATGTCAGTACCCGTATTTACCGTCCGTGACGGATTGTCGTCTAGCCTAGCTTGGTAGAAAGTACTCGCAGTTGGGTGAGAGCCAGGCGGAGGCAAGAGGCCGTCCTTTCCTTTTTTCACCTTCCCTTGAGCTGTCCCCAATTTTGGCTTGTCCTGAGTGTGTCAGTTCCCGTAGTTTCCGTCCGTGACGGATTGTCGTCTAGCTTAGCTTGGTTGGACGTATTCGCAGTTGGGTGGGAGCCAGGCGGAGGCAAGAGGCCATCCTTTCCTTTCTTCACCTTTCCTTGAATAGTCCTCAAGTCCGGCTTGTCCTGGGTCTATCCGTAGTCGTATTTACCGTCCGTGACGGATTGTCGTCTAGCCTAGCTTGGTTGGACATACTTGCAGTTGGGTGAGAGCCAGGCGGAGGCAAGAGGCCATCCTTTCCTTTCTTCACCTTTCCTTGAATAGTCCTCAAGTTCGGCTTGTCCTGGGTCTGTCCGTACTCGTATTTACCGTCCGTGACGGATTGTCGTCTAGCCTAGCTTGGTTGGACATACTCGCAGTTGGGCGAGAACCAGGTGGAGGCAAGAGTCCATCCTTTCCTTTCTTCACCTTTCTTTGAGCAGTCCTCAAGAGTTCGGCTCGTCCTGAGTATGTCAGTACCCGTATTTACCGTCCGTGACGGATTGTCGTCTAGCCTAGCTTGGTAGAAAGTACTCGCAGTTGGGTGAGAGCCAGGCGGAGGCAAGAGGCCGTCCTTTCCTTTCTTCACCTTCACTTGAGCAGTCCCCAAGTTTGGCTTGTCCTGAGTGTGTCAGTTCCCGTAGTTCCCGTCCGTGACGGATTGTCGTCTAGCTTAGCTTGGTTGGACGTAATCGCAGTTGGGTGAGAGCCAGGCGGAGACAAGAGGCCATCCTTTCCTTTCTTCACCTTTCCTTGAATAGTCCTCAAGTTCGGCTTGTCCTGGGTCTGTCCGTAGTCGTATTTACCGTCCGTGACGGATTGTCGTCTAGCCTAGCTTGGTTGGACATACTCGCAGTTGGGTGAGAGCCAGGCGGAGGCAAGAGGCCATCCTTTCCTTTCTTCACCTTTCCTTGAGCAGTCCTCAAGAGTTCGGCTCGTCCTGAGTATGTAAGTACCCGTATTTACCGTCCGTGACGGATTGTCGTCTAGCCTAGCTTGGTAGAAAGTACTCGCAGTTGGGTGAGAGCCAGGCAGGCGGAGGCAAGAGGCCATCCTTTCCTTTCTTCACCTTTCCTTGCATAGTCCTCAAGTTCGGCTTGTCCTGGGTCTGTCCGTAGTCGTATTTACCGTCCGTGACGGATTGTCGTCTAGCCTAGCTTGGTTGGACATACTCGCAGTTGGGTGAGAGCCAGGCGGAGGCAAGAGGCCATCCTTTCCTTTCTCCACCTTTCCTTGAATAGCCCTCAAGTTCGGCCCGTCCTGAGTTTGTCCGTACTCGTATAAACCATCCGTGACGTAATGTCGTCTAGCCTAGCTTGGTTAAATGAATTCACAGTTGGGCGAGAGCCAGGCGGAGGCAAGAGGCCTTCCTTTCCTTTCTTCACCTTTCCTTGAGCAGTCCTCAAGAGTTCGGCTCGTCCTGAGTATGTCAGTACCCGTATTTACCGTCCGTGACGGATTGTCGTCTAGCCTAGCTTGGTTGGACATACTCGCAGTTGGGTGAGAGCCAGGCGGAGGCAAGAGGCCATCCTTTCCTTTCTTCACCTTTCCTTGAATGGTCCTCAAGTTCGGCTTGTCCTGGGTCTGTCCGTAGTCTTATTTACCGTCCGTGACGGATTGTCGTCTTGCCTAGCTTGGTTGGACATACTTGCAGTTGGGTGAGAGCCAGGCGGAGGCAAGAGGCCATCCTTTCCTTTCTTCACCTTTCCTTGAATAGTCCTCAAGTTCGGCTTGTCCTGGGTCTGTCCGTACTCGTATTTACCGTCCGTGAAGGATTGTCGTCTAGCCTAGCTTGGTTGGACATACTCGCAGTTGGGCGAGAGCCAGGCGGAGGCAAGAGGCCATCCTTTCCTTTCTTCACCTTTCCTTGAATATTCCTCAAGTTCGGCTCGTCCTGAGTCTGTCCGTACTCGTACTAACCGTCCGTGACGGATTTTCATCTAGCCTAGCTCGGTTGGGCGTACTCGCAGTTGGGTGAGAGCCAGGCGGAGGCAAGAGGCCGTCCTTTCCTTTCTTCACCTTTCCTTGAGCAGTCCTCAAGTTCTGCTCGTCCTGAGCAGGCGCGGATACAGGGGGGGGGCAATGGGTGCAATTGCCCCCCCCTGGGCAAGAACGAACTAAGCATAAAATATGACTTTAATAAAATTTTATCAAAATGAAAAGTAATTCCGTTATAGGTTTATAAAAATTTTTCTTAGCAGCGCAGCGTTGCAGCAATGAGTGGTTGTTCGTTGGCCGCTGGCTGACCAGGTTAAGTTAAGAAAAGTTCCGCTATGCACAAATAGTGCCTTCAATGGACTGAGTGGAAAGCTTATAACTTCGGCTTTTGATCCCGTGCTTAAAAGTTAAGGTCTTTAATTAAAAGATCAATGTCAGGCTACTATATACAAATTTGTGAGAAAAGTCAATTTATTTCATACTAGGGAGCAGGTTGAATCTGAAATCGATTTCACTTTCACTTTTCAATATGCTTTGAACGAAAAATTTCACAATTTGGAAAATAGTGTTTTAAAAAGGTATTGCTCAACCTCCAACCCTACTCTACAAATTAGTGAGTGGTTTTTATACTTAAATGTATCGGGAGAGGCGACAGGGGCACTCATCTAAATTTTCAACCTTGAAGTTGATTTTAATTTAAACAAAAATTAAATCTTTAAAATACGTCGATTTACGAGTAATGACCTTCAAAAATTTCAATTTCTAATTTTGCTTCAATTGCTCGGACCTACAGGATAAAGATATTTCATTAAAATTAAAATAATAAACTACATTTGTGTTTTAAAGTTATTGAAAAATACCAAAAAATGTCATACTAAATGGGTGATAGAGTTCTTTTTGTGATAAATATTAAAATGTGCGTTTCCATTGCGGGAGTACCTTCACTAGAAAACTCTCGAGAGCGACTCTCGGATATCTGTCTTCCCCTCTGGTGAGCTTATCTATTTCATGACTGTGTCTGTGTCCACTTTCGAGTTTAACTCTCGAGAACTTCTTCAGAGCGGCTCACCGCCTTTTTACTCTGAAATGGATACGCACCTTAAGAGTATGCACATGTGTTTCAAGTTCGTGCTGACGTGCCGCACATCTGTTTAAGCCATACGATACGTTTTTGATGTGAGAATTTTGTGACTTTTATGGATGTGTTTTGGGAACTTCCATGTTCTATATTATTAAACTACCGAAAAGTGCGAATCCAACGAAGGTGATTGGAGATAAACCAGGAAACGACTACAGCAGTCATTGCCGAAGAGAAGTTGGATGGAACTTTTATACCTAAGGAAAGGATAGTTGTTTCGTCAATTCGATTGTCAAATGATTGCCATTTTTTGACGCAAATATTGCTATTGTATCGAACTACATGTGTCTGGCAACTCTTTAGTCAATACTTTGACCTTATACGAAATATTTATATTAAAACTTAACGAATGCTAAGTATATTGTTAATGATATGTATAACGAAAGTTAGTCACAATCGAGAAGGTCGGACGGAAAGTTTTAATAAAGAGTGGTATTTTCTTTGTATTTTCCACTTTAATCATTGTGTTTTATTTCAATGTCTGAAAGTTTGGTTTTGTATCGATGGACGAAGGCATCTGAGCAAACGATACGGTTCATCTCGGTTTCGATCTATAATTTCAGTTCAAATAAAATACAGATATTGTCAAATTAATGCAATGGTTTTCTTACACAAAGTCTTTTTTATCAACGTCTTTCAATATTCTTGCAAACGCATTTGACGTTTATGAACACGTTCTCCGGCTTCTCAATATTTTTGTTTCCAATTCGATTTTTGACTGCAGAATTGCACCACAAATAATGTTTTTGAACATGTGACTTTAGCTGATGACGTTGTCGAAAATGGCCTTTTACAAGCAAGAATTAGGTTAGGTTGCCAGCTAAAGAAGAGGCTGGAAATTTCGCTCGAATTCGAACGTCATGTGTCTGAATAGGAACATACCACTGTACCATTATGTTTTCCGAGCATAATTGTAGAGTTACGCAGATCCAGAGGGAACTCAAAACCCCAAAAATTCATTTCACAAAGTTCAGAGTACCCTCTGTGCGAGAACTGTGGCAGTTATGAAAGAGTTTATTTGCTTTCTTCAAATTTCGAACTCATCATTTCACATTGCTTTGTGTGACCCGGCGGCGGCGTGTAGAGCGGTATAAAGTGTACTCAAATTTTCTGTAGACCTCATCAAGATTTTGGAAACTCACGAAAATTGCCCCCCCCTGAACGAAATCCTGGATCCGCGCCTGGTCCTGAGCCTGTCCGTACTCGTGTTAACCGTCTTCAAGCAGATTTAAGAAATTCACAGCTGGCCAGCTGAAAACCTAAACGTAAGCCTCCCCACCACTACAAGGTGGAAACCCGTCGAGGAGGACGTTAACAATAGTTAGGTATGAGGATACTTGAAGCTGCTTTTTTTTTTACTACCTTTTTAATTATTTTTCTCTGGTTAGTTTTTGATTTCAGTGCAGTTCAGTTTTTCTTTTGCTTACGACCTTTTTTTGTTATGGAGTTATTGAAAACAAGAGAGTTTTGACATTGATTTGTTTAGTGTGATTTGAGATGGCATCATAATGGGGGTGCTTGGCATTGAAACAACAACACACGAGACTCATGAGTCGGATGTTTATGTTTTTTCATGCCTCAGGACATCCCTGACCCCCTACTTCTCTTGTCCAGAAATTGGCGTGAGACCCACAGTACACAAATATAATAATATAATAATATGTGTATTGTGCGTGAGACCGGTTTCAATTTTCCCAATCTAAACAGCGCACTATGGGCCCAAGTGACGTTTTGCGTCTCAAAAATCTGTAACTTTTTTGTCTTTTGAGATAGTACGCCGAAATTTTGCATATATCTTCTTAAATATACTGCCAACAAAATATTGTAGGTTTCTTAAGGTTAAATATATGCTATTTTTTTTATTTAAAAATGATTCAAACATTTTCATACACATAAATAACGGAATATAAATGAAAGGGCACGGTAATGGCCAGTAAAGTTCTTGCTCTACATCTTATTATGGGATCCAACTTAGGTTATTATTAATGCCTTACTCCAGTACCAATAAAGTCAGATACTTCAAATTTGAAGCGTTTACTTAACTCTTAACTAATCAAGCCCAGGCGTGGCAATAAATGTCAACTTCTAAGAATTAGTAGTTCCTGAGATATATAGATCTTCATACATCACTAAAATCATATTACTGACCCTCTCACCCTTCACTCGCTCATAGACAGATCGTCAAAATTATGGAAGAATCTTGAAATTTCACACAGCGGAAGGTCTTTAGTGCATAAAAAAAAAAATTGATATTTTGCATTTTCACAAAATTTTTATTTAATTTACATAAATATAGAGCATTTCCACGTAGCTGTAGATCTTTTAATTTTGGCGGAATAATAAGGCTGTGTAGTGCATGTAAAAGAAAAACTTAAAATTTTGCATTCAGGAGGCGTGACATCAACCCAATTTTTCAGAATTGTTATCATCAATCAACAATGTAGAATGGTGAAATTTGGTAAAGCGGTAGAACTTGAAGAGCATATATAGCTTACAATTGAAAACTTGAGATTTTCCATTAGTGGGTGTGGCATCCACCCACTTTCTAAAATCTATCAACTAAATGGCGATTTTGTCTTAGAATGATGAAATTTGGTAGAGTATTAGGGGTGTAGTGGTTAGAAAATTGAAAAAAACTGATATTTTGTATTCAAGGGGCGTGGCATCCACCCATTTCCAGTTTGAATTTGTGAAGTATTTTATTTGTATCTTTTTAAGGACAAGGGCTAGAAAGCTGAAATTTGGACGGATGATAGAAATTATTGACTTAAATAAGAATTAAAAAAATAAGAGTCCTAGAACACCGTTGGACGGAGATAACGGCAATATTTGAGCGCTTTCACATATGAACTTAGTGCATTGATTAATTTTCTTGTTGTTTTTAAATATCACATATAAATATAATTACGGTTATTTTAATACCTCATTCATTATCCTACGTGGTATATAAGCAACACAATCTTGATTTCAAATTGATCGAACAATCAAAACAATTGCTTTGAAATTACCTGCTTGGACCATTGTCCACGACCATCCACCAGCGAGAATATGCCGTTATCTACATGGAATTTTTTTATTTAAATTTGATATGGATGGCTTTAAAAAATTATAGCTCCCGTTCTACTAATAGGATCTTTAAGGTTAAGGTCTTTAAAGAAAGCTGACCTAACGAGCCACCTGAATTTTAGTTTTCGAACACTTACAACTCTTATAATTTTTTAAATATTCAAAATTTTGAAAAAAGTTTCGACAAAAGTTGTTGAAAAATTTGTCGTTAACAATTTTGTATTACAATTTTTTACGTAGGATCAATACTTTCTGAGATAATTAGCTTTGATGATATGCATTTCAATGGAAAAAATACACTGTTCCCTCACTTTCATGAATTTTTAAGACGGCCTTTGTTGTAAGTTGTGGGTATAAGACCTACTAATTTTTATTTGTTACGATGCTAACCATAAATTAAAATTGGTTCCATCCTTGAGAAAATGGGTTGATTTTTAGTTTTTTTTTTGCAGGTTTTAGGTGATTTTAAGACGACCTTCGTTGCAGAATGAAGTTGTAAGACCTCATAATTTTTGCTTCTTATGTCCCAAATAATGCGTACAGAAAGTTTGAAGCTTGAGAAATTGAGTTAATTTTGTCTTTTTTTTGCGGATTGCACCCCTCTTGTAACACCCTGTTTTACAACTGTGTTGTAAGACCTTGAAAATATTTTTTTATTTCACTCAAATAATTGATACACAAAAAATGAAGCTTGAGAAAATGGGTTGATGAAATCTGTCGTTACCTCCCGGGCTATAAGTCCGTTGAGTATTCGATAAACGTACTTAGATGAGTACGTTTTCTTGCCGTACAAACGTCGTGTGAAAGTCTCTATGTAAAATATATACGCCACTGCTCAATCGTACGGATTTATATGCAACAAATCGTGCGGTACAATCTTGTGTGAACCAGGCCTAATAGTAGACGTCGGTGCTGGTTGAGTGATGTAAGGTGACGGTGCTGGTGGAGATGGAGTTTTAGAGACCACGCTAGTGAATTCGAAAGAGATGTCTAGGTCTTGAAGTTCTAGGCGCAGTGATTTGTTGCTATTGATTAGTTGAGGTTCCGGTAGGCAGTTTTTGCTTGGTACTCGTTTCATTTCTTCGGATATATTAGAGATGGCTATACGAGTGGCAGTAGTTTTTTTTTATCAAAACATCAGCAAACGCTAGTGAATCGTTGATAATTTTATCGTAAGTGGCTGTATAATCCATTGCAATTGATTTAATTGTATTCGTTTGTTTGTTTAAAGATATCTCGATTATTGACAAACTGTCTTGCATCGAGTTTACAGATTGGGTGCAAGTTGATAGTTGTAGAAAGGGATTAACAGTGGCAATGGCGTTCTTTATTTTTACAAATTGTGTGTTCAGGTGATTTAGAACTAAATTAATGTTATCAACGCATTCTGAAAATTTTTTGAGAGCCTGTTTTGATAGATTTTCTACATATATTGCAAAAATGTTTAGTAAATATAAAGTGGTGAGCATGATGCGTGAGATTGTTATGCCTCTGCACTCATCACAGTAATAATTGAAATGAAGTGAGTATTCAGCCAGATAAACTTTGGCACTTCTGCTTAAGCCGGCACATACAGGGTGGAAAAATTTAACACAAATACCTTTACAAATTACCCATTCAGTTGATTTTTCCATTTCAGCTATGAAGTGTATTAGATTATGTAGTGTATTAAAAATAAAGAATATATTTAATTTTAATTTTTAAGTTTTATTTTTTGACTTTTTGTTCCAGTTGATTTTCTTTCAGTGTAAAAATGTTGGCTCTAAGTTGCTCACTTGCAAAACTGGTTGTGTGATTGGATAAAGCTTAAAAAAGAGGGTTTTGTCTCCACTAGCGATGTGTACAAGAGCTTTCATATATTATAGATCTCAAATTTCAAGATGTTATTGTTTTTGTAAGCAGATGAGTAAAAACAAAAGAAAAGTAAAGATGTATGTAGTAACGATAAAGCTACTGCCAGGCAGAACATTATGCTAATATTGTACTCACCGGGACAGATGAGACAAGAAATATAAGCAAAAATAGATGTTTAAGATTTTGTCGATGATAAGCTGGGGATGAATTGATGTACATAGGTAGCCAGATACGAGATCAGTACAGATGTGGTGCAGAATGTAAGTATATTATAGGTGAATACTCCTTTTAGCGATTCATAAAGGTGCCAGTGAGTGTATCACGTCATGCATAAAAGCAAAGGCAGTTTTCGTTTTTGTAGTATTAATAAAGGTTATGCCTCAGCTGGAACATATACAAAAGAGTGAGATAAGGCCCGATGATATGTCTCCAGGGCAGACAAGGCGCAGATTATTATTCAATTATGGTTGATCAAATTTTTGATTTCACAAAAAAATAAAAAGCAAAAAAACTATTTTATCTGTGGAATACCACTCGCGTGAAATTAAAAAAAACACAAAGAAAAGTGTTCAGTTGAAAAACTAACACAGTTTGATAATTCAATGATTAGAAATTACTTTAATGCCCAGTTGCACCAAAATTCACTAAAAGCGGTTTTTGCTAAAATGGAGTTAAAATTTATCGGACTGATAAATTTATTTGGGTTGCACCAATCCAATTTTTTAGCTAAAATGCAGTTCATGAACCACCCCTGGACTTTATCATATGTTTATTAAACTGAACGAAAAAAATTAACCAGTGCAAGTGAGATAGCAATAAGGATAATGTGAATACACAATAAACAGAAACAAGGTATTCTCATTAGATACAGCCAATGCGCCATCTTGGTGTTTTTTATTATTATTTATTATTTTCTTTTTTTTTGAGAAATTATGAAACTATTGAAATAGACACTTGGAAATTATGAACAAATATTTTAAAACGACGTCATCGAATTCAGAAAATGGATTTCTCTGTGAACCTGAACAACTCTTCGACGTCTCGCCATTTTTTGGTTTAGTTCGTTATCATATCAGATGAACACATGATGACCATAGTCTATAATTTTTCTAGAATAATTTATTTATTTAAGTAGTGAATTATAAATAGGAAACAAAATGCCTTCAGCTGTTGTTTTCATTATTTTAATTTGGAATTAACAATATTCCGTCAAATAAAATTGAATTATTTTGTTTGTAGGTAGCTAGATATGTTCGTTTAAACTTGCTTTTAAAATTTATCTGGAGGAAAATGGAACTTTAGTTTATTGGTTCGTTTATTGGCCTGTTAGATTTAGAAGTGGTTGGTGCAACCGATAAATGTCATTTTAAAATTAAACGAAGCAATAAATATTTAAAAGAGGTCGGTGCAACTGGCCATAAAACAAATAAATATTAATCGCAGAAGTATTTAAAACAGCCAAATAGATCAAGAACAGGGTTCGGACTTCGAGGTTTGCTGAAACGGAATTCCACTCTGTATTTATATGAATCTATCAGCCCGGGAGAAAATAAAACTGGTAAATTTTTGATGCGAGGTAGCTAAATGTTCGTTTCGAAAATCTCAGCAAGAAATTTTAGAAATAAATCTCATGCTTGAGCTTCGACTGATCTAAAGAAACGTCTGCTGGAGAAAGAGCAATCTTTTATCTCTGGAAGAAATTATCGATATGTGCCAATTGCATGAGCAAATAAAAAGACAGAAAAGTGCAATGACTTGAGAAAATTCTTTTGTTAGTGCGAATAAAATCTTTTCTAGAAGCTCAGGAGAAATATCGCAAAATAAAAGTGAATTTTTTCGATGGGGTCGCACAGGTCATTCGGCGGAACATAAAAACTTTCTAGCCAAAAACTCGGTTTGCAATAGAAAGGGTGATACAACTGCAGGTAGAAGTTCTTGCTTTAAGCGTCGTAGATTATAAGCTGTAGAATAATATTTTTTTTTTAATTTGGGAGCATCTTGGCGTAATCTCAATTTTGCTGAGCGTTACGTGTGGGACCTCAAAACTACCATTGCTTTAAATTTGAGTTATTAACGCACAAGTTCAGCAAAACCTGATGTTGGAGATGCGCTCAATAAAGTGAATAACTGGACTTTTCAAACCAAGGACTCAATTAAAAAATTTTAAAACTTTGATGCCCAGTTGCACCAAAATTTTTAAAATTAAAATAAAATTTAAATTTATCGGACTGATAAATTTATTTGGGTTGCACCAATCTCTTTCGTGCATTTTTTAGCTAAAATGCAGTTCATGAACCATCCCTGGACTTTATCATATGTTTACTAAACTGAACGAAAAAAATTTAACCAGAGCAAGTGAGATAGCAATAAGGAAAATGTGAATACACAATAAACAGAAACAAGGTATTCTCATTTCATTTCATTTCAGAGAAATTATGAAACTATTGAAATAGATACCAACTACAACTAACACTAAAATTTTTTCGACACACTCTTGGAAATTATATGAACAAATATTTTAAAGCGACGTCATCGAATTCAGAAAATAGATTTCTCTGTGAACCTGAACATAACTCTTCGACGTCTCGCTATTTTTTGGTTAAGTTCGGTATCAGATGAACACACGATGACCAGTCAATAATTTTTCTGGAATATTTATTTATTATTTATTTTTTCTTATCAATAACATATTAAAAATATACTATTAATAACTAATTAATAAGAGCACTAGCAGCGAAATACTATCGGCTCTAAGGTAAAATGATTTTAGATCATAGCTTAATTTTAAGTAAATGTAATATTTTGTTTATAATTAAAATATTGGATGGAGTAGGTTCTTTTAATAATTCTATAATATTTGGTTTTATATTAATTTTTTTAAATATTGCATTAGAAGAGAAAATGCAAGGACCGAGGAGGTGGCTGATTGTGAGGTTGCTTTGGCAGGTAGGACAAGTAGGTGGTGATTCTTTTTTGAGAAGATGTTGGTGTGTAAAACAGGTGTGACCTAGGCGGAGCCGGATAAAATTAGTTATCATTCCTTTTGGGCTTTTTGTCGGGTATATTGTACGTGTTTTGTTTGGATTGATCGTAGTGGAATAATTTATTTATTTAAGTAGTGAATTATAAAAAGGAAACAAAATGCCTTCACCTGTTGTTTTCGTTATTTTCATTTGGAATTAACAACATTCCGTCAAATAAAATTGAATTATTTTGTTTGTAGGTAGTTTGTTGGTTCTCTTCACTAAAAGAAGAAAAATACCAATGTTTAGATTACCATCAATTGCAGGGACTCCACTCAAAATCTCGGATCAGGCCAAATACTTGGGTGTGATCCTTGATAAGAAACTGAACTGGAGTCTCAACACTAAAGAGAAAGCAAAGAAAGCTATGGTTGCGTTCTATTCCTGCAACAGGATCTTTGGAAAATCCTGGGGACCCAATCCAAAAATTATCAGGTGGATGTACACGGCAATAGTTAGACCGATACTTACCTACGGTAATTTAGTTTGGTGGAAGGCGACTGAGAAAGCAACAAACCTGAAAACCTTGACAAAAGTTCAAAGATTAGCATGCGTAGGTATTACGGGGGGGCGTTGAAAACCACTCCCACAGCGGGACTGGAAGCTATACTCAACTTGAGACCCCTAGATCTATTCGTGCAAGAATCTGCAGCATACAGTGCCCTGCGCCTAAGCCAGACTAAATGCTGGAAATAAAGCACATCGGGCCATACTCAGATTCTGCCGAGATATTTGGGAAATAATGTTTGCACAGACTACACAACACCCCATTTAAACTTCAACAGACCCTTCACTACCTCTTTTCCTAATAGAGAGGAGTGGGAAAACAACCAACCTTTCAGTAATGCATCTACGATAACTGTCTTCACTGATGGTTCGAAGATGGACACTGGAGTTGGTGCAGGAATTTTCTCGGAAACTCTGGGACTAGCTAGCTCCTTCAGACTTCCGGACTTTTGCAGTGTCTTCCAAGCCGAGGTCTTGGCAGTGACAAAAGCAGCTACGCAAATATCAATGATGGCGATACCACGAGCTGATATCAACCTCTTTATTGATAGCCAAGCAGCAATAAAAGCAATATCTGCCACCGAGATACATTCGAAGCTTGTGACTTGCTGTCGCGAAGAGCTAAGGGTCCTTGGCATGCAGCATAACATTAGACTCTGCTGGGTTCCCGGTCACAGTGATGTACAGGGAAACGAGAGAGCTGATGAGCTGGCGAGAACGGGTTCGTCGCTTGATTCAAGTCAAGCCGAACAACACATCAAAGTACCAACCTGTAGTATCAAACAGGATATTGGTAACAAAATATTAGAAAAAACCAATGAAAGATGGAATCTGCTTGAAACATGCGCCACAACTAGAAAGTTATGGCCAAATTTCAATAAGCAGAGAACAGACAAAATAATGCAAATGGACAAGAAACATCTCCGTTCACTTGTCAGCATAATCACCGGACACAACCTACTGAGATACCATAAAAAGAAAATGAGGCTCAGTACTGATGACCTTTGCAGAGAATGCAGTGACGAAGAACCACATTAGGATACCTTACACTTCCTTTGCCACTGCCCAGCACTCTGTCATTTAAGAAAGAAACACCTGGGAAATTATTTCTATGATGACCTAGAGGAACTTTCTGGAACTTCGGCTAATAGCCTTCTGAATTTCATCAACGCCTCTAAATGGCTTGACTGCTAACAGAACACATAGGTTTTTACATTAAGTGGAATACAATTTCCTAGGGTATCACAACGGATCTACATAGATCTAAGTGTGACGGTAACGAGATCAACTGTCAGCCCTTCTACCTAACCTAACCTTGTAGGTAGTTAGATATGTTCGTTTAAACTTGCTTTTAAAATTTATCTGGAGGAAATGGAACGTTAGTTTATTGGTTCGTTTATTAGCCTGTTAGATTTAGGAGTGGTTGGTGCAACCCATAAATGTCATTTTAAAATTAAACGAAGCAATAAATATTTAAAAGAGGTCGGTGCAACTGGCCATGAGATAAATAATAATTAAAATCAGTTGAATTCACCGTTACGTGCAAAAACAATATTTTAAAACCTTTTGATTAAAGCCGAAAATTTATTAAAACTTATTTTAAGTATAGCATTTCATTTGGACTTAAAAGCAGTTTGATCTCGCTTTAGCTGCGTTTTATTATCTCTGGGTCTGGGTCTAGGTTATCTTTTAACATGCATTACAAAAACAACATGGGATCTAGGTTTCTATCGAGGTTAATTTCAATAACCCAGATAGAGGTTTTCACTCTGATCGGCAGAGGGCTATTTACCATTGTGAATGGATGTCAGCGATTTGTCAGCAGTATTATAAATAGAGAGGAAAAGAGACAAGTGCTTACATGAAAAACAAATAAACATAAGAAAAAAAGGGACTGATATACAGCACTGCTTTTGCACTAACCCACATCGTTTCATTTTCACGAGGTGAACCATATGGGTTATGAGCGATAATAAAACGCGGCTATTAACGTTTTTGTACCCTTTTTCTTAAAATCAAATTTTTTGATTACAATATAAGAACATGTGTAGAAAATAAGGTTTTACATCAAAATATGAATGAACCTGATTTTTTCAATAATTAAAGTGTTTTTTCCTCAAACGACCCATATAGTCTAAGAGCCGACAGAAAATGTTGGGAGTGGAGGTAAAACCAAAATCGGAGTATGAGGGATTATAGGTAGACGTATCGTGATATCAAATACCAAAGTCTGGCAGGTTTTGTTTTCAGCCTTTGGAAGGGGTGGGGGGTTAAAAGTGCTATTTCCCCTGATTTATTTTCAGGGTTATAACCTCTTTAATTCATTTTTGAAAATCGGTCATTTTTTCTAAGTATAAACACCACAATCTTGACGGTCCGATTAATAGAACTAAATATATAACCATTTTACGTGAACCTTATAATACCTTTTTTGGAGATTTTCAGCAAAACAAAAAAATTAACAAATATGTAAAGTCTCCACAAAAACGCCAATAAAGTTTGCTTAAAAAGGTTAAATCATGGGTCCTATTTATTGGAAGATAAAAATATTGGGACTTAGGGAAAATGACAGAGCATCACATCCTATTTTTTAAAATTGAATTAAAATGTTAATGATCCTACCATATAAATAGGCAACCAAGCGGGTTTTAAACCCCCACCCCCACCTAAGGCTGAGAAAAGAACCTCCCAGACTTTCATATGCAATATAACGATAGATACATGTACCCATAATCAATCATACTCCGATTTTGGTTACCTATACCTCCACTCCCAAAATTTGTTGTCGGCTCTTGGTCTAATATTGGCCTTTTCGATTGGGGACAGAATGACAGTTCTTGTTCTGAAAAGAAGAGAAAATTGTTCTGAATTTGATTTCAGAATCGAAATGAGAAGCGTTCACACGTATCGAATCGGTGTTCCGGATTGCCAATCGAAAAGGCCATATGTTTTCGTCTTAAAAAGTATTTGAACACTATACAGTGTGCCCTTTTTGACATTCTGGAGCATAGAAATACTCAAAGAAATATAAAATATTTCCATAGATATAAATATATATATAAATGTCTAATCTTAACAGAATATGTATGTACCATCGCGACTTGCAATATACAATACAGTTTTTTTTTAAGAATTCTTATCCTATTTGCAACAGAATACAAGGTACAAAACGGTATGTTCGTTTTTACAGCATAAGTGTTAGGTAGGTTTACTTACAACTGTCGTTTTTCATTGTTGAAAAGATTTCATCTTTTTTGGAAAAGATTTGCACTTTTTCTAGTTTTTCATGTTTTATTCCAAAAAAGATGAGATCTGAAGACGAAAGATGAAATCTTTCTAGTTTGAGAGATTTGATCTACATTCGACCATACATGCAAACATTCTCCTGTCAAACGACAAATCGAAATAGTGTAATTTTTGTTTAAAGTGCCTCTACACTATCCCACAAAGTATTAACACATGAAAGAATAAAGTGGGAAGAAATTTCATACGACTACCAAATTTGTGTGATGTAACTAACTTTCATATTTTCCTTCCACACTTGCATCAAAAATCAGTTTCACCATAACCTCAAACGCCCAAGTGGGATAGTGCTTGCTTACACGTGAAGAACGAAAGTGTTCAGATGTGAAGAAAATTATTCTGCAGATTTTGTTCTCCTCTTTGTGTTTTTCGTATGTTCATAATGAAAGACACGATTTGATTGGTTGGATTGGATAGAAAAAGCAACACAAAAGAGAACGTCAATTTTCTGCACCGAATATTTTCAAACATTTAAAAATATTTCATCCCCCTCCCTCTTCTGCAAGTTACCCCGCTCACCATCACAAATCGCAGAAAATGCTTGAATTTCTTCACGTGTGATCAGGGACATAGAAAGTGTGATGGTTTTAGAACCGATCCTAAAGGCTTGGTCAAACAGAGCGCGGTCTGACGGGACGGTCAATACTTTACTGGGAAAGTAAGAACGCGACGTCGGACCGCGCTCTGTTTGACCAGGCCTTAAATGTTTTCATGTATAAACACATGTCACATCGTGTCGGATGCGCTGTCAAGTTGTGTGTGATGAAATTTCATATTTTGTTTCCACACTATTATACATGATTTAAGTATAGCATTTCATTTGGACTTAAAAGCAGTTTGATCTCGCTTTAGCTGCGTTTTATTATCTCTGGGTCTGGGTCTAGGTTATCTTTTAACATGCATTACAAAAACAACATGGGATCTAGGTTTCTATCGAGGTTAATTTCAATAACCCAGATAGAGGTTTTTACTCTGATCGGCAGAGGGCTATTTACCATTGTGAATGGATGTCAGCGATTTGTCAGCAGTATTATAAATAGAGAGGAAAAGAGACAAGTGCTTACATGAAAAACAAATAAACATAAGAAAAAAAGGGACTGATATACAGCACTGCTTTTGCACTAACCCACATCGTTTCATTTTCACGAGGTGAACCATATGGGTTATGAGCGATAGTAAAACGCGGCTATTAACGTTTTTGTACCCTTTTTCTTAAAATCAAATTTTTTGATTACAATATAAGAACATGTGTAGAAAATAAGGTTTTACATCAAAATATGAATGAACCTGATTTTTTCAATAATTAAAGTGTTTTTTCCTCAAACGACCCATATAGTCTAAGAGCCGACAGAAAATGTTGGGAGTGGAGGTAAAACCAAAATCGGAGTATGAGGGATTATAGGTAGACGTATCGTGATATCAAATACCAAAGTCTGGCAGGTTTTGTTTTCAGCCTTTGGGAGGGGTGGGGGGTTAAAAGTGCTATTTCCCCTGATTTATTTTCAGGGTTATAACCTCTTTAATTCATTTTTAAAAATCGGTCATTTTTTTTAAGTATAAACACCACAATCTTGACGGTCCGATTAATAGAACTAAATATATAACCATTTTACGTGAACCTTATAATACCTTTTTTGGAGATTTTCAGCAAAACAAAAAAATCAACAAATATGTAAAGTCAATAAAGTTTGCTTAAAAAGGTTAAATCATGGGTCCTATTTATTGGAAGATAAAAATATTGGGACTTAGGGAAAATGATAGAGCATCACATCCTATTTTTTAAAATTGAATTAAAATGTTAATGATCCTACCATATAAATAGGCAACCAAGCGGCTTTTAAACCCCCACCCCCACCTAAGGCTGAGAAAAGAACCTCCCAGACTTTCATATGCAATATAACGATAGATACATGTACCCATAATCAATCATACTCCGATTTTGGTTACCTATACCTCCACTCCCAAAATTTGTTGTCGGCTCTTGGTCTAATATTGGCCTTTTCGATTGGGGACAGAATGACAGTTCTTGTTCTGAAAAGAAGAGAAAATTGTTCTGAATTTGATTTCAGAATCGAAATGAGAAGCGTTCACACGTATCGAATCGGTGTTCCGGATTGCCAATCGAAAAGGCCATATGTTTTCGTCTTAAAAAGTATTTGAACACTATACAGTGTGCCCTTTTTGACATTCTGGAGCATAGAAATACTCAAAGAAATATAAAATATTTCCATAGATATAAATATATATATAAATGTCTAATCTTAACAGAATATGTATGTACCATCGCGACTTGCAATATACAATACAGTTTTTTTTTAAGAATTCTTATCCCATTTGCAACAGAATACAAGGTACAAAACGGTATGTTCGTTTTTACAGCATAAGTGTTAGGTAGGTTTACTTACAACTGTCGTTTTTCATTGTTGAAAAGATTTCATCTTTTTTGGAAAAGATTTGCACTTTTTCTAGTTTTTCATGTTTTATTCCAAAAAAGATGAGATCTGAAGACGAAAGATGAAATCTTTCTAGTTTGAGAGATTTGATCTACATTCGACCATACATGCAAACATTCTCCTGTCAAACGACAAATCGAAATAGTGTAATTTTTGTTTAAAGTGCCTCTACACTATCCCACAAAGTATTAACACATGAAAGAATAAAGTGGGAAGAAATTTCATACGACTACCAAATTTGTGTGATGTAACTAACTTTCATATTTTCCTTCCACACTTGCATCAAAAATCAGTTTCACCATAACCTCAAACGCCCAAGTGGGATAGTGCTTGCTTACACGTGAAGAACGAAAGTGTTCAGATGTGAAGAAAATTATTCTGCAGATTTTGTTCTCCTCTTTGTGTTTTTCGTATGTTCATAATGAAAGACACGATTTGATTGGTTGGATTGGATAGAAAAAGCAACACAAAAGAGAACGTCAATTTTCTACACCGAATATTTTCAAACATTTAAAAATATTTCATCCCCCTCCCTCTTCTGCAAGTTACCCCGCTCACCATCACAAATCGCAGAAAATGCTTGAATTTCTTCACGTGTGATCAGGGACATAGAAAGTGTGATGGTTTTAGAACCGATCCCAAAGGCTTGGTCAAACAGAGCGCGGTCTGACGGGACGGTCAATACTTTACTGGGAAAGTAAGAACGCGACGTCGGACCGCGCTCTGTTTGACCAGGCCTTAAATGTTTTCATGTATAAACACATGTCACATCGTGTCGGATGCGCTGTCAAGTTGTGTGTGATGAAATCTCATATTTTGTTTCCACACTATTATACATGATTTAAGTATAGCATTTCATTTGGACTTAAAAGCAGTTTGATCTCGCTTTAGCTGCGTTTTATTATCTCTGGGTCTGGGTCTAGGTTATCTTTTAACATGCATTACAAAAACAACATGGGATCTAGGTTTCTATCGAGGTTAATTTCAATAACCCAGATAGAGGTTTTCACTCTGATCGGCAGAGGGCTATTTACCATTGTGAATGGATGTCAGCGATTTGTCAGCAGTATTATAAATAGAGAGGAAAAGAGACAAGTGCTTACATGAAAAACAAATAAACATAAGAAAAAAAGGGACTGATATACAGCACTGCTTTTGCACTAACCCACATCGTTTCATTTTCACGAGGTGAACCATATGGGTTATGAGCGATAATAAAACGCGGCTATTAACGTTTTTGTACCCTTTTTCTTAAAATCAAATTTTTTGATTACAATATAAGAACATGTGTAGAAAATAAGGTTTTACATCAAAATATGAATGAACCTGATTTTTTCAATAATTAAAGTGTTTTTTCCTCAAACGACCCATATAGTCTAAGAGCCGACAGAAAATGTTGGGAGTGGAGGTAAAACCAAAATCGGAGTATGAGGGATTATAGGTAGACGTATCGTGATATCAAATACCAAAGTCTGGCAGGTTTTGTTTTCAGCCTTTGGAAGGGGTGGGGGGTTAAAAGTGCTATTTCCCCTGATTTATTTTCAGGGTTATAACCTCTTTAATTCATTTTTAAAAATCGGTCATTTTTTCTAAGTATAAACACCACAATCTTGACGGTCCGATTAATAGAACTAAATATATAACCATTTTACGTGAACCTTATAATACCTTTTTTGGAGATTTTCAGCAAAACAAAAAAATTAACAAATATGTAAAGTCTCCACAAAAACGCCAATAAAGTTTGCTTAAAAAGGTTAAATCATGGGTCCTATTTATTGGAAGATAAAAATATTGGGACTTAGGGAAAATGACAGAGCATCACATCCTATTTTTTAAAATTGAATTAAAATGTTAATGATCCTACCATATAAATAGGCAACCAAGCGGGTTTTAAACCCCCACCCCCACCTAAGGCTGAGAAAAGAACCTCCCAGACTTTCATATGCAATATAACGATAGATACATGTACCCATAATCAATCATACTCCGATTTTGGTTACCTATACCTCCACTCCCAAAATTTGTTGTCGGCTCTTGGTCTAATATTGGCCTTTTCGATTGGGGACAGAATGACAGTTCTTGTTCTGAAAAGAAGAGAAAATTGTTCTGAATTTGATTTCAGAATCGAAATGAGAAGCGTTCACACGTATCGAATCGGTGTTCCGGATTGCCAATCGAAAAGGCCATATGTTTTCGTCTTAAAAAGTATTTGAACACTATACAGTGTGCCCTTTTTGACATTCTGGAGCATAGAAATACTCAAAGAAATATAAAATATTTCCATAGATATAAATATATATATAAATGTCTAATCTTAACAGAATATGTATGTACCATCGCGACTTGCAATATACAATACAGTTTTTTTTTAAGAATTCTTATCCTATTTGCAACAGAATACAAGGTACAAAACGGTATGTTCGTTTTTACAGCATAAGTGTTAGGTAGGTTTACTTACAACTGTCGTTTTTCATTGTTGAAAAGATTTCATCTTTTTTGGAAAAGATTTGCACTTTTTCTAGTTTTTCATGTTTTATTCCAAAAAAGATGAGATCTGAAGACGAAAGATGAAATCTTTCTAGTTTGAGAGATTTGATCTACATTCGACCATACATGCAAACATTCTCCTGTCAAACGACAAATCGAAATAGGGTAATTTTTGTTTAAAGTGCCTCTACACTATCCCACAAAGTATTAACACATGAAAGAATAAAGTGGGAAGAAATTTCATACGACTACCAAATTTGTGTGATGTAACTAACTTTCATATTTTCCTTCCACACTTGCATCAAAAATCAGTTTCACCATAACCTCAAACGCCCAAGTGGGATAGTGCTTGCTTACACGTGAAGAACGAAAGTGTTCAGATGTGAAGAAAATTATTCTGCAGATTTTGTTCTCCTCTTTGTGTTTTTCGTATGTTCATAATGAAAGACACGATTTGATTGGTTGGATTGGATAGAAAAAGCAACACAAAAGAGAACGTCAATTTTCTACACCGAATATTTTCAAACATTTAAAAATATTTCATCCCCCTCCCTCTTCTGCAAGTTACCCCGCTCACCATCACAAATCGCAGAAAATGCTTGAATTTCTTCACGTGTGATCAGGGACATAGAAAGTGTGATGGTTTTAGAACCGATCCTAAAGCGTGGTACACATTATCAAACCTGAGTGTCACGCGTGTTGGATATCAAACCTGCGTGAAAAGTTTCGCGTACACACTTATCAGTTATGTTGGGCGTCAGGCAAAGAAAATTCCACTACTCTCAGAAAATTGTTTCTCTTTATTTTGAGGCTATTTCCGCAACGAATTGTGTTGATTCCTTTTTTACATGACACACACGAGTTTTTTCTTATTTTGTTTGCACTTTTTCCACTGATTCGCTAAAAAAATTCTTGTTTTGTTCCGTGAATGACGGCTCATGAATGAAATTGTGTACACATCATCGAGCAACCACCCAACAAACCGAGGGTTGTCACGCTGTATCAAAAAATTTTGTGAGCAGGCAGTTCTGAGTGTCAAACCATCATTCAGCGTGTACACATTGTCAGTTCGGTTTGATATCCAACATGGCTGACACTCAGGTTTGATAATGTGTACCACGCTTAAGGGCTTGGTCAAACAGAGCGCGGTCTGACGGGACGGTCAATACTTTACTGGGAAAGTAAGAACGCGACGTCGGACCGCGCTCTGTTTGACCAGGCCTTAAATGTTTTCATGTATAAACACATGTCACATCGTGTCGGATGCGCTGTCAAGTTGTGTGTGATGAAATTTCATATTTTGTTTCCACACTATTATACATGATTTAAGTATAGCATTTCATTTGGACTTAAAAAGCAGTTTGATCTCGCTTTAGCTGCGTTTTATTATCTCTGGGTCTGGGTCTAGGTTATCTTTTAACATGCATTACAAAAACAACATGGGATCTAGGTTTCTATCGAGGTTAATTTCAATAACCCAGATAGAGGTTTTTACTCTGATCGGCAGAGGGCTATTTACCATTGTGAATGGATGTCAGCGATTTGTCAGCAGTATTATAAATAGAGAGGAAAAGAGACAAGTGCTTACATGAAAAACAAATAAACATAAGAAAAAAAGGGACTGATATACAGCACTGCTTTTGCACTAACCCACATCGTTTCATTTTCACGAGGTGAACCATATGGGTTATGAGCGATAGTAAAACGCGGCTATTAACGTTTTTGTACCCTTTTTCTTAAAATCAAATTTTTTGATTACAATATAAGAACATGTGTAGAAAATAAGGTTTTACATCAAAATATGAATGAACCTGATTTTTTCAATAATTAAAGTGTTTTTTCCTCAAACGACCCATATAGTCTAAGAGCCGACAGAAAATGTTGGGAGTGGAGGTAAAACCAAAATCGGAGTATGAGGGATTATAGGTAGACGTATCGTGATATCAAATACCAAAGTCTGGCAGGTTTTGTTTTCAGCCTTTGGGAGGGGTGGGGGGTTAAAAGTGCTATTTCCCCTGATTTATTTTCAGGGTTATAACCTCTTTAATTCATTTTTAAAAATCGGTCATTTTTTTTAAGTATAAACACCACAATCTTGACGGTCCGATTAATAGAACTAAATATATAACCATTTTACGTGAACCTTATAATACCTTTTTTGGAGATTTTCAGCAAAACAAAAAAATCAACAAATATGTAAAGTCAATAAAGTTTGCTTAAAAAGGTTAAATCATGGGTCCTATTTATTGGAAGATAAAAATATTGGGACTTAGGGAAAATGACAGAGCATCACATCCTATTTTTTAAAATTGAATTAAAATGTTAATGATCCTACCATATAAATAGGCAACCAAGCGGCTTTTAAACCCCCACCCCCACCTAAGGCTGAGAAAAGAACCTCCCAGACTTTCATATGCAATATAACGATAGATACATGTACCCATAATCAATCATACTCCGATTTTGGTTACCTATACCTCCACTCCCAAAATTTGTTGTCGGCTCTTGGTCTAATATTGGCCTTTTCGATTGGGGACAGAATGACAGTTCTTGTTCTGAAAAGAAGAGAAAATTGTTCTGAATTTGATTTCAGAATCGAAATGAGAAGCGTTCACACGTATCGAATCGGTGTTCCGGATTGCCAATCGAAAAGGCCATATGTTTTCGTCTTAAAAAGTATTTGAACACTATACAGTGTGCCCTTTTTGACATTCTGGAGCATAGAAATACTCAAAGAAATATAAAATATTTCCATAGATATAAATATATATATAAATGTCTAATCTTAACAGAATATGTATGTACCATCGCGACTTGCAATATACAATACAGTTTTTTTTTAAGAATTCTTATCCTATTTGCAACAGAATACAAGGTACAAAACGGTATGTTCGTTTTTACAGCATAAGTGTTAGGTAGGTTTACTTACAACTGTCGTTTTTCATTGTTGAAAAGATTTCATCTTTTTTGGAAAAGATTTGCACTTTTTCTAGTTTTTCATGTTTTATTCCAAAAAAGATGAGATCTGAAGACGAAAGATGAAATCTTTCTAGTTTGAGAGATTTGATCTACATTCGACCATACATGCAAACATTCTCCTGTCAAACGACAAATCGAAATAGTGTAATTTTTGTTTAAAGTGCCTCTACACTATCCCACAAAGTATTGACACATGAAAGAATAAAGTGGGAAGAAATTTCATACGACTACCAAATTTGTGTGATGTAACTAACTTTCATATTTTCCTTCCACACTTGCATCAAAAATCAGTTTCACCATAACCTCAAACGCCCAAGTGGGATAGTGCTTGCTTACACGTGAAGAACGAAAGTGTTCAGATGTGAAGAAAATTATTCTGCAGATTTTGTTCTCCTCTTTGTGTTTTTCGTATGTTCATAATGAAAGACACGATTTGATTGGTTGGATTGGATAGAAAAAGCAACACAAAAGAGAACGTCAATTTTCTGCACCGAATATTTTCAAACATTTAAAAATATTTCATCCCCCTCCCTCTTCTGCAAGTTACCCCGCTCACCATCACAAATCGCAGAAAATGCTTGAATTTCTTCACGTGTGATCAGGGACATAGAAAGTGTGATGGTTTTAGAACCGATCCTAAGGGCTTGGTCAAACAGAGCGCGGTCTGACGGGACGGTCAATACTGTACTGGGAAAGTAAGAACGCGACGTCGGACCGCGCTCTGTTTGACCAGGCCTTAAATGTTTTCATGTATAAACACATGTCACATCGTGTCGGATGATATGAAATTTCATATTTTGTTTCCACACTATTATACATGATTTCTTCACACTTTTTTGACATGTGTTAATACTCAGTGGGATAGTGTGGAATGGCTATTAGTATTTTTTATGACGACGCCATGCGACATTTTTATGTGTATGCGTGTGTGTACGCTATGTGTGTAAGCTGAATCTTCTCCAAATATGCCCAGATGTTTCATTCAAGACAGAAATTTTTGATTTTAAAATCAAATCTTTCAAATTCCAATGAAAAACGACATTAGATATTATTTAAGGTGAATAAAATTTAATCAATAATTACTTAGTTGTAAACGAGTTTTTTAGCTGTTATAAACCTAAAAATAACTGAGAAAAAGAAATGCAAGGCCTTTTTTATTTACGTTGCGTGTATTACAACTTTTGAAGTTGGATTTCACAAAATCTATTTAATGGATTTTCTTTCAGACTTAAAATAAAGTTGATAAACCTTGTTTACCAATATATCTTATATTTCTGAAACTTTTTTTTTAAATGGGAGTAATAAAAAAAATGTACTTTTAGCGTTACATGCGGGCGATGCGGGACAGACAAAACACCTTTATTTTAACCTCAAAATAATAAATGAAAAGTGTTCTATTTTGAAAGTTTTTGTTTTCTAACGGAATGTTCAAATGCATTTGGTTTGTGTCACAGCGACATCTTCTTGTCTAAGTTTTAACTATTTATTATTACAGCCCATCTGGCAATACTTTATTTTAATTTTTGTTAAGTTGAAAGACTGTTTGAATAAAATGAAATTGAATTTTAACGTACTCCTAAACAAGTAAAGACGTGTTTTCCTGATTTTCCTCTTAAATAAATCTTATTTAACATTGATTCCACTCACATGGCGCAGTCGGTAATTCGAACCACTAAATAATTTACCTGCTCATAAACAAAATAGACAAACAATAGACAGTCAAGTTAAACGAATAAAACACAAAAAAAAAAAAAACTATCATGTCCCTTCTAGAACAATTGATTCAATCGACAACTGAATCCTCTGTTTTAAATCGATTCACTTTCGATTTTCTAAAAGATGAAATAAAAAAAAGAGGATTGGAGGCAAAGCCTTCGGACAAAAATGATGCGATCAAAATCATATTAGAAAACAACACCCTTCTCTCTAGCATCCAACAAAGTAAAGATGATTCATTTGCAAGCATCTCAAATCCTCCAACCTTTCCATCCACTCCCTACGTACAACATGTCGTTCTCAACCCCGATATGACACAAACAATCCAAAACTGTAGCGGCGAAGATAGCAATGCCAATGAAACTTTCATAAAAAGTATTGAAAAAGCGGCAAAAATCAATGGGTGGAGCGACGAAATTAAGCTCACTTTCGGTGGAAGCAAACTCACTGGTATCGCAAAAAACTGGCAAAATTTCGAAGGCGAAAAGAAGACGGACTGGTCATCATGGTTGGATGCGTTCAAGACAAGATTTATTAAGCCCCCAACTTTGCGAGAGTGGAACGAACGCGTTAACGCTCGAATTCAGAAGCCGAACGAAACCATCACGCAGTATCTAAGTGGTAAGTTGGAAATTATACTTAAAGCACCTAACAACATCGAGATTCCTATAGAGGACCAAATATCATACCTCATAGAGGGCATTGTCGATCATTCAGATCGACGACTTATGCGTATAAATGCACCAAATTCCATTGCCAAATTGTTTGAGATAGGACAAACCTTGGACTATGACACAAAACATATCGCAAAATACCTTCCAAACAATATTTCACATAAACCGCAACCATATGTATTCAAAGCCCCACAACAGTACAATAATAATCCATCTTCATCCAATCAACAATATAATAACCCTAGGTTCACATCAAATAGCCAAAGTAACTATAAATGTCCACGTTGCAAGCAAAATTCACATCCAGTTTCCCAATGTCATTTACCATGTCATATTTGCAACAAAACCGGCTACTCCATCAATAACTGCTCAAACAAGTTCCTTTCTAAACAAGCTAACTGTGCTATAAAGTCAAAAAGCGGTGACCGTGGTCTACCGATAGTTGATGCAATCGCATTTGATGGAATACCTATATCGGCTCTCATCGACAGTGGTGCAGAACAGTCTGTCATAGACCGTCGATCTATACCACCAAACCACACTATTCAAAAATACGACGGACCCTCTATTTCATCTATAGGCTACGAGTGTCACCCAACAGGTCAAATTGATTTATTTATATCCGTGGGAGAGGTATCTTGCACATTTGGACCTGTCGCAGTTATAAACAACAGCCCAGTGCCACTCATACTCGGCAGTGATTGGAGAAAAGCCAACAATTTAACGATCGTGATAGAGTCAAATGGTGATATACAAATTCAAAAAAATTTAATATCAGAAATCAGACCTAATATCAACTCATGTATTTTCAAAAACATCCAAACTGTTCCGAACTCCTTATCAAAAGAAATTGAAGAACAAATAACAACTTTTACTAATCTTACGACCATACAGATTACCAGATTTCGACAAATAATTTACAACAACTTACCAGCATTTTCGACGGACGATGACGTCCTTGGCCACTGCACAATAGGTGAACATTCTCTGAATACGAGTGACGAAATTCCAGTTTCTAGAAAGCCATATCGCTATTCTTGGAGCGACCGGCAATTTATTAACGAAACCGTAGAAAACTGGAAGAAACTTAAAATAGCTAGAGATTCACAATCCGAATATGCATCACCAGTAGTGATTGTCAACCAGCCTCAGCATCCGAGTACACCTCGTAGACTGACCATCGATTACACCCATCTTAACAAAAAACTGTTAAAAGACAATTTTCCCCCACCACACATCGATGACGTAATAGAAAAGCTAGTACAACCCGAATCCAAACTATTCAACGTAATGGATATAAAAACGGCTTTTATGACGGTAAAAGTAAAACCTTCAGATATCCACAAAACGGCATTTGTGACGCAAGATGGAGTATTCGAATTCTTGAGGATGCCCTTTGGGCTAGCAAACGCTCCAAAAACAATGGAACGCATTATGCGACACACTTTCAAAAACACCACTAACACTATAACTTACATGGACGATATTGGTCAACCAGCCACGAACCTCGATACGGCATTAAATAATTTCGAAAATGCACTAGCTAATCTAATTAAAAGCGGCCTTCGTATCTCACTTCAAAAATGCCAACTCTTTAAGAGCGAAGTTTTCTTCTTGGGATACGGCATTTCGGCTGAAGGAATACGTCCAGATCCCAATCGCATAAACGCCATCGACCGTTACAACAAAGACTTCAAATCCAAAACGGATGCTAAGTCTTTCCACGCCTTTGCATCCCATCATAGAAGATTCATAAAGGACTTCTCCAAAATTGCACTGCCAATACGTGACGCCTACAACTCGACTCCATTCATCTGGTCTAAGGAGGCAGCAGATGCCGTTGAAATTCTCAAACAAAAACTCAAATCACCACCGATACTCGCGCACTTCAGGAATGATTGTGAAACCGAGGTTCAAATCGATGCTTCACTAACCGGATTAGGAGCTATCCTAATACAAAAACAAAATAAACGAGAAGTTGTCATCGCATACGCCAGTCGTGCATTGGCAGACTCCGAGAAAAACCTTCATATCAACCAAATCGAAAGCCTTGCCATACACAGGGCCATAACCGACAAATTTCATATTTACCTCTATGGTTTAAAAAGCTTTACACTAATTACCGATAACTGGACAACTGCATGTTTACTACAAAATAGCAAATTTAATCGTAAGTTTGCAAGATGGCTCCTGGATCTTCAATCTTACAATTTTACCATCAAACACAAATCCGGAAAACACAATGTCTGTGCGGACGCTTTGTCAAGAATCCCAAACAACATCTTGGCACATGTGATTCTAAAATCAAATAACGAAACAAAAATTTCCTCTGCTCAAAACAATGACCCAGCATGTCAATATTTGATCCAGATAATTAACAGCGATGCAAATACAAAACACCATGAATTAATAAAAAAAAGATATTTTATTCAAAATAATATTCTCCTATATAAGAACAATAAAGGTTTTGGTCGGATTTATGTCCCGAAATCATTGCAGCAAAGTATTCTAGAGATGTGCCATGATAACAGCGGCCACATGGATCATGAAAAGACATTTTCAAAGTTGTCTAATCGATACTTTTGGCCTTCGGCTTCGAAGGACTGCAAAGATTACGTTTCAAGTTGTCGTACATGTCAATTGTTTAATCATAGAACGTGTAAAAGAATTGGTTTACATAAACCAAGAAGCATACCTCAAAGACCATTTGATGTAATCTCCATGGACCATTGCAGTTTTCCACAAGACATATCAGGCAAAAAACATATCCTTATTATCATTGATCATACAACTCGGTATGTCGTTGCAGAATCCACACCCGATGTCAGTTCGAGGTATGTCATATCATTAATCAAAGACAAAATAATTTCAATTCACGGACCTCCAACAACAATTATCAATGATAATGCCACGAGCTTCACATCAAAAGAAATGCAAGATTTCTTAACCAAATTTGGAATCAAAGGCTTGACAACTCCACCCTATTGGCCAGAGTCCAACCGACTAATAGAACGCGAAGTTAAAACTGTATCATCAATCCTTCGAAAATACATCTCGGAAAGGGATATCCAACTTGGTCCTTTTATATTCCTGAAATCATATTCGCAATAAATTCAAGTAAACATTCATCATTACAACAATCACCACATTACCTCTTACATGGATTCGAGCCCCGAATTCGAGACGAAGTTCTTCTGGGAACGGTGGAGGACACTAGAGATAGAATCCAGCAACTCACTCAACTCAACCGAAACCGGGAAGAGGCACTGAATTCGCTGAAAATGTCACAAACACAAAACAAAACTCGAATTGATGAACACCGACAGGCTTTTGAAATGCAGATTGGAGATCTGGTGCTGGCGTTAAATCCAATTAGAACAAACAAGCTGACCCCCGTATACGAAGCTAAACCATTTGAAATCATAAGTATATTGGGTGAAAATGTTATTAAAATCCGAAGGATCAATCGTCTTGGCCAGGAAATCATAAGAATTGTACACACAGGACAGATAAAAAAATACAGCAAACGAAAACAAAATGACAATCAGCTGTTAATTGACACTGATCAACAACTCAACGAACTCAACGAAGAAGATGAAGAACACCCAGAACAAAGTGATGCCAGTTCTCAAAACAATGATGACATAAGGGTGGATACACAAGCAAATGATGAAGACAACAACAGCAGTGAGGAGTTAGAAAATTTTAAATCCACACGCACACGAAAAGCACCAAAATGGTTAGATGAGTATGAGATTTAATTGCCAGAGTCAATTTCTCAGGAAAATACCATGTCACAGCAACATCTTCTTGTCTAAGTTTTAACTATTTATTATTACAGCCCATCTGGCAATACTTTATTTTAATTTTTGTTAAGTTGAAAGACTGTTTGAATAAAATGAAATTGAATTTTAACGTACTCCTAAACAAGTAAAGACGTGTTTTCCTGATTTTCCTCTTAAATAAATCTTATTTAACATCGATTCCACTCACAGTTTGATAAAATTAAATTCTAATCATAAATCGAAAAAACCACTTCTAAACAACAAATTGAATTGTTGTTCATGTTCATATTGCGGAAACATTTGATACGAAAATGTAAATGGAAACAAATGGGGCTTTATTTAGCCAGTTTATATTTCTTGAGCGCTCAGTAATTTTTCTCCGCTTTTTGACAGAGCAGGAGGATAAAATATAAACAGAATTCTTCACATAGAAGTCAAAACAACTCTCTTTTTCTTTTCTTCCTATGCAATTTACTGCGACAAAAAATATCTGATCAAGCGAATCTAAAAAATGTCAGTCTCAGTTTTTAAGGGGAAAAGTGAGAAATTTTTGTGAGGAATCGTGTTTATATTTCAGAGTCCTCTAAGCCCTCTGAGATCTCAGAAATATAAACTGGCCAATTAAGTAGCCGAGGATTATTAAAAATTAATCAACTTGTTCAATAAGGCTAGTCGCGCACATGCAACTGCTACTGCAACAAAACAGTTTAGTCACAAGTTGACCGATGAGCGCGCACATGAGCAACTCCACAAGCAATCGCAATGAACCTAACCAACACTCCGACAATGTTTATTCAAATTTTCTACCCCATACATACAAAGAAAAATATTATCGCCTTTGTCCTATTCTTTTGCTCAGCAAATAAAAGAAAAGATAAATTTTCTCTCTTTCGCACAGAGAACATAAGTCACTTTGGAAAGAACAAAGTTCAACGATGTGGTAAAATATCTGCAACTATTTTGTTGCATGTGCGCGCAGTGACATATTATTCTATATGACACAAATTGAAAAACTATGTCATTGCGCGCACATGCAACCAAATAGTTGCAGATATTTAACCACATCGTTGAATTTTGTTCTTTTAAAAGTGACTTATGTTCTCTGTGCGAAAGAGAACAAATATATCGATTCTTTTATTTTGTGAGCAAAAGACTAGGACAAAGTCAGCACTCATATTCTTTGTATTTATGAGATAGAAAAATTGAATAAATATTGTCAGTGTGTTGATTTAGTTCGGCGTGATTGCTTGTGGAGTTGCCCATGTGCGCGCTCATAGGTCAACTTGCGATTAAACTGTTTTTTTGCAGTTGCATGTACGCGACTAGCCTAAAGCCTGATTCACAATGCGACGAGGAAACGAGACGTGAGCGTGACGAGATCCCGTCGTTGCTGTCAAACGAGTTTCAAACAATGAAAGTATATGAGGGTATACACAATGAAGCGTTTCTCGTCGTCACGTCACGCCAAGAATTCGAAAAATTGAAAAAAAGACGCGACGAGACGACGCTTTTTCTTTTTTGACAAGGTATTTACACAATGGAAGTATTTTTTTAAAGAAAAAATACGATAACTTGAAATTAAAAGATCAAGTAATCTGTTGTCTTTAAAGCTTTTTTGGATAATTTTTATTATTTTAATTTTTAACAAAAAAGTTTTCGTTGTAAAGAATCTCGCCGCATTGTGAATTGGGAAACGATTTTATAACTAGAAAAAGATGACAGCGAATCACGTCACGCTCTCGTCTCGTTTTCCCGTCGCATTGTGAATCAGGCTTAAAGCTAGAACTATAAGCTCGGAGGGGCACTTAAGTGGTCGGAAGAAAACAAGCGAATACACGGAAAGCATATGGACGCGGCTATAATTGCGGAGTGGAAGGTTTCGTCAAGTTTCGTTCAACTTTGGTTACGGAAGTGAGGTGCGCTCCTGAGCGCACCTCACTTAAGTAAAACTGACATTTGGTGAAATAGGAAGGCCAAAAAGAGAAAGATAATAGTTATATTATGGGTGTGTTCCCCTTTTCTCGGTACGGAAAGCTACTTTTCGTTGGCTTTTGACATTAGCTTCAGTGCCCATCCGACTATTATAGTTCTACCTTAAGGAGAGCATGAGAAGCTCCACATCTCCAAACTAAATTAATTTGGAAAACACCGTTTTAGATTTCACATTTGTTCCTACGTTCTGTAAATCTCGCTTGATAAAATCAGTCGAGAAACGTTGAAAAATGGAACAAAACTCATGCATTTTGTTTCAATTTTCATCGTTTCTCGACCAGTCTTTTCGATTCGAGAATTACAGAACGTAGGCACTGATTACCAATTTTCGTGGAATGTCACTCGTATGGATCTGAAAAAACCTTCATTATACGCACTAGCTCGCTTAAGCGGCAGTTATAGTGCCCTATTACACGACGACTTTAGAGTCATGACTTTTTTCGAAATTCAATGAGTGCGAACGAGAAAAAACATCTGATCTCACCTTCGCACTCATTTAATTTCGAAAAAAGTCATGACTCTAAAGTCGTCGTGTAATAGGGCACATAGCGATCAGAAAAAACCATACATAAAAATTATTGAACTTTTTATTACTTTTCAATTCGATTTGATAGCCAAATAATATATCAATCGACTCGTAATGCTATGTTTCCACCAGAGGATTATGTCAGCTCAGATTTAATAAATCTATTTTGTGTGTCCAGAGTGATGGGCATAATCGAATGATTTCAATAATCGAGTTGTTAGTATTCGACTGATCATAATAATCGAATGATCATTCGAGATATTATGTATGAGAGTCGAGAACCAAGAAATAAGAACGAAAGAAAAGGAACGAAAACCTACATATTCGAGAACTCAATACGTTCATTGTCTATGTATGATTGTATTCAATTTGTGTACACATATGTACATAAACAGTGAGCGTCCTGAGCACCGAGTTCTCAATTAATTGTGTTTATTTTTTTATTATTTCTCCCACCGCATTAGCTCGAGTGATTAAATACACCATACACTCACACAAACTACATAACAATCAACTTTTTGGGTCGATAATGTGTGTTTCTCTTTTTCTTGCTTGTCTTCCGTTCTCATTTCTGTTCTTGAATCTCGAGTTCTCACGACACTTACTACAATAGTAAGCAGGTAGGTAGGAAAATCATTCGAATGCAAAATCATTCATCATTAGAAGTACATATATTCAAGTTGCTGTCGGCTCTCGGGCTCCCATCGCGTTGACTCGAGTGGTTGAATACACCATACACTCACACAAACTACACAAAAATTAATTTCTCGGCTCGATAATGTGTGTTTCTTCTCCCTTTCTTGCTTGCCTCTCATTCTCATATCTGTTCTTGAATCTCGACTTCACAAGTTCTCACTTTTCTTACTTCAACAGTAAGCAGGTAGGTAAGAAAATCATTCGAATGCAAAATCATTCGAATGATTCATTCATTCATCATTCGAAGTGTATTCAAGCTGCTGTCGGCTCTCGACTCGAGCTCCCATTGCGTTGAGTCGCGTGGTTGAATACACGTACATAAACAATCAACGGTCTCGAGTTCTCTATTATGTGCGTATCCTTTCTCTTAGTTGTCTTTAATTCTCATTTCTGTTCTTGATTCTCGAGTTCTAGTTTAGTATTGATGAAAAATCATTCGAATGATTTAAGTGAAGAATCGAGATATCTCGAGATATTGCCTGAATCGATCATAATCGATTATATCATTCGAATGCGCCCATCACTAGCCTGTCCACCGCACAAAAATATTTAAAAAATTTACTTTGACAGCCCTCTTTAAAATGCAAATGGTGTTTCTTTTTTGTTCTCATAAAGAGGAAGTGAGATGGAATGTTTCCTCTGTGAAGAACTGGATTCAGCCATAAATGAATCCTTCAGCGCCATACAGAAATAGGTTAGTTCGATATGTACAAATATTTGTCCTAGGAATATTTAACAAGATTAATTTCTAATCTTCAAGATTTACGAAACAAATTTGTATGGTAAATCTTCAATCGCAGATTAGTGTCAGGTGGAAATGTAGCATAATTCAGCGTAGAATTTTTTTCGCGAAAAAAAATTGCCCAAATACAAATCCAATTGATTGTGTTCCAATTTTTTTCTGTTCCACTGAAAAAACTCCATCCGTAAAGTTTTTGTGACATTTCAATCAAAAAGAATCTTGGCGGCTGTTTGAGCATGATTACATGATTCGTTTTTCGTCTTTTTGACAGGTAAGTACCTTCGTGATTACACGCAACGAAAAAAATCCATTCGTGATTTTGACGTTCAAAAAATTTGAGGTTCATTTATTGAAAAATAGTTAGTATTAATAATCAAAAATATTTTTAAATCACTTCTTGTTCAAATTTATAGCTATTTAATTATGAAAAACAATTTTAATCTCACAATTAAAATTTTGTACGCATCCCCCGCCTCTACTCGTTTGTCAAATCATAAACGTCAAAGTTCAACCAGAAAAAGTGTTGAAATTTTCATAAGTGCTTTCGTCTTTCCGTTCCCCCTACGTTTACACCCCTCACCCAATGTATCAAAAAGACGAAACACGTAACGTCCGAAAAAACGAATCGTGTAATCATGCTCTTTGTTTGTTTTACGAAGAATCTAGTTTTTCTGACATATTTTTTCCGATTGCTATAAACAACCATCAGACAAAAAAAATCAATTTTATACTGTTTCAAGTTTTTTGGATGGGTTTTTCTAATCGCTATAACTGGCGCCTTATACGACATTTTGCCACAGTACCTATTTAAAGACAAGTTTACTATGTCTGAGTTGAGTCCAGTGTATGGCTTTTAGCTGATAAGGCTTGAACATCAATAGCGGCATTTCTGCATAACTGATATCTCCACATATATTTCTTTGGTTTCCCCATGGTTCATGCATTTGAAGAGCAGTTTGCGGTTGCACGTCGAGCGAACCGCAAAATCACCTTCTTATGGGAGCTTATGACTACAGAAATACACAGTTAAGAGAAAAAGAAGATACAAACTGCTGTAGTAAGGGTTTTGATACACTTTGCTTGTTGTTATAAATAGTCACTGTCTTATTTTTGTTTATTTATTCACAATTGGGAAAGCATTTATTTTTCACACTTGTTTAATTTATTGATTGATTGATTGATATACACCCTTATAGTGATTGCCAATATTATCAAATTTATAGTTGAAAGACCTTGAAACTTGGTTTTTCAAACTCAATTTATTAAAAAACTTATCAATTATTCTTTTATTTTTTTTATTTTCTAATGATTCGAAACGGTCTGCATAGTTCTCAAAGGTCAAAACTTTAATCAGTTGGGTTTTTTTTTACATCGAATTTTAGATTTATCAATTGATAATTGACAATGGTAATAGGCGTGTGGTTGATTGATAGATTCATTGATTCATAGATTCATAGATTCATAGATTGATAGATTGATAGATCGATAGATTGATAGATTGATAGATTGATAGATTGATAGATTGATAGATTGATAGATTGATAGATTAATAGATTCATATATTGATAGATAGATTGATATATTGATGTATTGATATATTAATAGATTGATAGATGAATAGATAGATAGATAATACAAACAAAAAACAAGATATCACAAATGTGTGACTAAACTGAAAACGAAAACAACTGGAGCATTGTACCCAATTTAGTTTCAAAAGCGGTTTGGCTCGTGTAGCAACAAACACCCCTACCAGCGTTGCTTCTACTGTATTCCATTGAAGAAACTTAAAGGGTGTACCTATGGTTTGTTGTTTTTATCAAATTCGAAGAACGCACAAAAGAAAAACACTATACCGTTTTGAAAGGGCTTTAGTAGCACGTATATATGTATAATAGGGCTATAGATTTTTTCTTTGTATAAACCTGGACATTTGAATTTAACTTTTTTCCTCTTCACCTAAATTTACTAAATTTACTCATACCTGGGTAACACTTTTAACTACTTTAAAATATATTTCAAAAGAAAAGAGTGAAATTGTGTTAATGCATTTGGTTTTCTCTTTGACCAGCAAAAGACCTAGGTTAACTTACGAAATTGCTTTCCACTTATTATTGTGTTCTTTTTTATTGCGAATCATATAGAAATTGGTAGAATGTATTATACATTTATTCAGTTTATGCATCAACTTTTTTAATTTTTAACAATTAGTTTCTTCTCTATTATCACATCACACATCATCTGAACACTTTAGGATTATAATTGGCTGATTTAGTAATGTTATTATTTGGAATTCATACAATCAACACATCAGGCATATACTAAAACAAAATAAGTTGGTAGGTTGGTTTTAGATTAATTTATGTTTTTAGGAGATATGCAGGGGTTTAAATCAATTATTACAATGAGATGTTTAACAAAACGCTGGCAACTACTGTGTTTGCTGACCATTAAATGGGAGGTTCAGAAGAAAACTAGTTTCTGTATTATTTGATGCTAATCCATTGAAAAACAAAATTGAGCTTTTTCCTTCTTTAGTGCGCCTGTGTCAGATTAGGTACCTACTGTGTTGCGGACGTCGGGGGATGAGATGGTAAAGCTATAGGGTTTTGGTTTTTGGATGTAATAACGAGTTAAAGTTCTGGGGGTATTTTTCTTTCAGTGAAAACCCATGAACCAATCTTAAAATTTGGTAAGCAGTATCGCAGTAATTCTCACGTGTCACAGTTATTAAACCAATTTTTAAACAGTGTTTTATATATTATGTTTATGTACGTTTTCACCAGAGCCGAAATGGGCTTGTTTTGCATATTACACAAAAATTACATTTTTGGGGGAGCGCACGATTACTTGGGCGCCGAAAATTGATAACGGATTTTTTGTAGAGGAGTTAAATACAAGCTGTTTTTCTATGGTAGGGGCTATCTTGCTCCGTTTAGAAGGTAGGGGCAATTTTCGAAAAAAATGACTTAAACGGAAAAAAAATTAAAAAACAACGGCAATACTTAAAATGCAAAACAATAACGGTTTAAAAGAAGTCTGTTCTATAATCCTATATTTAAATTATATTATTTGTGTCTATAGTTTAAAAAAAAAAAATTGCGTTCAAACTCCAAATTTTGATAAAAAAAGCGAAAAAAAAATTGTTTGGATCAATTTTTCTCAAAATTGTGAAACGTAAAACAAAATTTTTGTTTTATGGTCAATGATCTTAATGATATTAATTCTGAATCAAACACAAAAAACCGAAAGCTCTTATGTCTTCTAGTTTTCGAGAAAATCGAAAATTACTAGAATTACGTTTGTATGAAAAATTTTTGTTTTTTGATATTTATTGTGATCTTTTTTTGATACAAATTAGAACTTAGAAACATCCTTTCCGAGGATGTTAAAAAAAACGCGAACGCCAGCCCTATGGGCTGGCCCAACGGTTCGACTTACTATTCAAACAAGTAAATTCAGCACGTTATAATAATCTTTATTAAATTAAATGGAAATGTGTCTAAGCTATTCGGAGGTCGGAATACAATTAAATTCATTTTCTTAAAACTAAGCCCAGCTTTCCTGTCCACGCATTGCTTCCCATCGAATATCGCTGACCCATTCAATAATGCAATTGAGCATCAAATAACCGGCGCATGCATTGCCGAAGTTCAATCCCCTTTGGTATTCGTGTGAACTGCAATTATGATGACTCAGCTGAAACAGGTTAGCACATGCCTAAGGCGGTGTGTATTGGATGGTGCTAACTCCTCCCCCTTTGAAAATCTACGACCCGTAGATCGTGAGTGACGTCATGGCTAGATTGTGGCTCGTAGGTTTGGAGATAAAATCGTTGGGATGTTTGGTTTGGCGTAGATCTTCCGCCAAATAGTCAAAACGACAAACGCCCCCGAAACAAGGATGACGGTCTCTGTAAGTATAGAAATTTTAAATTCTTGGGTTAAGTTACCTAGACGCTCTATGTTTTTGATGCTGAGGTCATGTACGAATCCCAAGTCAATCCTTCGATCACGATTGGTGATGTTCATTAGCGGTGGAGGTAGCGCTTGTAGGGATGTAGTAATAGAACTGGAAAATGTCCTGTCCCTCAATTGGATAGTCTCGTTTGCAAGCTGAATTATATATGTGCCTGAAAGAGATCTTGAAAAATTATTAGAGGTTAAGTCACCCTTGAAGTTTGTGACAAAAATTGTGTCCTCCTTAATTAATTCGATGACCTCTTCGATCCTCGTGTGAAAGGTACAAACTGCGTGTCCTCCTTTAAGTAATCGGGCTACGCAGGTATCTTCGGGAACCTTCTCAAGAGACTTGTCCTCACATATCGTGGAGTTGTTAATCGTCATACAGCTAGCTACTACCCCGTACGTTACTTTGTGGTTGATGAGCATCTTTTTAAATTTCAGGTCTAATTGCTTCCCTTCAAGAACTGATGGTCTTGTTATCAGCAGGTTGTATTCCTCTTTTCCAACTTTTGGCATTGAAATATTATAAAGCAGCATCGATCCATTGGAGAAAATTGATGGTGTGCCATACTCGATTGCTTCTATCTCGTTTGCATAGGGAAGTGTTTCCAGTTCATTGATAATTGAATTGATTTCTTCGGTATCAAGAAGATTCGTATTGATCAAGCCACTTTTAGCCATTTGGCAAGCCCGAACAATCTCATTTATCTCACCTTTAACGGTAATGATTTCGTCTAAGGCATCTTGTTCGAATTTTCCAGAAATGGTGTCCATGATATTTTTCTCATATCGCTCAATCACTAAGTTGATCTTTCGTGTGATGTCCTTTGTGATTCCAAAGAGTTTCTCATTAACCCTGTATTGGTGGTTATTATTCTCGATGATTGCTTCTTGGCTTTGTAGGACTTTGTTCCAGTCAGTGGCATCGGGATTTCCAGCTACCCACTTCCAGGCTGTTCCAATCCAGTCGATAGACCTCGTTTTCCTCTGCGATTTGCCCTTGAGCAAATTAAGGCGGTCCTTTATCTGTCGCAAGTGAAACTCTATCACGCGTTTTCTGTCTTCGTCCTTAACATTGTTTTTTATGGCGTCGCTCACACCATCCACAAGATTTTGGAATTCCGCTAGGTCAATAGTATGTACCAATTTGAAACTACCATCAACGATCCATCCTTTTCCTTCTTTCAAGGAGACTATCGGTGCCTTATAGTCGAAAATTTGGAGTGCTTGGACTGTGGTTAGGAAAGTAAATCTAGGATTATGTATAAAAATAAAAAAATATTCTTTTTGCTTCTGGGGTAACTAAGACCTCAGTGTGGGCTTATGCTAAGATATAGTGATGCAAAAGTGGAACTTTTTCAGTAAATGAAAAAAGAAGCAAGAATTCGTTTCATCATTACTTTAATTACCATTTAAAATATTATACTACGCCTTAAGGAGAACATTTATATTGTTACAAATAAGAATTAAATTTTTAGAAATATGATTAATTTAAGTCTAAGGTTAGAATTAACAGATAAAATTTAATTAAAAATGAAAATATAATTAATCTATGTTTTAGATTATAATTAACAAATAAAAGTTAAAATATATTTTTTTCGTTTTTTTTTTTGTTTATGTTTCCTGTATGTAAAATAATTAAATTCAAATTAAGCCAAGGAAACAGATTTAAAAAAATTTAAATAGGTATTGTATGTATATACTTATAATGTCAAGTGAATAAAGGTAGGTGCATTGTGAAAGTGCTGTGCATACACCCCCCTTTTTTTGAAAACTCATTTTCATCATTTAGTTTTTTAAACATTTCTTAAATGAGTTTTGTGGATTTTTCGGCCACTCACTGTAGTGATTGTTACCTTGTTGTCCTTTTCTACAACCCCTTTCCGAAATATAGGTTTGTTCTTAGCTTGGATACCTTTGATCCTTGCGTAAACGATATCACCTTTTTGATATTTCCTAGGTTTGGATCGCTTTTCGTTTCTTCTGGAATTGTTGGTTTTTTGTTTCCTCATAATTTCACCCTTTAATTCCTTATTTACCTTGTTTCGGAAGTCAACTAGATTTTGGTAGTTTATCCTCTGATATCGGTTGAAAAATATATCACTCGGTTTTTTCCCGGTAACCGAATGAATAGAATTATTATACCTATCCACGGCTATGTTTATTAACTCTTTGAGTCGTAGGCCCTTGTACTCTGCCTTAAGGCATCTGAAAATTTCTAATATCGTGGAATGGAGTCTCTCCACCTGTCCGTTTACCTCGCTACGATGAACAGGGGTACGGTACAGTTTTATACCTAGCATATTTATAAAATTGAGTACTATGGGGCTTAGGAAACTTCTTTCGTTGTCAGTTACCAAGATTTTCGGAACTGTAAAATAGTGCAAAATCTTTGTAATTTTGTCCCTTAGATGAAGTACTGATCGATTTTTTATGTGGAATAACTTACCAAACTTCGAGAATTTGTCAATACAGCTTATAAATTTTTCATTTTGGATTTCCACAATATCCAAATGTAAGATTTCACAAGGATATGAGGGGATAGGTGTCGCTTGTAATTCAGGGCTAACGGGATGCCTATCGTACTTGTTGAGCTTGCACACCTCACAAGTCTTGGTATATTTTTTAACAAGGCTGAACATCCTAGGGAAATAATATTATATAATATAAAAGTTGTTCTTTATTCTCTCTTGCATTGCGGTGTGCTCTTTTGTGCTCCTCCATAATCAATGTAAGAACACGATTTGGATTCGTCACATCCTCAACGATCCTTTGTGTAACACGGAGTTTGTAAGTCACAAAATTTTCTAAATAGGTTTCTTGAAGAAGAGCTAAATATGGTTCAGGAATTTTAATCCCGTTTAAAATATTGGGTCTCAATCTTGCTTTAAGAATCCTGATAAGATCTTGTTTTGTAGGATTTCGTACTCCCACAAAGTGACGATGGTAACCAGGATGAGGTTCCACGTGAGCCTCTATTCCCTTTCCTATATTTATGACTATCTGATTGCGAAACACATTCAACGGTGCCTCTATATGAGGAATCAGATCGGTGCTGTCTTGATCAGCACTATGCATTGTACCTAGAGACGATCGTTCTTCGCTTGCTGTTTCTGTTATAGACCTGTTTTCTTCGGTTGCTGATTCTGTAATAGATCTGTTTTCTTCGGTTGCCGATTCTGTAATAGATTTGTTTTCCTCGCCTCCATGACCATCACTAGCCGTATCCGTCTCAGAACCTTGCTCACCGATATTAGAACTTTGTGCTGTCTCAATGTTCACTGAGTCAGACAAGTGATTAACCTCGGTTTTGAGCCTTGATAGAGCATCTGCAACTATGTTTGATTTACCGGGTTTATAAACCAGCTCATAGTTGTACTCTTCTATCCGTGACTTCCACCTCTTGAGTTTTGCATTAAAGTTACGATTCCCCAATGCAAAGGTCAACGGTTGATGGTCAGTGTGGATGCGTATCTTTTTTGCCCCATAGACGTAGGAACGAAGGTTATCGAGAGCCCACACGATAGCCAGCATCTCTTTTTCATTGGTCGCAAAATTTTCTTCAGTTTTGTTTAGAGACCTAGAGATGAACGCAATTGGCTTATCGAGGCCCGAATGTTCCTGTGACAATACAGCCCCAATCGCATAATCTGAAGCGTCTGTGGTTAAGTTGAATGTTTTCTCAAAGTCAGGGAAAGCCAAAACTTCAGAAGATGTAAGCAAGTCCTTAAGATCTTGGAATGCTTGTAATGCTTCCTGGTTCAGTTCGATTGGCACACGCTTTGATTGATTGGCCTTAACTTGCGCATTATTTCCCCTCGTGAGGTTCGTGAGGGGTTTTGCGATCTTCGCATAGTCCCGAATGAACTTCCTGTAATATGAAGTAAGGCCCAAAAAACTTTTCAGCTCCTTAAGATTATCTGGAGGGAGTATTTTCTGGATGGAATCTATCTTTTTAGGGTCAGCCCGTATACCATCAGGCGTTATTATATACCCTACAAACTCTACTTCCGTTTTGAGGAATGATGTCTTTTCCAAGTTCACTTTGAGATTTACCTCACCTAATCTGGAGAGTATAGTCTCAATGTTACTCAGCATTTCCTCAACGCTACCTCCAAAGATGACTATGTCGTCAATGTAGACGTAACATATCTTACCGATGAATTCTTTTAGAACGTCATCGATCATCCTTTGGAAGATTGCGGGGGCATTTTTGAGACCAAATGGAAGTCTCAGCCACTCGTACTTCCCGTTCCTCGTCGAAAAATCAGTTTTCGGGATATCTGATTCCAACATCGGTATTTGGTGAAAACCAGAAGTCAAGTCTAAGGTGGTAAAGTACTTGGCATTCCCCAGACTCGCTAGTGTGGAGTTAATATCAGGAATCGGGTAGGCATCAGCAATCGTCACGAGGTTAAGACGTTTGAAGTCTATTACCATGCGATACTGTTTTTCGCCTGAGGGTTTAGGTTTCTTTGGAACCACCCAGATTGGTGAGTTGTAAGGACTTCTTGAAGGACGTATTATGCCTTCTGCTAGAAGATCCTTAATCTCATTCTCCACTACTTCTCTCATGCAGGGAGGGTAAGGATAGCTCTTCGTGTAGATTGGTTCGTTAGTACTAGTCCTTATTTCTGCCCTCACTGTGGTTTTCACTAACTCATTCGCATCAAGAGATGTGAAAAGTTTACCGTGTTTTCTTATGATTTCAGAAAGTCTTTTCCGGACGTTCTCAGGAATTTCCCTATCAAGCATGGTATTAACTTCTGAGGAAATTTTATCCCTCAGAGGAATCGTGATTCCTTTCGCCAATGTCAGCGTATTCAACTTTCGGTCGATAATGGCTTCTAGTTGTTTAAGCGTATCGTCACCGATGATGCCATCGAAGCTCTTAAGGCCGGGGAGCACATAGAAAGTCAGTGGGGTGTCGTTTCCGATTTCAGCGAAAAATTTGCCTGTTACTTTTTCGGTAATCTTCACATTACCGGCTGCGGAATTGACGGCGAAGGGTTGAGCTAGCCTGATGGTATTTTTTGACACGTGTGGGGCGATGAAGTTCTTATTTGCCCCAGTATCAACAAGGAAGCTTAACACTTTTCCGTCTTTGAGGATATAGTTTATGTATGGTACGCTGGCTGGCGCCCATCATAAAATTCACCTCATCTTCATAATTCTCACTAACTACCTCATCGTAAGTTTCTGGTGGTGTTTCCTCCACCGGTTGCAAGTTATACAATTTTTGTTGCTTTTGTCCCACATTTTGGGATTGGGAGTAGTTCTCTGACCTATCCTTCCTTTTAAATGGATTCGATTGAGGTCTGTTCATATAATTAACCTGTCTGGTCTGGACCGAATGATCCACCTCCATTTTTGGGTGTGGTTTAGGACCAAGTCTCGGTGGGTTACCTGAGGTCGTAGGATGGTTTTGATAATTCCTGCCTGTTTTATAATAAGGCTTAGGATGAATCGGCGATCTACTGTCCAACTTGGATATCTGATTATGGGGTACTGTTGGCCTGGGCTGACTAAGCGGTCTATTGTATGAATTGGACATTTGGTTTAGGGGAGCTGTAATTGTATTGTTATATGTCGTTGCATGAATAACATGGTTACGGAAATTCAGATTCTGAATTTCCAGACAAGAAGCATATGCTTCAGGAAGAGTTCTTGGTTTCTGCACGATCATCATCCGTGACAGATAACCACTAAGCCCTCTTATAAAGACATCCAACGCTCGATTCCTATACGTTTCTACCAACGCGCTTACCGTTTCTTGTGTATACGACTCAGTCTTTATTTTGTTGATTATAAGGGAGAACTGATGGTTCACGGTCGCGTAAAACTCATCGAGCCGAGAACCCCTTTGGGAAAGTTGGTTGAGCTGATGCTCAAGAGTTCGTATATCCCGCTTGTCGGCAAAGTGAAGGGAAAGAATTCTTTTAATTTCTTCCCAGTTATCGTCGAAAATGTTATACGACACTAGGGCAGAATCCGCATTCCCGCGAATCTTTTGCCTTATGTGTTTCAGAATCGCGCGGTACATGGGCTTATTTCTTATGATTGCGAAATCCTTCAGGATTCCCTCTACATTATGTATCCAAGATACATATTGCGTTGGGTTGCCATCGAAGGATTGCAACTCCTTCACACAGTCAGGGAGTCGGCTGATCTCCTTGAGATCAGCTTCCGTTCTAGGCTCGCAAAGTGCAGGTGTATCAGCAATCTGAGTAGATTGGCCAGAATCTGACACCACGTTACTAGCGCCTTCGACCCTCTTCAAACGCCCATCTATCTCTTTTAACTGAGCGAGAATCGCGCCTACCGCTCCATTCAGCTCAGTAACAGCTTTAGTCATAGCGTCCATTTTTCTATTAACTCAAAATTATATTTCACTTAGTTCGGAATTTTATATAATTCGTTAACACGTTCTTAAGTGTTTAAATGGAGAGCGGGGTGTATAAATGCACTTATATAAATATGTAAAAGTTAAATCAATGCACCTTACCTTGGTTTGACCTTGTTCTTAACTGTGTATATTCTTTAGGACAATTTTTTCACAATTTTCACAGTGGCACTGTTAAAAGATTTTTTTTTTTATTTTATTGGATGGAATTATTTTATGGATTAAAACTTAGCTTTTTACAGTTTGTATTTTCTCTATACGAGTATTAAATTCTTCTTCTTCTATTACTCTGTACGAGTATTAAATAATTTTCACAATACTAGGCTTCTTGTAGCTAGTATATTCACACTTATTACAACTGATTCACTTTATATTAACCAGTATAAATTCAGATTTTTTTTGAGATTTTTTTTTTATATATGTACTTCTTTATAGGTATTGGCTTCTTACAGCGGTTTCACTTTTTTTGTGATTTTGTTCAAATTCAGATTTTCCGAAATTTTTATATTTTTTATATGGTATTAATATTAAAACATATGCGTATGTGCATATAGGTTTAATCTATAATCTGCATAAATTTCCACTCACACGGCAGCGATGTTTAATTTCATTTTCAGGCTGAGAAAAGATAAAAAAAAAGAAAAACACGGATAAAAAACTGTATCAAAAATTAATCGCGTTTTAATTAATTTCAGAACCGGCAACGGAAAAGTCGTGTTGGTCCCTTTTGGATGCAAGCGTTTATTCTTGCAAGCAACCTACTCGCGGCACGATCAATTTCACTTTTTGAATCCTTACACCGACGAAAACTTTCATGCTCCCATGGGTATGAAGTGGTTGTTGCTGGAGCACTAATATGGTTAACTGTGTTCCCATGGGTACAGTAACTCTCACCTATTACAGTGTATTAATGTCCTGTCCTGTATGAAAGGACACAACAATTCGCACGGATGGAAGGATCCAAAATTTATGCCGGTCCCTGCTCGGGCGCCAGTTAGAAACATCCTTTCCGAGGATGTTAAAAAAAACGCGAACGCCAGCCCTATGGGCTGGCCCAACGGTTCGACTTTCTATTCAAACAAGTAAATTCAGCACGTTATAATAATCTTTATTAAATTAAATGGAAATGTGTCTAAGCTATTCGGAGGTCGGAATACAATTAAATTCATTTTCTTAAAACTAAGCCCAGCTTTCCTGTCCACGCATTGCTTCCCATCGAATATCGCTGACCCATTCAATAATGCAATTGAGCATCAAATAACCGGCGCATGCATTGCCGAAGTTCAATCCCCTTTGGTATTCGTGTGAACTGCAATTATGATGACTCAGCTGAAACAGGTTAGCACATGCCTAAGGCGGTGTGTATTGGATGGTGCTAACTTAGATAATAGCCCTGTTTTTTAGTGCATTTTTATCTTCGCTTCGAAAAAAGTAACATGTTAATAGCCCTGTTTTTAGTGCATTTTTATCTTCGCTTTGAAAAAAGTAGCATGTTAAATACAACAACAATACGGAATTATACCGCTTTTTTCTAAGCGAAGATAAAAATGCACTAAAAACAGGGCTAATTACAACAACAAACTGGTATAATTCCGTAGTGTTGTTGTATTTAACATTCTACTTTTTTGTAAGCGAAGATAAAAATGCACTAAAAAACAGGGCTAATGTTGGTGTTAGGTTGATCTTTGTTTGTTCTTTAAAGTACAGCAATTCATTTGGCGTTACCCAGAACCAGAATGCACTTAAAAAGCTATGTCAGTCTCGTCAAAGAAGTCATCGTCCGTACTAGTGTTACTGTCGAGTACGTCCAGTTCTTCGTTGATGTTGAGGAGCCGAGGTTGTTTTGGTGGTAAAAACATTCTCTAAATGCTCACTTTGAACTGTGAGGGGTCGAGGTCTTTTAGTTGTAAGCCCACATTTTCTTCAAAATCGTTGAAACATGGGTATACTTTTTTTTTAAATCAAGTAAGAACTCCATGATTTGAGAGCCCAAGTCGTCCTTATATTTCTCTTCAAGGAAGTATTTTCTGTAAAAGAAAAGTGCCATATATTGGTGAAGATGGTGGGTTGTTTTGCGGCGTACAATGTTTTTTTTTAGAAGCTGGTTTTGGTTCTCCAGATCATTTATTGTGTTGGTTGGATCGGTCATATTCACATATTCCCCTTTGCTATGATTCGTAACTTCATGAGTGCAACCAGGGAACATACACTGTTGGACAGAGAATTAGCACACATAAGTGGATCAGATTTAAATAAGGAAGATCTTTATTTTTGATTTGTTCTTGGAACATAATTTATAGAAAACTTTTTAATTCAACGTTGAAAAACTTAAATACAAAAAAGAATTAAGTAAAATAACAACAACAACAAATCATTAAATAAAATGTGTTGGTGTAATATGTGGTAGACACAGAATTAGTACAAGTACGAAATAAAATAATTTATCACTTAAACAAGTAGTTTTTTTTCTAATATTTTGTTGGGTACCCTTTCTGCTTTAAAACAGCCTTTAACAGCCGAGGAATACTCGCCTCTCGGTGCTGGCATTGATGAACAGGAATGCTGTTCCAGCTACCCTTATTACATCCCAAAGTTCTGCTAGATTCCTTGGCTTCCTTAGTCCACTATGAAACACGGTGGTGTGTGTATATGGTGTGGGCCGCGTTTACATGGTGCTGTGTAGGGCCTGTTTTGAAAATAGAGCAGCAAATGTGCCAGCATCAGTACAAGAGCATTTTGAAAAACCATATGGAGTCCTTTGCAGACGATAATTTACCATTATCATGGACATTCATGCATGATAATGATCCTTAATACACTTCCCGGCTGGTGAAGCAGTCGATTAGTGATCAGCAAATCAAGTTATTGCCTTGGCCTGCGCAGAGTCCTGACCTGAATCCCATAGAAAATGTATGGAACGATATTAAATATCAGGTTGGACTAAGGAAGCCAAGGAATCTAGCAGAACTTTGGGAAGCAATTAGGGATAGCTGGAACAGCATTCCTGTTCATCAATGCCAGCACCTAGAGGCGAGTATTCCTCGGCGGTTTAAGGCTGTGCTAAAGCAGAAAGGGTACCCAACAAAATATTAGAAAAACACTACTACTTGTTTAAGTGATAAATTATTTTATTTCGTACCTGTTTTAAGTACTATTTTCGTACCTGTGCCAATTCTGTGTCCACCACATATTACACCAACACTTTTTATTTAATGATTATTTGTTGTTGTTATGTTGCTAAATCATTTTTTTTTTATATATTTAAGTTTTTCAACGTTGAATTAAAGAGTTTTCAATAAATAATGTTCCCAGAACATAGCAAAAATACAGATTTTCCTTATTAAGATCTGATTCACTAATGTGTGCTAATTCTCTGTTCATTGTCTTTCTACAACTTTTGTCACCTTTTTTTTTGAGCTTTTTTTCGAGCACCGCCATTTTCAACCGAATTTAATGTTTTTGATTATTTCCATCTTCATTGGTAAGTTACAACACTGTGGAGGTGTTCAAGTTTTTGTGGGAATAAGTCCAATTTCTTCCAAAAAAGCTATACTCTTTTCGTTGGTCGAAACTAAATCCCGGAACGAACAATGTATTGAAAAATTATTTAATTTTGGATGAAGCAGTGGATGCCTGGATGCCTAGATGCCATTCTTTATTCATTGAAAAAAAAAACACTACACTTTCACAAAGGTTAAATAATGAATGACTTTGCTAAACAATAACCTGTGCCACATTTCTATTAAAAAATAACGGTTCAAAATTCGATTGTTTTTAAGTTCTTTATGGTCAAAGGCGATTGCATTCAGTGCTGTCAAACGTACTGCAAAAGCAGTATTTGTACTGCATTAGCTTGGTGCGTACTGCCGTACTGCACACTTTTCTTTTGTACTGCATTTTCTTTTTTGTATTGCCCTTTAAATTTCGCTGTTCACAAAAAAAATCTATCGCAAGAATGTAAAGATTGCATCACTCTTCATATTTTCCATGAACATACACTTCCACGTTCCATAATTTGAACTTCACAAACATGAACGGCAAACTTTTGCGTATTGGTGAGTTTTTCACATACACTAGTGCAAACTGCAAAAGCATGTCAATACCTTCCCGTTAGAATGTATTAATAGTCTAGTAACCTTGTAGTTTCATAGGACTGAGACCTTGCGTCAGGTCCGGTAGTTCTGATTTTTTGCTGAGTTGTTTATGATGTTGGCCTAATAATAAATCCGATTTTTCGACTTCGAGCGCCGAACGCAACATTGATAACAATCCAAAAAACCGCGAATTTTTCGCGGTTTTTTCACTTATTGGCCATTTTAACCATTACGCCTTTGTTTCCAAATAAAACATTGCTCTACGATTTCAACCTTACTAAATTTGCTTCAATTTGAGTCCAAAGCCGGTTCTGTAGACATAACAGTTTCAAAGGGACGGCTTTTCAAAATATAGCAATAAAAAATTTAAAACAACAAGTAGTATATAAAACAGTATAATAAAAAAACATGGTTTTTGACATATGCTGCATCAAAGCAATGGAGCGTGTAGATTGGGTCAAAAGAAGAAAACAATAGTTTCGGATGGGTGGTATATATCCCCCCGTTTAGGCGGGAGGGGCAATTTTAAGGAAAAATGACTTCAAACAGAAAAATAACTTTAAAAAAACAATGGTAATATCTGGACGAAAATCCATTGCTCATCTTAAAGCCAGAAATCCATTCTTTAATTTATTTTTAAATAAAGTTTTTTTAGTTGATAGTTTTTGAAAAATTTACTTTCAAACTCAAAATTTTGAGAAAAAGACGATTTTTTTTTGTTAATCTATTTTTTTTTTATTTTATGGTATTAAGTACTATTTTTGTTTTTCATTTTCAATGCACTTATTAATTTTTAGTTAAAAACTGAAAACCAAACGCTAAAATGACTTCTAGTTTTTGAGAAAACTGAAATTAACATGATCAACTTCACTGTTTTCAGTCTAGTATCCTTTTTCTTCGGGGTGGGAGGGCTCTGCCTCAGATCCGGTAGTTCTGATTTTTAGATGAGTTGTTTATGATGTTGGCCTTACCAATAATCCAAGTTTTCGACCTCGAGCGCCGAACGCAACTTTTTGAGATATGATTTTTTAAAGTCAACCATATAAAGCTCGAACTAAAGCATTCGCTTCAGATAACTCACTGGTGGGTACTGGTCGGCAATCAAATACATTTTAGTTTTGGTTCGAGTTTTATGGTTGACTTTAAAAAATCATAACTCCGTTTCTACTCATCCGATCTTCATGATTAAGATCTTAAAATAAAGCCAACATGACACGCTACACAGTATACAAAAATCATTGAAAAGGGGCAAACGATTTCACACAAGGGGTGAGTAAGCTCCCCTTCAATTCGATTTGCAGCATTCTAAATTCAAAATTTGATGAAAAATTTCACAATTTGAATTTATTTTTAGCACAAATTGAAGCCCATTTAATTATTTTGAAATGGTAGAGCAAAGTTATAATCGCAAACCAGTTCTTAAAGGTTAAAATAGCCAATAACTGAAATAAACGCGAAAATTTCTCGGTTTTATGCATATCTCACAAAGTTGCGTTCGGCGCTCGAGGTCGAAAACTTGGATTATTGGTAAGGCCAACATCATAAACAACTCATCTTAAAATCAGAACTACCGCATCTGAGGCAGAGCCCTCCCACCCCGAAGAAAAAGGATACTAGACTGAAAACAGTGAAGTTGATCATGTTAATTTCAGTTTTCTCAAAAACTAGAAGTCATTTTAGCATTTGGTTTTCAGTTTTTAACTAAAAATTAATAAGTGCATTGAAAATGAAAAACAAAAATAGTACTTAGTACCATAAAATAAAAAAAAAATAGATTAACAAAAAAAAAATCGTCTTTTTCTCAAAATTTTGAGTTTGAAAGTAAATTTTTCAAAAACTATCAACTAAAAAAACTTTATTTAAAAATAAAATTAAAGAATGGATTTCTGGCTTTAAGATGAGCAATGGATTTTCGTCCAGATATTACCATTGTTTTTTTAAAGTTATTTTTCTATTTGAAGTCAACTTTTCTTAAAATTGCCCCTGCCGCCTAAACGGGGGGATATATACCCCCCATCAAAAACTATTGTTTTCTTCTTTTGACCCAATCTACACGCTCCATTGCTTTGATGCAGCATATGTCAAAAACCATGTTTTTTATTACACTGTTTTATATACTACTAGTTGTTTTAAATTTTGTATTGCTATATTTTGAAAAGCCGTCCCTTTGAAACTGTTATGTCTACAGAACCGGCTTTGGACTCAAATTGAAGCAAATTTAGTAAGGTTGAAATCGTAGAGCAATGTTTTATTCGGAAACAAAGAAGTAATGGTTAAAATGGCCAATAAGTGAAAAAACCGCGAAAAATTCGCGTTTTTTTGGATTGTTACCAATGTTGCGTTCGGCGTTCGAGGTCGAAAAATCGGATTTATTATTAGGCCAACATCATTAACAACTCAGCAAAAAATCAGAACTACCGGACCTGACGCAAGGTCTAATGTATGTAGTTAGTGGACTATAAGCAACATTTTCAAAATTTTAAATTCAAATTTTAAAAAACCTCTTGCTTAATTAATTCCTTGTTGTAATAAACAGATTTTTAAGGGGATTTTGAGTTAAAAATCCTGTGCCAAATATTTTTATTTCATTATATACACACATAAAAAACTGAACAAGAGGTTTTCTACGATGCCATTAAAGTTTTTTAAATGTCACTTGGTACATTCTTACGGGAAGATATCGATGTTATTCACAACGGTAATCTAGTGTGCAAATTGATTTGAGAGAAAGGTGTTGGTTCACAACAACAATTTAAACGAAGGCAAAACTAATGAAGAGGATTTGCGTAATTATATTGAATTATTTGTCAAAATGCGTGAACAAATTATTGCAAATTGCATAACGCATGGTTCAACAAATAATTCAATACCTTTCTTGCAATTTGGTATGGCGACACAATTTTCACAACACACAAGATTTCACATGCGACGAACGATGCATTATGACTCACTCTTTCTAACCATCACATCACTATCCATTGGTCTCATTTTTTATATTATTGAAAATCGAAGTAAAAAGTAAAGTTTAAAGAATATAGAAGAATTCTTATGCTACATTTGCACCTAACGCTAATCTGAGATTTAATAAGATTTACCTCAAAACTTTTTTAAATCTTGAAGATTCGTTAATCTTGGAGATTAGAAATTAATCTTATTAAATCTTCCCAGGACAAATAGTTTTACAAATCGAACTAACCTATTTTAACATGGTGCTGAACGACTCATTCGAGACTCGATTCAGTTCTTCATTATTTGACACAAATAAAACATTCTGTCTCTTTCGCACTTCATAAGAAAAATTGAAGCGCCATTTGCATTTTTGAAAGTGTTGTCAGATTTAATCTTTTTTAAATCTGTTTGTGCGGTGGAAACACTAAATAGATGTATTAAATCTAAACTGAGATAAACCTTAGGTGGAAACATAGCATTAAATTTGTATGTGCCTCTCACTCTTATTAAGGATATGATAGATAGATAGATAGATAGATAGATAATTGATTTATTCTTTTAAATTTGTTTGTTTTACAATATAATTTAACATAAATCATATAAGCATGGCTTGAATAGCCGTCTGCCAGAGTTTGCGCTTGTGATCATTTTATAAAAATAAAAAAAAATAAATAAATAATTAATATACTTTCATTTATAACTTGTTGCTTTTTTGCTTCTCCGAAGTCGGTGAGTTAAAATTCCTGAACCACAAGTTAAATATTTGTACAACTGGCCCTAATTTTCATGTGGTGTAAAATATTGCATACAAAGTATGTATCATTTTTTTGCAAATATTAACCCAGATAGTTGATCTTTAGTTTCAGTTAAGAAATGAAAACCAAAGCTACGAAAAACTATAACAAAATATTAGAAAACGTTACGGGTGTGACAGGTCATCGTTACGGGTGTGACCGAGACCGAGTATGATTTTTATGCAGGAAAACAATATAATATACTTACTAGTAGTAGTAGGTATGTATATTTATTGTCGTAGAATAAAGCATAACAATTTATAAAATTAAGTGAATACACAGCTTGCACAGAGATATGATATTTAAGTTTATATCTTACAACTGAAAAAAATAACAAAATTTAGTACCTATGATAATTAAGAATAGAGAATGGAATACAATTGAAGGAGAACTACGAAAAAACCTTTATTTAACTGATTTTCTTAAGCTAAGGATTTCTTTTTTAGAAATCTGTTGACTAGATAAAAGAACTTAAAAACTAATGGAATAACCAGAAAATAATTATCAAATTGCTGACTATTTAATAAATAAACATTTTATTTTTGAAGAAGAACATCAATAAGTAACAAATTAATAAATAAATAAATAAATAATTAAATAAATAAATAAATAAACAAACAAATAAATAAATAAACAAATAAATAAATAAATTAATAATAAATTAAATAAATAAATAATTAAAAAATAAATTAACAAATAAATAAATAACATTCAACAAATAAACAAGTTATTAAATAAATAAGTGAATAAATAGAAACAAAGCACATGATTAATGAATTAATAAATATCTAATAAATAAATAATAATATGCATATATTTGAACGAAGAACAAAATAAATAAATAATTGACGGTCATATCACAGAGTTTATTTATATTAAGATTTAAATTTGCAAGTTTCTAATAAGTACATTTTCTGAATTTTTACAATTTTGGAAAAAATTTTCATTGAGTTTTTCAATTTTCTCTGAAATTTTTAATAAACCGCTGCTTTCATGTAGGATTGAAGTTGAAAAATGCCAGGGCAGGTCTAACATCATTTTCAAAGTTTTGTTTTGAGAAATTTGTAATTTACTAATATGAGATTTTTCTCTTCCCCAGACTGGACATGCATAAAGAATGATTGCTTGAAAAATGACTTTGAAGATAGTAATTTTGTTTTGATTACTTAAGCATGAACGTTGACAAATCAACGGATATAACATTTTTGTTGCTATACTTATTTTATTTAAGGTATTATTTACATGAATCCAGTGGGTCAATGTCTTGTCTAAATATACACCAAGATACTTGACAGAATCAACCCACGGAATGTCACAATTATTTATTTTCAGGAGACTTAATGGTAGAGCACAAGCTTTTCTTTTCCTAGTGAAAAAGATAGCTTGTGTTTTATCAGCATTGATTTTTATTTTCCATAACTCGAAGTAGTTAAGTATAGTATCAAGAGCGTTTTGGAGTGAATTTTCGATGTTATACCCTAATTCATCAGAGCTAAATATGGCAGTGTCATCTGCAAACATAGCTGTTTTGCAGTTAAAGAGGTCCGGAAAATCAGCAACATATATTATGTACAAGAGAGGCCCCAAAACTGATCCTTGTGGAACTCCCGAATAAATAGTTTTAGAACTGGAACATATATTATTTAAATTTACCTTAAATTTCCTGCCTTGTAAGAAGCTCTGAATGAGCTTGATAAGATAATGTGGGCAGCCAAAGAGCTTGAGTTTGTAGAGAATACCTTCATGCCATATGCTATCAAATGCTTTTTCTACATCTAGGAGCACAAGACCGGTTGATTGTTTTTGAAATAATTTTTCTTTTACAAAATTACAGATACGTAAAACTTGATGAGAAGTATTATGTCCTTGTCTGAATCCAAATTGATTATTTGGAATAATATTATAATTTTCAAGAAAACTTATTAGCTTTGTTTTGATAACTTTCTCTAATATTTTGCTTAAGAGACTTATTGGACGATAGCTACTAGGTTTGTTTGGCGGTTTTCCTGGTTTAAGAATAGGAATTATTTTTGCAATTTTCCAGGTTTTTGGAAAATACTGCAATTTTAGGCAGGCATTTATTATGAAACAAATAAAGCGTATGGCACTTTTTGGTAGCTCTTTCAAATAAATATTTTTTAAGCTATCAAAACCTGGTGATTTTTTATTTCGCAAGCCATTAATTATTTGTTGGACATCTTCGTCAGTGACGTAGACATTTGCTGGTAAGGGTACTAAAGTGTCATTAAGATTATTAACAGAATCGGTTACTGCCCTAGACACCGAACTTAGCTGTGTTAAAAGAGGATTGTTGAAGTTTTGTGCAAATGTATCTGCAAAGAGGTTTGCTTTCTCTTCATGAGTAACAAGAAGACAATCATTATTTTCTAAGTGCGGTATGAATTTATTTTTCTTTTTTAATACCTTGGCAATATTCCAAAACGGTTTTGAATTTGGTTCTAGGGAACTGAGTTTATTGCTCCAAGAGTTGTTTTTGAACTTTGAGATCTCAAAAGATATTTTTTTTGTAAGATCTTTCATCAATATAAAGTCATTATCTTGCTTATACCTAGCACATTTTCTTCTATAGTAGTTTCTTTGCTTTATAAAATTAAATATATGAGTGGGTAGTACTGTTGCTCTGTCAGTTATAGATTTCTTAGGACATGAATCATCAATACTATCTAGAATAGTTTTTGTTATTATTCTAACTTTTTCGTCTACTTGTTGATAATTGGTTATATTTTCCAGTTCACAGGGATTATTTCGTAGAGTTCTTTTTACCTTTGATCTAAACCTATTCCAATTTGCATTTTTTAAATCTAAATATTGCACATTTGATCTCTTACCGCTTAGTAAAATATCACAGTTTATAGGTATATGAGGTGTGTTTTATTGGGAAAGCTATCCGCAGCACAGTGAAATTTTATATGAATTACAAAAACAACATCGGCAGCAAAATCGCTGCCGATAAAAGTTAAAGTAGAATCCCGCTGCCGATAAACCTTTGACGTTTGTTCGAGTATCGAACTCAATTGAATAGGATTTTTGTGTGTCGTCATTGGTACGACTGCAACTTTTACGTGTCTCGAATCCTCGATGGCTATGTTCGTAGAGTAGAATTATGTTGAGTGAATGGCCCTGTTTAGACTGTAACTTTTCACTTCGTCAAGACTATGTTTTTGTAGAAGAAATCGGTGAAGAGAAAATTTCACCCATAAATTTACGTCATGGTGGCGTAGTGAGCAATTACAGTCTAAACAGGGTCGTTTGAAAGTGCATGGTTGTTTTGTTTTACCTTTTCGACAAAATGAAAAAACGATCCTATCCTATGCTATGCTAAAAAAAACGCTGCCTTAAATTAGTTTAAAGTGCAAAATTTAGCATTTTTATTTATAAGTGACAAACAAGATATATTCTGCCGACTGTCAAACGATAATTCGCAAACCACAACATCAAGACGCATTTCACAAAGCATTTTTCTTCACATTTTCTTCTATAGGCAACCAAACAAATTACTCAAGGGAATGGAAGGTTAAAATTCACGATCATTCCCATTTCAAAATTCACTATTCGCAGCTCATATGAAAAGCTCTTTTTGTAAACCTTTGGTCTATAGGGACCAGTTTGTATAGCCAGTTTGTATAAGTCACTGCTTTTGGTGGGAAGGCTACTTGTACAAACCTGGTTCAAGCTTTGATGCGTGGTTCAATTATTTTAGCTCACTGATTTCGGCAGTTTAACTGAGGTTCAACAAGGGTCAAGCTTGAAATTGTTATTACAACATACTTGAACCTTGGAATCATCGTTGCACTTCAGTAGATCCGATAAAATCGATGAGTCACAAATGCTGAACCATGGATCAAATTTTTAACCAGTTAGTACAGCTGAAACTAACTGAAGTTCAAGGAAGGTTCAGGCTTATTTGGCTACTAATGTACTCAGTTAATCCAGTAAAATTGGTGAGTTAAAAAATTTCCAGTGGAAAACTAGGTAAATGCATTAAAATTAGCCATACAATCATGTCCTTATTGTAATTTATAAAATTATCGCTAATAAAGTCATCTACTCCATGTGTATTCAGTCTGTTATTATACGACGACTTTTGAGTCATGGCTTTTTTCAAAATAAAATGAGTGCAATTGAGAAAACAAAATTTGATTTCACTTTCACAATATTAAATTTCGAAAAATCTCAACTAAAAAGTCTTCGTGTAATAGCAGACTAAATCATGAGTTTTTTACTTTGACCATAGTCTACCAACACACCCCTACCCCTTTTCTTTTCTTTTATAGCTGCAAAGTCAATTTTCGTATCTGAAAATGGCAAATAAAGAAAAAAGGGACACAAACATTTGATTGAAAACATTAATTATATAAATATATAGTTATATTTCCCATTTAACTTGCAAATATGTTAGTTTTTGTTAATAATTTTGGTTTATTTCTACTTTTAACTTTCACAAAATTCACTTTTGTGTCGTGACAGCTGTTCAGGCGTACCATATTGCAAATACAAAAATATAGGCCGCTGCGGATGCGTTTTTATGGAAATTTCTCACTGTACTATATGTAAAATCCCAAAAAAACACGCCTATGGTCAGAACTAAGAGCATGTATAGCAGTTGGTTGAGTTACTAATTCTGGTGAATTTGGAAGTATGAAATCCAGTGTTGAAGGTGAGCACTTTTTATTTGCTGGAAAATATGTCGGACCATTAGGGTAGAGCAGGTTAATAGGGTGCCTTGTAATGAAATCTAACAATAAATTTCCCCAATTATTTGCTCTCTGGCAACCCCAAGAACGATGCCTACAGTTAAAGTCACCCCCAATTAGGAACTTCGTATCATTTGTTACTAGTTTTCTTAAGTCACTTTTAAAGAACCTTATCCTTTGTGCATTTGATGCCTTGCCGGGGAAGTAGATCGATATCATTTTAAATTTGGAACCGTCATTTAGTGATATCTCAATGCCAATGGATTCAAAAACATTTGTTTTCACTATTGGTATTGGTGCACTAAATTCTTTTTAAAAACGATGGCAACTCCGCCCCCAATTTCATCATTCCTATCTAGTCTATGACAAGTGTAAAGACTATGAGAGAATTTATCACTACTACTAAGCCACGTTTCACATACAAGACAAACATCTACTTTATTAACACATAGAAAATTGAAAAACTCAGTACATTTATTTCTAATACTTCTGGCATTCCAGCAAATAACATTAAGAGAATCTTTTCTACTTTGCATGATTGTACAAATATTTTGTTGCAAGCTGTGCAATAACATTCAATTGATCAAATTTATTTTTACATTCACTTAGCTTAGATATCATTTCCATAGTAAGAGAACATAGCTCATCTTGAGAGAAGAGATCGTTTTCTCCACTTGATTGTGCTCCCGATTTGGGGCTGATGCTGGTGACCAGAGAATATCAAATAAAGAAGCCAATCCTTCGTACGTTTCACCCCCCAAAACCCATTTGTTTACATTGTAGTATTTGTAATTTCATTTCGTGTCGAAGAAATAGATGTGAATTGCAACAACAACAAGACCTGTGCTGAATGATGTGCTGAATGATGTGCTGAATGACTAGTTGATTCTATGTGTGCGTTTTGCACTGCTTTTCACTAATACTTTGCAAATCTAATACATCAGCTGTTCGCTTCCAGCTTGTAGGCAAATCAAATTGACAGCTGAGGATTGACTTCTTTATTTCATATTCTCTGCTGGTGACGTTTGCGGTCCATCGTGGTGGCTGTGCCTGTGCAAGAGCAGCAGCAGACGTAGATGGTGAAGCTTGTGGGTGATGGTTTACTTTCCGAAGTGAGGGGAAATCATATAGCACATATAGTTTGGAGCTGGTCTTGCGAGATTTTGTATTTGCCTAAATTGAGGAGATGATTGATTTTTGTTGGAGGTTGTTGACCCTCTAATTTCAATGTACTTTTCTCTACGTGGGCATTTGATGTCAGGCCTGGTTCACACGAGATTGTACCGCACGATTTTTTGCAGTATAAATCCGTGCGAATGAGCAGTGGCGTATATATTTTACATAGAGCCTTTCACACGACGTTTGTACGGCAAGAAAACGTACTCAGCTAAGTACGTTTATCGAAAACTCAACGGACTTATAAAAAAAAACGAATGAATTGCGACGTATCGTCTTCCAGTGGCGTATAGTTTTATATAGTCTCGTTCACATGGTTTAAATCCACGTTGGGTATTTGTTGGTTGGCATAGTATGAGCTTCAGTGGAGAGAAAAGCCGATGTACACAAAAAAAATTAATCGACCGATATGGTTGGTTTAAAAAAATTATAACTCCGGTGATACTCATTGGATCTTGTAGGTTAAGGTCTTTAAATAAAGAAGAGGAATGAGGCAATAATTATGCGTTTTTAGTTTTTCAAAATTATAAAAATTTTCATCAACATTTGAATTTAGAATAAAATAAATGGAATTGAATTGGGCTTTATTCACCCTTTTAGTATAAAAATGTTTCCCCCTTCTCAATGATTTTTTTACACAATATAGACCGTTATGTCAGCTTTCATTAAAGATCTTAATCTTGAAGATCCAATCAGTAGAACGGGAGCTATAATTTTTTAAAGCCATCCATATCAAATATTAATAAAAAAATTCCATGTAGATAACGGGATCTTCTCGCTGGTGGATGGTCGTGGACAATGGTCCAAGCAGGTAATTTCAATGCAATTGCTTTGATTTTTCGATCAATTTAAAATCAAGATTGAGTCGCTTATATACCACGTACGATAGTGAGTGGGGTATCAAAATAACCGTAATTTTATTTATATGTTATATTTAAGACAACAAGAACATTCATCAATGCACTAAAGAGATATGAGTTCATATGTGAAAGCGCTCAAATAATGCCGTTATCTCCGTCCAACGGTATTCTAGGACTCTTATTTTTTTAATTCATATTTAAATCAATATTTTCTATCATCCGTCTAAATTTCAGTTTTCTAGCCCTTTCCCTTAAAAAGATAAAAATAAAATACTTCACAAATTCAAACTTTTCTATTCATTTTCATTATACTGCAGCTATTCGAGTTTTAAACGAATAAATATAAATATCGTGTGAACACCCGATTTTTGTTCGGTAAAAACCGAATACGATAAAAAACGTGCGGTACAATCTCGTGTGAACCAGGCCTCAGTTGACTTGTGGTTTCCTTGGCAGTTTGCACATTTTGATATGCCGTTTGCTTTACAGTCTACGGTTTTGTGGTTTTCAGAACAATTTGCACAATAAGTCTTTACTCTGCAATTTCTTTCACCGTGGCCATACATTTGGCAATTATGGCATTGTGTAATTTTTCCTTTTGATTTTCGTTGGAACTCCCAACGAACCTGAGTGCGAAGAATGTTTTTAATGTTTTTTTAATGTTAGGTCTGAGATTTTTTACAGATCCATTTTCCAAGAACACTATATAGAAAACTTCAGTGTATTTTTCATAACTTTTTTTTATCATTTTAATGTCATTACATTTAAGTCCAAGTGTTTGCAACTCGGCTTTAAGAGTTTCGATTTTGAGTTCATCTAACCCGAAGAGAATAACTTTAAATGATCTTTCACTTTTATTGTCATGTGAGAAGAATTGGCAATTTTTTCTATAAGAGCATTACACACAATTTTAAATGATTCTAAAGAATCGCAAAATATTTTAATGCCGATAGAAATTTTTTTTATGAAGTAGTCTTCGATTTTAATTTCTTTCATCAAACTATGAACGAATTCACTTGATTTATGAAGAAGCTTTATAGGCGGTGTTTTTGCCTTTTTAACAACTCGCGCATCATGGGTCGACATTTCGTCGTCATTTGCGTCCGTATCTTGATGAATTTGTAGTGGGGCCCAATAATCACTATCTTTAAAGTTTATTCTAGGATTATTAAATCGAGAAAACATATCGTTTTTCCTCATTTTTGCCGTTGAAGATCTAAGATCTTCTTCACTATGACTGCGATCTCGCTTAGGGGCTATTTTGATTGACACTACTAGTTTCAAGAGATTAAATGTGCACGTCTGACTCAAAAGAGATCGCGACGAGAACTGAATATACTTACTATATTTTGACGGGAAATTGTTGTCATTGATGTATAATCATTTCTCACTAGATGTCAGAAACACATTCTCTAGAAAAATGAAGTTTTTCTCACTGAAAAGTGAATAGATTTCTCACTTCAATGAGATTTTGTCCATTTTCTTTTAAAATAGGGAAAACTTTCACTTAAAGCCGATTAAATTAATATTTTAAGTAGATTTTCTTAGAATTATATTCCTACATCATGAATTTTATATCTAAAAGCAACAAAACTAAAATTGAATTGAAAAACAGAAAGATTATGATTTGAAATGCCAACCTGTTACGGGTGTGACATAGAATTAAAATTTTAAATACGGGGTCAGTATTAATTTCAAGTCTTGAAATTTTGTCTGATAGCAGATCATAGTTTTCTCCTTTTTCCCCAAATTATCACATTGATACAATTTTGTTTCTTCTAGTAATGAAACATATTTTTTTTTTGTTACGGGCGTGACACTTACCGACTTACCACTTTATGAATCAACTGCCTAAAAACTATAATTGTATTTACTATTACCTTACTTTTAAGAAGTGTTGCCAAGGTGGCAACACTGTCAGAAGGATAAGAGGAGGGTTGCCACAATTCCGAAATGTTGCTTATAGGTCGAAAACCAAGGGTCGGACGATGGCCCAAGAACTCCCGTTGGATTCAGCACCCTTGAAACTATAGGACCACATTTTTGTTTTTTTCCCACCCCTCCCCTTGAACGAAGGGGGTAGAAAAAAGTCGTTTTGGAAACAAAATTTGAAAAGCCAATAAAAATATTTTTATTAAGAAAAAATGTAAAGATGGTGTCGACGCAGAATTTCACAATCTACTTGTTACATTACATCCAGAGTTGATTGAAAACCTACTTTGGTTTTTTTAAAAAGCCACTTTCAAAGTGCTGGGGAGGGGGGATATGAAAGATTAACAAACTTAAATATTTATCTTGGAATAGTATAAGCATATGACACATGTTTTAAGGGAATTTTTTAATGCCCAATCTAACTTAATCAAAATGAACTCGATACAACCATCTTAAAAAAACTTATTGTCTTTTTTATAAATGATGTCTGAATTTTTAGTAAAACAAGCAAAATATTACCAATTACAGTAGCGTAGCGTGGGTTTTTGCGGCCCAGGGTGGTGTCAAATTTTGCCAGCCACACCTAAAAATGTGAATATGTATTCAAAACAAACAAAAAATATAAACTATATAAACAAAAAAATGATACAAAACTTTTCAGACAAAGATATGTACATTTTTAATGTCACATACATATTACTAGTTTTGTATGTGTACTTGTTTTTGTTTTTGTTTTTTTCCACCTATCACGTAGGGGAAGAGTGCGAACAGTGAGACACTTTTTTTTCAAATTAATATAGCTTTGGAATCTTTTAAGCAATCTTACAGAAACTTTGATAGTACCTATTTTGAGACATACTTTACCTTCATACGGAGGGAGAAACTTTACTGAAAAATAAAATAGTTAAACTGTTATAACCAAAATTGTGAGCAAAGTCAAATTGTCTCACTGTAGGGTGAACAGTGAGACGATATAAACAAATAACAAACAAAAATTAACTTTAATTGTTTAATTTGTAACAAAAAACTACATTCAATTAAAGCCTTACATGTGTTAGTCACTTTTAAATAAAGAAATCAATAAAAACTTTCAAACAAATGAATAACCTTGAACAAAACTTAAACTCTCTTCTGCTTGCTTGACAGTAAAATAAGAAACACAAGAAAGAGAGGGGTATTAAAATTTAAGTTCGAAATATGTCTCACTGTTCGCTTTGTGAAAATGTCTCACTGTTCGCCCCTTGTGACTTTTTTCAGACTTTTTTTTGTTTAAATAAAAATTGCTTAATATTTATCCGATTGATTTGTTGCATTAAAAAATTATGTAGCAACAAATTAGCAAAAAAAAACTTAGTTCATTTAATTGAATATTATAGAGTGTTAACACAAATTCAAAATACATTTAAAAAAGTACTTTTTACACTTTTTTTTTTTAATGACCATTCACCAAAAGCACATGCTCAGCTGGATGAAGTGTGATAAAGATATAGAATTCGGCGTCTGTGTAAGCTTTCGGGGAAACACAATATGCATTGTCTCACTGTTTGCACTGTCTCACTGTTCGCACCCTTCCCCTATACTTTTCTCACTTCATATCACCATCTTAAAACCGCTGTGGTCACAAAATAGGTGTGATTGTTGACGTGAAATTGCTTGCAAAATTTTCACAATTTGCTGTCAGAGACCATAGAAGAAAAAACTCAAATTTTGGAAACTTGGTGAAAATTTCACGTCACCAAACAGGCATAGTATTTAATGATTTGTCCGTGTGGTGAATAATTTAAATAAAAGGGCTATGTTCAGAAATGTGAACGATGCACTACAAATGGAAATCCCCAAGTTTAAATATTTTGTTCTGTTTCTGGACTTCTTCATTGTGCTTTTCATTCAATAAATTTCTTGAACCGATATAGTAAGACTTAAACTTTATGGTTTTTTAATCCGATGACATCGATGCCATCCTTGGATGGAAGTTGACAGTTTATGTCTTGACAAATAGAAAACAAATTCTGAACTTACATAAAAGACTCTATTATTTATACATCTATTACATATAAATAAAATTGAAGAGTCTGTCGTTAATATTGAAATAATTGCAGGTTTTTTAGCACAGGTGGTTTTTTACTTAGTAAGAAACATAACTGCAACATTTAAAAATTTGTGTATGTCTGTCTGTTTGAACATGATTATAAACAAGTAGAAATAATCAATTTTAAAAGCGCCAGACAATTAAATTAAATTATATAGTCAGAGAGGTACCGTTTTTAACATTAGAAAAACAGTTAAATGTCGAAAATGTTATTGAAAATAAGCTTTTACCAGCAAAATAGCAAAAAATTAAGTAAGTCTGTTCGATGTACAAATATTATTCCTTTTATACTTCCATCAATAAGACTTTAATTAAATGGGCTACCAAAAATCCAAAGCAGATCTTCATTTTAACAAAATAAATTTCTTTGAATTTTAAAGCACATAACACCATTACAGCGCTTAGTGTGGCCGAGATTTGGCGTTGTGATCATAGGGCACGGAAGTGCCCAGCAAAGTTCGCGGCACTACACCTTTTCTCCAGGAACAAACTCAGGCCATTTTTTACCCCCCTCTAACTTCAATATCAATAAAGTCAGGCCATTTTCAACCCCCCTTTAACTTCAGTACCAATAAAGTCAGAAACTTTGCTGAGCTAATCAAATATAGAGGTGGCTCACGAAATTTCAATTCTTTGGCATTAGTAATTTCCGAGATATAGGACTTAAAAAATCGCAAAAACCGCAACTGACTGACTCACTGACAGATCATCAAAATTATGGAGTACTTCGTGACAGCGTAGAAACCTGAAATTTTGCACAACGAAAGGCCTTGTTGTACATACAAAGGAAAAAATAAAAAATCTGCAAAAATCTATTCAGGGGGCGTGGCATGCACCCACTTTCTTAAAAATTTTTATAAATTATATGAAGAACTTCCGATTGTTGCAGAAAGACGAAAATTGGTAGATCGGTAGGATTTGAAATACTTAAAAAGAAAGACAATCAAAAATTTGGAATCATCCGTTCAGGCGCGTGACATCCACCCAATTTCTAAAAATTCCTATAAATTATATGGAGGACTTTCGATTATTGTAGAACGATGAAAATCGGTAGATCGGTAGGGCTTGAAGAACTAGAAAGAAAAAATCAAAAATTTGGAATTTTCCGTTCAGGGACGTGGCATCCACCCACTTTGTTAAAAAAAAAAACAAAAAAACTTTAGATTGTTGGAAAACGATGAACGTTGGTTGAGCGGTAGGGTCTGACGTGCATACAAAGATAAAAGTCAGAAACTTATAATTTTCAGCTCAAGGGGCTGGCATCTTATATATTTAGCTCATAAAATCCTAATTACAATTTTTAAGATAACTTATGGTATGATTATATTCAATTTTTTTTTGTATACCTATGTATATGTGTATGTACTATTATAGATTGTTGAACGGGCAAAAGCCTCCCCCAAGTTTCTCCATTCCACCCGGTTAATAGCTATGCTTCTCCATCCTGCTTCGAACTTTTGTAAGTTATCTCTCCATCTCTTCCTTTGACCACCTACTTTTCTTTTTCCGTCTAAAGGTATCCATTCTGTTAAAAGTTTGGTCCAGCGGTTATCTGTAGTACGTGCTATATGACCGGCCCATTCCAATTTAAGCCGTCTTTTTTATAGCTTACGTCTTCGATTTTTGTTCTTCTTCTTATAATATTATTAGGAATGTGTTCCCGTCTACTTATTTTGAGAATTGATCTCTCCATCGCTCTTTGACACACTGAAAGCTTATCCATTGATGTTTTGTTGTTGTTCCATGTTTGCGCTCCGTAAGTGAGCACTGGTAATATTGCTGTATCCATTAAGTATTTGGTACATTGGGCGTGGCATCTACCCACATTTAAATAATTGTTATCAGTTATATAATGCATTTCCGATTGTTGTAGAACGATGAAAACTGGCAGAACGGTATAACTTGAAGAGCATGTACAAAGAGAAAAGTAAACAAACTGAGATTTTCCATTCAGGATCGTGACATCCACCCAATTTCTCAGAATTGCAATTAATTAATATTATATATACCTATATATGATTTTCAGCAGGCAAAATAAAACCTTTGCAAAAAGGCGTGAAATTACAACCAAATCATAAATTAAAAAAAAGAGCTAAGTTCTTATGCGCACAAGAAACCTGTGCTTAAAAAGCCAGCCAAAAAGGGTAATGAGATCTAAAATATACATATGCCAAGTTTTAAGTTCATGAAGTTTGATATCAAATATCTTAAGTATAGTAATATCGAAAGAACTCGAAAATATGACAGAGATTTGGTATTTAATGATTACTGATTAAAATTTGGTGTATTTACTTGGCAAGTTTTCTATTAATTACTTACTTAATCACAAATTTAAAATGTATTAAAACTTGACCAGTGAACCCACCGAATTTTAATCAGCTTGCTGTTGTTCAGTCGGTTTCTATCTGTTTTCCCCATTCCCCGATTCGTGAGCCAACAATTCGTTGGACACACAAGGGGGGGGGGATGAGTTGAAAGAGTTGACACTGGTCAAGAATTAATTTACAAATTAAGTTGGATTTTGTGTGTAAATGGAAATCCACACAAGTGGAGTGCATGCTGCAAGTTATACATCAATTTATATTGAATAATTTTTTGAATGAACAACATCAAGCTTGTGTGTTTATAAAAATGCTAGTCACTGTTGCAATTGATAAACAACAAAACCTGCATTGGGATTGAGCAGAACATGTGGTTTCAGTGGCGCGGTGTGTAGTGCATCGGCCTCTGCATTGCAAGGTTCATGATTCGCTCCCAGATGACGGCAGAGTTTTTCAATTAATACGAGCAAAACCAGACTAAGCACCAATAAAGGAGACTGATGATCGAGGTGGCTCTCGTGAAATAGCTATAACTCCAGCCTATTTATTTATTTATTTATTTAAGTCAACTAATTACTAGCTTAACAGAAATTTATTTACATGGCTTGAACATATAGATATTATATATAGCCTAAATACTTACTTGGTTGTATGTAACACACACAAGTTGTTGTTGTTCATTCAAAAATTATTCAAAATGAAGTTTGTTACTTAAATATTTGAATATTTAAATTCAAATGATTTCATTTTGGAAACAAAATCAAATATTTGTATATACATATGTAGATACTTACATAATGTATATATGTACGTTCAAAGTGAAATTTTTTTGTTATTATTGTTTAATACTACTTATTTAATAAACTGACTATAAGCACTACTAAGCCTATCACAATCTGAACGTCTGTTAATACAGTTTTCACTATTTTTGATATGTAACATTTCTATTAACATTCTTTTGTTATAATTCTTTTCTGATTGTAGAATTGTTACATTTTTAAAATCAGGGCTCTCATCACGTAAATCTGAAAACGATCGTCGCTCAAACGATTATAGTAAACGACGTCGTCAAAATTTTACTTCGTAAAACATCACAATCGTGTCGTTCAGTCGTGTCGTTCTGTTTACAGTTTGAGAATAACAATAAACATCAACAAATATGTAGAAAATTAATTATTTGATGTCGTTTTAATTTAAAATCACATTATTTTAAATTTTAAATTCAATATGAACCGTTGCAGTTCTCATTTGAGTCGAAATTACTTAAAACGTACTTACTTACATAGCGATGGGACAGATTAACGGTCTGGCAGTCAAAGTGGTTCACCCTCCATTTAGCCTACGTTGGCAAGTTTTGAAGAGATATGACAAACATTTCCCTAATGGAAAAAAAAGAAGAATCCGTATCACAAGAGGTCCGCAAATTCTACAGCAAGATTGAGACAAATCCTCAAAATAGCAGTCTAGTTCCCAGGGCACCCATCAAACCTCAACCTTTTGGTTAAGAACATTGTTTTGATGGTTCCGCGTGACCGCGCGTAATCGAAAAAAAATATTAGTATAGAGCTAAAAAGTTGTGAATGTTTGCATTGGGTTTCAATAATTTGAATAAATATATTTTTTACCAAAGATATGCTTTCTTGTTCGTTTGTTTATTTATTGCTTTTCAAGAATCATATAGGGTAGTCAGAGAAAGTACTAGGTGTCTACTCGCTTTAGAGGCTTCTTTTTCTTAGAACGGCATCTATATGGTTTAATTCATAAACTCATCGTTGCAGAAATGATGCACCATCAATTCAATCAAACATATGTTTTGTATCAAACATGCACCACTTTTCGTGTAACGATTAACAATTGCAAGCGTACATCATGGGATGCACAAACTTCAAACAAAACAGAGCCAAGAAAATTTTTGATGCGTTTTTGCCGTTGCATTTGTATCAGGTTAACTGCCTTGCTTTGAAGTTTTTGAATTTACACTATGAAAATCCAACCAAGGAGTATGAAACGATTGTGAAATATCAATCGTTCAATCGCAATCGTTTAATCGATCCTATTTGACAATTTCACAAGCTACACGAAGCAAAATTGAATCGTCTAAGCGACGTCGTTCAAACGATTCATGTATTTTTGAATTATATGAAGCAAAACAATCGTCAAAACGACGTCGTTAGACGATCATCGTCTTACGCGATGAGAGCCCAGGACGATGATTTTCTTCTATACAATGAAGAAGTATTATACTACGTTTTCATTAAATGTGGTAATTTCGTTGAAAATTTCCAAATTCGATACGAAATCATCTCACTTCCTATACAAATCCACATTTTGAAATGAGATAATTTCAACCAAATTTGCACGAAATTAGGCTGGAAATTAAGTCAAAACCTAATGAACACACTCAATTAGCCACAGTTTGAAAAGCTCTGAAAAAGTTTTCTATGAAAATGTCAAAGCGCAATAGAAGGAAACAAAAGAAAACAGCAACAAAGAGTGATTAACAGCCAGTTGAAATTCAAAACTGAAATGAGCTGTCAAACGAAATTACCAAATTATAAATGAAAACACTTTTCCTGTGATTTGCGAAATTACCTCACTTCGGCTCTAATGAAAACGTTGTATAAATGCAGTTTTTTGCGTGTTGCCACCTTTGGTGGAAACATAGCATAATCATAAGATATTTTCTTCCTCGATGTATAGTCCAATGTATATGTACCATTTCGGAGTTTTAACCTGGTAAGTGGCAACCTTACTCTCATCCTTCTGTCAGTGCTGCCACCCCAGAAAAAATTCTTCAAACTTAAGTTAGGACATGCTATATTAGTATACTAAAGGCTCAACCCCTCTGGTTGAATTGACAAGTATATTAGTTCTTGAATCGTGCACTAAAGTATCCACTATTAATTGTCGAGTACAGATGCGTTTAGTTCTCAACAGTTAATGTTACGAAGAAACTTGTACTGACTGTACAGCTATCCGTTTGTAGAACAATTTTTTCCCAAAACTTACCGTTTTCAAGATATTCGAAAAAAAAAACAATTTTCGTGACCTTTGATCCGTTATAACTGACCTAGTGTTCATCAGATCTTTTCTCAGATTATAGGTAGCATCAATCCTTACGTAAATACCAAAAATCAGCCTGTTATTAATTGTTTCCGTGAAAAAATCTTTTCTTACTGGCCTATTAGACAGCGTCAGTAAACTGACACGTCATTTTTAATTCACGATTATCTCGAGTCCCGTTAGTCGTGAAGGACTTTTTTTCAATTTATAGAAAATTAATGCAACTACACGAAAATTAAAAACTAAAAAAAAAATGGTTAATATAGTTTGGATTGGGTACGATATGTCGACTTTTAAAATATCGACTCCATAAGATCGACTTTTAAAATCTCGACAGAAAAAATCTCGACTGGTTAAAAGACCGACAGATCAAAATATAGACACAAATTTAACCGACTTTTTAAAATGTCGATTTTTCAAAATGTCGATTCTCAAAATGTCGACAGTGATCGAGATTTTATGAATCGAGATTTTAACAGTCGACATTTTGAAAGTCGACATTTTGATCAGATCATTAATATCTAATATCGCATTGGCATAGTGCAATAAATCGCATTTTTTGTAATTTAATTTTTGTTGCCTATATATTTTGACGTCTTAATTGCCTATTATTCAGGGTCTGTAACGTGTTTTAATTGTAATACAATAATAAAACATCCGGAAAATGAGGCAGTTAAAAGTTCGAAATATTAGGTATAATGTAGGTAGGCAACAAAAATGCGTTCTATTGAACTTTCTTGAAGCTAAACAAAAGGTAGGTAATATAAAATTCATAACTACCTAAATAAGTAAATTATTATAAGAATCAAATAAGAACTTGTATCTTAAACATAGTCTTAAATTTTCCACAGCATCAAAAAACTGTTAAGTTCTTGTTAAAAATCAGGCAAGAATTTATGATTCTTGAGTTTATAGTTATTCCATGTAAACATTTAAGGGAGAGCGTTGTTCTTTGGGTTACTTTCAAATAACCGACAGACAAAATATCGACAAGTCAAAATGTCGACTGGTTAAAATGTCGATTTATATTTTCAGCCCAATTCTAAATATTCCCGGGGAAAATTATTCCCAGGGAGATGTGATCTCCCGAGAGTAAAATTCTCCCATTCCGAATTCTCCGGGAAAACATTTTTCCCTTCGAAATCGGGAATTGGCAGTTTTAATCTTCGAATCAGCTGTTCGGCATAATTTGACAGAAAAAAATAACTCGCGGAAAAAATTATATTCATATTCAAATAAAAAATATTTAAAAAACTAAGTATGTTTTCAATTGCGGCAAGAATTTTACGTGAAGAAGAATATGAAGCAAGTGAACATGTACAACCAAGGTCTATTAGAAGATCACTAAGAGATAGTTCGAATCCCTTGGAGTTGCCTCAATGGTTGTAAGCAATCATCATTTTATTCAAATTTTGTCTGTCATTATTCTATTAATTAATTTGTTCTTAGATTTCAAAAGTATTTTAGGCTGATCAAGGTTTCCTTCAAGTATTTGTTGGATGTCCTCATCATGTCCTGTGAAACACCTAGAAAGCGGTTTGGAATCCCACCAATCATTAAATTGAGTGCGTGCTTACGTTTCTTTGCTGAAGGAGGGTATCAAACTGGGGTCGGAAACGAGAACAGTGTTGGTATGGCTCAATCTAGTTTCAGCAAGGTGCTCTCTGAAGTTCTTGAAGTTTTCGAGGAGCAATTATGTCCACAGTGGATACAATTACGTAAAACAACCGAAGACAAAAGAAAAATAGCTTTGGCGTTCTATACAAAACACAATTTCCCTGGAATTGTTGGTTGTGTTGACGGAACACACATTCAGATCATTGCCCCTTCTGAAAACAGGCACTTATTTTATAATAGAAAAGGGACATACAGCCTTAATGTCATGCTCGTTTGTGACAATGAATTAAGAATTTTGTACGTTGACGCTTCCCATCCAGGTGCATGTCATGATTCCTTCATCTGGAATGTAAGCCCACTGAGGATGCACTTCGAGCAGGAATATTTAAATGGAACAAGAAATGTTTGGCTTCTTGGTAGATAAGTTACTAATTTATTAAACAATTTTGTCAATTCTTTTCTTGTTTTATCTTTACTTTTATAGGCGACGCCGGATACCCCTTGGAACCATGGCTTTTGACACCTCATAGAACACCTGTCCCAGGGTCAAGAGAAAGTAAGTTTAATGAGGTCCACACAAGCGCTCGTAACATAATTGAACGCACGAATGGAGTGCTAAAAAGCAGGTGGAGATGTCTTCTTGGTGCGAGACAACTGCACTACTGCCCGGCGAAGGCGGCAAAAATTATAAATGTGTGCTGCGCATTGCATAACATATGCATTTATTTTAAAGCCGATCCTATGGACGATGATCCCCCTCGTGGTTTTCGCCTTGACGTTGGCGAGGGGGCTTACGATATGACACTCCAGCAATCCAGCTGCAGGGGCATACAACTAAGAAAAACCAAACAAAAACAGGGATGTTTATCCAAAGCAAATAAATAATGGTCATGGAAAGCTATACAAATGATGAAATCCGAGCGGGGATATACGCTCAAGTGTCGACAGAAGTCACGGCTGTCGGCGAGGGCTTGGCTTCGCAAGAAGCTAAGTCGCCAGTGACAAATAAAGTAGAAAACCCGACCAAACCCGTCTTAACTAGACAAGCGAATGTGCTCAACCTTGCAGCATCTCTTCTTCCTGCTCTAGATAGCTTAGCTATTGAAGGTATGGAGACCTCGAACAGACCTCCCTCTATAGGAAGTCAAACCGAGGACGAGCTGTTGCAAGACTCGAGTCAAGAAGAGACCACGCTGAAGCCTACTGCACCCCTCAAAGCTTCGAGGCAACGCAGTAACTACAGATCCTCCAAAAGATTCGTGAGTGCTACTGAGAAAAAGGACCCAAATACTCTCAGTTCAAGAGACAAGGCCCTTTTGAAAAAACATAGGAAATTGGTGAGGAACTATGAACGTCAGTCGGCAACGACCGCCACTGCACCCATTGTTTCCTCCCAACTACTATTGAACGCAAAAAAGCCAGACAGCGGGAAAGTAATTGCCGCCGCATCTAGGTCTATCCCTAAAAAGATAAACCGTGAACAGGCGGACAATAACTCTACCGCTAGTACTGGCTCAAAGACGAAACTGGAGACCTCCAGCAAGAAACAGCAGGCCAACGCTTCATCGAACCTGAAAAGGAACGAGAAAGCACAGGTAGGCAACTCTTCTGGGGCGAATCCAGGTTCATCTAAGAGAGCAAGATCGGAGGAGGCAACCAAGACTGAAGGTTATAAAAAGCTTAAAACCAACAGTTTTGACACCACCCCGATCGATCTGCAGGTGGCCATAATAAGTCGAGACGACCCGGATGGGAAAATCACGGCAAAAAATTGGTTACTCGTGGAAAACGAAATCATCAAAGCCATGATGGTGACATCCGAGGATGATAGTTCTGAGGACTACACCTTTGATGGAGCTGGTTGGCGAAAGGGAGTAAAAGTGGTTTGCTGTGGGGACCAGAAATCCCTGGAGTTCCTCACTCACACAATCACCAATATTGGCGAACTGTGGGAGGGGGCATCTCTTGGGGTTCTTCCCGTCACAGCTCTGCCACTTCGCCAGCAGGTTAATATATGGATTTCTCCTCCTGCCATGCATGAGGATGCATCCGTGATTAAACTGCTGGCGAAACAGAACAAGGAGCTGCCCATTCTAGAATGGAAACTTCTTCATTCCAAGAAGAGTCTCAGAGGGGAAGGGAAGGACCTCTTGTTCATGATTGACAAGAAATCTGACCTTCTTCTTAAAGGGAACGAAGACGTGTTGAGATATGGTCTCGGAACCGTAAAGGTAAGGAGGCATGTTAGCAAAGGGGAGTCAAAAGCTGCTGGTGGTGCAAATTAATTTGCATCACGCTAAAGCAGCGACGCACGACCTAATGCTCTACATGTCTCAGGAGGCCGTGGATGTGGCCTTAATCCAAGAACCATGGATTCGTAAGAATCAGGTACAAGGATTGAGGTCAAAAAACTATAACCTGTTCCACTCCACGTCAGAAGGTGAAATAAGAAGTTGTATTCTAGCGAAAAAGTCAATTAATGCTTTCTTTTTATCTAGGTACAGCAACAAGGACAACGTGGCAATCAGCGTTGAGTCCAAGGAAGGTAACTTCGTCTTGGCATCAACGTACATGCCGTACGAAGAGGAAAACCCACCATCAAAGACAGTCCGCGATCTTGTGGGACACACCACAGCAAGAGGGACACCTTTGGTGTTGGGATGCGATGCCAACGCCCACCACACTCAATGGGGAGGTAAGGATGTCAATAAAAGAGGTGAGTCAATTTTTGAATACATTCTCTGTTCAAACCTTATGTTATGTAATAAGGGTAATCACCCAACATTTAGGAACAAAAACAGGGAAGAGATTCTAGATCTCACTCTTATGAGCAATAATGATAAAATTTCTGTAGGGAATTGGAGAGTCTCGCCTGAAGAATCTTTCTCAGATCACTTTAGGATACTCTTTACTCTAGACAGGAACAAAAATGAGATTAAGCCCTTTAGAAACCCAACTAGAACAAATTGGACAGAGTACTCAAAATGGTTGAACGATCGTATCGACCCACCAGAGGAAGAAACGCTATCGGCAACCTCAACCATAGATACTGTTGTTCAAAACCTTACTAGTGAAATGAGAACGGCTTTCGAAAGACACTGCCCTATATCTCGTAACATTAAACCCACTAGCCCACCATGGTGGAACAGTGAACTTAAGAAACGAAGAACAGGGGTCAGAAAACTTTTCAATAAAGCCAAACTGAGTAAATTAGATATAGACTGGAATTCTTATAGAGCTGAACTTAACTCATACACCAAGGAGTTAAGAAGAGCCAAAAAGGATTCATGGGCTAGACACTGTGAATCCATTGAGAGTGCAAGTGAGGCAGCGAGACTTCGTAAGGTCCTTGCCCATAATCCCGCGATTCCGGGATATATTAAACATCCCGATGGATCGTGGTCGAACTCGAGCCAAGAAACACTTGAACTCTTTATGGAAACGCATTTTCCTGACTGTAAGAGCCCTGAGGACTCAGGTTATAAACAACCAGACCCCTTAGAAGCTCTACAACCAGCACCAGAATTGGATCAGATTATCACAGAGCAGAAGATTATGTGGGCAATAAACTCGTTCAAACCCTTTAAATCAGCTGGACCAGACGAGATAATTCCGGCATTTCTTCAACATGCTCTACAGATAATCACCCCATGGCTTAGGGTAATCTTCAAAAGTTGTGTTAAACTTAGATACGTCCCTACCAGCTGGAGAAAGGTTAAAGTTGTCTTTATTCCAAAAGCTGGGAAACCGACACACTCGACTGCAAAAGATTACAGACCAATAAGTCTCTCTTCGTTCCTCCTCAAGACACTGGAGAGAATTATTGATCTGCATGTTAGAGACCTTCTCAACCCAAACATTTTGTGCAACTACCAACACGCTTACCTTAAAGGTAAGTCAGTGGAGACCGCGTTGCATGAAGTCGTTTCACAAATTGAGAAAAGTCTCGAGCACAAAGAGCATACCCTGGCAGCATTTTTGGACATTGAGGGAGCGTTTAACAACGTAAAAACGGAGTCCATTAAATCTGCTCTGGAAGAGGTTGGAGTTGAGCCTGCCATTGTAGACTGGATTTATACCATGCTCAATGGCAGAGTCATAAACTCGCGACTTGGGGATACTATTGTTGAGAAAACAGTTACAAGAGGCACGCCACAAGGAGGGGTAATTTCGCCTCTCCTTTGGATCCTAGTTGTTAATAAAATTCTTACAAGATTTAGAAATAAGGGCATTAAAATTGTGGCCTATGCAGACGACATAGTAATTTTGATATCGGGTAAGTATCTTACCACCATCAAAGATATTATGGAATCCGCACTTAAAGAACTATCTTCTTGGGCAGCACAAAACGGTCTCGGGGTTAACCCTACAAAAACCGAACTAGTTCTGTTCACGAATAAAAAGAAATTAGGGGAGTTTACTCCTCCCAGACTAAATGACATACCTCTGAAACTCTCCAAGGAAGCTAAATATCTTGGAGTTATCCTTGATTCCAAGCTAACATGGAAACGTAACACAGAGGAAAGAATGAAAAAAGCACTATGCGCTTTCTACACATGCAAAAAGACCTTTGGTACACGTTGGGGTATGCGACCGCAAGTTATCCAGTGGATGTACATGACGATAGTTCGCCCCATACTTACCTATGGTTCTATAGTGTGGTGGAAGGCTGTTGATAAGGTAAGCTATCTCAAAAACCTGAATAAGGTACAGAGACTAGCCTGTATAGGAATAACGGGGGCACAGAGGTCTACACCACAGGCAGGATTGGAAATTATTCTAAATCTTCCAGCCCTGGACGAGTACACTAGATGCACAGCAGCCAAAAGCGCATTTCGACTCAAAGAAATGGGCTCTTGGAAGCACAGCACCTATGGTCATGGGTCTATCCTACGAAGGTATGACACAGTGGCTGGACTTGATGTGAAGACTGATTATATTCCACCCTTAATGGATTTTAACAAACACTTCTCTATTTCAATACCCGAAAGACATGGATGGGAACCCAACTCACTAACTAGTGAACAGGGTATCCCCTTCTATACAGACGGGTCAAAAATGGAAGAAGGAACAGGTGCGGGGGTGTTCTGTGATTCCCTTAATATTTGGGAATCATATAAACTCCCAGATGAGTGTAGTGTCTTTCAGGCTGAAATTTATGCTATTCATAAAGCGGCAGAATTGGTACACAAGAAAAAACTGATCTCGTCGGAGATCACTTTTTTCGTGGACAGCCAAGCTGCGATCAAAGCAATAGCCAGTGAGACCATAAGATCCAAAACAGTGGCAAAATGTCGAGGCATAGGTACTGAACAAAATTTGCAACACTAACCGAGTCAAACTCTGCTGGGTTCCTGGACATAGCAATATAGAAGGGAATGATATAGCAGATGAACTGGCAAGGAAGGGGTCATTGTCAAATGGAAACAGTAGTAGCCAATTAGACACGGGACTAGACATCCCGATCGGCGTAATTAAAACGAAAATGGACCTAATAATGAAAGAGCAAATCAATAAATCCTGGATTACCAGGAACGATTGCGCTATCTCTAGAAGTTTATGGCCTAGAATTAATGAAAAGGAAACTCAGTATATTCTATCGCTGAGTAAAAAGAACATTAGAATCTTGATAGGTGTACTAACGGGTCACTGCGCCATTGGCACAATGGCCACCAGATTGGGTGTACTCGCACCCGACTGTTGTAGGAGCTGTCAGGATGTAGAAGAAATAGAAACCATTAAACACCTGCTCTGCGATTGTCCAAACCTCCAAACAAGCCGCCTCCGCTACTTGGGAAACAGGTTTGTTGGAGAACTGGACGATCTAGCGCAGGTCTCAATGGTAAATATGAGGAAATTCATAGATAGCACAGGCTGGTTCGTAAATGAGCCAGTCTATCTGAATCATTAGCTTAGGAGCATCTCTGCTTTCTTATTGTAAGGGGATCACAATGGACCGACAGGCCCCCGTGTACGCAACAGCCCTGTGCTGTGCACACCCCTCCTAACCTAACCTAACCTATGGACGATGATTTGATTCCTGCAACACCTGAAGTTTCAGAAATTCATAATGAAATCCCATCACTAGAAAGATCTGAGTATACCACAGCGGCACAAGGAATTCGACAAAATATAGGAATCAACCTCTAATAAAAAACGGGAGCGGGTCGGAATTCTGGTTTTCAAAATTCTGTTTGGTCAAAGTTCTGTTTTTTTTTTGTAAATTCTGTCTGGTCAAAATTCTGTTTGGCCAAAATTCTGTATTTCAAAGTTCTGTAAATGCAAAATTCTGTATATCAAAATTCTGTGTGTACAAAATTCTGTATTTCAAAATTCTGCCTGGTCTAAATTATTCTGTTTTCCAAAATTCTGCTTATGAAAACTAAAATTCTGTCTAAGAAAAATTCCACTTCCGACTGTTGTATAATCTGACTCATTGGGAGACCACTTTTCTTAGCTTTATCTTTTAGCAAATTATTTGTATTTGTGTACACTTTCTTCAAGCTTTTTAACAACTCGGGATTTACATTTAAACTTAATACGATGACAACAAGCCCAATTGTATGTACCAATTTTAGTCATTTTTTCCAAATAATACGAAAAACCGTCGATAAATAATTTATCTTTTCCTTTATTTGACTTAATAATTGATACATTCATTTTGGAAGAGTAACACGCACTTTTTAAGGAAACTATACAATTTTAATAAGATCATAGATCAACAACAAGCACGTGGAAATACTTACTGATCACGTTGATGCAATTATGTATTATATGACTCAATGACGAAAACATAATTCATACAGAGAACGAGAGAAAACTAGAGAGAACGATAAAATATGTATAACAATATCATAATCATATGTTTATGATTTCAATCAAGCAATGATGAATGTGTATCTATGGTTCTCTTGGAATATGAAAATTGTGTATTGTAGGTACTACATATTTGGTTATAACTATACTGTTTATAGATAGTATTTAATAAATTCAATATGGTTTTAATTATATAATATATTCTTACCACGTTTGATAAATGTATTTTCCATTACAAGAAATCTATTTTTCATAATTCTGTATTTAAAAATTCTGTAAATCTGTTGTAAAAGAGAAATCGTTTTGATAATGTAAAAAAGTGCGCACTTTTTTACATTATCAAAACGATTTCTCTTTTACAACAGATTTACAGAATTTTTAAATACAGAATTATGAAAAACAGAATTTTGAAAAACAGAATTTTGAAATACAGAATTTTGGACAAACAGAATTTTGAAATACAGAATTTTGAAAAACAGAATTTTGGTCATGCAGAATTTTGTACAGCCAGAATTTTGAAAAACAGAATTTTGACATGCAGAATTTTGAAAGCAGAATTATGACCCATACAGAATTTCGACCCCAACCCATAAAAAACATTATATGGAAAACACTACCAAAACATACATTAATTTATTCCAAAGTAATAAAAAAACCTTAGTTAAATGTATTTAAAAGTAAACAAAAATCAATTCATTTATTTATTCAATATATATATTAATATTAATGAATAAACTAGTATAAAAAAAAAACAAAAAACGAAATTCATAATACATACTAAGCAACCATGGTAAAACTAAAAAATCATAAAAATAAAAAAATCACAGAAGGTAAGTAAAGTAAAACTAAAAAATAAATATTGCGAAGGAAAACACTTCACTCTTTCGCCAACTCGAAGACTCGAGCTTTTAGTTCTTTAATTTCAAGAAGCCGACGATTATGTTCAATTTTATCTTGGATTTCTCGCACCCGTTATTGTTCCATGTGCTGGTTGTGTCGTTGAAGTTCCTCAAGTTTTTCTTTTTGTATGTTGAGATTATCTTCATTACTTTTTTTTTGTAAGTCATACATTTTATCAAGAGCTCGGTAAATTTTTGAGGTGTTTCTTCGTATTTCCTTTGTTTCTTTAACTACACCCTTAACAGCTTCACATAATTCCCTTTGAATTTTAAGTTCCTCATCAAAGGCTTTTGAGGCATTCCTTTTCCTTGTACTTGTACTTGGACGAGAATAAGATGTCTGTGTTGTATTTATTGGTGTTGATTTTGGTTCATTTAGAACTTCAATTTCTAGTTCATGGAGGTATTCTTCAGCTACAGGTGAGTTTTCCGGTGGTTGAACATTTTCTTTGTTTGCCTTTTCCCTCGATTCCAGGCCAAATTTTTTTGATGGAACACCTTCTATCGACTCTTTCATCCCAATCAAGTCGTAGACTGCCTGTTCAAATTGGGAAAATTTTTGTTCCGTGTTAGGCCCTCCACCAGTACCATTTCTGGCCTTAAGATTCGCAGCAGCCTTACATCTGACATACTTTTTTTGATCACTCCACACCTATAATAATAACACACTTTATAATAAATTATCGAACTTTTGTTGTAAAAATTTACTTTCTTCCATTCTGTAATGTTTTTGCACGGTGGCCCAGATGAATTGAGATCTTTCTCCACCGTATGCCAAAACATTACCAAATCCTCCTTACTTCCCTTGTGGAATCCACACGCAATATCGCGGTGAGCTTCCATCAAACTCAAAAGAATTTGAAGCTGACTCTTGTTTGTTGTTTTGGACCTAAAAAACTCAAATTTTAATATTTTTTATTTAGAAATATAAAGAAAATCTTACATTTTAGTTGAACTCTCCAGCAACTCTGTCGGGAAGAAACTCGCGCCAAATGCATTTATAATTTACCATCTTTTGACATTTAGAAAGCCTACTTTTTTCCCGAAGTATTTTTTCCCACATTCGAAGTTAGTTAATAATAAGGAAAAAGAGAAAAGGGAACAAAATTCCCGGGAATTTTTCGTTTAGAATATGAGAGAAGGGAAAAGGGAAATGTTTCCCTGGGAATTTTTATTTAGAATTGGGCTGTTTATATCGACTTTTCTGTATGGGGAAAATTCGATATTTTTCTCGACTTCTATCAGGGCAGTCGACTTTTTGTCAAATCGACATTTCAAACTGTCGACATTTTAATAAGTCGGTAAAAACAAAGTCGGTATTTTAACTTTCAAAAAAGTCGATAAAAGTCGACATTTTAACCAGTCGACATTTTTTTTGTCGGTCATTCGTACGTAACCCTATAGTTTTTTTCTCAATAGTTATTTCATAACTATTTAAAGCAAGATAAAAAAACCTTTAAGCACATTTAAATTTTTTGTCTACTTGTTTAAACAAAATGAATCAAACGCAAGTTGATACAAAATATTATTAAGCAATTAAATTTTTGTATTCTAATTTGCGACATGATGGGGCTGATATTAATCAAAACAAACTAAAAACATAAAAATGCGTGGGTGCGCTGACTTTCTTACCTTTGTTCATTAATTTATTACTCTGCTTTCGTTAGTTTTACAGGGCTGATTTTTTTAATTTGGTGATTACAAGGACTTTAAAAACTAAAAATTAAAACTTTAAGCTAGGTATTGACGACTAGAAAATTCAAAATGCGATACCTGGTGGCAAATACAAACAACTGGATAACCGCATTATGAAATGGCCGCCATACCAAAAATGCATGTATTTACATTCAGGTAAAACAATTGTTTTATAAATAAAAATTGATTTTATTTCAATCAAAGAATACTTAAATGACTTTATTATTATATTTATTTCTAACGGGTGATTTTTTAGCTGGTTTGGTTTTGGCAACACTGGTTTTGACAGCTGACGTGTGTTTAGTACCTTGTGTCACTGTCAAACAGCTTCAGTTTGGTTTGCAATTTAACCATGGATCGTCTTACAAATGAACAACGCTTGCAAATTATTGAATTTTACTATCAAAATTCGTGCCGAGGATCCGCTTTTTTATCGAAAAATTGTGTTCAGCGATGAGGCTCATTTTTGGTTGAATGGGTACGTAAATAAGCATAATTGCCGCATTTGGAGTGAAGATCAGCCAGAAGCATTGCAACAGCTACCAATGCATCCCGAAAAAGCCACTGTTTGGTGCGGTTTATGGGCCGGCGGCATTATTGGGCCATATTTCTTCAAAGATGATGCGAATCGCAGCGTTACTGTCAATGGTGAACGCTACCGAGCGATGATAACAAACTTTTTTTTGCCCGAAATGGAAGTTCTTGACTTGCATGATATGTGGTTTCAACAAGACGGTGCCACATGCCACACAGCACGCGAAACAATGGCGCAATTGCGAGGCGAGTTTGGTGAACAGTTAATTTCACGTTTCGGGCCGGTCAATTGGCCGCCTAGATCGTGCGATTTGACACCATTAGATTATTTTTTGTGGGGGTATGTCAAGGCTAATGTCTATAGGGACAAGCCCGCTTCGATTGACGCACTGGAAGCCAACATCCATGCATTCATTCGTGAGATACCGGCCGATATGTGTGAAAGAGTATGCCAAAATTGGACTCAGCGGATGGGCTACCTGAGACGCAGCTGCGGTCAACATTTGCATGAAATTATCTTTAAACATTAAATTGCAAGGTTCAAACTATCGATTCAAATAAATATTTCATTCATTTTTTCGAATTTTTGTGTTTTTTTTTTTTTTAAAGTTCTAAACCTCTTAAAAAATCACCCTGTATTTGATTTCAGTTCTATAAGGAAATAAACCCCCAGGTGAACAAAAAAGAACAAAACAAGAACAGACAACGAAAAGCCATCTTTATTAGCAACTGCCGAAAATGCAACCTGAAAAGTGCATTTTCTAACCAATGCCACCAAATAAAGCTTTTCCGACCAGAAGTTTTGTAAATGTTTGGACTAAGGATATCGGTTGACATCCTCTTTTTGTGTGGCCGCGATGAGATATGTAATCTTCTGGTCGCCTCCCAGACTATATGCACAACCTGCTTAACGCAAACAAAGTTGCCAAAGATTCGTTGAACCAAACTTATTTTCAAAAATTCGAAGGAAATTAACGCTGATTTGACATTTCAATTGAAAGCACCAGCCGAGAGCTTTTTATTTTTCTATTTTAGTAAGTCGATTCTATTTCAATATTCTACTGTGTTAGGCAATACCAGTTTAAAGTTTAATAGAATAGAAAAAAGTCGAATAGACTTTTTTCGAATAGACTCTCGCAATAAGGCCCTTGGTTCCACTTTAAGAAGAAATTTAAGCGTAATTGAAAGTTTCACTTTATATTTTGATAAGAAAAAAAATACTTCTTATATTTATTAGAATAGTTTTTTGGTTTTAATAAATAAATTTCAAAGAACACTACTGTATTTACATATGATTTGCAACAAATTTTGACATCTTATGTGTTTATCCTGTTGCAAGTTTTTCCCGGTAGAGTACTGCCTCCAGTGGTCAATATTTCCTTTTTTATACAAGCAGCTTAAACAATAGCGGCAAATTTAGCTATGAAAGAGAACTGTTTATTTTGCATTAAGCGTCGAGAAGCACCGTGTAATAGCGTGTGCATCACAGTATGATTTTCAAAGAGAAATTAAAAAAAAAGATCAACACAAATAATCGACGGGTAATACTGGACATAGCAGACGTATGCGTAAGGCAATACCAGTTTAAAGTTTAATAGAATAGAAAAAAGTCGAATAGACTTTTTTCGAATAGACTCTCGCAATAAGGCCCTTGGTTCCACTTTAAGAAGAAATTTAAGCGTAATTGAAAGTTTCACTTTATATTTTGATAAAACAAAATACTTTTTATATTTATTAGAATAGTTTTTTGGTTTTAATAAATAAATTTCAAAGAACACTACTTGATTTACATATGATTTGCAACAAATTTTGACATCTTATGTGTTTATCCTGTTGCAAGTTTATCCCGGTAGAGTACTGCCTCCAGTGGTCAATATTTCTTTTTTTATACAAGCAGCTTAAACAATAGCGGCAAATTTAGCTATGAAAGAGAACTGTTTATTTTGCATTAAGCGTCGAGAAGCACCGTGTAATAGCGTGTGCATCACAGTATGATTTTCAAAGAGAAATTAAAAAAAAGATCAACGCAAATAATCGACGTGTAATACTGGACATAGCATGCGTATGCGTTGAATGTGACACAAACATTTGTGTACGCCCGGGCGTCCACACTGATGTATTTTTTTATCTACACAAATATTTGCGCAGAATACGGCACACAACGCAATTTTTTATTGATCTTGACACGGCTCAACATTTCATTAAAAAATATAAAATAAATTAAACTGCATTCATATTAAAGCTTTAGTTAATAATAATATTAAATTTTTTGCCAAGTTTCCATTCACAGAGCAATAAGTTTTGTATGACATTTATTTTCGGTCCACATCTTCTCCAAATTATCTCTATATGCAATAGATTGTTGTAATTCGGGTGGTGAGTTCTCAGCTGAAGAATTTTGAGATGGCGAAAGTACTCCGCTCTAAAACGAAATAATTTTCAATGAAAAATAACTTATCTCAAATATAATAAAACGGGTAAAACTTCACCATTCCAATTCTACGTGGATCCAAATTCATGCCAAAGCTCTGCACACCTTTAGCTAGTTTCGACAGCGGGCTTGTTAAAGTTTTAAGTTGTCTAAGAGTACCATCTGGTTGTGATGCAGATCCTGTTGGTAGAGACAGATCTCTTGGCGATAGCGGTCTATTTCGTTTATGAGAAAATACAAATAATTTTCATTGTATTGCTTACTAACCATTTATTTTTTTGACTGGCTTTGGTAGAATAAAGCATAGTTTATAGTTCCCATGCGAAAAAATGCAAGTTTTCAAAACCATTTTCCACCTATTTTGTGCAAAATCTATATATAAATAGGCTTAAATAAATTTTGCGGTACCTATTATTTTCTCAAAAAGTATTGGACCGATTTGGATAAATATTATGTGGTTGGAAAGCTATAATCACGGGGAGTGTGCGAATCACAAAATTAAACACTGCGGGTCCATTTTAGCTTAATACCATTTTATACTGCCGCTCATTGTGCACACTCAAAAAATTTAATTTAAAAAATAAAAAAAATGTTTTTGGTATTCAATTTTCAAATATTTTAAAGCTAGCTTTCATTTTTTGATTGGTGTCGAATTTCGAGGAAAGAGACTAGTATTGAATAGTATTCAAGGCAAAAAGTTTTTGCTTTGGCCTAAGCAACCCATTGAATTATTAATTTACATTTAATTAATAAACTAAAGGCCTATTTTTGGATGCAAAAACCCTTTGGATGCAAATAATGCATTGAGGTGAAAATATATTGTGTTTTTTTGGAAATGTAAGCCGCCCATCCAAAAAATATGCTTTAATCACCACACTTTTTCGCATGCAAAACAATTGCCAGTCTATTGCTTTGCATGACATTCCATGACAGCAATGGTTTTTTTTGTATGAAATTGTAGAAAATTAACTTAGTAATAAAGGTAACTATAAAATTAAATAAATACTAAACCAGGCAATAATCGAACACTGACCTTGATTGCTCCTCAGGAGTAATGACACCCTCAGAACTTTGAACACGTATCTCTGGAGTTGGCACTCGCACTGGTGCTGCATTTTCTAAAAGACCTGCTGGTAGTGTAACGTGGTCAGTAACTGAAGTAATTGAAATCGTTAAAACGTCTTCGGACATTTTTGCAATATTGTCCTTAACTTCTAATTGATTGACACTAGGTTTTTTTGCTTGGTCGAGACTGGGGCACATGACTATGCCGACGCTAGGTAGAAAATCGCTTTCTTTGAAACCAGCCGTTTCACAAGAGACTTCTGTACCTATTTCTGGCGTTTCAACCCTTTCGGACTCGGGTTCATAAATACTACTATCGTTGTCTTCAGAATCGGAACTTGCTGGCGAACTTTTTGGTTTCTTGCAAGGTCCTAAAGAGAATACTGCTTTTTCTGCTTCCATACATGAGTCTACAGGCTGATTTTGTCGCATTACTTGCGGATTAAGTTGGGTCGTGTTATTATTTTGTTGATTTGATGGAGATGACTTCGTTTTATTGGGATTGAAGCTATGACCCAGCTTTGAAAATTGACCGGCTACATTGCTTAATGCCTTGGAACTCATTTGAACTAGCTGCGACTCGGAGAGATTGCGTTGCATGCCCTAAAGGAACAGTTAAAAAGGCTTATTAAGTGAAAACAAACGTTTGATACTTTTACAAAAATGGTTAAGTATATAAATAAATTCTAAAGTTTTTTTTTCGAAATATGGGAAAAAGGTATTGCTGTGGCTGATGGGTCGCTTCTTATCTGTCACTAGTCCAGGCAATCTAAGGTAAAAATACCCCAAACATGGGCAAAATTGCAACAGAAGCTTTTTTGATGGACTTCGGTATCCATTACTGAACAACATATCCAAAATCGGACAAAATCCGTCCATGGGAACACCCTCAAAAACGGATTTCAAAATGGCGGATTGATTTGGTTGCTGTTTTAGGTTGTTATTTTTACTACGCAGTTTTCTTACTGTTTTTTTGTGCAGAAATCAGTTGCTTATCCTAGGAGAGGGCCATTAAACTTACCAGTCATGATATTCCCAGTCACCCCCTCCCCTAGTCATAACCCCTTCCCCATATCAGACCCCCAGAGGAAATAATGGATACTTCGACTATTCACTTTAAGTCTAAGAAACTGAGGAAAAAAGACACCCACTCCCATTTACGACCCCCCCTCTTTCAAAACCCCCTTCCTTTAAAACCCCCTCCAGCCATGTTCTCCTCTCAGCAATCATCTTATTAGAGCCCAAGAGAAAATTATAGACATGACAAAATATTCTTCTATAGTCAACAAATACTGAAGAAAAATACCACAGTCATGACGCAGTCCACTAGCCCCTCCCCCCACCAGCCATGAGCTCCCAAGCGCTTCTTAAAATTGCAGGGTCTTATTACAATTAAACGCGGACCTCTACAGTAAAAGACGTATATCAAGAATGACGCGAACCTTTTTTTTTACTTATGCAGAGGGTGCCAGGACGAAGAGGCGGAGGAGGGCTCTTTTCACTTCCTCTGTGAATGCCCGAGTTTGCCAGAACAAGGAAAACAGCCCTTGGAGAATATTTTTTCGACAAATTAGGTGACGTCTCTCTTTTGCCACTAGGAGCATTCTGAACTTCATTCAGATCTCAGGATGGTTCAAGGAGGCACCCCATTACCAAAACTTCCACTAAATCCCTCCTCTTACCCCTCCTATTCCTGCACAGCACAATGGATTCATTGAGATCCGAGTGATACAGCTTGCCGCATCATCACCCCTTCTAACCTAACCTAACCTTTTAAGTGTTTTTTTCAACAAAGCTTACTGAAAAAGCTAGCCCAATCCATGGTTTTGTAAATTTTTCGACAAAATCTACCGGTTGGTTTCCTGCTTTTCAAAAGCTACGATGAGATATGTACCTAAGCTTACAGTCGCATCCCGGACTTACTGGCCGAACAGAATGGTGTAGCTGTAGTAGCGGCGTGTAGCACTGTCAAAGTAGAAAGATACATACAAAAATAGTATACAGTGCCACAATAAGAAGCTGTGAATGTAGCAAGAAATGTATGGTGTAGCAGAAGTTAAACAAAATTCAACTCTTGCTACAAGCTGCAGCTACATTCATTCTGTTCAAGGGGTTAGTCATGAAGTTAGTCGGCAAATAGAACAGTTTCAAGCCTATCGAAATAACAAGCAACCTTTAGTAATTGCCTTGTTTTGTTAATTGCTGAAGAAACAACGATCTTCTGTAAGTAACGCAAATTGGGATGCTGATGTGGACATTGTTTGTACCGCAACTCATCTTCAGAACGTGTTCATACCACTGTGATAGAAGACGACATTGATCTTCTGATTTTGGTTTTTTTATCATGCAAAGGACAATGAGATCAAACTAAATCATCGTAGTAAGATGTGGACCAACTTCAATTTATGTACTATTTATGTCCTCATTTTCTAGGACCATTGCTGAAGATTAGTCGTGTTTATCAATTGCTGGGAGGAGGACATGGCTTGGGGGGGTCGTGAATAGGGTGTGTTTCGTTTTTTTTTTTCTTTTTGTCATCAGTTTTTTTTTTATGGGAAAATTAAGATTTGAGAGCAGATGGGTCATAACTGGGAGGGGGTCGTGACAGAGGATACCATGACTGGGGTATTTCATGATCAACTATCCGCAATTGATTTCAACACACAAAAACAGTTAAAATCACTGCGTAATGGATATATGTAATAACAACTTAAAACAACATCCCAGTAAATCCACCATTTTGAAATCAGTTTTTTGGAGTGTTCCCATGGTCGGATTTTGTCCGATTTTGGAAATATTGTTTAGTAAATAAAATCAATTAAAAAAGCTTCTGTTGCTATTTTGCCCATGTTCACGGTATTTTTAGCTTAGTTTGCCTGGACTGAATAAATACATTTCTTTTCTCTTGTGATTTAACGTATATTTAGATAAAATATATTATTTTTATGGTAGATATGGTATATATGGTAATAAATGTATAGGGGGACATTAATGAGGGGGATCATAAATGCGGAGTGTTTCTCTCTATACTCGTGAAGATTGGTCGCGTCTATCATATTTGCTAGGGCTCTGAAGGGAGTGGGGGGTAATAAATGGGGAAGGGTCATGACTGGGGGAGGGGGTAATGACTCGGGAATGTCATAGCGGATCCACCAGTGATAATTAAACATAATTAAAAGAAAAAATCACAGCGTAGTAAAAATAACAACCAAAAAACAACAAACCCTTAAATCCGCCATTTTGAAAACTGTTTTTCGGGGTGTTCCCATGGAGGGATTTAGTCCGATTCTGGATATGTCTTTCAGTAGTGGTAACTGATCTCAAATTAATTAAAAAAGCTTCTGTTGCAATTTTGCCCATGTTAAATCATATATTGCCTGGACTACACCATAAAAGTCGATTTAATATATAAAAATTTTAATCAGATTATAAGATACGACCGCTCGAAACGATGTACTTAACCACACTACAATGAGAGGGCGAGAAAATAAGTGCGTTAAAATTGAGAATAGGTTTCCCCGCGATCGGTGGGCTTAGGGTAGAACTATAATAGTCGGAAGGGCACTGAAGCTAATGTCAAAAACCAACGAAAAGTAGCTTTCCGTACCGAAAAAAGGGGAACACACCCATAATGCAATTATCATCTATCTCTTTTTGGCACTCCTATTTCACCAAATGTCTGTGTGCTCCGGAGCGCACCTCACTTCCGTAACCAAAGTTGAACGAAACTTGACGAAACGCTCCACTCCGCAATTATAGTCGTAGCGTATGCTTTCCGTGTATTCGCTTGTTTTCTTCCGACCACTTAAGTGCCCCTCCGAGCATTATAGTTCTAGCTTAAAGGATAGGCTATCTATAATCCAAAAAATGTTCAGATACCTTGAGTTGTTTTTGCATTAGCTGACATCAGCTGTTTTTTTACAAGGGATTACAACAACACAAACAAATCCGGATCGCTTAAGATACGCAGCCGAACGCGCCCTTTGTTTGGTTACTTTTGTAGCACGAAGTTCAAAAACTGTCAAATTATTGAAAGAAGGGGAAAATTCTTTTATAGGGGGGAAAACTTGCTACAAAATTAACAAACGCGTTAAACCAATTTTGTATCACTTTTGTGTAAAAAACGTCAAACGTGACACACACTTTCAAACACTACAGACAAATCTTAAGACACACACAAACAAAAATACACATAGACGTGGATTTGACAGTTGTTTACTACGTGGGACTGTCATGTCGAAGGTGTGGGTTCGCCGTGCCGTGCCACCTAAAAACAGAAATGTTTTATCCGAGGTACTGCCTCTTGCGAGGAACTGACAAATCCTCCAAGAGTATACTTGTCATGAATAAGTGCTGCTCACCCAGCCGTTCGGACTCAGCAAAAAAAACTGTAGGTCCCCTCCATTCCTGCCATTAACACACACAAAGGAATGGTTGAGAGTTGTAAGTCACTAGGCCCTGGTTCTCCACGATGTTGCGCCACCCAATTTATTTTATTTAATTTGCTTCCTGCACACAGAAATTTGTGTAGCAGAAATTTGCAAGATTTTGTATGGAGGGGACATTTCTTTCTCTCTCATTTTGCTCTCTCGTTCCTACACTTTGTTGTTCCTGTTTAACAAACAGGAATTTGTGAAATGAAGTGCGACGTGTACGAAATTTCAGTAACGAAACAGACCTAATATTTAACACTTACTTTTTAGGCACAGTACACAATATTAAAGGTAATATCATTAGCGTTTTCATTTTTGTTCAGTTCTGCGCATATGTCAAAATCAGTGGAAAATGGTGGATATCGTGATGTGTGACTGAAATTTGTTGTGTGTTATGTGTGTGTTCATTTGTTACTTGTTAAGCAAATAAGATTTTTTGAGCTATTTAGTGTTTGTAAATATTATTTTAGTATTTTGAGAGTAAAAAATTGTTTTTTAGTGTTATTTAAATTATTTGTTCTTGTTTTTTGTTGTTGTAATACGGCGGACGGCATCACGATTACGGCCATCTTTAATTGCTTCTGACAGTTCTCATTTTTGACAACCTGCACAAGATAATACCTTCTATTTGTGTACTGTGCTGTTTAGGTACTATTCTGCCGTGTTAAGCTAGAACTATAATGCTCGGAGGGGCACTTAAGTGGTCGGAAGAAAACAAGCGAATACACGGAAAGCATTTGACGCGACTATAATTGCGAAGTGGAGCGCTTCGTCAAGTTTCGTTCAACTTAGGTTACGGAAGTGAGGTGCGCTCCCGAGCGCACCTCACTTAAGTAAAACTGACATTTGGTGAAATAGGAATGCCAAAAAGAGAAAGATGATAGTTACATTATGGGTGTGTTCCCCTTTTTTCGGTACGGAAAGCTACTTTTCGTTGGTTTTTGACATTAGCTTCAGTGCCCTTCCGACTATTATAGTTCTACCTTTAAGAAGAAAAACCGCCAACATTTTTAAGGTTTTTGAGTTAGGGCCAGTGTTGCCAAAGCTGACAGCACTTTAAGTAAGAAGTGCACACATCATACATATAGGTGGCATCAGACCATCTATGTGTGAATTTGCCATCGAAGCCGGAAGTCAACCATTTTTATAAATTATAAAATCGACCATCGCAGTGCGGAATTTTGACCTGAAACGTGGCCATAAATCAATTTTCTTAATTTTCCCTCCCAGGATTAAGCTTGTGTCCCATAACAGGTAGATAACCAGGCTGCTCTGTAGTGATATCTATCTATAAATTGGTCACCCGCGTTCGCGACACCATAAAAAAAAAAGTTTATTTTCTGCGTGTTTTTTAAAGTCTTAGATACAAGTGAATTTAGTGAAAAATTTTGATATGGATATCATTGATCAAGGTGTGTATAGTATTTTAAGCAAAAAGTTATTTGTATATTCAACTTAATTTTGTTCATATCGACGAATTAAAGTATTCACTTAAGAAAATTGCACTTTTTTTGCTGTTTTTTCAAAACATTTGTGTTTTTAAAATAGCGCAACACCCCGCGACATAGTCTATCATAAATTTTATTTAGCTACTGGTTATGTAGAACAATCTTAGCTTTCAAAACCATTCACAAGTTTTCACCTAAGAAAAAACAGAGCCTTTGAAAATTCTACTTTAAAACGACCATTAATAATAGATATTTATATTATTCCAGATGACTCTAATTCCAGCTTGTCTATGACCAGAAAACAGCTCCATGATTTGGTGAGAGGAAGTTCACAAAGGGTCCTTGACGATAAACTTTAAGATTTAAATTAAAACTTAAAAACTTATGAATATAACAGTGTCCCCCAGAGAAAAAAGATGAACTTCTAAAAACTATCGAGGCATTCAAACCAAATTATAAACAAAGATGGCAACTCTGTAATAGCACAGAAAGCCGTTTCTTGGATAAGAATGAAGTGTGGCTTAGCGAAGAAATAACCCTACCTGTTGGCATACTTCCCGGAAGGTCTCAAGGTCGCCCAAGCAAATAATTCGTTGTTTTAAGTGACAGAACAAAACGTCGAAAAACTGTGGAACTTCGAAAAAGTGTGTCTGTTGATGAACTGACATACGCGGCACAGATGAGTCAAAGAGCCACGAGAAATATTTATATAGCCAAAGTAATGACCAAAACTCCAACCAGAGCAATGAAGTTTCAGAAAGCAGCAGCGATTGGCAGTGAAACCCTGAAAACGAAGAAACACGCACCTGAAAACGCTTTGAGGATATTCGTCAAGCTAATTTAACTGCAAGTCAATACGAAGTGACTCATCAGGCCAACAGAGATATATGAGGCAGTGAGAGCCATAGTGGCCTAACTGCATTTTTCATTATTTTCAGTAGAGCAAAAATAAGGAGCAGAATATTTTCGATCACTTGTTGTTTTAAAAAAATTAAAAAATTCGTAGTTTTTAAATAAATGAACAAAATTTTGATTTTTTTTTGCAGTATGATAAAAGAATAACAGGTTTTTGATTTTGTATTACTGATTCTTCAAATACCTCATGCTTTGAATTTTCTTGTGGGTGACCTCTCAATACAAAAGTCCCTATAACTATGGCATGGGGCAATCAATTCAAAAAATTTAAATGCAGAAATATTGTTTAATACATACAGATTAAATTTTTGTAATAAACTCAATTTCGATAAAATTGCAGTTAGGCCACTATGGCTCTCACTGCCTCATATATCCGTGCTATACCTAAGTGTATAAAGCTAAACAAGACTGTTACACACCAAAAAGCATCAGTGAGACATTTGCCGAAGTCAAGCTCCAAGATTTAGTGGATCACACAACATCGTGATTATGTAAATATTTGGAACCAGAACTCTCACAGTGCCTTGAGAATAAGGATACAGATTTAGAGCTAATATATGGGGATGCCATGGATCTACTCAAAGCCAATACAATTTTAAGATAACAACAGTTATAGTAATGCAAATACACTCCCGTTCAATTGAATAGGTTCAAAATTTTCGAGTGCGATTTACTGTTATAACTCCCAACTATGTGGAATAAATGAATTTTTGAAAATAGCATTAGAGAAAGCATCTAATTGAGGAGAGAATAAGAAAACACTTAATATCAAACTTACCATCATTACACGTTTTATTATCATTTCTTTAAATTCATATTGAAATCGTAGCACTTTTTTTCGTTTATTTGAATAGGTGCACAGTCTTTATAATCACTTTTGGTTTGAACTAGTTGAAGGTCAGACCTTTTAAAGCTACTTTTGGGCTTTATATCATGGTTTCTTTGATATGACACAAACAAATTGAGAACAAACGTAGAATGGGTTGAGGAAAAGCTCTTTTCGCGGCTGAGTACGCGCAAATTTATTGTTTTCATGATAAATGGCTAGGTTAGGTTAGGTTGAAGTGGCTGTCAGTCATGAAAACTGACACACTTAAACCATAAGTTGGCCCATTGTGATACCACAAGAATCTGGGAAGCCTTTTCCCTACTCGATAAACCATTTGGAGCTTCTTATGAAGCGTAACAGACTACCTATGTCAACATTTACTAAATCACTAGGATCATTGAAGTAGAAATCTCCAAGATGGAGTCTTCGCCTATGAGATAGAGCAGGACAAGTGCATAGAAGATGAGGAATCGATTCTACCTCTTCCTCGTCCATACAGCTTCTGCAAAAATCGTTAGAGAATACGCCAAGACGCGTTGCGTGCTTGCCTATAAGACAGTGTCCGGTTATGACACCGATCATGGAGCTAATGTGCAATCTGCTTAGAGATATCAAACATTTAGATCGCTTAAAATCCATTACTGGCCAGATTTGTTTTGTTGCCAAGCAAGTGGTGATATTGTTCCACCTAAGGTTTGTTCTTTCTAAAGCATCTTGCTTCAGCATAAGTTTACATGTAGCGATGGGAATACCAATATCTGCCTTACTAGGTAGAAGAGGTAGAGTTGTTCCATATTTAGCGAGTTCGTCGGCCTTACAATTACCTGGAATGTCTCTATGCCCCGGCACCCAACACAGGTGAATGTTAAACTGCTGCGCCATCTCCAGCAGAGATGAACGACAATTTAGGGCTGTTAAAGAGTTAGTAGAGACAGATTCCAGAGATTTGATAGCTGCTTGACTATCCGAGAAGATGCGGATATCTGTAGTTGATAACACGTTTTCTTTCAGCCAAGATAAGGCTTCTTCGATCGCCATAAGTTCCGCCTGGAACACGCTACAATGATTAGGAAGACGGAAGGAGAGACTTAATTTTAGTCTTTCTGAGTACACACCACCACCCACCCCATCATCAGTTTTCGATCCGTCGGTGTAAATGATAAATGGCTAACGGGGCATCAAATTTCGGAAAAAACTTACAGAAGCTATTCTTTGATCTATAATTATCTGAAAAATGAACAAAAAGATGGTATCGATATGAAAGGATGCAAATAACCTGCTACCTCCGCAAGTGATAGGGGAGAAAGTCTGAGGGTTGCGTCTAATTCGTCGGTATAAATGGCTAAGACAAGGGAAGAAGCTAGGTTCAGTGCCATTATTTCAGCAGTCGAGAGTAATATTAAAAGTTCTGCATACCAAAAAAAAGAAGAAAATTAAATGAAACCACACCTAACGAAGTTAGCAGAAACAAAAAAAAAAAAACCGAATGCAGTTTTGTAAGCTTCATAAGACTTGAAAGAATAAGTGTTTCTAATGAAAAAGGGATTAAATTCAACGGAATTGATGGATTCAAATTGTATTTCCATGACTGAGCGTTTTTGTGTAACTAAACCATAGTCATACTAATAGTTAAAAAATGTGGGGTTAAATTTCTTTTCCTTGAATTCACAAATTGTAACTTCTTTCAACCTGGTGGTTTACTTTAATTTTTTCTTCTTTTTTGGTATGAATAACTTTATATTACACTCTAGACTGTAGAAATACTCGCACTAAACCTAGCTTGTTTCCTTATTTAAGCCATTTAAATCGACAAATAAGATCCAGAATTGTTCGTATAGCTTGCGGAGGCAGCAGTTTTTTTTTACATTCTTTTCATATCGACACCATCTTTTTACTTACTTCTCTGATAAATATAGATCAAAGAATGGATTCTGTAAGTTTTTTCCGAAATTTGATGTCCCGTTAGTCATTTATCATAAAAACAATAAATTTGCGCGTACTCAGCCGCGAAAAGAGCTTTTCCTCCACCCATTCTACGTTTGTTCTCAATTTGTTTGTGTCATATCAAAGAAACCATGATATAAAGCCCAAGAAAAGCTTTAAAAGGTCTGACCTTCAACTAGTTCAAAGCAAAAGTGATTATAAAGACGGTGAACCTATTCAAATAAACGAAAAAAAAGTGCTACGATTTCAATATGAATTTAAAGAAATGATAATAAAACGTGTAATGATGGTAAGTTTGATATTATGTGTTTTCTTATTCTCTCCTCAATTGGATGCTTTCTCTAATGCCATTTTCAAAAATTAATTTATTCCACATAGTTCGGAGTTATAACGGTAAATCGCACTCGAAAATTTTGAACCTATTCAATTGAACGGGAGTGTATATTTTTAAGGTTCTCTTGTGCCTCTTCGCCTCAAGTCTCGGAGTCAAATTATACATCTACTCTTCAGGGAACACTTTTCACGAAAATTCTCCAGGACGGCATGCAACGAGGATGTGATTAACCAGCTTCTATTGACGTCAGTACCTTATCTCATTAGTTTAAGGACAAAAAACGGTCGTTTTCAAAGGAGGCTCTCGAATTTTTGACTGGTGTTAATAATGATGATGATAGTGATGATGATGTTTTTGAAGATGTTTATGATGATGTTAATGATGAAAGATGAAGAATAAATAATACAATAAAAACTAGAAAATTAAATTAATCCAGGTCGTTTTTTTTATTACCTACTTGCCTATACGACAAAAGTTGAGAATGGAAAAACAAAAAAGATTAATCTATTTACTGCCCTCTAAAAGTACTTGAGAGTGCTAGGACGCCATATGGCCCTAGGCTTAATGATAGGAAAATCCCTACGCACACCTCCGTGTGGTAGAGGGCGGGTAACGCTAACGTGCAGGGGGACCGAATGGATGCCGGGATAAGCAGACAACCCAGCAATGCTGGTCAAGGCACAAACTTGTCCTTGGGATGGTTAAAAGCCCCCTTAAGGCGGATGAGCTGCAGGTGGCGGTCAACGGCATGCGGCATGATAGTCTGGTGGCGAAGAAGCTTTTGTTTGGTAAAACGCAAACGGCAGCAGCAGGTAGCGTCTGTAACCCATATTGGGCGGCTACAAAAGGCGTCTGTTTTAGTTTTGTGTTTGACCATACAAAAAGCAGGTGTGCCTGTCAAATCTGACCTTATGCATGTTATTAATAGCATCTCGGAAAACACCATGGTGGAAGGATATATGCAAATACATGAATTATGACAACAAACGGAAATGAATCTCCAAGAGATAATCTTTTTATGGAAAATCCTTCTGCAGCTTCGGTTTTAGTAAACCGCACATCGGATTTGGGGGCTCGGCATCTTTCATGTACGAGCGTCAATCAAGACGCCATATTAATAAATGAATCGTTGACAAATAGAAGAAGTCATTCAAGAAGCGCAAATGTTACTTTTGGCTACCGCATACGTACGAAAATCGGAGCATGGAACGTTCGATCCTTGTACAGCGATGGTAGATACGAGCAGGTTGAGCGTGAAATGCTTCGCCTAAAGATCAGTATCCTGGGCATAAGCGAAACTAATGCTATGTTTCCACCAAGGTTTATCCCAATTCAGATTTAATAAATCTATTTGGTGTTTCCACCGCACAAAAATTTTTAAAAAAGATTTACTTTGACAGCAGATTTAAAAATGCAAATGGTGTTTAATTTTTTCTTATGAAGAGGAAGTGAGATAGAATGTTTCCTTTGTGAAGAGCTGAATTCAACCATGAATGAATCCTTCAGCGCCATACAAGAATAGGTTAGTTTGATTTGTAAAAGAATTTGTCCTAGGAAGATTTAACAAGATTAATTTCTAGTCTTCAAGATTAACGAAATATATTTGTATGGTAAATCTTCGAGATATAAAGAAGATTTGAGGTAAATCTTATTAAATCACAGATTATAGAGAGAGCGATCTCAGAGAAGACAGTTGTGTTGTGTGTATATCGTGTGTATATCGTCCGACAGAAAAAATTAAATTTATTATTAAATAACAACAAAATATAAAATTTAGTGCTTAAATAAAGTGTTATTAATCAAAGATAAATTGAGAGTGCACAAATATGGATTTGGTGTGCTTAAAATGCCAAAAATCGACGCGAAATGACCAAGTGGTCAGATGTGCGGGTCTTTGCGGCAAAGTATCCCATTTAAAGTGCGCTGGTTTAGCTAAATTTGACATCGAAAGGATGCAAAGTAATGTAAACATTAAATTTGTGTGCGATCAATGCATCGATAATTTTGAAGTTTTGAAAGAAAATTATACAAATATAATATCATCCATTAATGCTACAGAAAATTTAATAAAAAAATATATTTGAAAAGAGTGTACAGAATATTGAAAAGAGTGTTAAAGAAACAGTTAGTGAAATTATAAGTAAAAAAAACCAACGTTAAAGATAATATGAGCGAATTAAAAGAATGCGTGAAAGAGGCGGTCAGTGAGGTGAAAGCTAAAAGTGGAGACAAAGAACAAAAAAATCATATGCATCAATGCCCCCATTTATATAAAGCCAAAGCAACAACAGGAGAGTGAAAAAACAATAAAAGAAGTTAAAGAGAAAATAAATATCTGTAAAAGTAAATAAAATTTCTAATAAAAAAGATGGTGCCGTCACTATCCAATGTGAAAATGAAAATGAAAGGAACGTTATAAGTAAAGAAATTATAGATAAATTAAAAGATAATTATGATATTAAAATGAGTGAAATGAGAAATCCTAAAATTTGAATCCATGGCATGAGGCAAATTTTGAATGAAGATCGATTAGAAGTGACTTTGAAAGCACAAAATAACTCAATCAATTTTAAATTATAAAGTGTTTAAAAGTTTTTCAGTCTGCAAAAAACAAATCTGTTTACAATGCAGTTGTTGAAATTGATGGTGAAGCATTTTCTAAAGTAATGGAAGTAAAAAATGTTTATATTGAATGGGATGAGTGCGTTTGTTATGAAAATTTAAATGTCAATAGATGCTTTAAATGTTCTGGTTTCAACCGTAGTGCGGCTAAATGTAAGAGTGAGAAAGAGATCTGTGCAAAGTGTGGTGAAGATGATCATAAAACAAATGAGTGTACGAATGAGAATGCCCGTTGCATAAATTGTGTTTTGATGAAAGAGAGATTAAATAACATTGAGAATGGGCACGTTCCGATGGTTATTCTCAGTTATCCGGATAGCTTTGTGTTGTTGTAATCCCTTGTTAAAAAACAGCTGATAACCACTGACGCAACAACAACTCAAGTTATCTCAAAATTTGGGATAACTAGATAGCATAGCGAATAAACATTGGAACGCGAGGAATGATATTGATGTTAATCATCATTCCAGGGATGCCACTTGTCCAGTTTTTCAACGAAAACTTAAAATTGAAAGGGAAAAAATTTCATACTAGCAGCTAAGTATAATCAAGTGTTTGTATTTGAATGTCCAAGGCCTTATTAATAATTTTGAAGAAATAGAATTGTTGGCAAGTGAGGAAAAAACACATTTAATATGCTTGAGTGAAACACATGTGACGGAAAATGTCAGCGAATCTGAATTAATGTTAAAGGATTACAACCTAGCTCAAGTTAAAAGTGTTTCTTCTCATACCGGCGGAGTTTTAGTTTATATTAAAAAAGAACTAAATTTTGAAATTGTTAATGAGGTCAAAAAAAATGTTGGGTCTGATGTAGATGTGGGTAATCAAAATATAAAATTAAAACTACCGTTAGTGTATAGATCCCCTAGTTTTTCGAAAGCTGAGTTTTGTACAATGTTTGAGAATTTAATAGAACAAGTGAATGTTGATATGGATTTTATTGTAGTTGGTGATTTTAACATCGATTGGTTCAGTGACAAAACTTATAAAGAAAGAATAAAATCTATGTGTGTTGAAAATAATTTGAGTGTTGTCAATGAACAACCTACGAGAATAACGGCTAACTCCTCAACTTACATAGATTATGTAATTTCGAATCTAATCAAATAACGGCCAAAACTGACTCCAAACTAAAAATAAGTGATCACGAAACCATTCGATTTGATATTAACTTAAAAACAAATATACAAGCAAATAATATTACTGAATATAAGGTGTTGAATTATGATAAGGATATTTTTTTCTCGAAACTCTTAACTAGTAGATTGATTGGAATGGATATTGTGAATAGCGATTTAGATGATCTGGTTGATGTGTTGAGTGATGAGTTGGATATAATTGTTAATGAAATGATAGTTACTAAAAGAGTACATCCTAATAAGTGTGAATGGTTTAGTAAAAAGCTAACAAAACTAAGAAAAATTAAAATATTAAAATATGAAGAATATAAATTTGGTAATCAAAGCTCATCATGGAGCGATTATATCTCGGCGAGAAATTTATATAAAAGTGAACTTCGGGTAGCAAAAGATAATTATATTAAAAAGAAGATTGACACATCAGGTAATCCCCAAAAACTATGGACAAATATTAAAAATTTAGTTCTCAAAACCCAAAGAAGTGAAATTAAAAATGTTGCTTTTCACGGAAATATGATTAATGATAGTAAAGAAATTGCTAGTGAATTCAATAAATATTTTATAAAAAGTGTGGAAAATATCATCGCGGATATTCCAAAAATAGATTATTCTGAAAGTATCAATAATGTAAGGACTATTTTTACTATTAAGTCGGTTTGCTCTAAGGACATAATTGATATTTTAAAAACTATGGGTAAAAAGAAAGATTATAAATTTATAAATGCGGAAATGTTTTTAGACGGAATTGAAATCCTTGGACCGATTCTAAGAGAAATTTTTAATAAGTCAATGCAGACAGGCTCTTTCCCTAACAGGTGGAAAGAGTCAATGATAGTTCCTATCCAAAAAGTCCCAAATACAAATTTATGTGAAGAATATAGACCTGTTAACATGCTGCCAACATATGAGAACATTTTGGAGAAGCTTGTGGAAAACCAATTTAGAAGCTACATATATGGAGGATAATAATTTAATAATGGAACAGCAATCTGGTTTTCGTAAGGGATACTCGTGTGAAACAACATTGAATTGGGTCATAGAAAACTGGAAGAATGAAGTTGACAATAAAAATATAATTGTTGCAGTGTTTTTGGATTTCAAGAGAGCGTTTGAGACTGTTGATCGTGAAATACTTCTTAAAAAACTTTTCAAGTACGGAATTAAAGATAATGATTTAAAATGGTCTTATCTTAATTTTAGAAGTCAGCGTATTTCTGTGAACAGTAGTGTTACCAATCCAAATGACGTTAAGACTGGGGTGCCGCAAGGTTCAGTCTTAGGTGTGTTCTTGTTTTTATTGTACATAAATTATATAAATTTGGCAGTGAACTATTGTAAATTATGTTTGTTTGCGGATGATGCTCTTCTCTTCATCTCGGGAAAAGATGTAAGAGAATGTTATGAAATAAAATGCACGACTGGGTCGCACGTACTTGCTCTTAGGTTCAAGACACTGCGAGTTTAAGAAAATTGTATATACAAACATGGAAATTATGAGAGAAAAATGTAGAGAAGCATGAAATACGACACTTAAATTAGCTAAAACAACTCTTTTGACAGTTTGAGGTGAAAAAAAAGTATGCCATCTTAATTCATGATGGAATATGATTGTATGCGAAAAAAAAATTAAAATCGTTGGAGCGGTTTTTTTTTAAATTAAAATTTTATATATAAAATTCTTAAAACATTTTTAAGAACAAATTTTGGTATGCAGATTTAAACTATATATTTATGTGTATATAAAAACAAAATTTGAAAAAAAAATTGTCAACCCGTTTTTGAGATATTTTGAAACTTTTTTTAAAAATCCAAAAACTTTTTTTTTGAAAATTTTGATATGCAATATTATTTAATCTTATCTGAAATTTTTATATAAAAAAATTCATTTAAGTCCGTTTAGCTGATAACGAGAAAACTCAAAATAAAAAAATACGTTCTATGACAGGTACTACTTATAGTTGCTATGTGTAAAATTTTATAATTTTTGATGGTAGATCGTACTAATTTTAGTATATGAAAAAAGTTTAATCAAAATCGTAGGAGTCGTTTTCAAGCAAAAAAATATTTTCCTTTGCGGTTTTTTCACTTTTGTATGGAAGGTACCGTTATTTTTTCATAAATGTAAAATTTTTTCTAAAAATATTTTAGAGAGTACTAAAAAAGTCTTAAATATCGAGTTTCAAAAAAATCTATGATGCCGTTTTCGAAATATTTGATTTTCCAAAAACAATTTTGAAATATTTTTTAAAAATCCAAAAAATATTTTTTCAAAAATGTTGGTACACAAAGCTATTAACATTTTTTGGAAGCTTCTGTATAGAAAAAATAATTGAAATCGGTCATACCATTTTGAAGAAAATCAAAAATTAAAAAAATGGTTCCTTGGGAGGTACCATTAATAACCATTTTTGAAAAATGGTTTTCCACCCAAAGAAAGCCTTTACTAAAATAAATTTATTGAATTTTTTTTAAGAAAAGTTGTCGAGCCGTTTTTGAGAAAAATACGATTATGTAAATTTGCCAAAAAAAGATGTATGACAGGTACCGTTATTTTTGGTTCTAAAAAAAAATTAAAAAAAAACGTGTCGGCAGAATCACCAAAAACCACTAAGTGCCAAGTTTGAAGAAAATCGATCGATCCGTTTAGACTGTAGACGAACAGACAGACAGACAGACAGAATTTTGCCACCCACTTTTTTGGTGTTCTCTATCATCGTAATATCATGTTTGATTGTTATCCCAAAATTTTTTTTTTGCACGAATCCAAAACTTGCCTTATAGTACCTATAATCGCAAGTAAAAATAAATAAGGACTTACAAATAATTAGTAAATGGCTCATTACAAATAAGTTAAAATTGAATATTAAAAAAACGAAGTATATGTGCATTAATAACGCAGATCATGATGTTGTGAAAATTGATGGTGAGAAGGTGGATCGGGTTGATGAATTTAAATATTTAGGCGTTGTTATTGATAGTAAAATAAATTTGAAAGCTAATGCGGATTTTGTTTGCAAATAGGTATCAAAGAAAATATACTTTCTATCACGAATCAGGAAAAAAGTGTCATTCGGTACAGTAGTTAAATTTATAACGCAATCATTAAGCCTCATTTCCAATACTGCTCTACTATTTTATTCTTATCATCCCAAGGGGATATAGCATGGCTGCAAAGACTTCAGAACAAAGTGATGAGAATAATTTTAAAGTGTGCAAAATTAACTCATATGAAAGACATGTTGAAAAGGTTAAACTGGTTAAATATACCACAACAAATTAAACTTTACGTTTATTATTTATCTTCAAAATGAAAAATGGAACGCTTCCAAAGTATTTGTGTAATAATTTAAAATATGTTAGTGAATCGCAACCATTAGCTCTTAGAAATGGTCAAAACTTAAGGTTAGCATATAAATCAACCGCTCGTGGACGAAATACAATGATGTTCAAAGGAGTTCAACTATATAATAATCTTCCCAGTGAAATAAAATCTATACATAATCAAAACAAATTTAAAAAAGAAGTCATAAAATATTTAAAATCAGATAATTAACAAATAAATAAAAAACAACTTGATAAACAAATTGGATCTTAAGCCAAATTCTTAGCTCATAAACTCTTGCTACCCAATAATAAAATTAGCGTTAGGTGGAAATGTAGAATAAGTGGAGAGGAAGAGCTGAATACAGATCAGACACTGGACACATGAGAATGCTTTTTGGTATCAATTGAGGATCAGCTTCGTAGATGGAAGGACCATTTTTGTGCCCTGCTAAATGAGGATTCAGTTGAGCAGAGTGCTGAAGTGCCCCAACTAAACGAGATGCGCAGGTCCTATAGGGGTATTGACATGGAGCCCCCGTCAGAAACGGAAATCCATACATCAATAAATCTCCTCAAAAACAACAAAGCAGCTGGACTGGACGGAATACCAGCTGAATTCCTGAAAGCCGATCACATAACAGCGGCTACTATTTTACATCCGTTGATACAAAGCATTTGGGAAAACGAAAGCTATCCCAAGGACTGGAAGGATGGTGTGATTGTTAAGTTGCCAAAGAAAGGTGACCTAAAGAATTGAAACAATTGGCGTGGTATCACCGTTTTGTCCGTTATCCCAAAACTAATGGCAACTATCATTCTCGAGCGAATAAAGGATAGAATCGAGTCTACACTCAAGAGGCATCAAGCTGGCTTCCGCAGTGGTCGATCTTGTGTCGACCATATCGACACCCTGCGTATCGTTCAATCACCGCTTTACCTCATGTTCGTGGATTTTGACTTTGATCGAGTTAACCGAGAATGTATATGGAGATCGTTGCTTGATAGAGGAATTCCGCCAAAAATTGTTGCCATTATTAAAGAGTCCTACAACAACGCAAAGTGTTTTGTTTTACACAATGGGCAGCTATCCGACTCCTTCGTAGTGCAACAGGGTGTGCGACAAGGGGATGTTCTATCGCCAATTCTCTTCCTGCTGGCGATGGACGACGTATTGACGGCCAGTGTTGGTACAGCTGAGCGACAGGGCATTCAATGGAGACCGTTCGTAAGGCTCAGTCATTTAGACTATGCCGATGAAATATGTCTACTGGCAAATAACATCAGTGGGCTGAACGGGTTGTGCCAAACACTGCAAGTGAAGGGAGAGTCGAGTGGTTTAAGCATACATAGCAAAAAGACAAAAATAATGCTCACAGGCCGTTCCACACAGCAGCGTATTATTCTGCAGGAGACGCCAGTTGAAGAAGTGGAACAGTTCAACTACCTTGGCAGAATTGTTTCTGCAAACGGTGGTACGGATCTGTACCCTAAAAGTAGAATAAATAAAGCTCATGCTGCCTTCGGTACTCTGTCCCCAATTTGGAAATCCAGTCAAATCTCCTTACGCACTAAGTTGAGATTCTTCGAATCCAATGTCAAACCCGTGCTGTTATATGCTTGTGAAAGCTGGAAAGTCACGTCTACCATTTCGAAGAAATTGCAGGCTTTTGTGAATCGCTGTCTTCGCCACGTCCTAAGGATTCGCTGGCCACAAATAATATCAAATGAGGAATTGTGGCGCAGGACAAGCCAAGAGCGGCTGGACGTCGACATAAGAAAGCGTCGTTGAATTGGTCACACACTGAGGAAACCAAACGATGAAATTGCAAAGCAGTCCTTTGAATGGAATCCTCAGGGTGCACGGCGGGTTGGAAGACCAAGAACAACATGGAAATCAACTGTCTTAGCGGAAGCAGAATCCCAGAGAAAGACGTGGCCCCAGCTAAAGATGATGATGACAGTCACTTCACTTAAACAGAATAATTTTCTTCATATTCTATCTTTATATTTTAATGTAGTCAGATACATAGGTATTTAAATATATGATATTTTTTTGTAACCCCTGCTACTAAGATTATGTATCTTACTTGCATAAGTTTGTTCTTTGTTGCATTAGATGACGGATATAAGAAAGTAAAATAATGCAAATAACTTCTTTCTTATACCCGCGTTGTCGTATTTTTCAAACAAGTTTCCAAACCATTGATAGAACAATTTTATGTATCCTGTATTTGAACTAATTCATAAATATCGATCATCAGGTACCAAAAACAAACATTAAAATAAATTAATTTCTTTGAAAATCACATTAAGACGGATGATTTTTAATTTTGTATGCAGTGAGAGACAAATTGTACCTGAATAAGTTTCTTGTATCAGTGTTTTTCTTGCAAAAGTTCTTTTTTAAAGATTCATTTAATACTTAACTTTTTCTTATATTGGGGATTTTTTTGTTAAAATGTTGTAGCCTGGGGGTTTCTAAATTTCTCTGGGGGAGAATTGCACTGTGTCATGTGTCTTACTCATCAGTAGTGTTTCACCTTTGCAATTTGGCCAAGAGGGAAACCACCTTTAAATGAGGTGTAGGCTATTTGGACAGCCGCGACTAAGTTTCGATCAGAAACTTGAACGATCTTAGAGTCTGATATCAAACTTTCAAGTTGACGTATGTTTAATATCCATCGTGAAAAATTAATAATAATATATTTCCTTTTACAAAAAATTTGTTAAAAAACAAAATTTTACCCGGGCGAAGCCAGGACGGATCCGTTTCTAGTAACAAATTGAATTTTTCAAATTTAATGAAAGAAAACCAGCTTTAGGTTTATCGGGGCGCATGAAAGGATGTTAAATTTAAAGTGCTTTCTGAAACCAAAATACACCATTTTAACATTAATATTTAAAAGTGTTAAATGATATTGCCTATGTTAATACTTCATAATTTATGATGATTTAGTGCTCATTTATGTTGTTGTTCATTTCGTACCTACCTTAGGAACATCCAACAACAGAACTTTACTTTTTCTGCTTTGCAACATCCCTCCTGTGATAAAACGAACATCAGTTTTCCCAATATTGTCCAATGTTATTTTGAAAAACTCAACAATAGCCATAAGGGACTCTGCAATATACAATTATTGACTACTAAAAGTTGACAGAAACGTCAGTTAAGTCTTACCCAATACTTCTTCTTGCGTCTTAATTACTACTGCAACATTATTGAAGAATCGAATATTTGCCGACCGAAACATGTGAAAATATCCATGTGTACCATCTACCATATAATTTAATCGCATACAAAGCAGGGCTGGAGCTGTGCCTTGAAAGACTTTCGTCTGTTGATACATGCCTAGTTCGATCATTGTCATATTCTGTAGAAGAACCTTTTCGAATCGTACAATTTTATCCAAATGAGAGTCGTAATCGGCCACAATGTAACAATTGTCAGTAAGTAGCAAAATAATATCGACCTCGGTCTCATTGATATCTCCCGAACTAAATTTAAAAAAAGTTAAATAAATCAAATCATTTTAAACTCAAAAAATTTACCTTGGATCAGCATCGATTAAGCCCCATGATCCTATTGGATACTGAGCAGCACCTAATAACAACCTACGACAATCTTCCACAAGCAACTTTGCGTGTTCTGCACTTTCCAAAGCATCGTTGTCGTCGGGGACCTGCTGGCCCCCTAAGGCGTTTAAAGATTCTGGTGATACTTGGTTTCCGAGCATCAAGTCAATTGTTGCTTGTCTGTATGCATCCTTGAACCGTGCAAGATAATAACTATGAAAACAATACAAATAAATTTAAAAAACAGAACACGAATTTAATTCAAATAATATGAGTTAAATAATAATCCTCCCTATTAATAAATGACAAACAACAAGGAGTTAGCGCTTAGACATCTATTAACTTATAATTCTAGTAATAGAAGTTTGTTTACATTCGGAAATACTTCACATTAAGGCAAATTATTCAATGCAAATTCCAACATCAACAAGTTAACTTCACATCTGAACTGTATAGTGCGGGAGCCGACCGTAAAATTAACTATCTTATTGCGGCCACGCAAAAATTGGATGCCAACTAATATCTTTTGGCCAAACATTTTCAAAATTGCTGGTCGGACAAGCTTTATCTATTGGCAATGACTAGAAAATGCACGTTTCAAATTCCATTTTCCGCTTAATGTTCCTATAATATAAGCAACTTCTATAATTGGGGTATGTATCAAATAAAAGCGGGAAGGGTACAAAATCCCGAATGCCAAAATCATGAAAAGCAAAAAATGAGAATCCCGAATGCCATAATCCCGAATACCCAAAATCCCGAATGCCAAAATCCCGAATGCCAGAATTCCGAATGGACAAAATCCCGAATGGACAAAATCCCGAATGCCGAAATCCCGAATGGACAAAATCCCGAATGATAAAAAATCCCGAAAACATTCGGGATTGAATCCCGAAAACATTCGGGATTGAATCCCGAATTTCAATACTTTTTTTGTACTATTTCAGTACTTTCAAAGAAATCAAACTGTATAGTATGGCTTTTGATTTCTGCTCGCTTTGGCATCATGATATTTTCTATAAAAGAAATTTAAAAATAAATAATCACTCAAAATCTTGAGATATAATACATAAATTGAATTTTCTTTGATGATTAAAAAAAAACAATAGTTTCCAATCGTAACTTTTATTTAGTTTAAGCTTTATTCAAACGAATCTATGCCGCAATCTTTACAAATAATGAGAAGATAATGTTCTTGTTCCGTTTCCGTGTATTATTTCTTGTTCTCAAAAACGCATCGCCTACTTGGACAATTGTTCTTAGCATCATAAATAATATTCTTACAAAACATACAAATTTATATTTTAAAGGCTAGAAACCCGAATGGCTTAGTACTTTTTTTGGTATTAAAAATCGAGCGCGCGATTCGGGATTTTGGCATTCGGGATTCTGGCATTCGAGATTTTGGCCATTCGGGATTCTGTCCATTTGGGATTTTGTCCATTTAGAATTTTGTATTTTGGCATTCGGGATTTTTTGCCATTTCGGGATTTTGGCATTCGGGATTTCGTACCCAACCCATATAAAAATGTCTTAAACAACAATTGGAAAAAAATAATATCCTTGCGTGCCAAACTCATTTTTGTAAGGATCCAAGAAGTACCGACAAAATGGGTCAGTGAATTTGCTTGAAGTGTTACTTCAATCAAAGGTTTTCGAATAAGTTTTCGAAGAGAGCGCTCATAACTTTATAAGTGGTCGGGACTCTTGGGATTCTTGGTTGCCATGACAAATTTAATATTTTTGGCGATTTTCATGAGTGTAAGTTTTTCGTGGGTGTTATGGTAAACATTCTTCACTTCCCCCTCCCCCTTAAAAAAACACCCTTTCACCATGGATATTTTTAGGGACTGTCTTAGTTCGTATGACAAATGGAACATTTATTCCAAGTTTCATTAACATACCTTTATTTTAAAAGGGAAGTTTCAAGTTCTCCTCGTCTCCACCTCTTCAAATGCATCTACACAAAAAGCCAATGCGGGGATTTTGGGGACTTTGGATATGTTATATAGGTTGCAATTCTGCGTCGATTCCAATTTTAATATTTTATAAATTAATTTTATATTTTTCCGCTTTGTTTTCGTAAGCATTTCGTTGTCTTGTTGGAGACCAACTACAAATTTCGTTTCGCATCAGCAGCAAACTAGGCTTTAAACAAAAAATGGGTTAATTATAGGTGTGTTTAATGTATCTGTTGCGAACAGAAAATTGCATAAAAAAAGCAGAAAAGTACAGGATGGTGTGTTCCATGAGTAAAAACCTTGCCCCAAACTGTTCTGCATTCTATTACTCCTCGCGTTCGGCAGGCTAAACGATAGGCTATCCATAATCCAAAAAATTGTCAGATACCTTGAGTTGTTTTTGCATCAGCTGACATCGGCTGTTTTTTTACAAGGGATTACAACAACACAAACAAATCCGGATCACTTAAGATACGCAGCCGAACGCTCCCACTTTGTGTTCTATGAAGTTTTTCAGTACAGTTTACAAGCAAGTAAGTGAGAAATGTCAAAATACCAGCTGATTTGTTCTTTTGGGATAATAATTAGCTAAAATTTATCACAGAAGTACTTTTCTTATATTTTTGGACTTAACATGAAGAAAAAGACAAAAGAATATAAGAAGTGTGTATTGATATTGATAATTAAGTTGAATTAAAAATTAATGCATTCAAATTACAATTGAAACATTTTTAAATTTGAAATTGCTGCACTTTTCTGTTCTTTCTTGTTCTGACATTTTTCACACATTTCTGTGTCAAATTAGTCCATTTCTGATCCGCAAACGTAGTCAACAACGTATCAACGAAATAAATAGTGAAATTAAAAAGTAAAGTAACAAAATTTCCCTATTTAAACAAAATAAAACATGCAATGATCTCTACAAAACTAAACAAGAAGAAAATAAAATCACTGTAGTCACAAAGAATTTATGTATGGGTATGCATATTTTTTAAGGATCCCCGCGTTTTGGTTTCGTTGTGCTTTTATTGGGTTGGGTACGAGATCCCGAATGCCAAAATTCTGAAATGGAAAAAAATCCCGAATGCCAAAATCCCGAAAGACAAAATCTCGAATGGACAAAATCCCAAATGGACAGAATCCTGAATGGCCAAAATCCCGAATGCCAGAATCCCGAATGCCATAATCCCGAATGCCAAAATCCCGAATGGCTTAGTACTTTTTTGGTATTAAAAATCGCGCACGCGATTGACAGTCCAACGCACTAACCATCATGCCACGAGGTACTACAAAGTGTGCGGCATAGATTCGTTTGAATAAAGCTTAAACTAAATAAAAGTTACGATTGGAAACTATTGTTTTTTTTAATCATCGAAGAAAATTCAATTTATGTATTATATCTCAAGATTTTGAGTGATTATTTATGTTAAAATTTCTTTTATAGAAAATGTCATGATACCAAAGCGAGCAGAAATCAAAAGCCATACAATACAGTTTGATTTCTTTGAAAGTACTGAAATAGTACTAAAAAAAGTATTGAAATTCGGGATTCAATCCCGAATGTTTTCGGGATTTTTTATCATTCGGGATTTTGTCCATTCGGGATTTTGGCTTTCGGGATTTTGTCGATTCGGGATTTTATCCATTCGGAATTCTGGCATTCGGGATTTTGGGTATTCGGGATTATGGCATTCGGGATTCTCATTTTTTGCTTTTCGGGATTTTGTACCCTTCCCCAATCAAGAATTAAGATGGCATTCTTTTTTTTCACCTCAAACTGTCAAAGGAGTTGTTTTAGCCAATTTTAATGTCGTATTTCATGCTTTTCTACATTTTTCTTTCATAATCTCCATGTTTTTATATACAATTTTCTTAAACCTGCAGTGTCTTGAACATAAGAGCAAGTACGTGCGACCCAGTCGTGCATTTTATTTTTATTTCTTTTTATCCTTGCCACTCGTACGTTTATGAGGATATGGATATGAATTAATTTAAGCTTATAATTTTAAAATAAATACATAGATGTGATCAAAATTAATGTAGACCAGAAGATCGTGATAAAATTTTAATTTGATATATGTAATTTGTAAAAATATGTATAAAAATCTCGGATTTTGCCGTTTTTGAGGAGATACCTTTTTGTTTTAGCGTACAGATATATTTTATGACATGTCGTGTGATAACAAAATATTAAGGAGGTGTTGTTAAGTGCAATTATTTGTAATCATATTTTACGAATATGAATACCTTAATTGACAAAATTACACACTTTCATTTAAAACAACGCTAAGCATTTCATAAAGAATTTGTTATGTTTCCTTGGAGTTCGATTTTACACTATATACCCACACAAGTAAAAAAAAAACCAAAATAAAAGAACAAGATTTTTTTCAATATCTTTTTTTAAAGTTTTTTGAAGAGTTGTATCTAGATATGTGTTGAAACAAAAAAACTTTCTAAAATATGTGTTTCTTGTTTTGAGATTTGTTTGAAAATAATTTTTCTTACAGTACCAATCGTTATTGCTATATTGCAAGAAATGACACGAGACTAAAACTTTTTTTTTTCATTTTTTTGAATGTCATCATTTGTATGGATAATGTTTTTTGAGTCGATCAAATGTAATGGTAAGATAGCCTGTTTATTCAACTTTAATTCAATTTTTTGTTACTGTTCAAAATACCAAGTTTTTGAAGCAGAAGCGAAATCTATTTTGTTTTATGGTCCCCAAGCATGGGGTCATTTATACTTTGAAACGGTGGAAATCTGTTGAGATATTACCTTCGGAGAACCTTTCTACTGCCTGGATACTCAGAAAATTACATGCTGATGATTGAAACAGGAATCAAACTCTAAAGCTTTTTATACAGCCCTATTCTGTTTCCTATGGCGGCCACAATCTGAATCTATATAGATACCAACTATACATGCTTAATAAATCCACTAGTCAACGAAATTAAAGGCACACATTTTTTCAATTTTTGTAAGTGTATTTTGAAGAGCTGTATCTTTATGACAAGTAGTCGTATTGAGTTGAAACAAAAAGCATTCTACAGCTTTATGTTTTTCGAGATTTTTTTGCAAAACATTTTTTTTTGAAGTACCGTTGTTGCGTTATAACAAAAAATGAGACGAGACAAGAAAATTATTTTTGTTTAAATTTTTTTCTAAGGTTTTCAATTCTCTGGATAATTTTTTTGAGTCAGTCGAATTAAGTGATCAGATACAGTGACTGCCATTAATATTCGGTTTTCTATTTAATATTTTATGAAAATTCTTTGGGTGTCCTTAAACGCATATATTTACCAACTTTCTTAGCTGAAATTGTTCACTGTATTTTAGAATAGCATTAGATCTACACGTTATTCCCAAGAAAAATTTAGAAACCTTACCAAAAACCGTTATAACGCAAAGAAAGGTTATTAATAAGCAAATAGAAATAGAAATAACCCCTCCATTAATATTCGGTTTTTTTTGTTGAGTTCGGATTTAAGTGGTTAAAAAGTGCATTACTATTTAATTGCGCATCTTCTGCTCACAAGAACATCAGATAAATGCTCTGGCGTGCTTGCTGCATTTTTTTTTCATGTACTCTGGGTTTATTTTCTGTCATTCTTTGTGCAACTTTACTTAAAATGCATTTTTGGGCGAAGCACGACTCTCCAGCATTTGTCGGCCACGCCATCCCACAGGCTTCTTATGGGATGAAGACAGGACAATCTGAAGAAGTTGCGATTATTTTTGGGCAGTTGTACGAAAGCTATTCGGGGATAGTATAGGCTTACAGTTTGGGATCATTATGTTGATAAAACGTGAAGACCCGCGAAATATTCAATGGACCAGCATTCTGTTTAAGATTTTCACTCAGGGGTCCTCAAATTATATTCTTGGTTCATTATCCCATCAAAAAGCACCTGATTGCCAACATCTTTGGTCGATATGCAACCCCACATCATAACTCGACCTCCATCATGCTTAACTGTTGGTTTCAAATTTTTGGTTTTTAGCGATTTTTCCTTACGCATTATGATGACCCTGTCATATCGGTTCAAATTAAAGGCAAATTCAATCTTATTGGACTCGATGGCTGGGTAGTGTTATGACGCAAAACAAAAATAAAGGGCTAAAAACCATAATTTGAAGCTGCCAGTTAAGCATGGAGGAGGTCGTATTATGATGTGGGGTTGCATATCGACCAAAGATGTTGGCAACCAGGTGTTTTTTGATGGGATAATGAACCAAGAATATTATTTGAGGACCCCTGAGTGAAAAACTTAAACAGAATGCTGGTCCATTGAATATTTCGCGGGTCTTCACGTTTTATCAACATAATGATCCCAAACTGTAAGCCTATACTATCCCCGAATAGCTTTCGTACAACTGCCCAAAAATAATCGCAACTTCTTCAGATTGTCCTGTCTTCATCCCATAAGAAGCCTGTGGGATGGCGTGGCCGACAAATGCTGGAGAGTCGTGCTTCGCCCAAAAATGCATTTTAAGTAAAGTTGCACAAAGAATGACAGAAAATAAACCCAGAGTACATGAAAAAAAAATGCAGCAAGCACGCCAGAGCATTTATCTGATGTTCTTGTGAGCAGAAGATGCGCAATTAAATAGTAATGCACTTTTTAACCACTTAAATCCGAACTCAACAAAAAAAACCGAATATTAATGGAGGGGTTATTTCTATTTCTATTTGCTTATTAATAACCTTTCTTTGCGTTATAACGGTTTTTGGTAAGGTTTCTAAATTTTTCTTGGGAATAACGTGTAGATCTAATGCTATTCTAAAATACAGTGAACAATTTCAGCTAAGAAAGTTGGTAAATATATGCGTTTAAGGACACCCAAAGAATTTTCATAAAATATTAAATAGAAAACCGAATATTAATGGCAGTCACTGTACCTTGTTTATTCAGCTTCAATTCAATTTTTTTTTGCTGTCGTACAATTTGTTTTTGAATAGTTGTGATATTTTTAGCCTTGATTATCAAGAGGCGTTTTCCTTTGGAGGTGGCGAAGTACTTGCAAGTACTTTGCCAGCTTTTTTCAATGGAACACATCAAACTGCTTTCCATGTAAAATGTATCAACTCGCGCATGAGAGCATGTGCAGTTGGTAGTACTAGATTAGGGTTTTCATCTACTCGTAAGTACTTCTCCACCTCCAAATGAAAACGGCTAATATCTCCAGCAAATAATGATGTTATAAAAAATTCAAAGACCGTTTTGGAAATTTGAGAAGCGTTTTACAAGATTTATTTTAGATTTTGTAGAAATTATTTTTTTTTAGCGTTCACCGTTAGCTTAAAGAAAGTACTTTAAACCGACGTTTTGTGGTCTTTTCGTAAATCTTCTTTTCTTTGCAAATATTCATTGCATGGCTTGCGTTGGTATGCACATTTGTAGACTTTTAAGGCATCAATATCACTGTAAATTTTCAAATTGATTCATCGAACCGTTTTTCCTCACCAAAACTTTAGTCTTACAAACCAGGTAAAGGAACAAATTGTGTTGTTCCTAAACAATGCGTAGTCGTCATCAAAATTACAAGAAAACCGAAAATCGAAGGTAAGAAAAATGATTGACCAAAGATCTGAGGTAATTAGCCAGTGCCTCTAACGTCATACTTTCCCCATATAGGCCAGGAAAAATGGGTTCCGAGGTTGAAAAAATTAATTCATGAAATATTAAAATTGGAATCGACTCAGAATTGCAACCTCTATAACATATTCAAAGTCCCCCGAAATCCCCGCATTGTCTTTTTGTGTAGATGCATTTGAAGAGGTGCAGACGGGGAGAACTTAGAGTCTATCAAACTAAAATCTTTGTTTTGGTACAACCTAACCATATGATACATGCTTTAAGGGTAGTTTTTAACAATGATTTTTTTTCAAACTCAAAGTTTAAATTGTTTATGATTTTCAAATATTGTAACGTATAATTTATTTTGAACAACCTTTATATTTCCCCTGAAGAAGACGGCAACCTCCGTCGAAACGTTGGGAAAAAGAAAATGAAATAATCTTTCATTTAACCATCATCACCACCAAAAAAGCCGATGAGAAACAAATTATTAAATATAATCTCAGCTATAAATCTAAAATTGTTTAGTTAACTTTAAAAATTGAAATAAATTATTTATAGTTTTGTTTTCTACTAATTTTTGAAGATATTGTTCAACAAATAAGAAAAAAATAAATATAAATTAATAAGAAAAAAGAATAAAACAGTTACAAGATAAAAATGTTTAATAATTTTTTAAATCGAAATAAATAATTTATAATTTGTTTTCATAAATTTATTTGATGTAGTTTAAAAAAAAAAATTATAACCTAATAATTATCAATGAAAAAATGAACAAAAACTGCTGAAGATCGAGAGAGAAAAAAAAAATTCATCAAAATGAAACATATATTTAAAAAAAAAAAAATATATATATCTTCAATTCCTCTTAGGGTTCCGCCAGACAATCTCAGTTGGGAACCACTGGCTTAGGCCAATATTGTACCAATGGAACATGTGAAGTAACCATATTTAATTAATGGGTGTTGAAATATTTTTACATTTGCAACGTTTTTTATTGTGCCACCTGTGCGACTACTCCTTTTTGTTTGAAATAAGATTATTCAACTTGAAAAAATGATACACATTTGTATTCTAAATTCTAAATATGATCTCTTAGAAATAAATACTTACCGATTAGCAGAATTCATTCCATCTTTAACAATTCCAGTCAACTTACGTTCTCCAGTACGCGTGTAGTCGCCCTAAATAAGTGACACGTTTTTATTTTATTTAAATTAATTAATGTTTTGAGTTTTGAAACTACATTATGTAACAGTCTGATAAGCGAAGTTAAAGCGCCTTGCACATGAGCTGCAAATAGCTAATGGTAGTGAATGTTGACTTTTCTTTTACAGACGCAAATTGACATTAAAAATAAACCGGTCAAATTTTGAGTTTTCTTTTTAAAATTGTAGATAGGATCGTTTATTCACTTTGTTGAAAAGTTGAAACAAGAATTTATTTATATTTAAGTTTGGAACAGCAGCTTATGTGAAAGCACTTAAGATTACTTTTTCATCTTGGCTGGTGAAAGTGAAGATACAAGTCGTTAGTTTTAGTCTAAACATTTACAAGCCACTTGTTGGATAAGCTTCAGGTTAATTTAGTATGGAAATGAGCTTTACAGGCTGCATTTTTAAATGGGGTATATAATGAAAGAAAGACTGTCCTCTATACGAAACCAGAGTTCGGTAAGATTTTTGTTCTTTAATTTTACTTGCGATAGAGAAGTTTTGGATTCGTGCAGACAAAAATCGTGATAACAATCAAACTTGACATTACGACGATTTCTGTTTGTTTGTACCTCGACCTACAGCCTAAGCCAATGAAGAAATTTTTAATTCAAGATTAATATTACGGTTGTCAAGACTATGCATTTTGTGACAGAATAGTTGAATTTTGGGTTATTTATAATGGAAGAAGAAAAGTACAATACCTATTTCAAAACAATTCGAGTAAAAATAACATACTTTTTTAATTTTGTCTGGGGTTCGTTGCGTTAGATTTGAAGATATTTGTGGTACGTTGCGTTGGCGGCGACAAAATTAACTTAATATTATTAATGGTTGCCGTGCATTAACGGCGTGCGTAATAAGGTCGAAGCGGCTTTATTTCCATTTGTGATAGGAAATAATGTCGAATTCCCATAATTTTTGAATCGACTTTATTTCGTAAAAAAAAAAGTTAGTCGATCACTGCAATGGGAATATTTGATTGGTCGACCTTATTTCCCAATTTGATGTTTGATCATTCCATTAAGAAAAAAATCCTTTCAGTTCAATCTACCTTTCTCTATATCAAGCTCTCAAAATCCATGTATACATCATATATAGATGGAGTCTTTCCATTTCTGTTTTACGCACATAATATCTACCTATTCCTGAAAATGTCAGAGCTTTTAGACATCATTTCGATGATAGAGGATATATGTTGCCATTGCCACCTTTGTCTTGGACTGCGCTCAATCAATACACCATATGTCATCAATGGTTCACATTTCCAAACATTCTTGCAAGGGCTTCGAGAGGTGGCAAGAAGTATGATGAAAATTGATGACGAAAATAGTCTTACTGATGAACAATTTGAAAGTTTTTGTTCCTTAACGAAACAGCAGTTTCCAGATCTATATACATTATGTGACAGAGTACCTCAAGAAGGCAGTTACAGGTAAGTAAGAAGAAGAGATTTACTTTTGTTCTTGTGCAAAATGCGTCAGGGACTTTCCGATGAATTTTTATGTGCCATGTTCCAACATTCAAGTCGGCTGCAAACAAGCTAGGCTGTCAGTATGGTTAGTAGACAATCTTCGATGGAACGTTTTGTTTTAGCTCATATTGGATTCAATGCAATTGATCGAGAAACGTGTATATAAAACCAAACGTTTTATCCGGTCACAATCAAAGAAATACTCAGTTGAATTTTGCATTTCATTTCACTCTTAAAAAAGAATTCAATTGAATTTAATTTTTATTTAATTTTTGTAAGTAAAATAATCCTGAGACTGGCACTCTTAATATTGAATTCCTTCTATTTTCAGGAAGCAAAAGCCTTCGAGAGAGTTAAAGTAATTTTGAAGCAATATACAGAACAGAAGTTATTTCTATTAAACAGTGCAATGGAAAAAGTCCTGGGGAGCTAAGTTAACTAAGTTGGGTTGAAAATAAATACCTTTATTGAAGTGGACTTAGGTTTCATGTTGTAGTTCAAACTTTACATAAAGTGCATTAGGCGTGTTTTATTATGTATCATCGGGATCTGGATCTGGATTTAATTTTTACACGTCTTACAAAAACAATTTTAGAAAATTTCCCATTATTTTGTATTTGTATAACGTGTAAAACTTAATCCAGATGATGCAGATCCCGATGATAATAAACCACGTCCATTATGAACATTTGTTATTGTAAGAAAAAAGAAACATTCTAACAGCTTTTCACATACAACTAGTAATAATATAAGAGAAACCTACTATACATTTTAAAATATCAAAAGAATTTGTTAAAAAAAAAAAATAAGATTTGGTTATTCCTCATCAAAAAAATGAAGGAAATCAGTATTCATTAGGAAACAAGGCCTCCGGACCTCCGCTAGGCGTCCGCTAGGCCTCCGCTCGGCGTCCACTCAGCGTCCGCTCGGTGTTCGTCCGGTGTCCGCCGAGTATAAAATTAGTAATAATATAAGAAAACTATGTATAAATTTTAAAATATCAAAAGAACTTGTTTAAAAAAATTAAGATTTGGTTATTCCTCATCAAAACAATGTAGGACGCTCAGCGGACGCCGAGCGGACGCCAAGCGGACGCTGAGCGGATGCCTAGCGGACGCCGGGCGGATGCCTAGCGGATGCTGAGCGGACGCTGAGTAGACGCCGAGCGGATGCTGAGCGGACGCCGAGCGGATGCTGAGCGGACGCTGAGTAGACGCCGAGCGGATGCTGAGCGGACGCCGAGTGGATGCTGAGCGGACGCCGAGGACAACGAGCGGATACCGAGCGGATGCCTAGCGGACGCATCAATATTCATCCGTTGTCCGCTCGGCGTCTGCCGAGTGTAAAATTAGTAATAATATAAGAGAACTACGTATAAATTTTAAAATATCAAAAGAACTTGTTTAAAAAAATTTAAGATTTGGTTATTCCTCATCAAAAAAATGTAGGACGCTCAGCGGACGCCGAGCGGATGCCTACCGGACGCTGAGCGAATGCCGAGCGGATGCTGAGCGCACGCCGAACGGACGCTTAGCGGACGCCGAGCGAATGCTGAGCGGACACCGGGCGGACGCCGGGCGGATGCCTAGCGGACGCCGAGCGGATGCTTAGCGGACGCGGAACAGACGCTGAGCAGACGCCGAGCGGAAGCTGAGCGGACGCCGAGCGGGCGCCGAGCGGATGCTTAGCGGACGCCGAGCGGATGCTTAGCGGACGCCGACCGGATGCCTAGCGGACGCCGAGCAGAAGCCTAGCGGACGCCAAGTGGATGCCTAGCGGACGCTGAGCGGACGCCGAGCGGATGCTGAGCGGACGCCGAGCGGTTGCCTAGCGGACGCCGAACGGACGATGAGTGGACGCCGATCTGAGAAGACGCTGAACGGACGCCGAGCGGATGCTGAGCGGACGACGAGCGGATGCCTAGCGGACGCCGAACGGACGATGAGTGGACGCCTAGCGGATGCTGAGCGGACGCTGAGCGGACACCGAGCGGATACCTAGCGGACGCCGAGCGGACAATAGTTGATGATCCTGGCTATCAGTTTAAAGCCAGAAAATCCAGAATTTCAGCCATGAAATTTGCCTGGATCGGAATTTAGCTGGATTACATAGACAAACTTTGCAATGACATGCCGCTTAAAATTTATGAAGTTTTAATTAAAAAAAGTGGCACTACCCAATACTAGAATAACCCAATAAAATACTTTTTCAAAGAAAACTTGTTTTACTTCCTCCCATTAACTTTTACAACCAGTTTCAATACGTGTGTCTATTCAATTGGCGCAAAAAAAACTGCATTTTTCGATGTGAAAAGCTTTGCAAGAGAGCCGCAGAAAAAATAACGGTGCTTTTTGATTTATTCTTTCTAATGTATGTTCCCAAGATTATAAACAAACAATAAGCTATCATCAAATGATACATTAGTTCACAATGTTTGGAAAAAATGAAAGAAGTTCCTTTGAAGATTTGTGTGTCTATTCAGTTGAAGTGGAGTGTAAAACACTTTTATTAAGAACAATAACTGAAATAGACCATTCACACTCAAGTATCGGTTAGATTTGAAAATAGAAGCCAAGTATAGAAAAGTTAAAGTAATAGAATAAAATAAGATAGATATAGAAAGACAGATACATTCACCCATATTACCGATGTCGTAAGCGACATCAAAATATACGACACGACACAATCTGCATTCCATTTGTCGTTTCCAACTTTTGTCACTCGTTTTGTTGTCGTGAGTAAACGTCAAACGTCGTTGAAAGTTCTCAATCTGCATTCTGTAAGACGAAAAGAAGCGACGTCAACGAAAAAAACGACGGTATCTGTCGATCAAAAATTTGTTCACGACAGAGAGAAGGAAGGCCGCAAAATGGTTAATATTCATGTTAAATAATTTATTTTATAAAATTTATTGTTATTTAATTCATCATAAACAAAACAATAGAATATTTGCTTACATTGGCAATTAAAATTATCAAACCAAAATTAGTGCCAGACGCTAGTCGAGCTGAAGGAAAGAAACGAGCAGCTTGCAAGGGGTTTTCTGAAGGGCATACAAAAAAAATTGATATAAAAAAGGGAATGTAATTAGATTGTTTTGACAATCTTACTGCTTGAATCTGTTAAAGCGTACAAAAGTTTCATTTAAATCAAATGGTTCTGAGTTATGCCTTATCTATGTGATTTGTTTTTATACATAATTAATTGTACATTTTCAAAACTCCGTGTTTCTACTTCTTCATCCTCGTCACTATCACTACCTATTTGTGTTACAAAACATTTCAAATTAATCACTTTAATTACCTAATTGCAAATATGTAATAAAACTAAACTGCACTTGTTGTTTTTTGAGCGTTGTCTAATGACTTTTTTTTTTAATTGCACTTGAGTTTGACAGATATCTATTACTTCTTCATCATTTAAAAATCTGCTACAGATTTGTCGCGTCGAAAAAGTTATGGAATACCGTTTGAAAAACGACACGACAGAGAAAACGAGAGTTGTCGAAAAAACGAGACGACATCGGTAATAGGCATGATTATCTGAATTTGAATTAGATTTGTTCAGAACACGTTTGTTTCTCCAACACATACAAAGTACTTAAATACAAATACAAAAACACCGTCACGACTCCGAGTGAAAGGGGATCTATACCAAATTGTCAGAGTCAAAGTGACAGCCAACAATTCGGCACTTTGGCAGGCGCAATGACAAAAACAAACAAAAATCCAAATATTTACACTCCACTTCAACTGAATAGGGACAAAGATTTTCAAAGGTACTTGTCCATTTTTTCTAAACATTGTGCATTAATGTACCATTATTATTATTTGATAATCCTTATTGTTTGTTTATGATGTTGGGAAAAGAAAACAGAAAGATTAATTCAAAAAAGCACTGCTATTTCTCCTCCAGCTCTCTTGAAAATCTTTCCATACGGAAAAATGCAGTTTTTTTGTGTCAACTTAATAAGCACAAAAAAAATTAATGGAAGTAAGATAAACAATTTTATTTTATTGTTTATATTGATTCTCGGACAGTGCAAAATGTTTGAAAAAAAAAATTGATAAACCAACTTTGAAAATCCATGTGGTCATTCAGTTGAAGTTGAGTGTATTTGCCTCCGAAATAAAAAACATGAGTGCCGAGGTCCTGAGTTTGACATTCAGAAATGAAGAAATGAAATGAAGAAATGATAAAAAGCCCTCTTGTTATTTGAGTTTGGACAAAAAGAGGGAACAATAGATTTTAAGGAAAGTTTGGCAGACTATGACATGGAAAAGAAATAACCAACTCAGGTCTCGTGTGAGAGTATATGGGAAGTGGCTTATATTCGGTCTGATCCTTTAGGTACTTTGAGATTCTGTGATTTTTGGTCCGAAGTAAATTTTTTTGTTTATATGAACTTTGACAGAACTTTGGACTAAAATGCACAGAAATTCAAAGTAAACAAATGTGTTAAATTTTCAGTTTACATACATTTTAGTTTATTTAAAAATATCTACCTTCAATGCATTAGTTCCAGCATACTGTCGACTTATGATGTCGCCGTTATTCGCCCAAAGGACCATAAATGGAGCTTTTAACTGTTCCGGTATTGGCGTATATGGTGGCGAAAGCCCCAATTTGACCAGCTGTGATTCGAGTATAGCTTTCCCGATAGCTGTCTGAACAACGTTTGTGCGGTCAAGACAATCCATACAATTAATACGAAATATAGACTTTTGGTTACAAATAACACCGCGAGAATCTCGCCAGTGAAAACCCATTGCTCCGGCTTCGGGTGCAAGCGCTTCTACAAGAGACGAAACATTTTCAAATCGCATTCCACGACTAAAAAGAATAATATTATTTGAGTTTTTTCAATATATCAAAACTTCCAAATTCCTTCTTACCAGTAATCATGAAAGTCAAAAGTAACATATATAAGATGATCGTTGTTAAATCGCATTATATGTTTGGCAAAGGCATCTCCGATAATTTTCTCCTTTCCACTTTGTTCAACTAAGTTAACTACACATACGCAATCATATATGGATAGCTCCTTCAAAAAGTGTTTTTCAAATGCCTCTTGTGTTTCTACTTCGGCTTGTGGAATTAATATTAATATTTTAATTATTTGTCTGTAAAGCCAGGAAGAAATATATTTAGTTTAACATTTACCTCTGTCAAGCCGTGGGGGAGGTCGATATTTGTAACCAGGTTGACTCCAATAGATTGGAATTGAACCACGTACTTGTGTAAAAGAAAGCTGATGGTGACGAAATGAGAGTATTTGCTCGGTTTCAACATAGTTAGCACAATTCCCGTTATCATCTACTCCACGACGTTTGTATCTGCATTACGCTCTTTAAATAAAACAATTTTTGTTTGAAAATTCACTCACACATTACCTTGTACCAGCGCGGTGTCGTGATCTACGTGATACTAAAGCTAATGTGAAACATTCGTTTCCGATCACGCATTGCTCAACTTGTACAAATCCTTGAATAACTGGCAGAATCCATGTTTTGTCCTTAAACGAATAAAATTAGTTTTAATTAAAAAATATTTACTTAATTTGACAGATTAATAAGTTTAACAGGGGAGGATGGGCATTACCTGTGTATGGTAAAACAAAAAAAATCTGATATAAGAAATATCACGCCACAGACAAAAAGAAACAATTTCCTACGAGAATCTAGTCGATTAATCCGGGGATTTAGCTATCGTGATCTAAGCACGTGATACTGGATTCGGATTCACACCCAACTAAACGAACATACCTTGAAACATACAAATAAAAAATAAAGGAATTGAAACTTCACAAAACGTATGTATAAAGATGGCTGGGCGTTGGAGGGCGCGGGTCGTAGCCATCGGATACTTGTACCATTCATCTAGACTTGACTTGCTAAACTTATAAGCGCGAGAGTTGAACAAAAGACAAAAATAGGAACACTATTATCTTTTGTCGGAAATGACTGTATAATTCGGCTGAAGTCTGAGACTTTCCTATCAGAACGATGGTGATGTAGTGCTACGGATATCCAGACCAAAGCCAAAACAAGGAAATACTTGGGGAGAGTACGATAACTTAGGCGCCAAGAAATGATAATGTAATGTAAAGAAAATATTAACAAATTACGGTAATACTTACAATTAGGTATTATACCTTTATAGCCAATACTCTGTTCTTTAAGCTAGTTTTTTTAATCAAGTGAAATCTGTATATGGTTTTTGAAAAAACGAATTTTTAACTCAAAATTTGCGAAAAAAGCATAAAAAAGGTTTAAAGTGTAATTTCTCAAAACTGTAAGGTTATATATAATTTTTTTTCTGAAATTCGTTGCTCTAATTAATTCTTAATCAAAAACAGAAAACAAGATGAATCTATGTCTTCTAGTTTTTGAGAAAATTGAAAATTACTAAAACTACTACCGTACAAAACTCGAATGTTTGCTCGTTTTTTTAATGATCTAAGTGGGTATGCATACTTTGAACAATACAACTGCTTTATATACATAGGTATGTTAGACACAAACAGCCGTGCCACCTAACAACAGAAATGTTTTATTCGAGGTACTGCCTCTTGCGAGGAACTGACAAATCCTCCAAGAGTATACTTGTCATGAAAAAGTGCTTCTCATTTAGCCGTTCGGATTCGGCAAAAAACTGTAGGTCCCCTCCATTCCTGCCAACAGCACGCACACAGGAATGGTTGAGAGTTGTAAGTCACTAGGCCCTGGTTCTCCACGAGCTGTTGCGCCACCCAATTTATTTATTTATAGACACAAACAAACATATTAAGAATTTATATAAATTTGCTGCAATTGTACAGTTGGTAGTACCTAGGTAATGTGAATTTTGTATATTACATTACAATATCATGTCTGAAAATTTCAAATGTGCAACTTTGGGTCACGTTAATGTATACATATTTAGAAAACTCCTGTTGACATTAGATGTATAGGATAAACTTAAAGTTTCCTTAAATTCAGATTTTTTAAATGCAAAAGAAACTTTGCATACACCCAACCTCGCAACTACCCCAAATTCTATAACTTGTCCAAGCAAGGGGGTTGCAGAATGCAGCATGCCCCCCATACATACCTCACTGTTTACACGCCGGCCCTAATACGTAAGCAAGCAAAAAAGAAACATCCCATACAAAAGTAGTTATAGTAATTATCGATTTTCTCAAAACTAGAAGACATTCAGAATCATCTAATTTTCAGTTTTTGATTAAGAATTAAATAGAGCAACGAATTTCAGAAAAAAATTATATACATACATATAATTTTACAGTTTTGATAAATTACACTTTAAACCCTTTTTTATGCGCTTTTTCGCAAATTTTGAGTTTAAATTCGTTTTTTTCAAAAACCATCTATAGATTTCACTTGATTCAAAAACTAGCTAATGGAATAGAGTATTAGCTTTAAAAAAAGGTACATATAATACTTAATTGTAAGTATTTCCGTCATGTTAATAATTTTTACATTATTGGTACTTTTGTATGAAATTGCCCCTCCCACCCAAACGGGGGGAGATAGACTCCCCCTCCAATAATAAAAAATGCTTGTTCTACAAAAAACCTTTATCATTTCTTGGCGCCTGAGTTATCGTTCTCTTGCCTGAAAACATATTACTCTAAAAGTACAACAACGTTCAAAAAATTAAACGACTGTTCTAAACTATACATAAATTGTGCCTTTTATAAAAAACACCATACAAATGTCTTGAAACAAAAACAAGATGGCGGTTCAACGGGAAATCTTTTGAATTCAAAAATAAAAGTAAATCCTCGGACAACATTAATTCATGATTATTTTGTTCATCAATAAATATTTTGTCTTTATTTTTGCAAAATTTTGACAAGCAAGTATTGCACTCAAACTTTTCTAAGAACAACATTTCTTTCCAATGAAGTATTTCATTAGAAAATAATAGATTGGATTGGAAAAACAAAGAACGGACATGCCACGGTACTGTCATTTTGACTACACTTTTCCAAACCATGTGGAATAAGTCGCAAATTTACAGTTGGCACGGAATCACCTATATATGCGGTCATTCTATTATTGGTTCCATCTTTTCTCTTTTGGGGGATGCATTTCATTTTTGTTGGTTTTACGTCCACTTTACCCATCATCCTTTATTAAAAAAAAAAAAAAAAAATTGTGCTGTTTTTCCTACTATGAGTTTCATCGACACTGTTTTTAGTATTGAGATGGTGCAGGAAAATAATTCCAGGGGCATCTGCTCCATATGAGAATTTATTCCATCTTTATTGGGAATCTGCCCCACTTTTCAAAGGGAATTTATTGCACCTTTTAGTGAGAAAGATCTCCACTTGGAGAGTGAAGTTCTTTCCCACTTGGTGTGAGAATCAATTTCACTTTTTTATTTGTTCTATTATGAAATGGAAACAAAAGCTGTAGGTTTTGTTTACTTTTTCTTGTGGGTTTTAAATTCAATTATGAAAAGAAAGAAAACCCATTTAACAAAATGGTTGTATAAGATAAATTCAAAGTTTCTTTAAATCCAGATTCCTCAAATGCAAAAGAAACTTTGCATACACCCAACCTCACACCCACCCCAAATCCTATAGGGGGCAGCATGCCCCCCAAATATACCTCACTGTTTATTCGCCGTGATGCTGGGTGCCAGCACATTATTTATATAAGGCAAGGCAAGTGTAAATAATGTCAGTGCTAGCACCCAGCATTACGTTGTATAAACAGTGAGTGCTCCCTGCTTGGGAACACTAGGTTCGTTCGTTGAAGTTTACCCAGGGTTCTCAAAAAACACCAAATAGCTTTCAATTGAAATATTGACACTAGCAAAAGACAAGAATATGTGAAATCTAATAATTAAAACTTAAAATTTTTCTTCAAATTGGATAAAAACAAATAAAAGTTCCCATTTTCTATTTCTTTTCGTTAATATTTAAGTAAAAAGCGTCTATTCTTTTATTTTCCGTTTCAAAAATAAAAAATAACCAGCAGCACGTGAATCCACAACAAAACAAATGATTCACAACTCATGTCATGTTGACAGTTTATTCGTTTCCTCAACTCTCACCCCAGCAAAAAACCTAGTTCTACTTCAAGGCGAGTTCAGAGGGACCCCAGGTCTCAAAAAACACAGAATTTTCTTGTCAGGGTCCGTTCAGGTTTAAAAAAAACGCTTAAGTGCGACCCCAGGGTGACTTCAGGGCTCAACGAACAAACCTACTATAGGATTTGGGATGGGTCGAGGTTGGGTGTATGCAATATTTCTTTTGCATTTAAAGAAACTTTGAATTAATCCTATATAACCATTTTGTTATTTTATGGTGCAGGGAACTACCTGCACATGGGAATTAACTTCACCACAAGTGGGAATTAATTTCACTTTTTTGTTGTGAAGTTGTTTCCCACTGAAGCTGAGAGATAATTTCACTTTTTTGTGGGAATGAATTTCACTTTAATGTGCGTTTCTTTAAATCCGGATTCCTTAAATGCAAAAGAAACTTTGCATACACCCAGTCTCGCACTTACCCCAAATCATCTCTGTTTATTCGCCGTAATGTTTGCCTTACATAAATACAGTGCTAGCACCCAGCGCAGCGTTATGGCGAATAAACAGTGAGGTATGTACGGGGGCATGCTGCCCCCCTGCAAACCCCCCTGCTTGGGCACACTATAGAATTTGGGGTAGGTGCGAGATGGTAAATAACTTCACAAAAAAAGGTGAATTTAATTCCCAGTAGTGGTGAAAATAATTCCCATGTAAAGGTAGTTCCCGTGAAGTTAATTCCCTGCACCTATTTTATTATTTATGAATCAATAATGATCTCTCAAATTCCAAAATTTTAGGTGGGAAAAAATTCCACAAAATTAGGGTGCAGTAAATTCCCTCTCGCGAGGCGAGAATAAATTTCACTTTGAAATGTGGCACAGATTCCCATCAAAGATGTAATAAATTTTCATGTGGAGCAGATGCCTGTGGAACTATTTTCCTGCACCTCATGTCCTGGGGGCCGATTCTCGTTCTGTGAAAAAATGAAACGAACAATTTTTCACGCTTTCACACTAATTCCGATTCCCGTTCTGTGAAAATGTGCAACCAAACATCAAAAACTTTCATTATGAATAATTTGCTTTCACGCCGTCATTTGGAAGCGAATATCCAAAATGAAAGCGTGAATACGAACAAGCAATGACAAATTCAATCATATCTCTCTCTCTGTCAAATCCATAAAGAAAAAAGTGTTCCTGTCTCATGCATTTCTCTGTTCTCTTAAAAAACACAAGAAAATTGAGAGAATCATGCTGTTTTCAAGAGAAATGGTAAGGTGGTTCGAGCATCGATAATATAGTTTTGATTCACAGAACCTGAATCGCTTATTAGAGCCAAAAGAATCGAAAAAGTGAAAGCAATGCTTGGCAGCGAATGCGAAAACGATTTATTCGATTTACTTTTTCACAGAACCAGAATTGGCCCCAGGCATGAGACAGGAACACTTTTTTCTTTATGGATTTGACAGAGAAAGAGATATGATTGAATTTGCCATTGTTTGTTATTCACGCTTTCATTTTGGATATTCACTTCCAAATGACCGCGTGAAAGCAAATTATTCATATGAAAGTTTTTGATGTTTGGTTTCACATTTTCACAGAACGGGAATCGGAATCAGTGTCAAAGCGTGAAAAATGTCTCGATTCACTTTTTCACAGAACCAGAATTGGCCTCCTGGGGGCCGATTCTGGTTTTGTGAAAAAGTGAATCGAATAGATCGTTTTCACATTCGCTGTCAAGCATTGCTTTCATTTTTTCGATTCATTTGGCACAAATAAGCGATTCTGGTTCTGCGAATGAGAACTATATTATCGATGCTTGAACCACCTTACCATTTCTCCTGAAAACTGCACGATTCTCTCAATTTACTTGTGTTTTTGAAGAGAACAGAGAAATGCGTGAGATAGGAACACTTTTTTCTTTATGGATTTGACAGAGAGAGAGATATGATTGAGTTTGTCATTTCTTGTTCGTATTCACGCTTTCATTTTGGATATTCGTTTCCAAATGACGGCGTGAAAGCAAATTATTCATAATGAAAGTTTTTGATGTTTGGTTACACATTTTCACAGAACGAGAATCGGAATTAGTGTGAAAGCGTGAAAAACTGTTCGTTTCATTTTTTCACAGAACCAGAATCGGCCCCCTGGTTGAGTTATGTCTTGGAATAAGTTATTTTGGTATGGGTACTCATACCAAAATAACAAGGCAACTCAACCAGGGCATTCCATACGGCGGCGGCGCAAAAATTAAGAGTAATTTAATCCAACAACTAAGAAAATAAATTTTTAGACAAGAATAATGTATTTTAATATGTTCGACCACTACGCTATTTTTTACGGAACATATTAGTTATTGGCAATAAAATAATAATAATTTCTGTGGTTTTTTCTTTTCATACTTACATTTAACTTAATTATCTCAGAAATCATGTGCATATTCCAGAAAAATCTTTCGTCATGATCATTTTCATCTCTATGCCGTTGCAAGTTGTTTGTAATGTCACTTTCGAAACAAAAATAAAAACTGTCCGAATCATTAAAAACCTTGTGCAGCTCATCTGTGATGCGCTTTTCAATGCGACTTGGATCTCGAATTCCAACCGAAGATTTTACCTGATTGGAAGCTTTAGCCGCAGCTTGTTGCGTAGTATTTTTAATGGAAGTTCCAGCGCTTTTAACAGCGCCCCAAGTTTTATTCATGAGCTGACTGCCTTCAAATATCTTTGGCTTATGAGTGGGAGTTGTTTGGTTTCTACGGTTAAAGAATTATAAATATTAACATTTTATTTTCATACGAAATATGTATATATCCAATTTTTCCACTTACTTATTTTGGTTATGACGTGTGCATGACGTTAGCGTGGTGTCGGGAGGATCTGAGCTTAAAATGCAAATACTTTTAATTTTATACACCAAGTTTGGTGAATAAAGTACTCCTACCGGAGTAGCTTCTTTTACTATCACAAGATGCGGCTCATAAACGCCAGGTAAGGAAATAGAACCAACAATTCCGTGTGTTATTCCAATACATTCAATATCATTCACTGATGATAAGTCCCATCCTGTGAAATTGTGGGGATAAAAATTATATATTTGTATTGTATTTTTTTTTTTATAAATCGTTTTGTACCCTTTCACATGAAGAAATAAGTTGCTTGAGATTTTTTTGACGTTTTCTTTTAATCTCCTTAAAAATCTCTTGTACCTTTCACACGAGGAAACAAATCTCCAGGCAATTTTTGAAATTTTCTTTGAAAGTCTATTGGTTGAACGCACCTAAACCTACATGTTAAAGGAAATGTCAAAAAAATCTCCTCAAATCCTCGGCCGGGAAGATTTTGTTCGCCCCTCTTTCCTTCTGCCTTTCTCATCATGGAACTAAAAGTTGCTGGCAACTCAGTTTCCTCGTGTGAAAGGGCACTTTGATTGAGACACTAACTACTAGGCCCAACTATAAAAGGCATGAGCAAACATAAGGTAATGCCAAAAACCAGCACGAAATTTTCTATGTGTGTTTGTTAACGTGAAATTTCTTGTAAATTTTCAAAAATTTCCACAATTAAAAACCATAGGAGAAAAACTCAAGTTTGGGAAACTTGGTGAAAATTTCACATTACCAAACACAGGCATTGTTTTCAAAATTTCCCCGTATATCCATATGCCTGTTTGGTAATGTGAAATTTTCACCAAGTTTCCCAAACTTGGGGTTTTCTCCTGTGGTTTCTGACAGCAAATAGTGAAAATTTGTCAAAACTCGCAAGAAATTTCACGTTAACAAACCCACCTCATAATTGACATATGCGCGCATAAGCAAAAATTAAAAAATACTTTCCCGCTCTCCTCCCACATTCAGCTTTCGTTGTTATGTTTTTTTCCGCATTTTAATATAATAGAGGTGTTTTTTAACGTGAAATTTCTTGCAAATTTTCACAAATTTTCACAAATTTTCACAATTTGCTGTCAGAAATCATATGAGAAAAAACCTAAGTTTGAGTTTACCAAACAGGTATAAGGCTATGTCCTAATTGGACAAAGATCGCGCAACCCAGCGATGAGCTTCGGTCGGTCGCATCGCTTGTTGATAGCGCTACCAAAATGTGTGTCCTATTACCGATCGCTTCTTAAAACCGCGCGTGGTAAGTGGATGTAAACACACTATCGGGTGACTACGAAGGTGAATTTTGTATGTGGTTTCCTATTTGGAGTTTGCACCAAACTTCAATGTTGATCAGAGTAAACAAAGCTTGTATTGAATGTACAAGAGAGATTTTTCAAATGCGCCAATCGCAAAATATGATGATTGCGAGGTTCAATAAATATATAACTATAAATCTAAAGCAATAACAATTCTAAAACCCCAACTTGATTGCATTGAATCTATTTTTGAAACAATACCAACATTTATCCCATAAAATTAAGATTAAATAAGATTCATTTATCATATTTTCCTTGAAATCCGTTGTATTGTAGTGCGATCAAAAACAAACTCGCTTGATTTTAAGCAATTAAACAACTTCTTGTAGCGTCGGTCGCGCAAATTCAGTACCTGATTAGGACATTTCCCTTTAGCAATTGAGTTTGTTTTTGAAAGCTTGTGTGGAATAGCTTGAGCGATCTCAAAACAAACATGTGCGACTGTTATACGTCATCGCGCTACCGCGTTTATATTCTAAAATAAGGACACATTGATTGATTTATTGAAGTTTGATGTTTTGGTTGTCCGATACAGTGATCATCGCTTGTTGCTCAGTCGTGCGATGAGTGCCAATTAGGACATAGCCTAATATGCGTTTGGTAGCGTGAAACTTTCACCAAGTTTCCCAAACTTGGTTTTTTTCTCTTTTGGTTTATGACGGCTCCGTGAAATATGTCCACAAACTAGAAATGAAAAAATTCCTCAAAATTTGAATGGAGTTGGGAATTTTTTCAAATCTTCATGGCATTTTGGGGATTTTTACTTGCGATTATAGGTACTATAAGGAAAGTTTTGGATTCGTGAAAAAAAAATTTTGAGATAACAATCAAACATGATATAACGATGATAGAGAACACCAAAAAAGTGGTTTTTTTAATTTTTGATTTTCTTCAAAATGGTATGACCGATTTCAATTATTTTTTTTATACAGAAGCTTCCAAGAAATGTTAATAGTTTTGTGTACCAACACTTTTGAAAAAATATTTTTTGGATTTTTAAAAAATATCATCATCATATATATTATTTCTGTAGTATGTCTCCCTTTTTAAGCTCACACACTGAACCGATTTTAATGAATGAGGTGTCAAAAGATTCGAAATTTCCTAAGGATTAAGCGAATTATATTTTTATTTTATAAATATTTATAATTTTATCAATAACTCGAATCAAAAATTAAATATTATTCCAGTAAAAATGAACTTCAAATTCCAATGAAAATGAATTTTTAAAACAAACACTTCCACATTCCAATCGTATTGGAAAATCAGGTCTGTTCAATATATGGGGTGCATGAAAATAAAGGTTAGAAACCACTTGACGTTGACGGCCTACTTCAGTATAAAAATAAGAGATGAACAAAAAGTTTTTATTTATATATATAGAATTTTAACATACATATATACATATTATATTTATATGTCGTCGTCGTTCAATCAATGAAAACTCCGTAAGTCCATTTTGATTTATTTTGAGATATCTGTACTTTTTATCGATTTTAAGTGACCAATACCTACGTTCTGTAACTCTCGCATCTATAAAATCAATCGAGAAACATTAAAAATGCAACAAAACTCATCAGTTTTCATCGTTTCTCGACCAGTTTTTTCGATGCGAGATTACAGAACGTAGGCACAGAATTTGAAAATGTTTGAATTCGGGTAATTTTTCCTTTGGAAATAGACCAACATAAGATTTAGAGATTTTTACAGAACTAAAAGTTCTATGTTTTACTATATATCGTATATACGAAAGGTATCTCAGTGCTGAAAAAAATGGAGCTAAGGAGTTTTGTTTGAAAAATTTGAAAATTACAGACAAAAATTAATGGCATTTAGGTTTTAATTTCAGTGCAAAACAATTAAAATTGAATCAACACGAGTACCTATTGAAACCAAATCACATTTATTCATAAACATGCAAATAAACGGTTCATAATGCATTATCTGTAAAACCAACTCTTCGATCCAGGTTATTCGTCGATTTGCAATTTCCCCCGGACGTCAGAATCAAAGAACAAACAAACTTTACAGCTGTTCACTAAGTTGGCATTTACATTGATCTATTTTTCCAAATACAATCTTTTTGTTGTTGTAATAAATTGCTTTCCCTCATTTTGAATTCGATCATATTCCCTCCACTCGAAAAATTGTACAAAAATCGTACTGTTATATGTACCGACAAACTCCTTTAAAAACGGGAATTGTGAATGAAGTAGTTTTAATATCATGACTGTCATCCGACAGAAACTTTCCAAATTCTTATTTAACTATTTATCACTTTTCCAATCCATGACTTCTATCAAAAACAAAGAACATGGTAAAAACCTTTTTTTAGCGTTTTGAAATGTTGAGAGTTATAACGGGTGATTTTTTAGCTGGTTTGGTTTTGGCAACACTGGTTTTGACAGCTGACGTGTGTTTAGTACCTTGTGTCACTGTCAAACAGCTTCAGTTTGGTTTGCAATTTAACCATGGATCGTCTTAGAAATGAACAACGCTTGCAAATTATTGAATTTTACTATCAAAATTCGTGCTCGGTTCGAAATGTTCATCGCGCGCTGCGTGTGTTCAGCGATGAGGCTCATTTTTGGTTGAATGGGTACGTAAATAAGCATAATTGCCGCATTTGGAGTGAAGATCAGCCAGAAGCATTGCAACAGCTACCAATGCATCCCGAAAAAGCCACTGTTTGGTGCGGTTTATGGGCCGGCGGCATTATTAGGCCATATTTCTTCAAAGATGATGCGAATCGCAGCGTTACTGTCAATAGTGAACGCTACCGAGCGATGATAACAAACTTTTTTTTGCCCGAAATGGAAGTTCTTGACTTGCATGATATGTGGTTTCAACAAGACGGTGCCACATGCCACACAGCACGCGAAACAATGGCGCAATTGCGAGGCGAGTTTGGTGAACAGTTAATTTCACGTTTCGGGCCGGTCAATTGGCCGCCTAGATCGTGCGATTTGACACCATTAGATTATTTTTTGTGGGGGTATGTCAAGGCTAATGTCTATAGGGACAAGCCCGCTTCGATTGACGCACTGGAAGCCAACATCCATGCATTCATTCGTGAGATACCGGCCGATATGTGTGAAAGAGTATGCCAAAATTGGACTCAGCGGATGGGCTACCTGAGACGCAGCCGCGGTCAACATTTGCATGAAATTATCTTTAAACATTAAATTGCAAGGTTCAAACTATCGATTCTAATAAATATTTCATTCATTTTTTCGAATTTTTTGTGTTTTTTTTTTTAAAAAGTTCTAAACCTCTTAAAAAATCACCCGTTATTAACATCAGTACACTGCATTTGTGAAAACTTTTTCTGATTTTCATCATCGTCAAGACTGTCAAGAAATATTATCTTTTTCATTGTATCTATCTCCTTTATTAAAGCAAATTACAATGCGTTTGAGTTTTGATATTTTGAATATGTATACATTTACGCTCAAAATATCTGCATTTAGCTTTTATGAAGATCAGACATTTATCATTTGCATTTTGCAGTTCCTCCAATGTCAAGTGCGGTCCTAGCTTTATTTTCATCCACCTATTCAGGTTAACAGAACAGACCTAATTTCCCATCAAATAGTCCAAACCGATTTGGAAAGTGGAAGTGTTTATTTTGACAATTTATTTTCCATTCCATACTTAGGTCTGTTTATATAAGGTGCTCTAAAACGAACACATTAGGCATGTTCAGAAAAATTAGATCTCGGAGACCTCAGCAACCTCTCCTCAACAAAATTTTTCAGTTTTGCTGCCAAATTACTGACGGATAAAAAGGAACGCAAACGAACATATCCATCGTTCATCTTCATAATTACCTCTATAAATGGTTGTTGTTGTGAAAAGTGCATCCGGTGAGAAACATAGACGTTATGTGTGAAAGAAAAAGAACGAAGATTTCACCCAAAATCCACCGATGCACCACTTTCAACAATAAATCTTTGGCATGACATGATGAATTTTTTATTGTGCAACTGACAGGTATATGTATTGCGTGAGATAGGGAAGGATATTCATGAACTGAAAGCATTTTTTCTGCATAGTGAAGACACTAGGGTGACCGCAACTCCCGAAGAAATTTTTTTTTGTCGAATTCGTTACGGGGGAACCCCATAAAATGATCAGCCTTTGCAGATTTTTAGCTAGCCAAAATTTCAGCTCGATTCGATAACGCTAAATGCTGCCGACCCGCGCTCAAAGTTTCAAAAATCTCCGATTTTTCCCTGTTTTACGAATAAAATTAGATCTAGCTCCCAAACAGCTGACCGTATTGTCACTGTTTATGTACTTAATTAAAGGTAGTACTTTTGTCAATACTCAATACAAATATCATGAATAAATTTACGTTAAAAATAAGAAAATTTGGATAAAATTGATAGATATCGTATTTTTTCAAAGAATTTTGTTTTATTTTGGAGAACGAAACATAAAACAGTTTTCTTGCACAAAATTACTATAATATCGTGTTTTACAATACTGATACATAATAAATGAAATAAATACTAAACAAAGATTATAATTTAATTTAGAGATTTACATAAAGTGGATTTTGAAACATTTGGATACAATTTTCGGCACTCACTGACTACTTGAAGAACATATTGCTTTTGATCCTCATCTTTTGTTAAAAGGTCATTAAAATCTGTTATTAATTTGACTCCTCTTTCTGCCATGTCATTTACGACCTTAAGTGATTTAACTATTTTGAAACCATCCTTAAAATGGGGGTTTTCGGGCCAAAGATTTGGAGGTTCTTTCAGAAAATCTACGTTTATTTTTAAGCGGTTAAAAAAGTTCAATGTCTCCTTGTTGACAATGTTTTTTAACCCAGCTGTTACAAATTGTTCAAGTTGATGTTTCGGAAGCCTTGGATTTACAACTCTGTTATCTTCTGCCTCGTTGCTTATCAAAAGTATGTTGACTATTTCAGATTTTTCGCTGTCGGATAAAGTTGGGTCAAAAAACGCCAGACCTACCAACTCTGAACTCAAATACCATAAATGGTTTGAAAATTTTGCAAGAGCTTTCTCAGAAATGTCCTTGCCTATTTTCTGGTACTCGATAAAACTACGCAAAAGATCAAAATCTTGTTTAGGAGCCATATAAGCCCTTGGAGCATTAAACCAAGCCTTGCAGTAAATTTTAACAATGAAAACGCATATATCCCCCAGAGCATTTCGTTCTTCATTACTCATGCTAAACTGGCTTCGAAACATAAATATTTTTAAACTATAAATAGCTTTAGCCATCCATCTGGCATGATGAGTAGCACCTGGTGTTCTAAATCCAACTACGTTTCCATCTAGCACCCCAACAAACACTAGAACCAACTGCAGGAATTCTTTGTAGTCATCTCTAGGCTGACATTCGTTGAGTTTTATCTTTAATTCATCTGCAATCTGGGTTATAACATCATTGGTTAGGTGTTTTTTAACATTTTTATCACTGATGCCTGTGGTATATCGTTTAGGGTCTATTTTTGACCATTCATTTTGAAATCTTTTGAAAATATCAGGTTGAGGTCCAGTGGTTGAACCCAATTTACAGTCAAAAATACCTCTTAGTAAAACTTCAAGAATGTGGTGACGACACGCCAGGTGAAGCAACTCCTCATCCAACATTTGCTGCAAAATTTTGCAAGCTCCTTTTAGCCTTCCAGTGTTTGAAGCAGTGGTGTCAAAACACATTGCTTTCACAGCGTGTGAAACTCCCCATTGCTCCAGAATTTCATACACAGCAGCGGCCTGCTCTTCACCAGTGCTATTTTCTATAACTGGCACTCCAAGCAGTTGTTCATTTTTACCATAGGATATCATCATCATCAAGTCCTGTAACCCCGGTTGGGGCATAGGGCGCTAACAAATCGTTTCCATCCTTCTCGGTCTGCAGATAGATATTTTAACTGTGGCCACGTCTTTCTCTGGGAGTCTGCTTCTGCTAGAACTGTTGATTAAATATATAGATATAGGATATAGATATAGCAATTCGTTCATTCTGCTCTCTCTTTAGAACACCTGGTAGCAGTTTCCCATCCCAATGAACAACCACTGCTTCATTTTCTGATATTTGTACTCGTTTTCGGATGTCCGCGGTGTATTTTTCCCTAAAGTTTGTTCTTCTCGAATGTAAGGCTGATTTTGAAACTACAAACTCAATTGGATTTTGCCCTAGTACTTCTATTGTAGCTATAATTATGCGAGAAGCATTTCTGTCAGATACCTTACATCGATTTAATAACATTGAAAGTTTCATTGTTAACAGCTCTTTCACCCCACGACTGTATCTCATTCTTTTGCTACCCGACGGTCCAGAAACTTCTGTGGTTTCCTGAGATGTAGAAGCGCCCATTCCATCCCAATGCGCAGAATGCTGGTAATATTCATCTTCTTGAGCTTCTTCCTCCTCTTCCGCCTGTGCTTCCTCCTCATCGTCAGTATCTTTTAAAATCAGAGCAAGAGTAGCAAAAGATCTAAAAATAATGAAAGGAAAGCTTACCGATATCAAAACTGAATTCTTCAATTCTGCGTTTCATTTTCTCTGCATTCTTTTTAGCCTTTTCCTCTTCAGCTCGACTGAACCGCAGATCGACTCCAATCAGACAACCTTGACGACCTTTTTCTCTCTGTTTCAAAAGAAAAACCTTATCTTCTGGTTCCATCATGATCAAGGCATCGCGATGGGCTATATCAAAGAGATCGTCTAATTTTAAGGCAAATTCTCTAATTTTGTTTTTTTGTGGTTTCAAATGATTTATTTTTATTTCGTTGGTGATTTCTCCACTCATTGTATAGTTTCTCTAATTTTGTAATTGCATCTTTTTCGTATTTTGATGGAATTCTTGCTTTTTCCCAAAAAATAAGTACCTCTCGAATGACAAGTTTTGCTGATTCTTTCAGATTTAACTTCACAGTCTGCAAATTAAAAAACAAAGTTGCCAAAACTTGACGATTTGAGGGTAATTTACAACCTGTTATTTGATGAGACGCATAGCCTATAAGAAATATTTTTTCACGGGTTCGGCTTTTTATATTTGATGTGGATGCCATATCAAAGAACGGAATAAATATCTGTAAAATCCTTAAAATGACTAAAAATATTGTAAAAAACACAACAGAAATAACACTCACAATTTTTAATCAGTCAATTTATTGTATATTAAAAATAATAAACGAATAAAAAGCGCGATTTTTTTTTTATTGAAATATACGAACTTGCACTTTTGCTAATTAAACAATATCAACGACTTGAAAGCTTTTTGGTTACTAACTAGATTGTTGTAAGTGACAGTAAAAACATTTAGCATGTGAATTATGTGTAACAGTACTAACTTTAGGGCCAGTTTGTTCACATTTTGCTAAATCTGTAATAAGTTTTGTCACAGGCTCTGGTTAAATAAAGCGAATCACCCAATATTGGCTGATTAGCGATTTGGATAATTAACAACTCAAACTATGGATTCATTGACAGCAATTGTGGTTAACATGCAAATTCGCGGATTAAACAGTCACAACAATTATTGATTAAATTTGATTAGCTGTGAACAAACTGGCCCTTAATTTAATATATAAATAATGAGAATAGGGACAGTTGTTTGGGAGCTAGGGCTAGTTTACTTCGCAAAACAGAGAAAAAAGAGAGTTTTTTGAAACTTTGAGCGTGTGTCGGCACCATTTAGCGTTATCCAATCGAGCTGAAATTTTGGCTATCTAAAAATCTGCAAAGACTGATCATTTTATGGGGTTCCCCCGACCCAATTTTGAAAATCGATTTATTGCGGTCACTCTAGTAGACACGGGAATTTCAGTAAAATGAAAGTGTAGACACGTTCTAATATACTTTTGATGGATTAATTTTTTGGCATTGTGGTTTGTCTAATTCCACTTTTCTTCAAGTCTGCAGATGCAGAAGCATGCAAATTCACCACACATCTATGTAAATCAACCATCATCCTCGTGAAAATAAAACGATGTGGGTTAGTGCGAAAACAGTGCAGCTTAAACAACAATGGAAAAGAAAACAAACCAAATGCTTCTTGAAATCTAATTTTCAAAATTATCCCAAAATTATAACTGAATGAATTCTATATAAATACAAAACTTTATGAGCACTTTTTATTTTTATTGGTGCGAGAGGTCTCGCACGGGTAGGCTAGTTTCAAATATTTTTGGAAAATCAAATATTTCGAAAACGGCATCATAGATTTTTTTGAAACTCGATATTTAAGACTTTTTTAGTACTCTCTAAAATATTTTTAGAAAAAATTTTACATTTATGAAAAAATAACGGTACCTTCCATACAAAAGTGAAAAAACCGCAAAGGAAAATATTGTTTTGCTTGAAAACGACTCCTACGATTTTGATTATAGCCCAGGAAAAATGTACAAATAAATTGCCAATCTGCGGAAAAATTCCAAGTGAAGATTTTTGAATGCAATTATCTTTATTTGTGCCTAAGGAATACGCATGCGAAAGTCTACAAACGAAACTGGCTTGCGTTAAAAGTTATTCAAGGTTAAATGTCGAAAATACCGGTTTTCCACGTATAACTTTGAAACGGTACATGGTATTAAAAAGTAATGCATACAAAACTTGTAGATAATATGATTATCTACAAGAAATGTTAAAACACTTTTTTTTCTCTGACTGATGGTTAAGAAGATATCGGCGTTTCAAAAAACGTAAATTGACGAAAATATCCCTTTTTTGCGTATAACTCTGAAATGGTGAGTGTTATTGAAAACATTTATAGGCAAAGTTTATATACTATGTTACCCTCTATTAAAAAAAAAAATTAAATTTTTTCTAAGAGTAATAATTTTAAAGATATAATTATTTGAAAAATTTCGTCAAAAACCTGAAATTCCAGACTTTTGCTTTTAAATATTAAATAACGAAATTTTCATAAAATAATTTATGTTCAGCTTATAGACTATAATGTAATCTACAAAAAATGTTAACGCACTTTTTTCCACACGAGTGACCAGTAACAAGATATTGCTACTTCAAAAAGGTTAAGTATTGAAAATAAGGATTTTTCGCTTACCACTCTTAAACGGTATATGTTAGAAATTTTATTTTTACACAGTTTGTAGGTTATTTACCCTTTTACAAGAAAATAAAAAAAAATTTTTTTTGTTTGCGGTTATTTAAAAGATATAATATTTTATATAAAATGCACAAAAGTCAAAAATAACGGTATTTTGCGGTTTTCTCTTAAATGGTGAAGTTTTTTAAAAATAATTTATACTTTTTGTATAAACAATAATATTCTCTATAAGAACTCTTATGAAGACTTTTTCGATATAAGGCCCCAATAAAAAGATATTGAGACTTCAAAAAGTATCAATTTTCGAAAATGCTGGTTTTTCCGGCCCAAAATGATTCGCCCAGCGACATAAAATAATAATAGGGTTTCTTAGAGAGACATAGTACAAACATTTGTTCATACTGAGGGGGGGGTCTATCTCCCCCCAATTAACCGGGAGGAGCAATTTTCTGAAAATAGTACTAAAATTAAAAAAAAAAAATTTAAACAAATGGCAACACTTAAAATAAAGTACTATATTTTTTTTGAGATTTTGAAGTTTGTTCTTTAATTATTTTTTCAAAATAAGTTATTCCTGTCAATAGTTTTCGAAAAAAATACCTTCAAACCCAACATAAAAAAAAAACTGAAAAAAATTATATAGGTACTGTTCTTTTTTCAAAATATGAAATCAGGAATTATGTTAGTTTCTTTGATACACTTTTCCTGTAATTTTTAAATGAACACTGCAAACCCGATGGTTTTATGCCATCTAGTTTTCGAGAAAATTGTAAACTAAGAAAACCATTTTTTTATTATATGTTTTTTTGGTAGTATATCTAGGAAAAATGCATTACCACTTCGGGAAAATTCCAAGTTAAAATTTTTGAGCGCAATTATCTTTAAATTACCATAAAGAAGACTCGTGCAAAAGTCTATACACGAATCTGACTTGCGCTAAAAGTTATTCAAGGTCAAACGCCAGCAGAATCTTCTTTTAGAGCATAACTTTTTTTTTTTTGGATAGTATCAAGGAAAAAATTCATTTCCGTTTGAGGAAAATTCCAAGCTAAATTTCTTAAACGCAATTATCTTTATATTGCCATAAAGAATACTCGTGCAAAAGTCTACACACAAATCTGGCTTGCGCTAAAAGTTATTCAAGGTCAAACGCTAGCAGAATCTTCTTATAGAGCATAACCTTTTTTTTTTTGGATAGTATCAAGGAAAAAATTCATTTCCGTTTGAGGAAAATTCCAAGTTAAATTTTTTAAACGCAACTATCTTTAAATTGCCATAAAGAATACTCGTGCAAAAGTCTACACACGAATCTGGCTTGCGCTTAGAGTTATTTAAGGTCTAACGCCAGCAGAATCTTCTATAAGAACATAACCTTTTTTTTGGACAGTATCAAGGAAAAAATTCATGTACACTTGAGGAAAATTGAATAACTCTTAGCGCAAGCCAGATTCGTGTGTAGACTTTTGCACGAGTATTCCTTATGGCAATTTAAAGATAATTCCGTTTAAAAAATATAACTTGGATTTTTCCTCAAGTGGAAATGAATTTTTTCCTTGATACTATCCACAAAAAAAGGTTATGCTCTAAAAGAAGATTCTGGTAGCGTTTGACCTTGAATAACTCTTAGCGCAAGTCAGATTTGTGTGTAGACTTTTGCACTAGTATTCCTTAAGAGAAAATTAAGATTATTGCGCTTAAAAATTTTAACTTGGAATTTTCCCAAAGTGGTAATGCATTTTTCCTAGATAGGTACTACCAAAAAAAACATATAAAGAAAAAAAAAGTTTTCTTAGTTTACAATTTTCTCGAAAACTAGATGGCATAAAACCATCGGGTTTGCAGTGTTCATTTAAAAATTACAGGAAAAGTGTATCAAAGAAACTAACATAATTCCTGATTTCATATTTTCAAAAAAGAACAGTATCTATATAATTTTTTTCAGTTTTTTTTTTTTATGTTGGGTTTGAAGGTATTTTTTTCGAAAACTATTGACAGGAATAACTTATTTTGAAAAAATAATTAAAGAACAAACTTCAAAATCTCAAAAAAAAATATAGTACTTTATTTTAAGTGTTGCCATTTGTTTAAATTTTTTTTTTAATTTTAGTACTATTTTCAGAAAATTGCTCCTCCCGGTTAATTGGGGGGAGATAGACCCCCCCCTCAGTATGAACAAATGTTTGTACTATGTCTCTCTAAGAAACCCTATTATTATTTTATGTCGCTGGGCGAATCATTTTGGGCCGGAAAAACCAGCATTTTCGAAAATTGATACTTTTTGAAGTCTCAATATCTTTTTATTGGGGCCTTATATCGAAAAAGTCTTCATAAGAGTTCTTATAGAGAATATTATTGTTTATACAAAAAGTATAAATTATTTTTAAAAAACTTCACCATTTAAGAGAAAACCGCAAAATACCGTTATTTTTGACTTTTGTGCATTTTATATAAAATATTATATCTTTTAAATAACCGCAAACAAAAAAAATTTTTTTTATTTTCTTGTAAAAGGGTAAATAACCTACAAACTGTGTAAAAATAAAATTTCTAACATATACCGTTTAAGAGTGGTAAGCGAAAAATCCTTATTTTCAATACTTAACCTTTTTGAAGTAGCAATATCTTGTTACTGGTCACTCGTGTGGAAAAAAGTGCGTTAACATTTTTTGTAGATTACATTATAGTCTATAAGCTGAACATAAATTATTTTATGAAAATTTCGTTATTTAATATTTAAAAGCAAAAGTCTGGAATTTCAGGTTTTTGACGAAATTTTTCAAATAATTATATCTTTAAAATTATTACTCTTAGAAAAAATTTAATTTTTTTTTTTAATAGAGGGTAACATAGTATATAAACTTTGCCTATAAATGTTTTCAATAACACTCACCATTTCAGAGTTATACGCAAAAAAGGGATATTTTCGTCAATTTACGTTTTTTGAAACGCCGATATCTTCTTAACCATCAGTCAGAGAAAAAAAAGTGTTTTAACATTTCTTGTAGATAATCATATTATCTACAAGTTTTGTATGCATTACTTTTTAATACCATGTACCGTTTCAAAGTTATACGTGGAAAACCGGTATTTTCGACATTTAACCTTGAATAACTTTTAACGCAAGCCAGTTTCATTTGTAGACTTTCGCATGCGTATTCCTTAGGCACAAATAAAGATAATTGCATAATTGCAAAATCTTCACTTGGAATTTTTCCGCAGCGAAAGTACATTTTTCCTGGGCTATAAACTTTTTTCATATACTAAAATTAGTACGATCTACCATCAAAAATTATAAAATTTTACACATAGCAACTATTAGTAGTACCTGTCATAGAACGTATTTTTTTATTTTGAGTTTTCTCGTTATCAGCTTAACGGATTTAGATGAATCTTTTTATGTAAAAATTTCAGATAAGATTAAAAAATATTGCATATCAAAATTTTCAAAAAAAAGTTTTTGGATTTTTAAAAAAAGTTTCAAATTTTTTTTTGAAAATTCGATATCTCAAAAACGGGTTGACAATTTTTTTTTCAAATTTTGTTTTTATATACACATAAATATATAGTTTAAATCTGCATACCAAAATTTGTTCTTAAAAATGTTTTAAGAATTTTATATATAAAAAATTAATTTAAAAAAAACCGCTCCAACGATTTAAAATTTTTTTTTCCCATACAATCATATTCCATCATGAATTAAGATGGCATACTTTTTTTCACCTAAAACTGTCAAAAGAGTTGTTTTATCTAATTTAAGTGTCGTATTTCATGCTTCTCAACATTTTTCTCTCATAATTTCCATGTTTGTATGTACAATTTTCTTAAACTCGCAGTGTCTTGAACATAAGAGCAAGTACGTGCGACCCAGTCGTGCATTTTATTTATTTTTCAATTGGGGGGTAGTTTCATGATCTGAGGCCCCAAAATATTTAATATGTAGTTTAATTTTTGAAAAAAAAGTATTGAAAACTATGCACCAAGCGCCAAATTCCTTTTAGTGTGCTTCCACCATTTTAATTTTCGTACGTCCACTTACGAAAGAGCGGTCAGTGGGCGCCCCCACGTCCGACGGCAAAAGTTAACGAAAACTAAATGAAATGCTCCACTTCGCAATTATGTGCGCGTCTTATGAATTTCTTGTTTTCGCTCGGTTTCGTACGACCACTTAAGTTGGCTTCCGACTATTCTAGTTCTACCTTAAGGGTGAATGTTTCGAAGTGTCGTGGAGGTGGTTTATTTATAGCTGTCCGCAAGCCTTTGGTGGCATACGCTATCGATCAAGATATTGTATTTGAAGAAAATGTTGAAAACATAGAGCAGCTTTGTGTATGTATAAAAGTTGCTGGAGCTAAGAACCTGTTGTTGTTTGTAAGCTACATTTCACCTCAATCGGGCATCTGCCTTGTAAAGACGTGTTAAAACAAGCTCCATACCGAACCGCCATTTTCCTTTTCGACTTTCAATTAGACAAGTGTCATTTTTGCCAACCACGTGGTTGAATTTAACTAATTACCCCTGAAAATCTAAGCCCACAAGTGTCACAAGTGTAAAACCCAATATGAAAGGGGGCACGGACCCCCCTGACTCCAACCGGTTCAGCATTCTTGCACCAGGGTCCCCCCTGAACCGGAGCAAAAAAGCCAAACGAAAAAACACTGACCCTGACTATTACCCACCCCTCCCAACAACCACACAAAATGACAACAATATTCCACGATATTTAGTTATTTCTGCAATAAGCAACTTAGCTGGAACAAATCGTCCGATTTCATCCTACAACCCCTTCCAAATCAATAGGGGTTTGGAATATATATCAAAAGAATTCCTAGAAGTTAAGGCCATGAGGTCCGGTGACTTGCTGATCAAAGTGTCAAATCTGTATACAGCCAAACAGTTCTTGGAAGCAAAACTAATAGATTCAATTCCAGTAAAAATCACCTCACATTCGAGTCTCAATTCCGTGCAAGGTAGAATTTTCTCTAAGCCCATAATTGACATTCCAGAAGAGGAATTAGGTTTGTTCGTTGAGCCCTGAAGTCACCATGGGGTCGCCCAAAGCGTTTTTTGAAAACCCTGAACTCGCCCTGGCCAGAAAATTCTGTGTTTTTTGAGACCTAGGGTCGCCCTGAACTCGTCTGAAGTAGAACTAGGTTTCTTGCTGGGGCGAGTTCAGGTAAAGAATAAACTGCCAAAGTGACATTAGCTCTGAAGCATTTTTTGTTGTGGATTCACATGCTGCAGATAATTCTACTGTTTTTGAAATGGAAATTCAAGGAATACACAAGCTTTCATTAACATACAACAAACAGAAATAGAAAACAAAACTGTTGTTTGTTTTTATCCATTTTTAAAAGAAATTTCGTTTCTTTCTTATCTCAACAACACAATAGAAAACCTTTTGGTGTTTTTTGAGAACCGAAAAACCCTGGGGTGGAATCGGCTAAGGTGATTTGTGATAGTTGACAGTCACAATAGTCAAATTTCGTCTGCGTGAGGTGATTGTCACATGTGATAATCATATTTTTGTGACTTTTTCTTGTGACAGCTATTTTGTTGTCATTTTCATATAAAATCCAAATTGTATTTTGAATTTCTGAGGTTGAAAAAGAAAAAACTCATATTAGTGCCTGTGAAATGATTTTTATGAAACCAAAATGAGGAAAATAAAAAAACATTTGAGAACCTACAAGGGAAATATGCGACTCCTGAAGATTAACATCAGAAGCAAAACCGAGCACATAATTCTGTCCACACACATAATATGTACGTACATACATATGTACAGTACATATAAGTTCTAGATTATTTATTAATAATTGACGTTCACAAATGTAATCTCACTACAATAAAAATAAGGCGAAGATTATTTTAGACCACATTCGCTTTCATGAACTCGATTTCGAATCTTCCCATTCAAAAACTTCCTTTTTTCCAACAAACCAACAAAATATACATGTTTCTTTTTTAACCGAAGTAGCACACGCCGGGTATCCACTAGTACATAGGTTCATAAGACATTCGGCTAGAAGAAACACATTTCCTATTTGTATACAAATATTGATCGGTTCCCAGATTCACCAGCTGGAGTTTGATTAACCCACATCTCTCCTATTTTCCAATTCGAGTTGTGTGCAAATGCAATTTTCTTGGATTTGGTGGATCCCAAATGCAGGTTAGTTCGTAATGGGCAGCTAAGATGGGCAAATTTTAATGTGTGAGAAAGCTTCTTTATGTTTCAAAACCAAATAAATGAATTTTTGACAGCTCTCAGTACTTGTCTATCAAAGTGATGCCAATTTTATAATAATTTTTGGTGATCACCTTACACAGACGGAAAATAAACTGTGATCACATTTGATTATCATAAATGTGACAATCACCAATCACCTTAGGCGATTCCACCCCAGGTTTTTTTGACAATTCTTGGGGCTGTCAAGAAAACCTGGGTCAACTCTAGGTAAACTTCAACGAACAAACCTATTATTAACAGAACTCAAAAGCCAAAAAGTGATTGAGGTTAGAAAAATTATGAAAAAGGAAAATAACACCCTAGTAGCAACAGGAGCTGCAATTATCACGTTTGATCGAATTCGCAGACCAAAGGACATCAAAATAGGCTGGGTTAACTGCCAAGTCAGTGAATACATCCCGAACCACATGAGGTGCATCTCTTGTCAAAAGCTTGGTCATACCAAAAACAGGTGCTCAAACACTTCAGTTTGCAAAGATTGTTGTCTACCTCCTCCGCACGAGGTATGCTCAAGAATATTCTGCACAAACTGTAAGCAAGAAGACCATACATCGTACGACCCCGCTTGTCCATACTTCTTAAAATATAAATCGGTAAATAAAATCAAAGCTGATCGACGTTGCACGGCTCGTGAAGCGTGGCAGATATACAACGGCGATCCGGCACTTCACCAACTTCCAGCGCCGAAAAGTAGACAAGAAGCAAGCAAAACAATGGCAGAAATCATCAAACATCGCGTCCAAGCTACCTCAAACAAAACAACTGTCCCAAAATACCCCCTAAGTGAAAACTCAAAAATGGGATCAGAAGAAAATATTAACACAACCCCTCCTCCAAACCAACCCACCCAACAAACCTACCAACAAACCAAATTAACCACCACCCACCCAAAACAAAACACACAAAGTAACCAAAACCCACCAACACCATCCAAAAGTATAGAAAACGAAAATATACCCCAGTCAAATGAAAATCACTCAAAAATCTTAAACTCTCATAACAAATCATACGAAACTGAAAATGAGGAAATGGATTTGGATGGAGATTTATCCACTAACCAAATACCTTTCCTCGAAACATCCCCCACAAAAATAAAAGAAATCATCGGAACAAACCCCAAGGCCCATGAAAAAAACACCTTCAATAACAAACAATGAACCAGTTACTTAACAAACTACTCATTCTCCAATGGAATCTGCAAGGATTTTGCACTAACAAGCACGCACTCGAAATATTAATATCAACATACAACCCTGACATCATAGCACTTCAAGAAACACACATCATATCAAAAAATAAAAAATTCTTTCGTATCAAAAACTATAAATCATTCCATCACAGCAAAGACTATCAATATGCTAAATCAGGTATAGGTTTTTTGATGAAAAAACACATACCTATATTATCTCACACCACGTCATCAACCCAACTTTTGCATCAAACCATTCAAATTCCAGGAAGAAACTCAATATACATAACAAATATTTATAGGGAAGGAGATATATTAATTAATTCGGACCTGCTCGATAGCATTCCTAACCACACAAACTCACATAATATAATCCTAGGAGATTTTAATGATGCCAATACCCTTTGGGGATCGGTACACAACAACCCTCCCGGAACCAAATTCGAAGACTTCATCAACCAACGTGGACTTATTGTGCTAAACGATGGGTCACCTACGTTGTTGTCCACTCGTAACACTTTTACTGCCATCGACGTCACATTAGCTTCTGCCGACCTAGCTCCCATGCTTCACTGGGAGGTCATCCCTCGGGGAGAAAGTAAAGACCACATACCAATCATTATCCACAGCCATGAAAGAAGAACCACAAGAAAACTTGCTTCTAGATTCAAGGAAAACCTTGCAGACTGGAGTTTGTTCGAACGTATTTCAGGCAATCTTACATCGTCATCACAAATCAAAAATAACATAAACCAGGAAGCCGCTAAAATAAAAAAAATTATCAGAACAGCTGCATCAAAAAGTATACCAACAAGTAAAAACACATGCATGAAAAGCAATCCTATTTGGTTTACTCGCATAGTAGCAAAATTTTTTTTTTTTTTTTTTTTTTTTTTTTGTCCGTGGGTAGGTGCAAAACCTGCATCAGGCTCTATGAGGACCGGAAAACGCGTGCTCATAGAAGTGTGAGATTCTTACTACACTAAAACCACCTCCACTTCCCGATTGCAACTAAGTTGAAACTTATCTAGCAATTTATTTTTAACGAAGTTAAGTAACGTGTTGCAGGTAACTTTCCGGTGAAAGTTTCTGCTTATTCCGCGATTTTAAAGCGGTTTTGTGTTCACCGCACCAAGTCGGAAGGTTTTGTTCTTTGCAGACGGCGTACTAAATTCGACTCGTCAAGAATGTCAATAATCGTTGGATTAGCGTGATCTAATAGCCGATTTCTATGTTTTCGCGCGAAACTCTCAATTTCGTCTCGAACCGTAGGAATCCCGAGATCCCTGTGAAGATCTTCGTTTCTTATATACCATGGCGCATTTACAAATGACCTAAGCAATTTATTTTCAAACGTTTGTAAGATATTTAAATTTGTATCGCAGGTACATCCCCAGAGTTGTATACCATAAGTCCAGACAGGTTTAAGTACCTGCCTGTATAAAATCAACTTATTATCAATACTAAGCTTGGAATATTTACCGAGTAGCCAGTTCATATCTCTTAATTTACTTTTTAATTCTTCGCATTTCTTTTTTACGTGCGGCTTCCATTTTAACTTCGCGTCTAGAGTCATTCCCAGATATTTTGCCTCATTCGCGAATGGTACACGACCGGTATTAAGAAAGACGGGCAATCTATTTATTTTTTTATACGTAAAGTCCACGTGGACTGACTTTTGTTCATTGAGCGCTATTCGCCATGTTTTTGTCCACTCATTAACATTATTAAGAGCATTTTGTAATTTAATCGTAGCTTCGTTAATCGTTTTGCCTACTGCTAGTATTGCAGTATCATCAGCAAACGTTGCTACGATAGTGTCTTCTGTTTGAGGTATATCACGTGTAAATAGAAGGTACAGAACTGGACCTAAAACACTACCTTGTGGTACCCCAGCCACTATTTCTTTGAAGTTAGAATATTCATTTCCGTGTCTTACACGAAAAAGTCTGTTTTCTAGATATTCGTTAAGAATTTTATAAAGTCCTTCAGGCAGAACTTGTCGTAATTTGAATTTGAGGCCTTCGTGCCAGACCTTGTCAAACGCTTGCGACACATCCAAAAAGACCGTCGAACAGATTTTCTTTTCTTCAAGAGCTCTCTCAATTACGTCGGTTATCCTATGCACTTGATCAATGGTCGAATGCTTTCTTCTAAATCCGAACTGATGTTCAGGTATTAATTGTTTTTCTTCTATTATCGGCTGCAGGCGAAGGAGTAGTATTCTTTCAAAAACTTTTGATATTACAGGAAGAAGCGAAATCGGTCTGTAAGACTTCTTTTCATGAGATGGTTTGCCAGGTTTCAAAACCATTATTACTTCCGCAATTTTCCATTGGCTCGGAACATATTCTAACCTAAGGGCGGCATTTATTATATAAAGAAGGTTGATCAAACCTTTACGAGGAAGCATTTTTAGAATTTCTGCCGTGATTAAGTCATAACCTGGAGCTTTATTGGACTTAAGCTTCTTTATTTCTCTTTTTAACTCGGCAAGTGTAGCATTTCTAATTGTGTAGCTGTCATTTGATGTTAAATTCATATTTAAATTTTCGTTGAGTGCTTGTCCATCGAAAGGCTTAAATGTTTCCTCCAGGTAATCGGCGAATACCATAGCTTTTTCCTTGTCACTTTTAGCCCATTCATTTTGGCCTTTCTTAATAGGAGGCGCTGGAAGCTTTGGTCTTTTTGTTACTTTTATAGCTCTCCAAAGTGAGTAATTGGAATCTTTTCCTGCTGTCAGATTTTCGAGGTAATTTTCAACTTCACCGTTTTTGAAATCTGATATTCTCGTTTTAAGCAAATTACACAATCGATTTAAATTAGCTTTGTGTTGAGGAGCACGGGTTCGCTGCCATTTCTTGCGTGCTTTTCTTTTCTCTTTCACTAAATCTTTTATATCTTGCGGATATTTTATATCATTATAGCGCGGCATTTCGCTTTGATAAGGTAGTAGTAGCAAAATTAGTAAAAGAAAAACAAGCAGCTTGGTTCAAACTACGTCGGAGCCCCATGACAGTGAATTGCTTAGCATATAGGAAAATTTGTGCGAAAGTCAAAAGAGAATGCATATCAGCAAAAAGACTCTCATGGGAAACCTTTGTCAACTCTATGGACTTATCAATTGATTCGAAAACTCTATGGTCAAAAATTAGATCAATTCGATCTAATAAACCACCTGAAATGTTCCCATTTATGATGCTAAACAATAATCTTCACAGCAATCCGGAATTAATTGCCAATACATTTAGAGAAAAGTGGAGTTCATATAGCTCAGACCACTCATACCCCTCCAAAATCATCCAAGCAAAAAATAATTTTAAAATTGATGACCTACCAAACATCCAGAACTACCCAGAGTGCATAACAGAAGATGTATCATTGTTGGAATTTACCATGACTCTCAAAATGACCAAGGGAACCTCACCAGGCCAAGACAAAATAATATACAAAATGAAGTGTTGTGCCATAAACTTGAAACAGAAAATTTGTTCTCTCTACACAAACAAAATCAAAACAGGTATATTCCCTCATGACTGGAAAACAGAGCAATTGAAGCCAATTCCCAAAAAAGGTCGCAATTGTCACTCCTACGATGAATACCGCCCCATTTCTTTGCTTCCTGTTCTCTCAAAAATTTTGGAAAAAATTATTGCAATCGAATCGGGTGGCATATAGAGAATAAGATAAGCCCAGAACAACACGCTTTCAGACCCAAAAGAGGTGTCCATTCGTTGATTAACCTTCTTGAGCACAAATTAGTCTGTAACTTACAGGAAACAAAACACAGCGTAGTAGTTTCACTCGACCTCGAGAAAGCATTTGACCGTGTTATTTCAACTCCAAATTCAATCTTCGATAAATCTTCTCAAAAACAACAAAGCAGCTGGACTTGATGGTATACCAGCCGAGTTCCTGAAAGCTGACCCTGTCAGAACGGCTAGTATTTTACACCCGTTGATACAAGCTGTGTGGGAAAATGAAATCTATCCCAGCGACTGGAAGGATGGTGTAATTGTTAAGTTGCCAAAGAAAGGTGATCTTAAGAATTGCAACAATTGGCGAGGTATTACAGTTTTGTCCGTTTTTCCAAAATTAATGGCAACCATCATTCTGGAGCGGATAAAGGTTAGAATCGAGTCTACACTCAAGAGGCATCAAGCTGGTTTCCGCAGTGGGCGGTCTTGTGTCGACCATATCAACACTCTGCGTATCGTTCTTGAGCAGTCTGCGGAGTTTCAATCACCGCTTTACCTCATGTTTGTGGATTTTGAGAAGGCCTTTGACCGAGTCAACCGTGAATGTATATGGAGATCACTTCTTGGTAGAGGAATTCCCCCAAAAATTGTTGCCATTATAAGAGAGTCCTATAACAACGCAAGATGCTTTGTTTTACACAATGGGCAGCTATCCGACTCTTTCGAAGTGCGGCAGGGTGTGAGACAGGGAGATGTTCTATCGCCAATTCTCTTTCTACTGGCGATTGACGATGTCTTGACGGCCAGCGTTGGAACATCAGAGAGGCAGGGCATTCAATGGAGACCGTTTGAAAGGCTTAGCCACTTAGACTATGCCGATGATATATGTCTCTTGGCAAATAACATCAGCGGGCTGAACGGGATGTGTCAAGCTCTGAAGGTAAAAGGAGAGGCGAGTGGTCTGAAAATAAATAGCAAAAAGACAAAAATAATGCTCACAGGCCGCTCCCATCAGCGTATTTTAATACAGGAGACGCCAGTTGAAGAGGTGGAACAATTTAACTACCTTGGAAGTATTGTTTCAGCAAATGGTGGTACTGATCTGGACGTTCAAAGTAGAATAAATAAATCTCGCGCAGCCTTCGGTTCTCTCTCCCAAATTTGGAAATCATGTCAAATCTCCTTGCGCACGAAGTTGAGATTCTTCGAATCCAATGTCAAATCCGTGCTGTTATATGCTTGCGAAACCTGGAAAGTCACGACTACCATCTCAAAGAAATTGCAGGCTTTTGTGAACCGTTGTCTACGCCATATTCTAAAAATTCGCTGGCCACAAATTATATCAAACGAGGAATTGTGGCGCAGGACAAGCCAGGAGCGGCTGGATGTTGACATAAGAAAGCGTAAATGGCAATGGATTGGTCACACACTGAGGAAACCAAACGATGAAATTGCAAAGCAGTCATTTGAATGGAATCCTCAGGGTGCACGGCGGGTTGGAAGACCAAGAACAACATGGAAATCAACAGTTCTAGAAGAAGCAGACTCCCAGAAAAAGACGTGGCCACAGTTAAAATATCTATCTGCAGACCGAGAAGGATGGAAACGATTTGTTGGCGCCCTATGCCCCAACCGGGGTTACAGGACTTGATGATGATGATTTCAACTCCAGTCATACGCCAACTATATAATTGGGGAATTCCAAAACAAATTCTCAAACTCATTCTATCCTTTTTGTCTGGAAGAAGTCAAAGCGTCAATGTTGATGGACACAGCTCCATAAAAGCCAGAGTAGAAAACGGAATTCCGCAAGGTTCTCCCTTATCAGTGATCGCATACAACGCCTACATCGACTCTCTGATTGTAGAACTAAGCCAATCATCATACAACCTTGATTTTGTTGGAGTCTATGCAGACAACATATACATACTTGCTTCAGGTAACCCTAATATAGTACAAAACTTACTAACCAAAATAAATACAGGTATTTCTATATGGGCAAGAGAAGTTGGTGCAATTATCCCACCAACAAAAATTGAAGCCCTACATGTATGTAAAAAAAGAAACTGCACACAAACTCTATAACTCTGTCCGACACAATTATCCACTAAAAACCGAACTAAGGATACTTGGTATTACTTTTAGTGAAAATTTAAAATGGAACATACAAACGAAAAATATAGTAAACACATTGAAACAACGCAACAATGCACTAAAAATGATTTGTTCGAGAAAAAAAGGACCTCATATAGAAATAGCACTTCGAATAGCGAAGACATTAGTGGAAGGAACCCTACAACACGGTTTAATGACTTACATATATAAGGACATAAAAAAATAACTCCCAAAAGATAGACGCCGCTATCAACGAGTGCTATCGGACCGCAGCCGGTGCACTCAGAACAACACCAACTGATGCGCTTAGAACAGAAGCAGGTTTTTCATCATTCAGCTTCTTTGCAAAACGCAGAGTAATTTCAATGGTTTCAAAAGCCATACTATACGATGCACACCCATTACATGCAAGCATAAAAAAAGCCTTCAATGAATACAGCAATAAATATAAATTAAAGTCCGCCATTCAATATATCCCACAAATCTTCCCAGATTTTCAAATATTTCTCGAAGAAGATCTCACTAGCTCAACATGCGTTCGACACCCACCATGGAAAAGGAATGTCCTCCAAGTAGATACCAGCTTATCGAAATATAGCAAAGATTCAACACCAAATTTAGTATTCCAGTGCCTCCATAAGGAACTCACGGAACAAATAAACCCCCAAAAAAATTTATACACCGATGGCTCTTATCTAGAAGGGAGTACCACTTATGCAATCGTAGAATCATCGATCCAAGGGCGAGTTAATATTCTGCACCAAGGACTTCTTCCAGAAGTAGCAGGAAGCTACATCGCCGAGCTAGCAGGCATAAGAAAAGCTATCAGCCTTGCCAACGCATCTCGCATTAAAACTCTCATCTTCACGGACAACCTAGGCATCCTACAAGGGCTCAAGAGCATGAACAACAAATGTCCATCCTTAGAATATATTCGGAGTCAACTAAGCTCAAACAAAAACATCTGGCTCTCCTGGGTTCCAGACCATACTGGAATTCCCGGAAATGAATCGGCTGATGAGGCCGCAAAACAAGCATCAAATTTTCCTCTAATAAAAGGAATGCCAAAATTTTGTCAGCTTGCTCAAAGAACTCAACTCGCCGAAGAGTACACACAGCTCAGCAATCACTGGAAGGAAAGTTCCTGCTTCCTGCGAAGCCACCATTCTACAATCAAACATATCTCATACAACTCCAATTTCACAAGAGACGAATGCATTAAACTCTTCCGCATCCGAGTCGGTAAAGCTCTCTTCAATAGCCGACAACATTACAACGGCGAAACGCTAGAGATATGCATGGAATGCGAAACTGATCTAACAGTCAAGCATATACTCACCGAATGCACCAGATCCGCACTCATAGAACAAAATGAAGAAGCATCAAAACTTGCAAACTTCATCAACCCCGCAATTTATGAATCCATCCAAAACATAAAATCAGCTTTTTCCATCCATCAAAAATTTAAAAAGACATTTAAAATTTAACACTCATGTTTATCCATTTATATAAAAAAAAAAGAAAAAGTCCTATATTTTACCAAAAACATTACTAACGTACTATGTATATATTGTAAATATTTGAATAATACAAATCTAAAGACGGCATTATATGGCCTTCCGCCCCAATGCCTTAATTAAGAAGTAATATAAATTGAGTTTATATATTTCTCTCAAATAAAATAAAATAAAAATATGTCTTACATCGAGTCAACCTTGTCATCTTCAAGTTATGTGGATTAAAATGAATGTTTGCGTGCTTGCAGACTTCAACTTGGAAGAAATACTTTGGGAACAGAAACCAGATGATGATAAAATGCTGCCAAGCCTTGCCATTAATGAATAGATAATGAAATAAAAGAGAATACTTGATCTTGATCTTAATAAAAATTTAAAATCAAAATTGTCTGAATGTATTCCTTCATTATCAAATTCAGTTCATCATAAAGCGATAGAGATTACTTTTGAAAATTTAAATTTTAATAATTTTAATAAATTTAACGATATTTATCATTTTGTACTTAGATTTAATTCTAATAATTTGATGTTATTAAATAACTATTTTGAATCTATTAATTGGAATTTTAAGTTTGAAAGTAATATCTTTCTTGAATTGTTTTCTGAGGGCTTAAATCAATTCGTTCCAAAATTTAAAAAGAGGATGATAATCATCCACCGTCGTATAGTGTTAGATTAAAAAAAAAACTTAAAAATGCGAAAAATAATGCTTAAAAAAAATTTAAAAAATCTAATTCGTTTGATGACTATGAACTTTTTTGTCGACTTAGAAAAGAATTCGTTTTCTTATCTAAATTTTTGTGTACCTCTTATACTCAGTCAATTGAATAAAGCTTAAAGCAAAATCCCAAAAGGTTTTGGAACTTTATTAATACAAAACGAAAAAGTGTCGGGTTCCCAGTACTTATGCAGTATGATGGGCATTCATCAACTCAATCCTACGAAATAGACTATTTACAGTCCTTCAAATTTTCAAACAGGCTGTAATTATGATAATATTAGTCCAATAACAGACTGTTGTATTTAATTTTTTGAATCTTTTGAGGTTGATAAAGCAATTAAAATCCACAGTTTCTCCTGATCTTCATGGAATTTATCCCAATGCCTTGAAATAATGTGTTAATTCATTCATTGTGTTTACCACTACAGATTATTTTTAACAGGTCTTTGTCCTCTGGAATTTTTTTGGATGCATGGAAGACTTCTTGTATAACTCCTATTTTCAAGTCGGGAAGAAGTATCAGTATAAGTCAAATGCCTACAGTACCCAAATTACTTGATAAGCTGGTTCAGCAAAAGTTCTTTAATATTATTCATTACGGTATTTCTAATCTTCAACATGGGTTTTACAGGGGTAGGTCAACTTGCACTTGGTAGAGTTTACAAATTTTTGCTCATTGGCCATGGAAGAAGGTGCACAGGTTAATGTTTGCTACACAGACTTCGTTAAAGCGTTTAGTAGAACCAATCTGAGTATTTTATTAGACAAGCTAAGAACGTACGGGTTTGACGGTGTAATTTTGAAATGGTTTGAATCTTATTTGGTAGACGAAAGCAAGTTGTGACAATTGGTAATTATCGATCAAAAGAGATTTTCGCACTCTCGGGAGTTCCCGAAGATAGCCATTTGTGGGACCTGCCATGTTCTCGTTGTATATAAATGACTTAGTCACAGTTATTAAAAAATACCATCTTTTGATTTTTGCCGATGATATCAAGTTGTTCTCTAAGATTAAAATTGTAAATGACTGTGTTTCTTTTCAAAATGAACTGAATGTATTTCAGGATGGGTGCAGATCTAATGACCTTCAACTTAACGTAATGGACTTATAATCGAATTATGCATCAAATTTTGATTGATTATATTCTTGATGGATACAAGCATTCAAGAGTCGACGAAATAAAAGATCTAGGAATAGTATTCGATGCAAAATTGTCCTTCAATCTACACATTAATTATGTTAGGACAAAAGCAAACTACCTTTTAGGATTTGTTAAAAGAAATACCTTAGATTTTACAGATCTATACATGGTGAAGTCACTATTTTGGTCATTGATCTGACCTATTCTTGAGTACTGCTGTATTGTTTGGTACCCTAAGGCCGCGGCCACGCAGTAAGCGGCTGAGCGGCTGAGCGGAAAAAAAATTATAAAACATATGAAATCACATAGAAGTGGCCACGCTATGAGCGAGCGGCGAAACAAAATTCTGAGCGGCTAAGCGGCGCCGCTCAGCAACCAAACCTGTTTTAATTTTTAGTAATGTTCTGAGCGGCAAGAAGTAAAGATGGCCAAAGTAAACATTGAGTTGTTGATTTCGTGTGTGCAATCTACATTTTAACTACTAATCGCTCAAAAGCAGTCGCTCAGTGCCTGGCCATACGTCGCTTAGAGCTGCCACTCAGCCGCTAGCCGCTCAGCCGCTTAGCCGCTCAGCCGCTTACTGCGTGGCCGAGGCCTAACACTGTACAAAATATTATCAGAATTGAGAGGGTTCAAAAGAGTTTTTTGAGATTTGCTTTAAGAAATTTTTCATTGACATGTGATATTAAGCTATGATAGCAGGTGTTTATTGTTGGGAATCGAGACTCTTGAAAAGCGAAGAAAAGTTTATAGTGTTATGTTTATTCGTGATATTTTATGTTTTTCGATTAAAAGTGAAAGCCTTCTCTCTCAAATTCATTTGTATCCCCCCTCAAGACCCTTAAGACCAAGACAGTTTTTTTTTTAGTCTCGACACACAACCTTTTTGGGGCAGCGTGAGCCTATCTCCCGATGTGTCAGTTTATTTAATGTTTTTAATGAACATGTTGACACTTGTATGTCCAGAGAAACATTCAAAAATAGTCTTTTGTTAAACAATAAGTTTTAAAATTAATATATACTTTGTGTAAAAATTTACGTTTCTATGTATATTATGAGAAAAAAGAGGGATAGATTGTGAATCCAAATATCACAGCTTCGTGTTAGAAACTCTAGCTATTATCTATGCACTCAAGCAATTTAGAATTTCTGCATGATCTGAAATTTAAGATCATTACAGATTGTAATTCATTGACACTTACACTGAATAAGATAGAGATAAACCCAAGGATCGCTAGATGGGCGCTTGAATTGCAAAACTATGATTATGTTTTGGAACATAAAAATGGGAGCAAAATGCAATATGTTGACGCACTCAGTCGCATTTTTATTATTATTGGTGCTTGGAGATAACACTTTTGAACAAACTTTGCCGAATTGTCAAAATAAAGATGAGTGTATACAAAAGATTATGAGGAAGACGAAGTGGTTTAGTATACAGGAAGGTTGGTCAAAATATTTAATTTTTTTTTGTCCGTAATAGTATGGAAGGGAATATAACGCATAAATACCATGATGAAATGGGACATGTAGGTAGTGAGAAAGTAATAGATAATATAATGAAATCATATTGGTTCCCAAGAATGAGGGAAAAGATTCACGATCATATTAATAACTGCCTGAAATGCAGTGTTTTCTGCGAAGGCTGGCAAACACGAAATGCTCTTACATAATATACCAAAAAGGTGATGTACTATTTGATACGGTTCATATTGATCATTTCGGTCCAGTGACCATCGAAACATCAAAGTATGTCTTCTTGGTTGTGGATGCGTTTTCAAAATTGTTGCGTGCTCCTTTCTTACCGTCGGGGTCAGTGCTGGCATGCTTGACCGGCCTCACGCTCGTCGGAGGGTGTTGGTTCTTGAACCCTATCGGAACCGCGCAGACAAAAATCATGCCAGGCTCAACGTCGAGGTGATATGACGTTGCGAGAAACATTTGTCACTACCCACCCTGCCATGGTTACCTATCTCGCCTAAGCAACCCCTTAAGTCGCCATCTTTCATTCCCTCATACCACCCTTTCCATCATCATCGATCCTCATCCTTTATCCTTCTATAATTAAACACCCATTTTTATATTATGTTTTCATGATCAAACGTTATAAATTATAGTTTTCTTACTTTTTGTTTATGATTAAAACTTTTAAATAAAATTCGAATAGGCACTTATGAGGGAAAACTTTCGCACTATAAGATATGAGTGAGGATTTTGTCTTTGGACATCTCCATCTATGTTCCCCTGTATGTTGCCGGGAAAAGTGCCACCGCCTTTTCAACGGTGACGATTCACAGCCTCACACATATACACTTTTCTCCTACTTTCGCCAATTTGTAGGGGAGTAGTGGCTTATGCATTTTACGAAAAATAAAATTAAACAATTAAAAATGCATTTCGTTACAAAGGGCTTTGCGTTTTGTTAACATTTACTTTGTTAACAAAATTGCAAATTGAACCCACAAACATATATGCTTTTATGAGTAGCAACCCAACGTGGGTGCCGTACCCACAATATAGCCGGGCAAAAGAAATCATCGCCAGAAACCAAAGTGTCAGAACTCACGTTCAAGCAAAGTCAGTCCCTGTCAAATTCCCGTGAAATACCTTCCTTACCCCACATCACTGACGAATATCCTTGGCATGGTAAACTCCTATCATTTTGCCAGCCAAAGTCTCAAGCTCGTACATGCAGTTCCCTACTGTACGGCGAATACGAGCCTTGATGAACTTTGGAAGCAATTTTGAGTTTTGCCCTTGAGCAAAATTGCTCAGAGCAAAATTCCGATAGAAGATTTCCTGACCTACCCTAAACGAAGTTGGCCTTGACCTGGTATTGTAAGTAGCCTTCGACCGTTCATGTGCGCTTTGCAAATTATTAGACAACTTTTGCCGTGCAAGTGCAATCTTTGCTTCGCGAGGCACAACATCTTGTTCGGGATCATGAAGTGCTCCTAAATTTCTGAGAATTTTGTACGCTGATCCATGGTTAACCATATTCTGTCCGAACATTGCATAGTATGGCTGACAGCCGATAGAGTCATGGTTATCAGACCTCAAAGCACAAGCTATGCTTGAGAGGTATGAGTCCCAATTATCTTGCTCGTCTCGTACAAACACTCTCAGTTTATTTAAGATACTTCGGTTCACCCTCTCTGATATATTTGCCTGTGGAGAATAAAATGCTGTTCGGATATGTTGCACGCCATAGCTCTCCAAAAACTTTGCAAACTCAGATGATGTAAATTGCTTTCCATTGTCTGAGTGCACAAACTCGGGCGTTCCAAAAGCATGAAAGACCTGAGGTTCCAAGAATCGAATAATGTTAGTTGACGTTGCTTTCGGCAACGCTTTGAGGAAGGTATACTTGGAGAAGTGGTCAACAGCGATGAAAATAAAAGTATTGCCGCGTTTTGTACGTGGGTAAGGTCCCAACAAATCCACGTACAAACGCTGCATCGGTCGCTCAGAGACGATCTGCTTCGTAATCGGAGGACGAAGACTTCTGTTTGGCGCTTTTGTGGTTTTGCATACCTCACACTGGCTCACGTATGACTTGACCTCCGTGGCCATCTTAGGCCAATAGTATTTCTCTCTAAGTCGAGCATAGGTCTTTGAGAAACCACTATGACAACTAAGCTTGGTCCCGTGGGCCATTTCAATCACTTCGTGAGTCAAAGTGCTTGGTATCCACAGTCGCCACAAAGAATCTTCGCTTTCAAGTTCTTCACTCCTGAATCTAACTCTTTTGTATATATACTTGTCGTATACAACTAGATCTGGGAGTGAAGCTTGATTTTTAACTACACTACTCAACAATATTAAAGGAACAAATTTTTTTTCAATTTTTGTTAGCGTTTTTTGAAGAGCTGTATCTTTGTGACTAGTGGTCGTATTGAGTTGAAATAAAAAGCATTTTACAGCTTTATGTTTTTTGTTTCGAGATTTGTTTGCAAACAAATTTTTTTGAAGTACCGTTATTGCGTTATTGCAAAAAATGAGACGAGACAACTAAATTATTTTTTTTTATTTTTTTTGAATGTCCTCATTTCTCAGGATAATTTTTTTTGAGTCAATTAAATGTCATGATCAGATACCTTGTTTATTCAGCTTCAATTCAGTTTTTTTGTTGTTGTCGTACGATTTTTTTTGACATGGTTTATCTGACTTTGAATGAAAAAAGATACTTTTAGCCTTGATTACCAATATCTCAGCAAATAATGACGTTATAAAAATTTCAAAGACAGTTCTGGAAATTTGAAAAAGCGTTTTACAAGATTTTTTTATGATTTTGTAGAAATTATTTTTTTTTACCGTTCACCGTTAGTTTAAAAAAAGTACTAAAAACTGACGTTTTGTGGTCTTTTCGTAAATCTTTTTTTTTCGTTGCAAATATTGATTGCATGGCTTGCGTTGGTATGCAAATTTATAGACTTTTAAATCATAAATATTCTTGTAAATTTTCAAATTGATTCATCGAACAGTTTTTCCTCACCAAAACTTCAAATTCTTACAAACCAGGTAAAGGAACAAATTGTGTTATTCCTAAACAGTGCGTAGTCGTCATCAAAATGACAAGAAAACTGTAATTCCAGTGAATTTTTTCACAGTTTTGCATTAGTTAGATATTTTTTTGAATTTAAATGAAATAAAAAGTACATTTTTCCAAAAAAAAAAAAAATAATTTCAAAAAATTTTCAAACAAAAAAACTTGATTTTTTTTTCTAAATTTTTTTTTTGGAAAAATGTACTTTTTATTTCATTTCAATTCAAAAAAATATCTAACTTATGCAAAACTGTGAAAAAATCCACTGGAATTACAGTTTTCTTGTCATTTTGATGACGACTACGCACTGTTTAGGAATAACACAATTTGTTCCTTTACCTGGTTTGTAAGACTTTGAAGTTTTGGTGAGGAAAAACTGTTCGATGAATCAATTTGAAAATTTACAAGAATATTTATGATTTAAAAGTCTATAAATTTGCATACCAACGCAAGCCATGCAATCAATATTTGCAACGAAAAAAAAAGATTTACGAAAAGACCACAAAACGTCAGTTTTTAGTACTTTTTTTAAACTAACGGTGAACGGTAAAAAAAAATAATTTCTACAAAATCATAAAAAAATCTTGTAAAACGCTTTTTCAAATTTCCAAAACTGTCTTTGAAATTTTTATAACGTCATTATTTGCTGAGATATTGGTAATCAAGGCTAAAAGTATCTTTTTTCATTCAAAGTCAGATAAACCATGTCAAAAAAAATCGTACGACAACAACAAAAAAACTGAATTGAAGCTGAATAAACAAGGTATCTGATCATGACATTTAATTGACTCAAAAAAAATTATCCAGAGAAATGAGGACATTCAAAAAAAATAAAAAAAAATAATTTAGTTGTCTCGTCTCATTTTTTGCAATAACGCAATAACGGTACTTCAAAAAAATTTGTTTGCAAACAAATCTCGAAACAAAAAACATAAAGCTGTAAAATGCTTTTTATTTCAACTCAATACGACCACTCGTCACAAAGATACAGCTCTTCAAAAAATGCTAACAAAAATTGAAAAAAAATTTGTTCCTTTAATATTGTTGAGTAGTGTATTTCCTCTCTTTTTGATCTGTACTCAGCAGAGTCGAACTCTGGCGAGTCGATATCTACTTCCTCTCCTATCGCTGTGATCGAAATCTCTTCCATATCTCCCCTCGAAAGCGCATCCGGAACAACATTCAACGAACCCTTACGATGTTCGATCTTGAAATGGAAACCTTGAAGCTCCAAACTCCATCTTGCGAGCCGCCCACTCAAATCTTTCAGTGACATAAGCCACTTCAGACTTGAATGGTCAGTAATAACACGAAGAGGCAAGCCTTCGACGTACGCACGAAACTTTCTAATGCTGAGTACTGCTGCCAAGCACTCGAGCTCTGTCACCGTATAATTCTTTTGTGCCTTGTTTAACTTCTTTGACATAAAAGCTATAGGTTTCTCATTGCCATCTGCATCCAACTGGAAGAGAACGCCTCCAACTCCCTCAGACGACGCATCACACTGAATCGTGAATTCCTTTTTAAAGTCTGGCTGAGTCAAAACTGGAGCGGAAGTTAACGCTTCTTTCAATTTTTCGAATGCTTCCTTGGCTGCAGATGTCAATTCAAAAGTCCTTTGCTTTTTAAGGCAATCGGTTAATGGAGCTGCGAGGTCAGCATAGTTCTTGATAAAACGCCTGTACCAACCCGTCATACCAATAAATCTCCTCACCTGTCTCGCCGATTTAGGAAGAGGAAAGTTTACCATCGCGTCTACCTTTTCAGGATTAGTTTTTAGCGTTCCCTGACCGACAATGTAACCAAGAAACTTTATCTCACGCATGCAGAACTTAGACTTATTGAGGTTGATGGTTAAATTCGCTTTCCGAAGACAGGCTGCCACATCCGCCAATACTTGGATATGAGTTCCGAAATCCGCTGTGCATATTAAAAGATCATCTAAATAAACGAAAACATGTTGTCTAAGGCGAGCTGGAATTACTCGGTCCATTAGACGACACATTCTCTGTGCGGCGTTGCATAACCCAAACGGCATCACATTAAAGTGATACAGTGGCCGTCCAGGTACAGCGAATGCCGTTTTTTGTTTTGACTCTTCATCTAACGGTATCTGCCAAAATGCATCTTTAAGGTCTAGCCCCGTTATGAAATGAGTGTCTTCTAATCTACTGATGATACCTTCAATATGTGACAGCGGATATGCATCATTAACCGTTTTGCTGTTAAGCTTACGGCTATCCAAGCACAGGCGAACCTTTCCTCAATAACCCCAAGTCCTAACATGCGATCGAGTTCTTTATAAACCTCCTCTTGCTTCACCGGCGAAAGTGGATAATGCCTGGATTTTATTGGTACGGCGTCACCTGTCTCGATTGTGTGGGTTTCGACGTGCGTTCTACCAAGACCTAGCTCAGCAAAGTTCGGAAAAAGCCGCTTTACCGAGTCTAACTTGATTCGTTGAATCGTCGTCAGATCGATAAAAGCCGCTTCCTCAGCAACTTCGCGACTTTCCTCAAACATGTTATTACTGTCGATCTGGCTCACTTGTGGGGTCAGGTGAAATTCGTTCCAGAAATTCATGCCAAGATAAACCTTTTGCGTCAAGTTAGGAATTACATAGAACGTAATGGTCTTCGTTATACCATCAAGAGTTGTTGGAATTTTACAATACCCAACGATATCGTGGGATTTCCCGTCAGCCGTTCTTACAACATTCTTGTATGGTAACATTTGAATTCCATTTCGTTCTATGAATTCAAAACAAGAGTCTCCCAAAACAGAGATAGATGCGCCACTGTCCAATAGGCCTGAAACAAGCTCATCTTTCAGCTTTAACTGTGCATACATTCTACCATCTGTTTTGGAAGTCAAGATTGTCTCGACTATGTGTCTCTGAAAGTCCTTTCGCTTCCTATACCTTTCCCTACACTTTTGGATCTGGGCACTTACAATTGGTTTGCCAACAATTTCGGAGCGTTTCCTGTAGTAATTGAGCTTCCTCTCATGAAGAGATTTCAACCCAAAAACTTTAACAGGATGGCTCTCCGAAATTGGAATCTCTCGTTGAAGAATTCTGAAAGGCACATCCGACTCAGAAACCTTGTTAGCTTGATCCTCCTCTGACATATCAATTGACTTCTGTTCAACCACCCCAACACCAACTAGATCACTCCCCCTATCAATTCCGTCTCCTATTGCTGCTTTCTCTGATCGGGGTGGTTCTTTTGGAAACGACTCTCCCCGACTGTCCTGTCGTTCCCTTGGCGATTTCCCTGGTGTTTTTGACATTCTGGGGTACTCACGCCTTTTTCACCACGGAGAAAACAGAATAGTTTCCTTTCGTGCGACGGACATTGGTAGAAAGAATGACCTAGTTTATCACAGTTCCAGCAAACCATTGACGAACTTGACTGCCGAGAGTTGGCCCTACTGAATGCAGCAACCTCATCATGCAAGGGATCTATTTCTGGATCTTCTTCCAAATTTACCTCACTAACGGTCTTATGGAAAGCTGTTCTCCTGGCTAAAAAAGTTTCAGCTTCTCTAGCCTTGTTCCGGAGATGTTCTAAGCTGGTAATCTCCGCTGCCAACAACACCTCTCCCAACTTATCTTTGGCGTTGCTTTTGATGATTTGAATGAGTTTTGTCGAATCAAATGGTTCATTTAACCGATTATTTAGATGAACGACAGCTCCATAAAAATCATCAAAAGATTCCTTGAATCCTTGCTTTCGAGTGAGCAGGCGCATGTAGACTTCAACATCATTTTCTTTGCGTCCGAATTCCCTCTTCAAGGAGTTTTTGATCAGTTGCAAGTTCGCGGTTTGGTTTTTGCGCAAAAATGCCCAAAACCAATCATTAACTTTCCCACTGAGCAACAAATGAAAATTTGCGCTGATTTGCTCATCACTGTAACCTGACGAAGCTTGCAACCTATTAACCTTGAATAGGAAATCCGATACGCTGTCGCTACCGTCATATTTAATGTTCCACCTCTCCAACCGGCAACTATTTGGTGCACTTGAAGTACTTTGTGTTGGTGACACCACAGAAGGATCACCTATTACGGTACCCGGAGCTTGAGGTGGAAACATGTCAGTCATAACATTGCCCGCATCATTCGAAAACTGAGGATTATTACTATGCCTCAAATTGGAAAGATTTTGTTCGGAACGGAGATCACCAATACTCTCCAGCTTTCCCATAATTCCTCTCATAAAGAAGTCCATTTGGTCAAAGAAACGAACTTGATTTGCTACCAAAGACTGATCAATCCTGCTAGCCAAAGCCTCGACAGTCGATGCTCTACCAATCCCTTCATGAGATCCCGGATTTCCCGTGGTGTCGTGGACTGGGGGATTATTTTGGCTAAGTAGGTTGTTACCGTCCGTTGGCTCCATAGCCCTAGCTGCAGCATGGTCTACCTCACCCACATCGTGAATTGCCTGAATATCATCGTCCGACATGTCAGAAGAAAGCCTAGCCACCAGGCTATAATAGTGATTTAAAATAACTGATCGATGAAACCTTTCAAAATCCTCCAACGAAACTCCTTCGCTCAGAAGTCTTGGAGTCCGACTAGTGCTATGAGGATTGTCTTGGTTATGGCTCATAACCCAGAAGAAAGGATAACACGAAAAAGATTACCAAGGAAACCACTAAACTAGCTAATTCAAACACCTCAGGATCCAACGACTAAATTCTCTTCCAACTGAATTCCAAAAAATATGAAGAAAAAGGAACACAACCAGAATCAAAAGAATCGAAAAATAATTAGTTGAAAAAATGTTTGATTAGAACCAAATACAATTTAAAATGGTACTGAACAACTTTTGATTTTTTTTTTTTTTCAGAATGAAACAAAATTTAGTAAATATTTTGAAAATAAAAATTAATAAGTAACATAAAACACCTAATATATCCCACTGTCTCAATGACTTTAAAAAAAAAAACAATTAAAGGCTCAAACTAAATTGAACTACAACTTCAAAGGAAAACTACTTTCACATTCGGATTTGGATGAGGATCAACCACTCTGGAAAGAATGAGATAAGAAAATAAAAGATGGCGTAGCGCTGCGAGCCGAGAAAAAAAAAACAAACTACGTTAAAATATCTAACTACTCTAATTTACTTTCTAGGGCGATTTGCAACCAAACATAATCACAAACCGACTCTAGAAATTGAACTATTGTAGATGAAAGGTGCCTATTGAAGACTCAATATGAATCCTCTTAGTCTCTTTCATCATTATTTATATGTATATGATGTCTTCGCGAATCTGGGCATTGATGCCAGCAAATACTGCCAGCTTTATGACTCAGACCACTAAACACCATGTCTTAACAGTTTGGAAAAAACTTCCGTCATCGCAACACAGTACCAAGGTCACGCACCTCGGATACTGGGACTTATGACGGAAAATTCTTTCCTTACTCATAAACAAAATCAAAATTAAAATGAAAATCAAAAGTAAAATCAAAAGAAAATTAATAAAAAAAACAAAAAGTTAAAAGCAATTGAAAAAAAACTATGTAGGTGAAATTGAATCTAAATGAAATTGAAAATGATAAGAAAAAAACTGAAAAAAACTATTGAAACTAAAATGAAATGCAAAAAACAAATAAAATGACCTATAAAAAAAACAAAATTGGCTCGTAAAAAACTCACACTCGCTACTGTACAGTAGCGAGGCCTACACGTTATGGGAGCCATTGTTGCGTGCTCCTTTCTTGCCGTCGGGGTCAGTGCTGGCATGCTTGACCGGCCTCACGCTCGTCGGAGGGTGTTGGTTCTTGAACCCTATCGGAACCGCGCAGACAAAAATCATGCCAGGCTCAACGTCGAGGTGATATGACGTTGCGAGAAACATTTGTCACTACCCACCCTGCCATGGTTACCTATCTCGCCTAAGCAACCCCTTAAGTCGCCATCTTTCATTCCCTCATCCCACCCTTTCCACCATCATCGATCCTCATCCTTTATCCTTCTATAATTAAACACCCATTTTTATATTATGTTTTCATGATCAAACGTTATAAATTATAGTTTTCTTACTTTTTGTTTATGATTAAAACTTTTAAATAAAATTCGAATAGGCACTTATGAGGGAAAACTTTCGCACTATAAGATATGAGTGAGGATTTTGTCTTTGGACATCTCCATCTATGTTCCCCTGTATGTTGCCGGGAAAAGTGCCACCGCCTTTTCAACGGTGACGATTCACAGCCTCACACATATACACTTTTCTCCTACTTTCGCCAATTTGTAGGGGAGTAGTGGCTTATGCATTTTACGAAAAATAAAATTAAACAATTAAAAATGCATTTCGTTACAAAATTCATGAAACTAACCGCGGTGCGTTCTACTGGTACAAACGAAGTTCTGACGTGTATGAAAGCTTATTTCTCCTCTTGCAGTACCCCCAAGGTAATAGCACAGATAATAAACTATACAGTTGTAGCATCTATATGGGAAAAAATGTCTATGAAAACGAAATTCGTGCAAAAAAAGAGCTTTCTCAAAAGTTCAACTTCTTAGAGAAGGGACAACTTTCTAAATTATTTTCTCTACTTCTCTAACACATATGGGAGAGCTATACACAGAAAAAAGGCACAATTTTGTTTTTGTTTTCTTATTTCTCGTATTTCTTCAAGAGCTCTGAGAAAAAATAAAAGGAAAAAAAAACAGTTTGTTTCTCTGTTCTCTCTTTTTAGGAACTATGTGGTCATTGTTTTTGTTTTCATGATCGTTACTATGTGCTACTGACTGCCGCAGGTCAAATTTGCTACTTCGTACTTTAGTCGGCATTTACACCACCCGATTTTTCCTCACACGATCTTTTGTTCATAGGTGAAGGGAGTAGAAAGTGAGGGGTAAGGACCAGATCGTCCGTTCCTGGGAAACTCTCACGATTTTTCCAGTATGTTTGCGTTCTCTTTTATACTTTTCCCAGAGTCTTGTGTGTTCAGCGTTGCCACTAATCGGAGAATTTTCCGAAGCTGATCCAAAAAGAAAATGCAGTAACTAGATTTATTTTTTTTTCGCAGAAGATATGCATTTCCAAATTTGTATTTGTATTTTCGAAGAAGAAATTAATGATACATATATAAGTGATTGAAAATACAAACATAGTTTGCTACACAGCTCATATGCAAGGCACTTAAAGGTTGGGGTTCAGGAGAAAAAACAACAACAATGATGATGAAATTATTTGTGGGTTTAATTTTGTTGAATTAAATTTTTTTTTCGTGAAACCAAAAAGTATTTGATTGCCAGTAGATGTGTTTTACGAAAAAAAAAAATGCAATAGGCAACGCTGGTCCTAATATGCCATCTACCTCTGAATGCAAAATGAAAGAGACAGCAATAAAGTATGAAGAGGACAGGAATAGAAATCTGACTGGAAAAATCGTTTCATATCGTTTCATGTAAACATTTCACACGATTTTGGGAAAAATCGTACTGGAAAAATCGGGTAATGTAAATGCCGACTTATTTACATAGGTACATGCGTTTGGAAGATGGTTTGTTTTACATATACATTATGTACGCTTCATTGTATACATATTTTGCTTCACGCTTCATGAGATTTTATCCGAAAAATATTGAAATTGACTTTTTGAAAATGTTGGGAAAAAAATTAATTTGAAAAAAGAGAAGAGGTTTTTTTGAGTTATATGAATTATTTTTAATAGAGAATATTGATATTGTATATTTACGCACTACTTCTGCAGTAATTTTCTTCTTGATTTGATGGAAGATCGAATAGCTTTTGCCTTGATTCAATTCATTATTCATAAATCTGGGTGATGTTTTGATTGAGGTAAATTCGTAAATTGAATGGGTATGTATAGCCCAGGAAAAATAGGTGCAGAGGTTTAAATAATTAATTCATGAAATACTTAAATCGGTATCGACGCAGAATTACACCCTCTATAACATAGGTATCTATCCAAAATCCCCACATTGGCTTTTTGTGTAGATGCATTTGAAGAGGTGAAAAAGTTGGAAGTCTTTCAAACTGAAATACCTTTATTTTTGCAGCAACTTAATAATATTATTCTACATTTTTAAGGGTAACTTTTATCGCTGAATTTAATGAGACTAAATCCAAATGATCAACTACCTACCCCAAAAAAAAGTTAAGGTCCTTTTTATGTAATGATGATTTTTTTTAAGTACATACAACAGTTAAAAACAATGGTACCTACCCTTGTAAATGGATTTTGGGATAAATATTTCTATAATCAATAGAACCAAGTATCGAAAAATTCCCTAAAAATATCTGAGTTGGCAAGGCGTTTTTTTTAAGGGTAGGGGCAAGCGTAGAATTATTACCATAACACCCACGAAAAAACTCTTACACTCATGACACTTGCCAAAAGAGTTTAATTTTATTTAATTTGAATTAAAAATAGATTCAGCGTTAAAATGTACCCATACAACATGTGATTAAGTTATTGCAAAACAAATATTTCAGTTTGATAGACCTCCAACTTTTTCACCAAATCCATGCAAGTATCTGGAGAAGGGGTCAAAAAAGTCGCAAGAGTTTTAAAAAAGGGTACAAAAAAAGACATTTTTTTAAAAGTCGTCTCATGATCGCATGAGGCTAAAAAAAATGGGTCAAAATGCGACTAATGTCGCACAGCGGCAACCGTGAATAAGTTCGTAATAAATTTATGGTTCCCGTTACTCCTTTGAGAATTCTTGCATATTATTAGATACTGCTCTAAGCCTATAAGTGAAGGTAAATAATGAATTTAATAATAAAATTTAACAAAATTATTAGGTGGAAGCTTAATTTAAAGATATAAAATAATCGATATGGTCCTGCTTACTTATGAACTTATTATATTCATTTATTACCTTTGCTTAAATAGTTTCCAGGGGTTACGAGCGCGGAAGTGGCATTATATTGACCCCACCCTCCCAACCACCATCTTAATCGTTAATAAATTAATTTTATTGTTTGTTTTAGGTCTAAGCATTCATCAAATTTTTAATTTTTCTCTTAGGGTTTCTATTCTTATAATCTTTTTGCTTATCAAAATACCATTTGCAATTTGTCCAGAGCAAAACCACTCTTAGCAAATCAATTATATCAATTTTATGCTCATAACATTTATCAGATAGATTGAACCAGCTTGGAAAGTATCCATTACCATTTGTTTCAGTTATGCATTCTTTTATAATATGTTTTCTTTCACCTTAGATGCAAAAGATGTTTTATGAAAATAGGTTGAAAATATTTGTTCATGAAGGCGGCACACTTGAAAAAAATTTTAGATGGCCATAAAGAAACTGTGTTTTCACTTGAGTTTTCGTTCTCCTTATGTTTAATTAATATTTTTGTTAGTTCAAAATTGTGTTTATCTTTCGACATTTCTTGAACAGAGTTTTCACAAATTTTATTAATTTTCTTTATTGATTTAAAAAGGGAATAGCCTGCAATATATCTAGTGGCGTGGCGAGGTCACTGATTTTTATGTAACACACAAATACAAAATAAAATCAATATTATCGGGGAGAGTACGATAACTTAGGCGCCAAGAAATTATAACGGTTTTTAGTAGAACAGTTCAATACAAGAATTTTTTTCTATGGGAGGGGGGGCTATCTCCCCCCGTTTGGTCAGTAGGGCATTTTCATAAAAAAAGTACTTAAAGAATAAAAAAATTATACAAAAACAACGGTAATACTTACAGGTAAGTTTTGTACTTTTTTTTAAAGCCAATACTCCGTTCTATTTGCTAATTTTTAAATCAAGTGAAATCTATGCATGGTTTTTGAAAAAAATGAATTTTAAACTCAACATTTGCGAGAAAAAAGCATACAAAATAGGTTTAAAGTGTAATTTCTCAAAACTGTAAGATTATATATCACTTTTTTTCTTCTGAAGTTCGTTGCTCTAATTAATTCTTAATCAAAAACTGAAAACTAGATGATTCTATGTCTTCTAGTTTTTGAGAAAATTGAAAATTACTAAAACTACTACTGTACAAAACTCGAATGTTTGCTCGTTTTTTTTATGATCTAAGTGGGTATGCATACTTTGAGCATTTCAACTGCTTTGTATATATTTGCTTAATCCAGATTCTTAAAATGCAAAAGAAACTTTGCATAAACCCAACCTCGCACCTACCCCAAATCCTATAATGTGCCCAAGCAGGGGGGTTGCAGGGGGGCAGCATGCCTCCCCATACATACCTCACTGTTTATACGCCAGCCGTAATACGTAAGCAAGCAAGAACCAAACATCCCATACAAAAGTAGTTATAGTAATTATCGATTTTTTCAAAAACTAGAAGACATAGAATCATCTAGTTTTCAGTTTTTGATTAAGAATTAGTTAGAGCAACGAATTTCAGAAAAAAAAATTATATATAATTTTACAGTTTTAATAAATTACACTTTAAACCTTTTTTGTATGCTTTTTTTCTAGCAAATTTTGAGTTTAAAATTCATTTTTTCAAAAACCATACATAGATTTCACTTAGGTTAGGTTAAGGTGGCTGCCAGGAAAACTGCTGACACACTTAGGCCAGAATAGGCCCATTGTGATACCACATAAAGACTGCGAGGTGATCCTCGCTACTTTGTTGTAAGTATTACCGTTATTTTTTAATATTTTTTTTACATTTTTGGTACTGTTTTTATGAAATTGCCCCTCCCACCCAAACGGGGTGAGATAGACCCCCCCTCCCATAGAAAAAAAAATGCTTGTATTAAACTGTTCTACAAAAAACCGTTATTATTTCTTGGCGCCTAAGTTATCGTACTCTTGCCATATTATCCAATTTAATGTAGGTTATTCAGGACATTATAACATTTTCTTAAATATAATACCTACCTTCCTACCTAGGTCCACGTAGGAATATAGGTACATACCTGTTCTTTACATATCAAATCGAATTAAAATATTTTACTTTTCATTATTTCATTAGTATTTTCAAATTATTTTGTATTTGTTTCCTTTTACGAAACAACAAGTTCAAAATGTTGATATGCATTAGTATTAAAATTTCTTAATATCAGAAACTAGAAAATGATAAATATATGTAAATAAAATTAAAAATGATAGATAGGTACCTAGCTAACTAATCAACAAATGCTCACTCTAACGAATCTAGAATAGAATACCTACAAAAACTAAAAACTACACGCTCATTCAACCAACCAACCAACAACCGAAAAAAAGAATACCTACATTTTTTCTATCACCCACATAAAGAAATTATCCTCCATCAATGCAGAAAAAGAGTTCATAATATAGTGCCCTTTCACACGAGGAAACTGAGTTGCCAGCAACTTTTAGTTCCTGGGTGAGAAGGGCAGGAGGAAAGAGGGGCGAACAGAATCTCCCCGGTCGAGGATTTGAGGAGATTTTTTGACATTTCCTTTCACATCTAGGTTTAGGTGTGTTCAACCAATAGATTTTCAAAGGAAATTTCAAAAATTGCCTGGAGATTTGTTTCCTCGTATGAAAGGTACGAGAGATTTTTAAGGAGATTAAAAGAAAACGTCAAAAAAATCTCCAGCAACTTGTTTCTTCGTGTGAAAGGGGACATACTTTTTATTAACTGTCACCAGCCTCAGACGACCTTAACAACAACAAAAATCGTATATAGCTACAACACAACAAAAAAAAACATCATTGCATTGTCTTTCGTCTTCCTCTCGATCATTGCTGACTGCATAGAATAGAAATACTAAACAGAAAAACAAGTTTTTATTCAATATTTTCCCCATTTATATATTCTGTCTGAGTAACAAAGAAAGAGAGAAACATTTATGAGCGGGAACGCAAGATAGAACTTTTTGCAAAAGACAAACAGCTTTCTTTATGAGCTTTACTATCGACAGGCAAAGAGCTTTCTTGCCTGTTGATCGTCTGCCTGGTGTAAACAAAAATTGGGACATTTTTTTCTATGGGGATGCTTCATCTGTATAGTTTGTTATCTGTGGTAATAGTATCGGATCGAGTAAGTGCTTTTACATCAGTGAGTTTTGTAGAATTCCTAAAAGATAATAATGTAAATCACGTTCAAATTGCTGCAGCTTCACCTCAAGCTAACGGGCAGGTGGAGCATGTAAATAGTTTAGCTCCTATGCTTGCTAAAACCATCAATGGTGGCATGGAATTTACATTAGATAAAATTTTACTTCAAATTGAATTCGCTATAATAATACTTTTAAAAAAGTACCGGCACATGTGCAAGTGAATTACTTTTTGGAGTAATGCAAAGAGGAGAGGTAATAGATAAGTTGAGGGAAAAATTGGAAGAGATTAATGAGAACGATAAAAATAGAGATTTAACAGAAATAAGAAGGAAGACATCCGAAAGAATTGTGAAAGTTTTGTCAAACAATAGGAATTTAATTAAAGACGTAGGAGGATTTCAATTGAGTCAGATACCTTATACAGCAAGTCAGGACGCCGAATTGAAGCCACATAATGTAAATTATATAAAGAGAATATCAAAAAAAATGTGTGAGTACGGGGACTCGCGTGGAAGATGTGTAAACATTCGTTTTTACCTGAAGGTAAGGGATCGGGTCATTACCACATATGGCAAAAATTAGGAATGTGTAATACAAGCGCTAAAACAAAATGGTTCCACGACCCAAATTATAATGAATTTACCCATTAAAAAACTCCTCCGCAAATAAACCATCACAAATTAAGCTACTTCAATTAACTTTATGACGTCACAAAGTTGTTCCTGGATTCAAAGTTAAAGTGTCAAAAAGTAATTTAGTACATTTTTCCAACTCATCTCTTTGATACTGAGTTGAAATGGTTAATCCGCAAAAGCAGCTGAAATCACGATGTTTTCATTTTGAGTTATCTTTTGTTTGCTTCTGGATCGTTCGGTTTGGAATTGATCTAATTTTTGTAATATGCAATTAGCTTAATTTTATTATCCCCCAGATATGATCCGGATTAGATTATCATAATAAAACAAACAGGGTGCCAGTGCGACAAGAGTGTTATATACCTATCCGATCCCCGTTTATCCTTTTGTTTCTGTATTTTCTCTCTACTCTATTATGGAAAGTATGGTCTTTTGGGTGGACACATATTTATATCTCTCGTTTCGTAGACTAAGTTTCTTTAAATTTTCATTGATTTTTTATTAAAAAAATAAATAAAAGTACAATTAAAGTGTAGCCTGGCCAATTCTTAGCCGGGAATTTCCTACTATGAGTGTGTAAACTGCTATAAATCTGAGCTAAATTATAATATAATTGAAAAAAAAGAAAATCTCAATAAAAATTTACTTACTACTTACTCTCTACTCTATTCTCTATTTTCTCCCTGTCTTCAACACAAAAAGCCATCTACCTGTGAGAGAAAAAACTAATTTTTGCAAAAAAGTACAAGGGGTGTATGGTCAGAATTAATTTGCAAATCGAAATCCAAAAGCAAGGTCGGATTTTGTGTTGTTTTTGTAAAACATGTATGCATATACAATCCAGATCAGATCTGGGGGAAAATATAAAGCTAATATATTTTTATTTTTATTGATTCTACCGTCGATAGTGAGTTTGGAAATTTTGTCTAGGTTTTGCGACATTTTTTATTTGATTTGATCGACTTGTAGTAAAGAAATTTGTGCTAGTAATGAATGATAAAAAAAATTGAAAATATTTTTGCTTAAATATTCAATTTTGTGCTAGAATGAAGTTAAATGAAATTTAATTTCAAAAATTTATGAATTTTCGAAGTGCTGATAAAAGTTCTTTTCAATAAATCTAATGAAATCACAATTTGTTCTTGATTTTGAATTCCAAATCTATTTCGACTTTTCTTCACCCAATTTGTTTGACAGATCAGCCATATTTTTACCTTTGGTCGTTCCTAAATGAAAAGTAACTCAAAGTAACTTTTTTTAAATATGACATTACAGCACTTCTTTTTGACACATTAACCACAGTCTACTAGAGAAACATAAGAGAATGCACCACTTGGCAAATCAGGACGAGCACTCTGAGAGAAATTATCTACTGTGGAGTCGGGGTGTAAGTAATTCACTCCACTTAGCAAATACCCAAACCATTAGGTATCAAACGATAACTACCTTGCCTATTCGGGTTAACAGAGTTCTACTTACCTACAACAAACAAAATGGTTCAAAACGGAACTGTGAGCCCATATCCGTTGCAGCCGATTTTCAATTTTACCCATACCGAGCGCTAAGATGTTTACACATCAAAAAAATTAATTTTAAGAGCTGCCGGTGGGAGGGGCCATATTATTTGTAAATGTATTTGTATTGAGACTATTCATCACACTTGACGTGTGGCGAGTACACTCATAAGTATTTAGTTTTAGTCGATGGGTGTTTAGATGGATGGGTGTTGGATCCCTTACGAATCGGTCGCAAATAAAGAATCACCAAACGAATAACCAAAGACTTTTAATTTACACAAACGATCGGAAAATAAAACATCCTTACAGAAGATGGGTTTTCGCCATTAAGCCTTCCAAATGGTTTCGGTTTTCAATTTCTAAATTGTGTATTCTTAAGCTATCCGTTGCTGAAACCCAAACGCTTTTGCAACGTCTTGATATTTGCACTCAAAGTATTTTGTATGCAGTTTCAAAGCAATCCGTTTTATGCGAATATCTAACGAACCGAGCTTTCAAAATTTGTTGCGGTTTTCAGTGCTGAATAAGAATTAACACACCTTTTCAACACCTTTTTCATGGATTTCAAAAGAATTCCCTCCGCAGCTCATTCTGTAAGGGTGGTGTATATTTATTTATTTATTTATCCTTAATTTTATATTAAAAATCTGTTGATGTATCAAATAGTAGATTGAACAATAAATACTAAATACTAATTAAGTTTAAGAAACTTTAACTATAATTAAGATGTACATATATACATATCTAATAGGTGTTAATAATAAAGATATGTTTCAATAAAAATATAATGTATGTACTGTTTTCAAAAAAAAAAAAACACACGGGATAAGCTAGCTGTGGCCTGATTTGTTTGAGGGGCTTCCTTTTTTGTTTGTTTAGGATATTTATAAAAATTCGTCTCCTAAAGTTCAAATAAATCCATGATACGACACTGCATTCGACGATCGTCAGCCAAAAATAGTCTAACACTACGTTTTCCAAAAACTTCAAATTAATATTTTTCTTATCTTCTGGAAAAAAAGCTTTTTCAGCCACTTAAGCCGGAAGATAGGCTATTTAGCGGAGAATATCACTATCCGCGGCGATAAATTATTTTCTTTAAGGAAGTCAATAATCGTCAAATCGCAATCGTCAAAACGATAGAACTTAGACGATAGCTAAAGAGGTATCGTCTTGCAATTATTTGAGTGTTTTAAGGGCTATAAATGCTTTTCCGTTAATTTTTAAACATTTCTTAAACATTAATTTTTAAACTGGAAATCCTAGAGGTTGAGAGGAGAGGTTATGGCAACCGTTAGAAACCCGCACCGTGATAAAAGGCTTTGTCTTGCTGCAAAGTCGGATATTTTTTGTATCTTCATATTCGTATTCAACACTGCCGCTTGTAGGATAAGAACGTATTTTTAAGTGGACGATTGATCAGCTGCTTTCAGGACTTGTGGTATATTGTTGCGTACCGTAAAGAATCAATTTATCCACAAATACAAACTTTAATAATTGAGTCTGAAGGAAATTTGAAAAGAAATTCTTGAACTTTTAACTTTGAATAATACAAACTTTAGCTGATGATATTGCAATTAAATTTTTAAAATAACGTCTTTGTATATAAAATCTATAGTACTATCATGGGTGACGAACGACTGGCACGAACCAAGTGACGGCTTATGAAATTACTGGTGCTGAGCCTAACTAAGTGTGTACAGCTGAATTGTAAACTTAAGAATATGGCAAATGAAGAATAAAGTGTAATAATAAAATAATGAGAGAGCTGTATACTTTTTTATAAGAGTTGGAGGGAGGCAAGAAATCAAGCAATTTTGTTTTTTTCAAAGGTATTGGTTTTGTCAATGAATAATAGGTTAAGAGTTGGGTGCGTATGCGTATTTGGCTCTGATGTGAGCTGAAATGAAAGTATGATTGTTTTTCTTTGTATCGTTGGGAAAGAAAAAAATTGTATTTGGAAACAAACAACAAAATATATGCTTGCAAGTTATATTGTAAGATTGTATTTGTAACCATGGTTACTTTAAATTTTTTTATTTGTTTATTTTACTTTTCTTTCGTGTTTTGTTTTTTTCATATTTCAGTCGTAAAAATGCTTTGGTGGGGGAAGGTTGCTGCTGTTAGGTGTAATTTTCGTTGTCATTTAGTGTGTATATTTTTGGGTTGTTTTGTTTACTTTCGTTTTTTGTTATTTTTGTTGGTTGTTGTTGGAATATGGTAAGCACGTAAGTGGTTGTCATTGACGGCTGCTGTTGCTTATGCTCGGCTGCTGCTGCTACCGCTCAGCATACGATCGGAATATTTTTGTGCTGGGGTGGGTAAAAAAACGAATTTTTGTTTGGGGTGGTTGGTTGCAGGGTTGTCAGATTGGGCTATTTATCATAAATTGGGCTATCTTTTCCTTAATTTGCGACAAGAATATGAAAAAAGTAGCCCAATTTCATATTATTTCTATAACTTTTAAGAAAATTCGTTACATAAGTTCAACGATATAGTATAGTTCGTCCAGATTTTAAGGATTTGTCCCTGGAAATTATTCCAAAAAACAAGAAAAAAACGTGGAATGTATAAGTAATCCTATATTTTTAAGATGAGATTGGGCTTGTTTTTGGGCTAGATTTTGGGTAGCGATTTGGGCTAAGTGAATTCTGAAATTGGGCTACACAAGTGCTTCTTGAGCTGGCAACCCTGGTTGGTTGCTTTATGCGCGAAACAGATTAACTCAGCACCAGCACCAGCACCGTCAACAGAGAACAGCATGCTGGCCAGCAAATATTTTTCAAACACAATCCCACCAGCACCGTCATTTCATGTGATTGACATTCCACAGAGAAGCGAAAAAAAAACAAAAACAACAAGTTCCATGACCAAGGTATTTTATTTTTTGCAGTGTGGTTCCCCTGATTATAGTTGCGGAAAAGTTGTCAGCAATGCACCAGCAACAGCAAATTTAGGACTTTGGCCTAACGACGCTGCACAGTGGATCGCCTCCACATAATTAGACGTAAAAAAATCAATGACATAAATTGCAAAAAATTCAATTTCTTATCTATAACGGATAACTGTTAAGTCTGAAAACAATTTTTTTTTCTTGTTTTAACCAGTTTAGTATAGAATAAATGATCTTCAAAAGTGAAGGTGAAAAGTCTTTTTTTGATCTGGTGCGTTGAGGTTATTTAGACAAATAATTATTAAAATTACAATTTTAATTGAAATTGAAAAAAAAAAATGGCAGATGTTTGTGAAGGTATGTGCTTTTATAAATCTGTGTTGAAATTGTCTTAATGTTTGTTTGTTGATTTTGAAAAAATGTGTCATTGAAATAGCAAAAAACATGTTTTTTCCGTATTTGTTTTGGAAAATCTAAATATGTGCTTAAGGTTGCTTTAAAAATAAATTAAGTGTTTTGGATAGCTGTGAACGTCTTCTTTCAAGAAATATATGTCATATACCTCGCAAAGATTTGCAAAGCCCTTTTTTTGCCCACTTTTCAGGAAAAGATTTCTGCGTTCCAAGGAAGGAATTTTTCGAAGTTTGGTGTTCGAATTCCAAATTGACTCGAACAAAAATACTTTTGGAGTATATTTCGAGCAAGTTTAACACATCAAAACGAAATAACTGTTTAAATACTGCTAGGCTAAAGAGAATTATCAGTTCAAAATCAGCCAATTTTGAGTTGAAATGGAAGTCGGCTGGAAATCGATGAGACCGGTTTATTCTAAAATATAAAAATTGGCTAGAGGAGTTAGAAATTTTTAAAGACATAAAAAATACAATAGAGACTGAAAATTACAACCCTAACGAAGATTCAACCAGGCATTTAACGTCTGGAAGGCCAAAAAAAAGTTTTGAGCCTTGCGGAGAGTAATCAAAGAGAAAATTTATCACTTTTTCATTCATTAGTGACGCCAAAAAAACAGGTGCTTCTATGAAATTATTGGCCATCTCATAAATGGCCTGGCCGACTTTGTACAAAGTTCTTAAAAACCATCTGCAACACTACCCGAACATTTCCTCAAAACTTGGTGTCAAACACTCCACTGGTACAAAAGTAGTGATTCATCAATGGATTTGCTTTCCATATTCATAGATAGATTTAGATGGAAACAGATATTTTCCGAAAATATTAGAATTTTTCACGTCTAAATGTATGGAGTCGATCCACTGTGCGCTGTTGACGTTGCTGGTGCTGGTCCAATCTGTGCTGAACGATTGAAAGACATTGGTCTTAAAACAATGGCCGCCGCTGTTGCTGGTGCTGTTGCTGGTGCTGGTTCAATCTGTTTCACGCTTTAGGTCAGTTTTCGTTTGGATGTTCTTAGCATTGCTTTTGCAGCACTTTTCCAGTTTGACACAGTTGGAATGAAAAAGGAGTGCAAAATAACAGCCCTGAACAATCAGTGAAATTTGAAACATCTATCGATAATTAAACAATACCTATAAGGGGAGATTACGATAACTCGGGCGACAAAGTTTATTGACAGATTTGTATAGAACAGTTATTTACAAGCATTTTTTACTATTAAAGAGGGGGTCTATCTCACCCCATTTGGACGGGAGGTGCAATTTTCTAAAAAAACACTTAAGATGAAAAAAAAAATATATAGAAATAATGGTAATACTTACAATTAAGAATTATACATTTTTTTAAATCTAAAAGTCTTTTCTATCATCTTGATTTTAAATAAAGTGATTTCCATGAAAACTAATTTGAAACTAAAAATTTCAGAACAAAAAATGACAAGAAACAAGCTTATAGTGTCTTTATTCCAAATTTTGAGACTACATACTAGTTTTTTTTAAAACTATTTTTTTGCTTTTATTAGTTTTTAATCGAATACTGAAGGCTAGATGGTTATCTATAGATATTTTTAGGGACTCTGGACTCTTGCTTCTATTGACTATTGAAACATTTATTCAAAGTTCCACAGTCATCCCATTATTTTAAAAGGGTTTTCGGTAATATTTCGGATTTTGAGGGACTTTGGATATGCCATAAGGGGTGCAATTCTGCGTCGATACCAATTTTAATATTTCATGAATTAATTATTTCAAGGCTCCCCATACGATTTGAGTTCTTTTTTTCTGGTCTACAAACAGTTTTTTTTTTAAGAAAAAGCTAAAAACATATTATTCAACAATGTTCTTGTCTCTAATATCTCGAAAGCAAACCAATCTTTGGTATTCACTTGATTGCATATTGAACACCAGAAAAATAAAAATGAATACAAAAAACTACATACTACCAGTGTGGGTCGAGCCCAGCCTCTTTTTAACTTGCGATATAGATACTATAGGGTAAGTTTTGGATTCGTGCAAACGAAAATTTTGAGACAACAATCAAACATGACATTACGATGATAGAGAACACGAAAAAAGGGGGGCACAATTCTGTCTGCCTGTCTGTCTGTCTGTCTGTTTGTACCTGGATCTACAGCCTAAACAAATGATGCGATTTGCTTCAAATTTTGAACTTAAGGTTTTCTTGTAACTCTCCAGAGGGGAAATTAAAATTTTCGTTGGCTCTAAAAATAAAGGTAGGTAATTGCCATACAACCTTTGAGGAAAAACTTTTTGAATAAAAAAAAATCATTTTTGGATTTTTAAAAAAAATATTAAATTTATTTTTTGAAAAAAACAATATTTCAAAAACGGGTTGATGAATTTCTTGTCATTTTGATAACGACTACGCATTGTTTAGGAACAACACAATTTGTTCCTTTAACTGGTTTGTAAGACTTTGAAAATTTGGTGTGGAAAAACGGTTCCATGAATCTATTTGAATATTTACAGGAATATTGATGATTTAAAAGTCTAAAATTATGCATACCAACGCAAGCCATGCAATCAATATTTGCAAGGAAACAAAAGATTTACGAAAAGACCATAAAAAGTCATTGTTTAGTACTTTTTTGAACTAACGGTGAAGGGTCAAAAAAAATAATAAAATGGTAATAGTACTTATATCTTTCTAGAATATTTGTCTCACAAAAGTGTTGAGTTTCAAAACCAGAAAACCAAATTTGTATTTTAATTTTTCTAATAAATAGCTCCAATGATTTCAAGTTTTTTGTTGGTATAAAATTAATATTTTCGTATTTATGTACATAGATGACATTCGTTTTTCTTAAATCAATTTCATGCTTTCGAACATTGTTCTCTTATGTATTTCATCTAGTTTTTATGCACACAATTTCAAAAATTCTAAGCCTCTTAAAATGTTAGTAGCTAGGAAGATATGCAGGTATGTAGGTGCATTAGGGTGGTCGTAAGAAAAAGATCAAGTTGTATGGGCCTAAACCGATTCTAAAAGAAAAAAAAATATTCCCTGATTTTTTCAGATTTTTACTATCATCCCTTTAGTCGCTGTAGGGGTTAATATAATGGCATATTTTTTGTGCATACAGCATACTAGGTGATTCGCGTAAAATCTGCCAAGGGCATGTACTTAGGTTAAAAATAAACAAGAAAAAAAGTATATTTAACCGGCTTGGACAGGCGGCAATTTTATAAAAAAAATACTTAAAATGGAAAAACATACATAATGTATATTAAAAAACAACTTTTTCACAATTTTAAGTTTGAAAACAATTTTTGTCGAAGCTGTTTACGAAAAGAACTTTATTTAAAAATAAACCATGAGAATGGACTTCTGGTTTTCCAAAAAGCTACAAAACAATACTGTAAGTGGTTGTTTGTTAATAGATATACTTTTTCCATTCTCAGTACCTAGGTACCTAACTATTTTTTTTTTTATAAGACTGCCCCTTCTGTCCAAGCGGGGGGAAATAAAACCCCCTCCCGTAGGATTTTTTTTCTTGTCTACTTTTAACCAATAGTGAGTGTCATAAGTGATTAAACACAAATTATTTCTGGAGTTACATGAAATTTAAACAAACAAATACATAAATAAAAATTGCATCCCAATAGTTAAAAAAAAAGTTTTATTCAATAGCAAAAGATCAAAACAAAACTATTCATAATAAAACTACCTAAATGCATTTTTTCCTAACAAAAACTTAATATACTCTTCATTTTACGCGATGATGGTTTAAATTCCATGAATCGTTATCGTAAGACTTATCATAATGTTATAATACAATTTAGAAAAACTGATAAAATTCCTACTACCTACATAAGGTAAATACCAAAAATTAAAATATCGCAACATGTCCTTAAATAATTCCTTCATAGATGTGGTGAAAAGTTGCAACATTGCTACAAAGATTAAAAATTTCAAGTCAAATACCCAAGATTTGAAAAACAAAATTAAAATAATAAACGAAAATATAATCTACATGCCTACCTACATTATGTATGTACGTATAAATCTATAAATAAACATATAACTTATACCTCAAGCTCACATACAAACACAATCGAGTAATAGAAAGCAATTTGTTTTATTTGTATTTCCTTTCATTTATTCTTGTCGTTAGTATGGCACAAGCAACTGATTCATTTGTCTCCCTTGCTCCCCTTATTGTTGCGAGAATCAATGTAGATAATATAACCCTCTCTTACGACTTTTTCATTCTGCTTTTACATTTTTCTTCTATTTCAACTCTCAAATATCAAATACATTTCCATATTAGCGCCGCCTGGTGAAGGCTTATGCAAATAAAAAAAATTGGCTGATGATAGTACTATAGATTTTATATACAAAGATAACGTGACACTTCAAATAAAACGATAGGATTCAAATTCATTTCATTCATAAAAAAAACGATAGACGAGACGATACTGATTGAGTTACGTGAAGCAAATTATAGACGATAAAGACGTTAAAGATAATCGTTTTGACGATTATCGTTTTAAAAATTACGGAACCCCCCTGATAAACTTCTATCTTCCCCTCCTGACCTCCTGTTTAAATACAAAAAACCAATGCTGGGATTTTGGGGGACCTTAGATATAGCTTAAATTAGTAGATTAATTTTTGCTAGGTTACGCTCAAGAATAGTAAAAACGGCATATAAGCAACAAATTAAACTATATTATTTTATGGAACGGATTAAAAACTGTTCTGTGTAAAATAAATACATATACATAACATATGAACCTAGACTCAAATTTTAGAAATGGTTAAGCTTTATCAGCTCATAGCACTGTCGAAGTAGAAGGATACGAAAATAATATACAGCGTTGCAATGTGAAGCTGCAGATGTAGCAAGATATATGGCGTAGCCTTAGAAAAGGAAATATTCCATTCTATGCTTAAGGCGTAGCAGAAGTTAAAAAAAACTCAACTTTTGAAACAAGCTGCATCTATTCTTTTCAATGTGCTCAAGGGATACATTTGAAAGTTATAAATCACTCTTCTGCTAATCACCACAAATCGATTGACGAACTCTTTCAACCAACGATAATAATGTACTGTGTAACTATTTTTACATAAGGGCTGTTCCTTTACTTTGAATTTCTGTGATTTTCTGTGCATTTCTGCGCATTTCAGTCCAAAGTAGTGTCAAAGTTCATATAAAAAAAATATTTTGACACAAGTTTGGACTAAAAATCACAGAAACCCGAAGTAAAGGATCAGACCCATAATTTCTTTTGACGAGAAAGGCCTCGATTCTAGATTGTTATTGGACATGCCAATTCGAATCAAGATTGTTTTTTACGAGCCAGAATTAGTTCCAACAAATTTGATGAGTATATTTAGCCTGCAAATGAAACAAGGATTTTCACTTATTCCTCAGAAAAAAGTGTTGATATGATGAATGTAGGTATGTACATTATAATGTAAGTAAAAGCAATAGTAGAGTTGCCTAATTTCGGCCCTCTCCAGTAGTCGGCCACCTAACAAAAAAAGCGTCGTTATTAGTGAAATTGTAGTGATACTCCTCTAGTTACAGCTTTCAAAGGGTCTGTCATCTCTCTCTTACTAGTTTTAACATTTTTCGTCCTGTTATACAAGTATAAAAGGTCAGTTTTCAAGTCATTAGTTGTGCGATCTCGTCGGGACACGGTTGTGCTAAGTTTTTGTTGTGAAAAGCGTTAGTGGGACATCGTTCCAAGTTAAGTGTTTGCTTTGCAATATTCGAAGGTAAGTGTTTTTTATGCATTTCTATTTGTTTATTGCCTTATATTTTAATTTCTTACGTTTTTTAAGGGGGCCGGTAATAGGACACACAAAAAACCGCTGTTGCCTTTTTTCGGCCACCCCGGCCGGAGATAGGAAACATCATTATTTTTTATTTTTTTTAGAAAAAAGTGCAAAATGAATGACTGGGTTGTCATAAGGCTCTCTGAGCAAATAAAATTATAGCTTACAGTAAAGTTCCAGTATTCGGCCACCTGTTTTCATTATAAAAACAAGAGGGCCGAATACTGGAAACTTGTCTCCTTATTTCGGCCCCTTTAAAACACAAAGAAAAACAACACAATTTTATTATATTTAATTATTTTAATTATTCCTTCTTCGTGACCTTAAGCCCACTTAGATTTTAAACTTTAATTATTTTTGTATGTTAAAATATTATAAAAATACTCAGGTCCGCAAGTAAATAATAAAAATGAAATCGGCAACTAAAGAAAGGCATACAGCCAAATACACCGAAAAAGATTTAACGGACGCACTTTTTGAAATTCGAGAAAACAAAATGCCTATAAGAGAAGCTGTTAGGAGGTTTTCTATTCCGAGAAGCACTCTCCAGGATCGTGTTCACGGGAGAGCGTTGGACAAGCCCGGCAAAAAAGGTCCATGTTCTATCCTTTCATTTGAAGAAGAGAGTAAACTTTTGAATTGGCTTATCACTCTGGCTAAGTGTGGTTTTCCAAAAAGATCGGAAGATCTTCTTACTACAGTTCAAAAAATTCTAAACGATGATGGTCGAAAAACTCCGTTTAAAGATAATAAGCCAGGAAAAAAGTGGTATTATACGTTCTTAAAGCGACATCCTTCGTTGAGTATTCGTAGCCCTGAAAGTATTTCAAAATCTCGGGCTGTAATAACTGAGCAGAGTATTCGAAAGTGGTTTCGAGACCTTCAAGATTATTTAAAATCAGAAAACGCGGAAGATATCCTTGAAGACCCAACACGAATTTTAAACAGCGATGAAACTGGATTTAGCCTGGCTCCAAAAACGGGAAACGTTCTTGCCCCAAAGGGTTATAAAAACGTTTACATAAAAAAACATCTAACCGAAAGAAAAATGTTCCAAAATGCCCAGCTTGTGATGAAGACGTCCTTACAGACGTTGAAGACGAAGGGATGAAAAACATTGGCTGTGATAAATGTGATTCATGGTTTCATTTAAAATGTACCCCTTTTTCAACTTTGTCTTTTGAAGACGCTGAAAAAGAGGATTTTATTTGTTCCTCTTGTGATTTTTGTTAACTTATTACGTTCCTTACTATCTATTTATGTATTTAATATTATTTTTGTTTTATTATAGTTGTGTTTGTTGTACCAGTTTTAAGTTTTTTTAATGTTATTTGAAGAAACTGTATTTATTTTTGTATGTTTTGTTTTTTAATTTTAAGTAGGTAACAAGTTAGGTACAAACCCATTTAATATTATTTTTTGTAGAAGTAAGGTTTTGTTTTTTGTTTCCGTTTGGAGTCATATGAATTTTATATGAGGAAACTATTCTTTATGTTGAACACTTATTTTTATAATATACTAATTAATAACGAAAATAATGTTGTTTTTGTTATAATGAATAAAAATAAGAAAGTTGCATACGTAAGTAATTATATTATTTGAGGGGGCTGAGTATAGGAAACAAGGTGGCCGGAATTAGGCCCCCAGGGGCCGAAAACTGGAAAATATGAGTTTTTTCATAAAAACAATAAAAAATATTGTTTAACGTTAAAATATTATTGTTTAATGTTTTTATATCTCTTAAAAAATATCTAATGAACTACTTGGTGCATAAAACAAAATAAAAAAGTTAACAAATCAGGCTGAATGACAAGATTTGTAAGAAAATTTCCTTAAGAGGCCGGCTACTGGCAACTCTACCCTATCTGTTTGGGCCCAATATCCGACGAAAATTGTTTTTGTTTTGAAAATTTCACCAAAGAAATTTAATCGATTTTGTAGAGCCCCAAAATAAATTTACCTGCTTTAATTGAAAATTCGGATGAAGATCGATTCCACCAAAGACTTTTTTCACGTTTTACAAATATGTAATGGTTATCGGTTTGATAAACTTCCATATTTAATTAAATAATAAACATTAAACAAAGAAAATGACAACACAACACACAATTAAGAAAACCTTTATATACCTGAACCCACAGTACACAAAGGGCGCATTCACCTCAAAAACTGAAAATTCAGATATGAACATTCAGAAATTTCTTGCGTTCAAGGATTCAGATATTTGAATTTTTGAGGTTTCTGATTGGTCCGCTGTCATAAAAATTCTGAAAATTCCGATGACTTTAAGTTATGTTTGTTTACGTCTTTCAGATAAAAACCTTGTTCCTTGGTTACTCCCAAACAGTTTCAGACCGCCAGTGGAACGTTCTTTTTCTAACCAAAGTTATACTATGTTCCCACCAAAGCGAAATCTGGGTTTTCAGCTGAAAACTTTCGAGATTTCAAATTAGTGTTCACACTGCCAAAACCAAGATTTCGTCTCATATAAACACAAACTACTACCTTTGTGTTCCTATGTGTTTGTATTTCTCTGCACCCAAATGTCAAATACAATTAGGCCTATTCTGCCACATCTGTTATTCTGCTATGAATTTTCTGTTATGAATCATAAAAGATTTTCAGCATAAAAGATCTTTTATGATTCCTATTCAGGGGTTCGAACTTTTATAAAACTCTGTTATGAAACTTCGAAAACGAAATCAGTTAACGAACAGACCCACAATCTTTTGTCATAATCAGCTGTTCTGTTATTTCGTTGAAAAAGAAAATGGGCAAACATATTTTCATTTGTTTTTTCTGTGTTGCAGCTTAAAAGGGACTTTTCGTAATACCGTAGAGCGTAGAGATCAAGAGATTAGGAGAAACCCCCAACAGACCAGGAGATAAGGTTGGAGGATGCAGCCATTGGAGTGGATCCAATTTCTTTGATGGAATACAACTCCCAGAAACGTTCTTAAATGAGAATTCTGAGCAGTATAAAGTGTTTTTTTTTCAGTTTGTAGTTGTAAATAAATAGATAAAACATAGATACATTTTTAATTAAGTTGTTTTTGAGTGAGGGTTTGGGCTGCCGTGATGACGATCGTCGTTTCTTGGCTCTTCCACTTTGTCATGCTGATCTTCTGCAAATAGTTGCAAGGACTCTATTCTTTTCGTTAGGTGATTTGAACGGCGCGCCGTTTTCGTGTAATAGCTAAACACACTGGGGCTGTTAGGGAAATTCAACAGGCTCCTCTTAGCCAATGGAGCTTGTTGATCTATTGCAGCGAACTTTCCTGTGTCCCGCGCTTTCTTCTGCAAAGATATTTTATTTTAATTTGCTAATTTGTTGATAAAACTATTTTTTAATATAATTTTCTTACATTTGTCTCCTTTTAAGAACATTTCGTTGACGAAATATCCATTTTTAATTGATATAACTGTGTTCTCATTGAAATCTTTTATGATAAAAGTCACAAAAGTTTGTCTTTTATTCTTTTATGATTTATAGCAGATTTAATAACAGATTTTGGCGTGCTGAATACCAAAAATGCGATTTGTAAAAGATTCTGTTATGAGTTCGAAAGTTTGGCAGTTCATAACAGATTTCTTAGCAGATTTAATAACAGATTTAGCATGCCGAATACCAAAATTATAATTCATAAAAGATATTTTGACAGCTTAAACTTTTGTATGGAAATTCATAGCAGAATAACAGAATAGCAGAATAAAAGATCACGCCGAATAGGCTCAAATATCATACTCTCTCTTTTTGCCTGCTTGGCGTTGGAGTGAAAGATCACAATTTGTATCAAAAAGCTTTTCACCATTGTGTGGTGAAAGCTGAAAATGGGTCTGTTCATAAAGATATGTTCGCATCGATACAAGATTTCATTGAGATTTCAACGAAATCTCGCATTTCGAAATCCCAAAACTGTATGGGGAAATGTGGAGATTTGGTCTGAAATCTCTGAAATCCGAGATTTCACTCTGGTGGGAACGTAGTATTAACTATAGCTAACTTTCATCGTTCCTTTAATTCAAAAAAGTTACTTTAGCTGTGTTTTTTTCCTTGCCCGAATGGGCTTGGACGAAAAAAACGATGTCGGGGCTTTTTCCAACTCATCTTCTTGATATGAGTTGAAAGAATTAATCTGTCAAAAGCAGCTGAACTCACAAATGTTTTCATTTTGATTTATTTTTTGTTTGCTTCTCGATCGTTCGGTTTGGAATTGATTTCATTTTTGTAATAAATATTTTAAATTTAATTGATTTAATCGTCGATAGTGAGTTTTGAAATTGTTTTTTGCGACATTTTTTATCCAATTTGATCGAAGAAATTTGTGCTAGTAGTAAATGAAAAAAAAGATTGCAAGTAATTGCAAATATTTTGCTAAAATATTCTCTTTAGTGTTTGAATGAAGTCAAATGAAATTTAGGCCGTGTGCCAATTGCGTTAAAATTCTGGTTAAATTTGATCCAGTTAAATGTTATCCCTTTTTATAGGGGTGAGTAAAATTTAAGGTTTTTGCTGTGTCAATTGGATTAAATGGGATTTTTTTTATATTCACTTCCCATTAGTTTTGTTGTTGCGTTTTTCTCAGTAATGATAGTTCGCAAACATATCAGTTTGCAAAATGAATGAATCATCTGAAAAAGTATTTTCAATAAATTTTATTGATTCTTTTACATTAAGCGTAGTACGCAGATCGAGCTAAAATTTCGCTTAAAGGATTTATCTCAAGTTATTCAAACTTCTTCTTGAGTGCATACTTAAATTTATTATAAGGTCTTTGTCTATATTTCTTCATCCTTTCATTTAATTCTAGTTTTTTTTCCATTTTTCATCTTTCCTTCCCGATAGGATTCATGACTTCTTGATAGCAAAATAAAATATTTATCTACATCCATCTCCCTCAGCAGTTTTTTTATAAGGGTTTACAACAACACAAACAAATCCGGATCGCTTAATGCTACATTTCCACCTAGCGCTAATCTGAGATTTAATGAGATTAACCTTAAATCTCCTTTAAATCTCGTAGATTTACCATACAAATTTATTTTGTAAATCTTGAAGATTAGAAATTAATCTTGTTTAATCTTCCTAGGACAAATAGTTTTACAATAATCGAACTAACCTATTTTTACATGGTGCTGAATGATTCATTCGAGACTTCGAAACAAATGAAGAACTGAGTGCGAGTCTCGTATGAATCGTTCAGCACCATTTAAGAAAAAGTTAGTTCGATTTGTAAAACTATTTGTCCTTTGAAGATTTAACAAGATTAATTTCTAATCTTCAGGATTTACGAAATAAATTTGTATAGTAAATCTCCGAGATTTGAAGGAGATTTGAGGTAAGTCTTATTAAATCTTTGATTAGCGTCAGGTGGAAATGTAGCATAAGATACACAGCCGAAAGCGCCCATAGACATGTCAAGGATTAACCACCGACTAAAATTTTAACGAGCTCCTGAGCAGGTTAAATTTTGAAGTCTATATTCACCTCGGTAATGTCAAAATTTAGCCATGGGATCAAATTTAACCAGGATTTTAACGCAATTGGCACACGGCCTTAATTTGAAAAAAATATGTACTTTCAAAGTGCTAATAAAAGTTCTTTTCAATAAATCTCATATAATCACAATTTGTTTTTGATTTTTAATCCCAAATCTATTTCGATTTTTTTGTATCCATTTTGTTTGACAGATTAACCATTTCTAACTTTGGTCGTTCCTAAATGAAAAGTAAGTCAGAGTAACTTTTTTAACTATGACATTGCAACTCTTCTTTTTGACACATTAACCATAGTTAACTATAGAGTAACATAAAAGAACGCACCACAGATGGTGCGGAACAGTACAATTTTTCAAGTGTGGAACGGATTTGCACTTAATCTGGCGGTTTCAAACTGTTTGAATCTCGGGAAACTACGTTTTCATTAGAGTCGAAATGAGGTAATTTCGCAAATTACCCAAAAAGTGTTTTCATCTAAATTTTGCTAATTTCGTTTGACTTTTAGTTTAGTTTAAATTAATAAATCAAAAATGCAAATTAGAAAATTCAAAACTTAAAAATTGCAAAAGGAAAAACACAGAAATCCTGTACGAAAAGTATGACTTCTAGTTTAAATTAATAAATCAAAAATGCAAATGAGAAAATTCAAAATTTAAAAATTGCAAAAGACACAGTTCAAAAATTTTAGCTGCTGGTGGTGAGCATCTTCGTGTCGAAACACGAGGCTGATAAAAGGCGTTTTCCTTTGGAGGTGGCGAAGTACTTGCAAGTACTTTGCCAGCTTTCTTCAATGGAACACATAAAACTGCTTTCCCATGTAAAATGTATCTACTCGCGCATGAGAGCATGTGCAGTTGGTAGTACTAGATTAGGGTTTTCATCTACTCGTAAGTACTTCGCCACCTCCAAAGGAAAACGGCTAAAGTAAGACACCTGTGGAAGTGGGAAAAGGTGAAACCCATCAATGATGCTGTCGCATACTTTAAATCATGCATTCCCGATACTGTTAAACAATTTTGTACATTATTTTGTAATTAATAAAAAACATTGAATGGTTTCGTTTATTTTTATAACTATTTTATTTTATTACATGATATACAGACATAATAGAAATAAACGTTTAAGCTTTCCAACAGACAAGCTTTTTACCTCTCTGCAGTGAGTGAAGCAACTAGGAGAATAATAGTGGCCAGATTTATAATTTGAATGTCTTAAAAGATCCCTTTCATGGTTGTTGCGTTCTACTTAGTCTTCGACTTGCGATGGTGCCAGGGTTTTCCTCCACTTTGTGATGTATCTTCTTGTGTTCTCCAGCCAACGGTGATGCATGCGCTGCGGGATTTTTGATCTCTGCTGCAGCATTCATCTCTTCACTCGGGTTTATATTTCTTATACATGGACCCCCATATTAATAAACGGCGGATAACAACGTGCTAGCGTTTATACATCTTATTAACAAATACGTAATAGTCTGTGACGTGTGTTAACGTACGGATAACTTTAACTAGCCAGATTCCACGTATAATGAACGGATAACTTCTTAACATACACTCACGCGTATGATAGCACCGTTTACTACTACCAGTAAACACTTCGTAAGGCAGTGCATCCGTGACACATGTATTAGAAAATCACCATAATTTGATGAAGTGGTGACGTGATAAATAATGGAAAGATATCATATCTTTTTTAATAAGAAAAGTTATCAAGGGGAGAAGTTGTCTATCCGTGTGCCAGTTGTTAACACGACGTGTGTTAGGGAGCGGATACCAGTTTTTTATTAATACTGCTGGGACAAAATAATAGAAAAGTATCAAAATACTAGTCATTTATCACTTATTTTAATTTAATTCTTGTAAACAGAATATTGTTGAATTGTTTTGATTGATGTCTTTATTTCAAATTTGACATTTAATTCAAAAATTATTTGACTGATTCACAATAGTATTTAATTTAGATTTGTTTGATTTATTTCCATCTAGTTTCCAACCTAATTTCATGCAAATTTGGTTCAAATTATCTCATTTCGAAATGTGAATTTGTATGGGAAATGAGGTAATTTGGGATCTAATTTGGAAATTTTCAACGAAATTACCTCATTTGCTCTAATAAAAACGCAGTTTAATACTACGTTTCACCAAAAGATAATCTAAGATTTAAGGAAAAAGATTTTTGGTGAGAACATATAGCAAGGGTACTTATGCAACAGCGTAAAAGCCGCCGTAAACGTGGTAAGGTTTTAAACTTCGTCAATCTGTCAAATTTTCCATACAAATTGTGACAGAATTACGAAGTTTTAAGCTTTACAACGTTTACGACGACTTAACGCTGTTGCATGAATACCCATTGTATTTATAATTCACAAATTGCTAAATTTACGCGTGCCAAGGCAAAGGTGAAATAATAACAAATTAAATGTAAATAAATCTTGGCCAATTTAATTTTTTTGTCAAACGAAATTTTTATTCATAGCAGATCAGCTGATTTTGACAACAGATTTTAGGTCTGTTTGGTGGTGGGTTTGTATTCGCGTAGCCGCTTTTGACATTTTGAAAAACCTCACCATCTGGTTTAAGGCCTGTGCCGATATTCGAAACCGCAGGGAGTGAGTGAGATAAGTCACTTTTCGTCGAAAATCGATTCAGCTAGCAAAAGTGAGTGAGTGAGCGAGTGAAATGAAATGTCAAATTACTCGCCAGATATTTCCGCAGTGAGTTGGTGTATGTGTTGGTAAATTTCCAGTTTTGGATAGGTATGTGTGCTTTTCACAAGAATTCCTATTCATGGATAGGAAACGAAATAAAAAACAACAACGTAGATAAAAACAACTACCCTTTTATTGATTCTTTAATTTTATTTTATATATATATAGTTTAAATTTTTCAACCGCGTATATTGATAATATCAAAATAAATGTTAGACTTCAAACTTGCGACAATTATTATAACTTTATTAATGAAAAACATCAAAACTAATACGGATTTATAGGGCAGCTTTGATTGTAATTGTCTACTACTGAAAGAATTTCGGCAAACTATAATCAATTGTGGTAGGTATTGTTTTTCCTGCCATTGTACATTTAAATGCTTTAAAAATTATCAAAAAACACTATATTTCTTTGATTAGCACAAAATAATCAACACTTTCCATTCAATTAACTGCTTTTTATTTATGTTTATTAATGTTTATTTAATTATTTATTTTTACATTGACATCTCATGTCTTACCTTCTAATTTACAGTTTTATTTTGGTTTGGGCTTCACATGACAATTCACAAAAAAAAAATGCTCAGTAAACTTTTTTTTTATGCTCGGCAGACGTCAAAAAGTGAGAATGCCTAGCAAATGTCATCTTCAATTGGAGTCAAAAAAACTGTTATACTTTCTATGGGATACACTATCCAGTTATATATAGAGATCAGTGGAATGAACACCGTCTATGTCCCTGATCACACGTGAAGAAATTGAAGCATTTTCTGCGATTTGTGATGGTGAGCGGGGTAACTTGCAGAAGAGGGAGGGGGATGAAATATTTTAAAATATTTGAAAATATTCGGTGTAGAAAATTGACGTTCTCTTTTGTGTTGCTTTTCCTATCCAATCCAACCAATCAAATCGTGTCTTTAATTATGAAAATACGAAAAACACAAAGAGGAGAACAAAATCTGCAGAATAATTTTCTTCACATCTGAACACTTTCGTTCTTCATGTGTAAGCAAGCACTATAATACCACTAAGTCTGCTATTACACGACGACTTAAAGAGTCATGACTCTTCTTCGAATTCTTCTTTGAAAATTCATCCCGTGTGGCACGTGCTATTACACCATGACTTTTGCGTCTTGACTCAAATTTGACAGTTTTCTTTTACTTTGACTTTCGGTGTCAAATTTATGAAGGTTCTGCAGTTTACCTATTTCTTTGTAAGTAAAATAGGTATTTTATAAAATTCATGCATTCATTTCTTTTTCTTTAAATAAAATAATTTTTATCTTTAATAATTGAGGTATAGGTTGAGAAAAAATTTAGTTTATTTTTTGTGTTCAATTTGGCTGTTTATTTAACTAGGCAGCGGGGAATAAAAAAGCAATTTCCCAGCCTAAGATGGTACGACACCAAGAATCTCTCACATAGATCACTCTTGATATGTGGATTTTGCGATCCTGAACAGTGGTCAAATTTACCGTGGTGGTTGTGTGTGAGTATAGTTTGGTTTATTTTGTATTAATCGACTCTAAACAATTTGTTTCCTTTAGATTTGTTTCCATAAAACTTGAAGCATGGACTGTTGAAGCCGAAGTGGTGCGAACATCAACGGCTACGATGATAGCAACAATTTCCTAGTCAGCAAAAACCTGTCGGAAGCAACAGTGGCAGCGACAGTGGCAGCAGAAGCACCATAATGCAACCAGCACAGGCCCCACTTTAGTTGCCAGAGAAGAAGAGAAGAGGTTAGCAGTAGCAATTACCATAGATTGGAACCGACCGAATTGTGAACCAATGCAAACCTATTCGAACTGTGTATTTAAGAATTCATGTAGAAGTACCTAGAGAATGCATCATGGAATTTGGTTTGATTAAAACAAAAACATAATTTTAAAAATGATAAGTTGTTTAATTTGTCATGACTCTAAAGTCGTCGTGTAATAGCAGACTAACAATTTGTAGGTCTGTTCGCGTACTCACACAAAACAGGCAAATTCTACCCAAACCTACCAAATTTAGCCCAAAGCTGTTCGCGTACGCAAAAAATGTGTAGTTTTTGGCAGAAGAGAACGCACACGAGAGAGCAAAAAATTTCCCCTTCCTGACAATTTTTGCCAAATTCTGCCCAAAGAATTTGTTTGGGCAGAATTGGTAAGTGCTGTGTTCTGTGAGTTGAGAACAACAACACAAAACCAAAATGGCTGTTGTTTACTTTTATGTCGAATTCCTTAGTCCCCTTTCACACGAAGAAACAAGTTGCTGGAGATTTTTTTGACGTTTTCTTTTAATCTCCTTAAAAATCTCTTGTACCTTTCACACAAGGAAACAAATCTCCAGGCAATTTTTGAAATTTCCTTTGAAAGTCTATTGGTTGAACACACCTAAACCTAGATGTGAAAGGAAATGTCAAAAAATCTCCTCAAATCCTCGACCGGGGAGATTCTGTTCGCCCCTCTTTCCTCCTGCCCTTCTCACCCAGGAACTAAAAGTTGCTGGCAACTCAGTTTCCTCGTGTGAAAGGGCACTTACAACCAAATAATCGATTTTTTTCTAAACAGAATCGATTTTTTTCTAAACAAAATCGATTTTATTCTGTCGAAACAAATCTTGCATTTTCAGCAAGATTTCAAATCGATTTCACACACACTAACAAGATTTGACATTTCTCTGGAGTCGAAAGTATTTTGCGGTGGGTTTAACAAATTTTCTAAAGTGTTCGTCGGTCATTTTAATAGATTAAAAGCAAATAAATCATCAAAACAAATTTAAATTCATCAAAAAATAGTGAATAGTCAGTAAGAAGTTATAAAAATATCAACTAACTTCGATTCAAAGTGCCCAAAGTCGATTAAAGATATAAATCGCGCGCTCGCCGATGTGTTTCCCAAATGATGTGTTTCTTGGATGAATTTTGGTTGTTTTTTTTACTTTAATGGTCACATAACTATTTTTTGTTTATTTTTGCTACTTTTCTTGGAAATGTATATGTTTTTAATTTAACAAAATGACGCGAAAAACTGAATGCACTTTGGAATATTTGTAACAAATTTGTATGCGAATAGTTTGTTTACTTTTTTCCTCAAAGCTACTGTCAAATGACACACACACAATCCCACACGAAAAATTTGATTTTTTGTGTGTTCCTTACAACCAACAAAAAAAATCGATTTGAAATGGTTGTAAGGAATTCGACATTAGTTTTGTTTTTTTTTGTTCTTGGTAGGTAAAAGTCTATTTTTTTTCTTATCGTTTGTTGTTTTTTGTATTTAATAAATTTATTCATCTATTTATTAAGCAGAAAATGTGACGAAATTGTGAATTTCTTGTTATTGTTTATTGTGCAGTGCTTTTTGGTTAAAAAAAAAACTTATATTTCATAACAAAAAAACTATTTTTTAATAATAAAGAAATTTTGTTTTAAAGTGTATTTAATTTTTTTTTCTGGAATCCTAAGTTTGTGATTAATAAATTAATACAAAAAAAAAATTTGCTGTGGGTTTTTTTTCTTGATTTCTTATGAGGTTCATTGTTTACTTTTTGTTGACGTTCAAAAAGTGGTAGAAATTTTGGTTCTATGCGTTCGTGTACTTTTGCACAGTTTTACTTCTCTCAGAGAGAATTGCATCTCCACTCCTCAAAATTTGACAGACTGCCCAATTTAGCCCAGAAAGTACCCGAACAAACCTTGTTTGTATCATAAGTAATTTTTTTTTTGTTGAAGGTAGCCGTCAAATTATGAAGTTGCTCTCTACCACTGATCTCTATAAAACACTGGATAGTGTATCGATACAAAAATATTGCTTCCATTTGAAGAATTGTTATATTATGAAGCTGACCACTTTTTTGTATACCAGTATAACTGTATAACATGTAATACAAAGATAACGCTGTGGCTCCATTGGCAATTTTTGAGGCAATTGCAATTGGAATAGGAATGGCAATTTATTGCTTGGGTGGGCATTTTCATTGCCAGGCAATTTCCATTATAAAATGTGTGTATAGAAATATTTGACTGCAAATGCTGTTCAAATCCCCTGTTTTTAATAAAATTTAATTTTAATTCACTATATTTTGTCATGTGCGTTCTCATATTCTACGATTTAATTGAAAAAATCAATAAAGAAGCCATTCACAATTACGGGGAATCCCATTTTTCCTCAATTTATTACCTTGAAGATGGAAATCAATAATTGCCTCTCATCTTCTAGGCAATATTGCCATTGCCATTGACAAAGCGTCTCCATTTGCATTATTTAAGGCAATAGCAATAAGTGAGGCAATTTATTGCCTCAAATATTGCTAATGGAACCGCTGGGTAATCCATTAAACAGACATCAATTCTCCGTTCGTTTCACCCCCCGAGATCTGTTTGCTAACATTTGTTGTGTTCGTAATTTAAATTCATTCACTAATTAGTAAATGAAACGGAATAACAAACGTAAAGAGTGTGACAAGGAGGTAAAATCATTAAAAAAACGCAGAATATGCAATCGCACCCTCCTCATCATAATTATTCATTAGCTGTTTTGCTCAACCTGTTCACAAACTGCAATGATTTATCTCATTCCACTATGTAAATATACTAAAAAAAATATACCAAATGCACACAGTGAATAACTTAAAGATAATAAATAATAAAACAAACTTCCACAAAAGTTTATATTTTCATATCATGGTCTGTTTCCCTTTCTTCAGATAGATATCTGGAAAGAGGGATGAGCGATTTTAATCGATGTTTGCAAAATATCGATAATAAAGATCCAAAACATCGGACTAAAAAACAAACAAAAAGTTAGTACGAAATAGGGCTGTAAAAGTAACGACAATATGAGTACCCGCATGTTTACGTTACTTTTGGTTCGAGTACTCGTTACTTTGGTATCGTTACTCGTTACTCTCGTTACTTTCGTTATATTGGTATGTAGATACCCTGAAAATCGAAAAGGCATTTCGTATTTCGGATTTCTTATTGTAACGATACGAATATGATTATGTATTTGTATGTGGTTCGGACTACATAACAACTAAGGTTCGGAGAATGATAAAATATGATTCCTTCTCTCATGGTTTCAATGTAATCGACACAGGTGAAAGCTGAGACATACCTAACTAAAAAGAAAAAATATTTTCAAAATAGGGTGTTTTACAAAAATTTTTAACATTTTTCAACTTCGTTGTTCCTTCAGTGATTTCAATGAATTTGACAGAGGTGATAGCTGAAACAGAATTTCAACAGAAAAAATGTTTTCAAAACAGGGTGCTTCAAAAATATGTATGTATGTCAATATTTTGCAACTTCGATGTTCTTTGAGTGATTTCAATGAAATTGACACAGTACACATTGATAGCTGAGACAGAATTAAGAGGAAAACAATTATGTATTTCAAAACAGTGTTTCAAAAATATGTCAACATTTTCGAACATCGTTGTTCCTTCAGTAATTTTTAATGAAATTGATACAGGTGATAACTGAGACAGAATTAAAAAAAACAATATTTTCAAAACAGGGTTTTTCACAAAAAATTTCAACATTTTTCAACTTCGTTGTTCCTTCAATGATTTCTGAGATAGAATTTCAACAGACAAATATATTTTCAAAACAAATATTTCTACGATGACCGTCACGACGATAACGATGGCCATGACGATGACGGAAAGGACGGCCGGCCGGCGTCGATGACTATGTTACGGCGGGCATCATATCGCAGGCAGGTCTTGGCTCCTGGGAACTGGTATAGATTTTCTTCAGGTTGGTCTGGAACTGGGACATCTACATTTTTTTTTTTGAAAAATTTATTGAAAAAAACATAAAATTTTTGTTCTAAATTTTATAAAAAAAGAACTTTTTTTGTAAATTTATTTTACAAATTTGAAAAAAATTGCTTTTGCACCAAATGTATTTTTAAGATAAATTTGCATTTTAAAAGTCGCTAACCCAGCGGCTCCATTGGCAATATTTGAGGCAGTAAATTCCCTCACTCATTGCTATTGTATTTAGTAGTGCAAATGGAGACGCTTGTCAATGGCAATATTGCCCAGAAGATGAGAGGCAATTATTGATTTCCATCGTCAAGGCAATAAATTGAGGAAAAATGGAGTTCTCCGTGTTTGTGAATGGCTTCTTTATTGATTTGTTCAATTAAATCGTAGAATATACGTACGCACATAACAAAATATAGTAAATTAAAATTAAATTTTATTAAAAACAGGGGATTTGAACAGCATTTGACTGCATTTGCTGTCAAATATTTCTATACCCACATTTTATAATTGAAATTGCCTGGTAATGAAAATGCCCACCCAAGCAATAAATTGCCATTCCTATATCAATTGCAATTGCCTCAAAAATTGCCAATGAAGGCACAGCGTAAGACGCTTAGTTAAGCTGAAAATCATGGATAAAGGTGTCAACTTTGATGTTTCTAGGACGTTTAGTTTAGTCGCAAATCGTGTTTAAAGATTTCTCAAAAAAAAAGAATTAGTTCCTATTTACAAAAAAAAATTTTAAAAAGTTGAGAAAGTTTAGTAGCAAAACTGAATATATTTTTATGAAAGTTTAGGAAAAAACTGTTTTCACCAACTTATTTTTTGATTTTTTAGAACTTCCTAGAACACGAATATGCATTTTATAAGTAACTAAGACGCTTAGGTCAGCCGCAAATCAAGTTTAAGGATGTCAACTTTGATGCCTCTAGGACGCTTAGTTTAGCCGCAAATCACGTTTAAAGCTAAAAGTCGAATTTTCGTATAATGCGATGCAGCAATTGAGCGCCAATGTCAGTTTTTCTTGAGCAATAGTACCTTGGGTGGCGAATAAACACGAATAAACAGTGAGGTATGTATGGAGGGGGGGGCATGCTACCCTCCTGCTTGGGCTCACTATAGGATTTGGGATGGATGCAGGACTGGGTGTACGCAAACTTTCTTTTGCATTGAAGTCGCCAGGATGCTTAGTTTAGTCGCTAATCAAGTTTAAAGGTGTCAACTTTGATGCCTCTAGGACGCTTAGTTTAGCCGCAAATCGCGTTTAAAGATAAAAGTCAATTTTTCATATAATGCGATGCATCAATTGAAAGGTGGCACTTCTTAGATTATGAATATGACACTTATAGCGAGTTTCTTTGCCAAGTTTTCTTGACATTGCGTGGCCTGCTTCGCTGGTTCACAGGATTTTTACCCTCCTTTTTGGGTCATCTGTCCCGCTCACGCAACTCCGTTGGTCCGCTTCGGGTATTCAAAGTCGTCTGGCGAGCGCCAATGTCAAGTTTTCTTGAGCAACAGTACCTTGCTTGACCCGCTTCGCTGGTTCTCAGGATTTTAACCCTCCTCTTTGGGTCCTCTGTCCCGCTTACGCAACTCCGTTGCTCCGCTCCGGGTATTTAAAGTCGTCTGGCAGGCGCCAATTTCTAGTTTTCTTTTGAGCAACAGTACCTATCATTCATATTTCGAAAAAAATTAAAAAACGAAAAAAAAGCTGAGAAAAGTTTAGTTTTTTCATTGAAATTTTCCTTAAAAAAATTTGTTTTTTCTATTTTTTTTTTTTTCAAAAAAAAGTTAATATTTTTCTATAAAAAAAATTAGAAAAAAGTAGTTTTTTTTTCTAAATTTCTCAAAAAAAAGTATATTTTTATAAATTTTTGAAAAAAAAAATTCCCACCTCTGTCCAGAATCCAGACCACCTCACAAATCTAGACCACCTCACACCAAATCTCCCAATCCCGACTCCCACCAAACAGAAACCTACCCCCTTTCATATTCATTTCAGTTCAAATTTTTCATAATTATACTCAAAAGCAAAACAACAAGAGGAAAAGGAAACGTTACTCTAGTTTCTTTCTGCCTGTGTCTAGTTAGTTGGTATATGGTATGTCTATGTAGTATGTATAATGTAGTACGTTTGATATCGGTATAAGAACAGTTTTGCTTGATACGCCATTTCAAATTCATTCCGTACGTGCGACGAGTCCGAGTGATACGATATCCGATATAGTACTTTTTGTATTGTATTGAAAAAGTAACGAAACATGCGAGTAACGAGATTATTTAGGTAGTAACGTTTCGTTACTCGGTATCAAAGTGAATACCCGTATGTTAGTAACGAATACATACGATTCGTTACAGCTCTAGTACGAAAATGATTGATTTTGCTAGTGAGTGGAGTGACTTTCATAGTTTTTAAGTCATCTGTAACATTTGGAATTTTTTGAAAAGGAAATCATCAAAGGATCTCCAAAACCAAACTTAAAAATTCAGAACCACAACGAAACTTTCGATGTGCAAAAAGGCACAGATATAAGTTTACACATGAAGTGCATATCAATTTTGCTTCCATCAAATTTGTTTTGTGTTTATTTGTGCAAAAGAAATATTTTTACATCGATATTCAAGCATTAATATCATCGATGCTCAGCAAGACGCATTTTAAACCATACAAGTTTTTGTACACACTTTTGTAAGCAAAAATATCTTGCAATATCGTTAGATAACAGTGTACACAAGGAATATGTACTTGCAATATTGCTTCTATAAAATCTGTGGACGATATATTTTGCAAAATACAAATTTAGCATCGATTTCCACGCATTGAAATAATAGATGCTCAGAAAGACCCAATTTACACCAATGCAAGTTTTTGCACACAACTTCGTGTGTTGCAATATCGATATATTCTAAAAAGCCACAGAAAACAGTTTACACAAAATTCCTTGAAATATTACAGCAAAATACATATATTTAATATTGATTTTCACGAATTTAAATTATCGATGGTCAGAAACACGCAGTTTACACCATGCAAGTTCTTGCGCACACGTTCGTGTGAAACAAGATTTTGAAATATCGGATTTCAAAAAGGGCACACAACAGCTTAACACCATGAACTGCCTTGCAATATTGATTTTATTAAATTTGTTGATATAATTGTGCAAAATACATATTTTAACATCGATTTTCAGGGAGACGGACACAATCCCGAAATTCTGAATCCAGAAAACCCAAAATCCCGAAAATCCAGAATCCCGAAAACCCAGATTCCCGAAAACCCAAAATCCCGAAAACCCAGAATCCCGAAAACCCAAAATCCCGAAAACCCAGAATCCCGAAAACCCAGAATCCCGAAAACCCAAAACCCCGAAAACCCAAAATCCCGAAAACCCAAAATCCAGAAAGGCCAAAATCCCGAAACTATGAATGAAAAAAGTAAATTATAGAAAGTACCTATACAACATTTGGAAAAAACGTCACTGCCATTGGCCTTTTCTGTCGAACTTTTTGGCCAAATTCACATTTAAGTTCTGATATCGATGAAATCTTAATATGATAAAGTATTGTGGATCGAAATAACTGTTATGTCTCACAAAGTTCCGATAATTTAATCGTTTTTAAACTCTCTTCCGAATTTAAGCATATTGTTTTGTATTCAATTTATCGCCTTGAAAGGTTTTTTGTGTTTTGCTTATTTTCTGACCTAGGCATATTTTTTGTCTAAAACATTCGTGAATTTAGTTTTTATATAAAAAATTGCTTTTAATTGAAAAATAACATTGAAATGGTTTTTATTAGAATTAAATAAAGTTAAGAAGTATCTACTTTCGAGGAACATAAGTGCATTCCCTCTACATTTTTAAATAAATTAGAAACAAAGTCTGAGAGCATATGTTAGTATGAAAGAATATTCATGTATTGTACATACATGTATACCTACAAATATTTATATATGTAATACACCTGTAAGACAAATATTTAAGAAACGTTTTTAACGATTTATTTTCGTTTTCTTCTTTGTCTCGTTTTGTTAAACTTAATATGTGCTTCAGAGCTAATTATTTTCAGATTAAAATTTTAACACAATTTTGGCTTTCCCATATAAGATTGAACAGAAATTTACATCAAAAATCTAGAAATACTTTTCCCGAAATTGAAATCCCGAAAAATTATATAAAATGAAAAATTTGCGCAAATTTTTCATTTTATATAATTTTTCGGGATTTCAATTTCGGGATTTCGGGATTTTGGGTTTTCGGGATTTTGGGTTTTCGGGATTCTGGGTTTTCGGGATTTTGGGTTTTCGGGATTCTGGGTTTTCGGGTTTCTGGGTTTTCGGGATTTTGGGTTTTCGGGATTCTGGATTTTCGGGATTTTGGGTTTTCGGGATTTTGGATTTTCGGGATTTTGGGTTTTCGGGATTTCGGTTTTCGGGATTCTGACCCCGACCCCGATTTTCACCCATTAAAATCATTGATGCCTAGAAAGATACCTGCACTTACACGCGGTTTTAGCCCACGAGCTTCTGCTTCTGTGCATCATTATTTTGCAATATCGATGTTTAAAGTTGAAATACCTTGCTTATGACTTCATATTTTTCATTCGTATGAAAACTTAAATCGATTTTAAAAAAACTTAAGAAAAAATGCTGGCTCGACGGAGAGGCAATAGGTGTTAATAGTATGAAAGTCACATCCGGCATCAGCTTTGCGATTCCTATTGACTATGTTAAACAATTCCTTAATCGCAACATAGAGCGCAAACACAAAAAAGGTGCTGAAGCTCAGGGATATCCTGTTCGGCGTTACATGGGAGTCACAATGTTAACACTGACGGATGATTTGATGCATGAACTTAAAACTCGCAGTCGCACTGTTCCAGCAGAAGTCCGTCACGGTGTACTTGTGTGGAAGGTAATCTTAAATTCCCCTGCTCACGCGTACGCACAAAATTGTCGAAGCTCAGAAATTTTTTTGTTTAAATTTTACGTTCTTACAGTGGAGGCCTGTCCCCTGGTGATATCATTACACACATAAATGGCAAAGAAGTGAAAAATTCCAATGATATTTACAAAGCTTTAGCTGAGCACACAAAAGATCTTGAGATGATAGTGTACAGAGGGTTCGAGAAAATGAAAATTACCGTAACGCCGGAAGACCCTTGAAAGTAGTTCACCAGTCCTTAATTTCGACTAAGTATTAACGTTTGGAATACGTTTCAAAAGATGAAATCGAATCTTCTTGGTATTTGTATTTTAAATAATGACTAAAAACTACCTATTGTAAAGTTGCAAGTTTTTATTTTATAGAAGTGGAAATTTATGAAATTTGATTACTTTTTCCTATAGGTCGCCCTTTATCGAAACCCAAATGAGCTGTTCACTGAAAACGATTTCTTTTATCGAAATAGGTGATTTTATAACAAAGTGCTTATACACTAACGAATAAGCTTCAGTTTAGCCCCCAAAATATCAATTTTGTTTTTTTAATTTTCACAAATCGAAACCATGATATTCATAACTATTTGCCTTCCGATTATCATTTGCTTTCGATAAACAACTTTTATAATTATTTTTTTTTTTTACCAATTCTTTATAGTATGTATATTGATGTGATGTTGTAGTGGGCCACAGTACACATTATAAGGTCTGTTCCGTTACTTTGAATTTCTGTGATTTTCTGTGCATTTCTGCGCATTTTAGTCCAAAGTTGTGTCAAAGTTCATATACAAAATTTTTTTGACACAAGTTTGGACTAGAATCACAGAAACCCAAAGTAAGGGATCAGACCTATAAATTTGTGTACTGTGGTAGTGGGCTACTTTGGTCAATTTCTTAAGGCTGCAAATAAAAAAATTATTTCATCTTCTCCACTGATCTCTATCATACACTGGATAGTGTATTCCCTTCGACGTATAACAGTTTTGTTGAATCCAATTGAAGATGACAGGTAGAGAGCACTGATCTCTATAATACACTGGATAGTGTATTCCTTATAATGTATAACAGTTTCTTTGCTTCCATTTGAAGATGACAATTAGGTGGTCGGCTTCATAATTTGACGTCTGAATTACAGAAAAAAAAGTATTTTCCAGATAGGGATGTGCGATATTGAAACAACATCGAAGACCAAACATCGATGTCAATAAATATCGAACCGAAAACATCGATGCTACTTAACATCGATGTTTTTTTCAGGTATTTTTGTTTAAGTTTTTTGTTTGACCAAAGCAAAAAATGCGTCATGCTATGCTCTAATGTATTTTAGATTTCAAAATTTCTGGTGCCAGCATTTTTTCTTAAGTTTTTTTAAAATCGATTTAAGTTTTCATACGAATGAAAAATATGAAGTCATAAGCAAGGTATTTCAACTTTAAACATCGATATTGCAAAATAATGATGCACAGAAGCAGAAGCTCGTGGGCTAAAACCGCGTGTAAGTGCAGGTATCTTTCTAGGCATCAATGATTTTAATGGGTGAAAATCGGGGTCGGGGTCAGAATCCCGAAAACCGAAATCCCGAAAACCCAAAATCCCGAAAATCCAAAATCCCGAAAACCCAAAATCCCGAAAATCCAGAATCCCGAAAACCCAAAATCCCGAAAACCCAGAAACCCGAAAACCCAGAATCCCGAAAACCCAAAATCCCGAAAACCCAGAATCCCGAAAACCCAAAATCCCGAAAACCCAAAATCCCGAAATCCCGAAATTGAAATCCCGAAAAATTATATAAAATGAAAAATTTGCGCAAATTTTTCATTTTATATAATTTTTCGGGATTTCAATTTCGGGATTTCGGGATTTTGGGTTTTCGGGATTTTGGGTTTTCGGGATTCTGGGTTTTCGGGATTTTGGGTTTTCGGGATTCTGGGTTTTCGGGTTTCTGGGTTTTCGGGATTTTGGGTTTTCGGGATTCTGGATTTTCGGGATTTTGGGTTTTCGGGATTTTGGATTTTCGGGATTTTGGGTTTTCGGGATTTCGGTTTTCGGGATTCTGACCCCGACCCCGATTTTCACCCATTAAAATCATTGATGCCTAGAAAGATACCTGCACTTACACGCGGTTTTAGCCCACGAGCTTCTGCTTCTGTGCATCATTATTTTGCAATATCGATGTTTAAAGTTGAAATACCTTGCTTATGACTTCATATTTTTCATTCGTATGAAAACTTAAATCGATTTTAAAAAAACTTAAGAAAAAATGCTGGCACCAGAAATTTTGAAATCTAAAATACATTAGAGCATAGCATGACGCATTTTTTGCTTTGGTCAAACAAAAAACTTAAACAAAAATACCTGAAAAAAACATCGATGTTAAGTAGCATCGATGTTTTCGGTTCGATATTTATTGACATCGATGTTTGGTCTTCGATGTTGTTTCAATATCGCACATCCCTATCTGGAAAATACTTTTTTTTCTGTAATTCAGACGTCAAATTATGAAGCCGACCACCTAATTGTCATCTTCAAATGGAAGCAAAGAAACTGTTATACATTATAAGGAATACACTATCCAGTGTATTATAGAGATCAGTGCTCTCTACCTGTCATCTTCAATTGGATTCAACAAAACTGTTATACGTCGAAGGGAATACACTATCCAGTGTATGATAGAGATCAGTGGAGAAGATGAAATAATTTTTTTATTTGCAGCCTTAAGAAATTGACCAAAGTAGCCCACTACCACAGTACACAAATTTATAGGTCTGATCCCTTACTTTGGGTTTCTGTGATTCTAGTCCAAACTTGTGTCAAAAAAATTTTGTATATGAACTTTGACACAACTTTGGACTAAAATGCGCAGAAATGCACAGAAAATCACAGAAATTCAAAGTAACGGAACAGACCTTATAATGTGTACTGTGGCCCACTACAACATCACATCAATATACATACTATAAAGAATTGGTAAAAAAAAAAAATAATTATAAAAGTTGTTTATCGAAAGCAAATGATAATCGGAAGGCAAATAGTTATGAATATCATGGTTTCGATTTGTGAAAATTAAAAAAACAAAATTGATATTTTGGGGGCTAAACTGAAGCTTATTCGTTAGTGTATAAGCACTTTGTTATAAAATCACCTATTTCGATAAAAGAAATCGTTTTCAGTGAACAGCTCATTTGGGTTTCGATAAAGGGCGACCTATAGGAAAAAGTAATCAAATTTCATAAATTTCCACTTCTATAAAATAAAAACTTGCAACTTTACAATAGGTAGTTTTTAGTCATTATTTAAAATACAAATACCAAGAAGATTCGATTTCATCTTTTGAAACGTATTCCAAACGTTAATACTTAGTCGAAATTAAGGACTGGTGAACTACTTTCAAGGGTCTTCCGGCGTTACGGTAATTTTCATTTTCTCGAACCCTCTGTACACTATCATCTCAAGATCTTTTGTGTGCTCAGCTAAAGCTTTGTAAATATCATTGGAATTTTTCACTTCTTTGCCATTTATGTGTGTAATGATATCACCAGGGGACAGGCCTCCACTGTAAGAACGTAAAATTTAAACAAAAAAATTTCTGAGCTTCGACAATTTTGTGCGTACGCGTGAGCAGGGGAATTTAAGATTACCTTCCACACAAGTACACCGTGACGGACTTCTGCTGGAACAGTGCGACTGCGAGTTTTAAGTTCATGCATCAAATCATCCGTCAGTGTTAACATTGTGACTCCCATGTAACGCCGAACAGGATATCCCTGAGCTTCAGCACCTTTTTTGTGTTTGCGCTCTATGTTGCGATTAAGGAATTGTTTAACATAGTCAATAGGAATCGCAAAGCTGATGCCGGATGTGACTTTCATACTATTAACACCTATTGCCTCTCCGTCGAGATTAACCAGTGGACCACCCGAATTACCGAATGTAATTGCAGCGTCCGTTTGGATGTAATTGATATTCAAACCATGTAAGCCCAATTCCTGTGAAGCTCTTTGTGTGTTGCTAACCACACCAGCCGTTACTGTGTTGCTTAGTGACAAGGGACTTCCTAATGCCACAACCCATTCCCCTGTTCGCAGCGAAGAAGACTGGCCTAATTTCATCACCGGTAGGTTATTGCATTGTATACGAACGGTGGCTAAATCTGATGATTGGTCCACATTCTCTACTTGGCCGGGAAATGAGCGCCCATCTGCGAGCCGCACTTCCACAGTGGTGTGTGGTTTGTTGATTACAACGTGAGCGTTTGTTAGAATCAGTCCGTCAGATCCAATGATGAATCCAGATCCATTGGATGCGGTAACCGGTTTCCCAGTGTAATAGTCTATACGGTGCATATCTTTGATTTCTATGTAAACTACTGTGTTGGCACACTCATCTACTACGTCAGCAATAAAATTATATTCAATTCGGCGACCATCTAGTTTGGGAATCGTTCTGGCCTGTACGGTTGGAAGGAACTTGGGAAAAGCATCCGTTTTGAAGGCTTGATAACCAAAAATCGCTGCAATAATTCCTACACTGGGTAGCAAACAATTATATGTATGATTCTTTCCTTGACTTTTATATCCTTTATTTTGATTTGAGTTTTTGGAATAATTCGAATACGAACCTAATGACCGAGGAGTTAGCCTGAGGCGGTTGCTAACTAGGTCAAAATGGTTCAATATACGAAAATTCATTTCTCTATTCGATTACGGGCTTATTTCAAAAATACTCCTAAAATGGCCACGCCACATTCACAGATTCAGGGTACTAAATTTTTAAAGTTTCTGATTGGTCGGCTGTCCCGCGATTACTGTCTATCGTAATAGCCATTCCAGACCACAGTACACATATTGAGCCTGATTAGACGATTCGTTTTTTCGTTCGTTTCGTTTTTCGTCTTTTTGACAGGTACGTACCTTCGTGATTACACACAACGAAAAAAATCCATTCGTGATTTTGACGTTCAAAAAATTTGAGGTTTATTTATTGAAAAATAGGCAGTAATAATAATCAAAAATATTTGTAGATCACTTCTTGTTCAAACTTATAGCTATTTAATTATGAAAAACAATTTTTAATCTCACTATTTAAATTTTTTAAGCATCCCCCGCCTCTACTCGTTTGTCAAATCATAAACGTCAAAGTTCAACCAGAAAAAGTCTTGAAATTTTCATACGTGCTTTCGTCTTTCCGTTCCCCCTACGTTTCTACACCCCTCACCCAATGTGTCAAAAAGACGAAACACGTAACGTCCGAAAAAACGAATCGTGTAATCAGGCTCATTAAAGGTAATATCTTCCGAGTTTTCATTTTCGTTCAAGTTCGCGCATGTGTCAAAATATCAGAGACCCCTGTCAGTTAATTGTGTGTGTACTGGGGCATGTTGAACACTTTCCAAATTTTACATTTTGGTTTTCAGTTTTCTCAATTTTCCAAGTCTCTGATTGGCCAGAATTCAGAAATCTGAAAATTCAGTATTGAAATTGAGGCATTGAATGTACCCATTGTCAATTTGACAAGGTCTCTGAGAATTAATTTGTTTTTTTTGTTCAGTATCTGACAACCGATTTTTGACAACATGCGCAATATATTACCTTTAATATGTGTACTGTGATTCCAGACTATCCTACCGAGTATTAACACTATGTCAAAAAATGTCAAGAAAATCTTGAAAGAAACAGCCTGATTACACGAATAGTTTTTTCAATCGTTGCGTGTTTCGCTTTTTTTTGACACATTTGGTGGGGTGTGTAGAAATGGAGGGGGGATGAAGTAACGAAAGCACGTATGAAAATTTTAAGATTTTTTCCGGTTGAACTTTACCTCATTTGTCCTAATGAAAACGTAGTATTACGCTTAATAATGAGATTAAAAAGTGGTTTTAATAACTAAATAGGTATAACAGCCCTATTCTGGCAGACCTCACTGATACCTCATAGGTCACAACAACCTCACAAGGTGAGGTTAATTTGATTTTGTGAGGTTTTCGTATTCTGGCAGCAACCTCACAACTTGTGATCCTCACAAAAACTATCGAAACTGTGATCTCCTTCGGAGGAGGTCACAACTAAAAAGTAACACTTGTGATTTCGAAAACTACGACATTTACATGTATGTTTTTGTTTTTTTCTTAATTGCTTTCTTCTTAACTAAAACAAATGAATGAAAAATAAACATTCTTGCATAATTATGCTAATTTATTAGAAAAAAATCAAACAAATCATTTTTTTTTCTTCATAATAAATGTGCGTTCAACATAAATCGAGAACATTAGCTGTGTTTTTTTTGCATATCCAAATAAAATTGTGTGAAAAAAACGACAACAAAGCAAAACAATTTACATGTTAAATACAACAACAACTATGTCCATATAGACTTAGCTAAGTCCAGATGTCCCGATAAAAACGGTATTGCCAGATTACCATTGTCGTTGTGTTATCGATAATTTGTATAGAAATGTCAAATGTTTGTTGGTAAGATATTTCAAAACAAAATGGCAGACCAAAGCAAATGTTGAAATGTCCCGATGTCGTTTTTTTCACCAAACTCCATATGGACCAACAAAAAAACGCAGCTATTAAACGCAGCTATTATGAAAGTTTACTCATCTATCTTCGTATGACAGTCGGCCAATCAGAGCCAAAGATATCTAGAAATCAAGAAAATCTACATGGTTGAACGTGCCCATTCATCGTGGTGAGTTTCTCGTGAGGTTTCTTGTGAGGATTTTCCCAGAATAAGCCTAGTTACAGTTCCCGTGCGCAAAAAAAAATCTATGCAAATATTCTCGCATGTCAAAAATAATTGAGGTGAAATGTAAATTTATTCTTTGCATGATTGGTTTACAGTTTCTTGCAAAAAGAAAACTATGCTGTCATGGAATGTCATGCAAAACAATGGACCGGCAATTGATTTGCATGCGAAAAAAAGTGTGGTGGATAAAATATTTTTTTTTATGGTCGGCTTATACTTCCAAAAAAAAAAATATATTCACCTCAAGGCATTATTTGCATGCAAATGGTTTTCGCATCCAAAAATAATTGTTTTCCATTTTTAGGCCTATAGCTTGTCAATTAAGGGTAAATTAATGACTCAATGGGTGGCTTAGGCCAAAGAAAAGGTCTTTCGCCTTGAATATTATTCAACTTGGTGCGCAGAATAGGTGGAAAATTGTTTTGAAAATTTTGATTTTTTTTTTGCATGGGAACTGTAAACTATGCTATACCGAAAATGTTATCGAATCACAACAAACCTCACAAGGAATACCTCACAAGGGCTTGTGACTTGTGAGCCCTCACAACGCCAGAATAGGGCTGTAAATTTGAACAGGAAGTATGATTTAAAAATATTTTTAATAATTATTACTGCTTATTTTCCCATAAATGAACCTCAATGTTTTTGAACGTTGAAATCACGAAAGGACTTTTTTCGTTGTGTCTAGTCACGAAGGCACGTACCTGTCAAAAAGACGAAAGACAAAACGAACGAAAAAACGAATCATGTAATCAGACTCAAAAAGCCTTACCCCGAGGCCACACGTGCAAGAACTTGCAAGCAAGTTGCAATACATACACATTAATTTGTTTACTAACACAAACCCAAGCAACTTGCTTATCAACTGGCATGCAAATTTTGAAGCCAGTAGTGAAGCAAGTTGAGGAGCAAGTTGGGAGACAAGCAAGTGGAATGCAAGTGGAAATCAAGTGGGAGGCAAGTGGAATGCAAATTACGAATATGACAGGCAGTGTATGTAGCCAACTTGCTTGCAAGTACTTGCTCGTGTGGCCTCAGGGTTATTAGACGATTCGTTTTTCTGTCCTTTCGTGTTTCGTTTATTTGACACATTTGATGAGGGGTGTAGAAATGTAGGGGGAATGAAGTAACGAAAGCACGTATGAAAATTTTAACATTTTCCGGTTGAACTTTGACGTTTATGATTTGACAAATGAGTAGATGCAGGGAATGCTTATAAAATCTAAATAATGATATTAAAAATTGATTTTCATAATTAAATAGGTATAAATTTGAACAAGAAGTGATTTAAAAATATTTTTAATTATTATTACTGCCTATTTTCCAATAAATAAACCTCAACATTTTTGAACGTCAAAATCACGTATTCATTTTTTTCGTTGTGTGTAATCATGAAGGTACGTACCTGTCAAAAACGAAAAACGAAAAAACGAATCGTGTAATCGGGCTCAAAGTGTGGAAATATGAAATTTTAACCCTGTTCCTTGGTTAAGGTAGAACTAGAATAGGCGGAAGCTGTCGGAAGCTTATGTCAAAACCGACCGAAAAGTAGCTTTCCGAAACGTCAATTTTACAAGTGGCCCATAATGCACTTAAGTGGTTGGAAGTGAAAAAAAAAATTGTTTATTCAATGTTTATTTTCTCATACTTATTCACAGCGCAGAGTGATAGCTTTTAATTATTTATTTTGCAAAACCACTAAAATGCTATGTGATATAAATTAGTTAAAAGAAAATTGTTTTGACTTCACTCATTCATTCATCAAACAGAAAAAAAAAGTTGAAAACTTTGCACCAAGCGCCAAGTTCTTGTTAGTTTGCTTCCACCATTTTGATTTTGCATTCGCCCACTTACGAAAGAGCGGTCGTTGAGTGCTCTCACTTCCAACGGCAAAAGCTAACGAAAACTAAACGAAAAGTTCCACTTCGCAATTATGTGCGCGTCATATCAATTTCTTGTTTTCGCTCGGTTTCGTACGACCACTTAAGTTGGCTTCCGACTATTCTAGTTCTACCTTTAGTCCCGAACAGTTTCAGACCGCCAGATTTGGTGCGAACCAGTACAATTTCTCAATAAGTGTGGTACAGGTTCGCACTAAATCTGGCGATTTGAAAATGTTTTGCAAGTCGGGAAAGAACACAGCTTTTATAACACACAAATTGACAGCGCATCCGACACGATTTGGCATTGTGTTTATACCTGAAAATATTGACGATCGGTTCTAAATCCATCACGCATTCTATCCCACTTGGGCGTTTGAGGTTATGGTGAAACTAATTTGTTTTGATGCAAGTGTTGAGCCAAAATATGAAAATCTTTTTCATCACACAAATTTGGCAGTATGAAATTCCTTCCCACTTTATCCTGACATGTTGTGTTAATACTTTGTGGGATAGTGTAGAGGTACTTTAAGCAATCCTACATAAAAATTCTTAAAATTCAGATGACTGATTGTCCCTGATCGCACGTGAAGTTCAAGTATTTTCTGTGATTTGTGGGGGTGAGTGGGGTAACTTGCAGAAGAGGGAAGGGGATGAGTTATTTAAAAATATTTTAAAAAATTGGGTGTAGAAAATTGACGATCTCTTTTGTGTTGCTTCGCTTATCCAATCCAACCAAATCGAATCGTGTCTTTCAATATGAAACTACTACTGAAAGAGGAGAATAAAATCTGCAGAATAATTTTCTTCACATCTGAACACAATAGCCTGTCTAGGTATAGCTTTCTTCTGAATTTTCAGACGAAAATTTTTATCTGAAAAACGTAAGCAAACGAAACTAAAAGTCATCTGAGTTTTCAGAATTTGTATGACAGCTGACCAATCACAAGCCCCAAAAATTCAGATATCTGAATCCTTGAACGCACGGAATTTCATTTGCTTGTGCGGGACGGCTTTTTTTTCGGTTGCCTTATTTTTATTTCTATTTATTCCATAGTCAATTCTCTATGTGCTTGCTTACACGTGAAGAACGAAAGTGTTCAGATGTGAAGAAAATTATTCTGCAGATTTTGTTCTCTTCTTTGTGTTTTTCGTATTTTCATAATGAAAGACACGATTTGATTGGTTGGATTGGATAGAAAAAGCAACTCAAAAGAGAACGTCAATTTTCTACACCGAATATTTTCAAATATTTTTAAATATTTCATCCCCCTCCCTCTTCTGCAAGTTACCCCGCTCACCATCACAAATCGCAGAAAATTAATGAATTTCTTCACGTGTGATCAGGGACTATTAAAGTAAATAGTAAATTTTCTGTTCATTTCCTAGTAAAGTTTCGGGGTGACTTTCCTTTACGACATCCCGATTTCGGAGTTGATTTTTTTTTTAGGGGTAGGTAGGTAGCTCAATAGAAATGTTTCAAATCTTAAGGTGAGGAAACCCCCCTAAATGCAATTAAAAAATGTTTAAAATTTTGAAAATCGGGTATTTTTTTTACCGAATTGCACTCTTTACACCCGGAATTCGGTAACGCGGATACTCTCAATTGATAGATTATCACTATAAAACACTAAATATCTCAATTTTAAGGCAAGAAAACATTTGTAAGTATTTTTAATTAATTTTAGAACTTTTTGTTTTGCAAACAAAATGGATTTGAAAATAATACTCCATTTCAATTACAAATCAAAGAAATGTCATATGGTCTGTTTAGTACTGCCAGACACGTATAGGTACTTATTTTCTCTTGTATTTTTATTTTGGGAAATTTTGCGGGAAATTTAAAACATGCTTGTATAAATACAATGTTGGCATCCAGCATTACTACGCATAAACAGTGAGGTATGTATGGCAACTGCAACCCCCCTGCTTGGGCTCATTATAGGATTTGGGGTGGGGCAAGGTTTGGTGTACGCAAAGTTTCTTTTGCATTTAAATAACATGGATTAAAAGTTTGGGCGTGAAATCCCAGAAATCGGAAATAAAATATCCCAAAACCAAAGTGTACATCTGGCAGCACTTAGCATGCCATCTTGGTCTTCTTTATTTATTTTCCATGCATTTTGTATGGAAAAAGTGAAACTTCAAAAATTAATTAAAAATACTTATAAATGTTTCCTCACACTAAAATTGTGATATTTGGTGTTTTTTAGTGAATATCTATCGAATGAGACTATCCGCGTGTCAAAATTCGGGATGTCGTAAAGGAAAGTTGAGCCAAAGTTTCTTTTAATTTACAAGTAAATATTTGGCACGGACGAAAAAAAAAACTTCTTCCGAAAAGAGGTACCGTCCCGCCGCGACGAAGCAACAAACAAAATTTTTCATCCAGACGGAAAATGGAATTTTGCTTTGCTCCCGCTCGAGCAAGACAAACAAACAAAAAAACTCCTGAAGGAAACCCACAGTTCGATCCCCTGAAACATGCTGTGGCCACATCGGGGTCTGGAAATTGGCGTAACGCAGCTGTGCGAGGTCCTCAACGAATGGGAAGCTGTAAATAGGATTTCTCCAGTCAAATGCATTTACTGACTTCTGTTGTGTGCCTCGAAAAGAATCTTTGGCTATTTGGACCCATTTGACATGAGGTCTCCACCACCCACGACGGAGACCCAAGGTCAGTTGTCGAAGAAATACGACACCAATTAAGGTAATAAACTTGCAACCAATTCAACAAAAACAACGCATTATTTATAACGATGTTCGTCAATTATGGCATTGTAATTTCTTTAAATATGAACCATCGAAATAAACTTGTTGCTTGTACTCAGTTAAAGTAAAGTTGGTGTTATTATTGTATTACTAGTGGGAAGTTTATTCTTTTTAGTTTCGTGGCCCATTTTCTTGCCATTATGCACCATGCATGGTAGCGTTGTGCATTATTTTGTGCCTTTTATTTTGACCTGACTACCATGGTGTATTGTATTGCAAGTTACTTTTGTAGGCTGCCGTAACAAGCCTTTTCACACTGAGGGCCGCAGTTTCTTCACAGTGGGTTAAATCTGCAATTAGATAATCACAAGCCGCATTTTATTATCCAAATGATCTGATCCGGATCAATTTCTAACACGTGATTACAAAAACAACATGGGATCCAGCTTTTTATCTGGATCTATTTCAATGATCCAAAAATGACTATTGTAAATGTGTCTCAATCAAAGAAGAAGAAGTACTGGCATATCATGGAAACAGTTAGCCAGTTTATATTTCTTGAGCGCTCTGTAATTTTCCTCCATTCTTTGACGAGCAACAGAATAAAATATAAACACCATCCCTCACATAGAAGTCAAAACAACTCTCTTTCTCTTTTCTTCTTATGTAATTAATGGTGACAAATAATATAAAAATTTCAGTCTCAGTTTTAGGGGAAAAGTGAGGAATTTTTGTGAGAAATCGTGTTTATATTTCTGAGTCCTCTGAGCCCTCTGAGATCTCAGAAATATAAACTAGCTAAGTGAAGCATTTTTCAAGATAGTGAGTTACACAAACACAAATGCATTGCCCCAGGGTCGCAGTGTAGTTATACAGATTTAAAAAAAAAAGAAAAAAACCATTGAGATTCTTCCGTCATTTTTGGTGTTTTTTTTATTATTAGATATTTTCTTTTTTTTAGAGAAACTATGAAAGTATTGCAATAGATACCAACTAACACTAATATTATTTGATTCACTGCTTAGAAATTATGGACCGATATTTTTAAGCGACGTCATCGAATTTAGAAAATGGATTTCTGTCTTCTGTGCCTGAACAACTCTTCGACGTCTCGCCATTTTTTGGTTTAGTTCGTTATCAGATGAAAACATGATGACCAGTCTTTAATAATTATTCTGGAATAATTTATTTATTTAAGTATAGTAAATTATAAATAGGAAACATAATGCCTTCTAGACTAAGAGCCCACAGCAGATTTTGGGTGTGATTGATAGCAAAAAAAGAATTAAAGGCGTCGAAAGCTTCATTAAAGGCTATTCAAAAAATAAAAGTCTTGCAGTCCACAACTGGGGCCTTTGCGAGAAATAGTGCATAGAAAAAAAAATATGAATGCTGCATTCATATTTTTTTTCGATGCACTGTTTCTCGCAAAGGCCCCAGTTGTGGACTGCAAGATCTTGATTTTTTGAATCGCCTTTAATGAAACTTTCGACGCCTGTACTTCATTTTTTTGCTATCAGTCACACCTAAAATCTGCTGTGGGCTCTCAGTCTATTCACTTTAATTTGGAATCAACAATTCTGTCAAATAAAATAGAATTATTTTTTTTGTAGGAAGTTAAGTTCGTTTAAACTTGCTTTTAAAATTTATCTGGAGGACAATGGAACTTAAGTTTATTGCTTCGTTTATTGTCCGGATAGATTTAGAAAGGGTTGGTGCAACCGATAAATGTCATTTAAAAACGTCTATAATACGGTGCACAAATTTTTCTTATCACAGGTAAGTTTTATCTCATATTCTACTTAATAAAGTGATGTTTCTTAAGGTAGCGTACTTTTAAACCGAAATAAACATTTCTTGACGAAGATACAAATCCAACAAGATAAATAGGGTTAACAGCAGAAGGGCCTTTAAAAATGTTTTATTTAAAGCGTTAAAAAATAACTCTGCACTACGGGTGATAAACGCATTTGAGCGCCTTGCCATCACCCACAAAAACTAGATCGACCCTGTGTGAGAATTTCTCATTTGACAGATGAGTCTCAACGAAATCACTGGATTAAAGTATATTTTTGTTTTCAACAAATTCGCTATTTTTATAGCAAATTGCGATAAAATATTAATTTTAAAGTTTTTAAATAATTCTCTTCACCATAAAGAATTACTTATTGAAATTGCAATGTACGATTATCATAAATTCCAAGATAATTCTTTTGAAAATAATTTTGATTTTCCAAAAACAAACTTTAATGAACTAAGAAGTTACTTTTCTGGTATTGATTGGAATAATGAACTTAATAACTTTGATTTAGAACAAGCTTATAAACGTTTTATTGAAATAATGTTCACGGGTTTAAATCAATTTGTTCCTCGCGTTCAAAAAAGGAAATCTTCGAAACATTTATGGTATAATAGAAGACTCTTGCATCTTAAGAATATTAAAAATAAAGCTTTCGTAAAATATAAAAAAAACTAGTAACCATACTGATTACGTGTTATTTAACAACTTAAGAAAGGATTTTTCCGTTTTAAGTAAATTCTTGTACAGAAATTACATCATGAAGATTGAATACAACATAAAAAATAATAGTAAATCGTTTTGGTCTTTCATAAATTCTAAACGAAAGTCATCTGGCATTCCTCAGAAAATAAGTTTAAATGAAATTAATTCATCAGATATTGATACTCATTTGGAACTTTTTGCTAGTTTTTTTGAGTCTGTTTATTCCTGTCCGATAATGACTTCCGTGCCTTGTTTAGAAGAGAAAGTCGAAATTGGTTTACTTCAGCTAAGATTGGAAGAAGTTACAATGGGGCTCCAGGGTCTTAAAGTTAACTATAAATGTGGTGTTGATGGCATACCAGCAATCATTTTGAAAAATTGTAGCGATTCACTTTCTTGGCCGCTGTGGAAAATTTTCAATAAATCATTGTCTGAGGGTTTATTTTTACCTGAGTGGAAGGAATCATTTCTTGTTCCTGTTTTCAAAGCCGGTTCTAAAAACTTAGTTGAAAATTATAGAGGAATTTGTAAACTCTCAGCCATTCCCAAGCTCTTTGAAAGTTTGGTTAAAACTAAAATTGAGTTTCTGACAAAGGAATGCTTGTCGGAGTCACAACATGGCTTTATACCTGGTCGATCTACTGTGACTAACTTGGCGGTATTCTCATCTTATGTTTTGAACGCACTTGAGGATTAATGTCAAGTGGATGCGGTGTTTACTGACTTTAGTAAAGTTTTTGATTCGGTCGATCACGGTATTTTGTTAAAAAAACTTGAATACTTTGGCTTCCATTCTGAAATGCTTAAATGGATTTCTTCGTATTTAAAGAATAGAACTCAACGAGTATTGATTGACAATAAAGTTTCAAGAAGTATAAATTGTACTTCTGGAGTTCCTCAAGGAAGTCACCTTGGTCCATTACTATTTTTACTATATATTAATGATATAGTGAACGTAATCCAAAATTGTTGTTATCTGCTGTATGCAGATGATTTAAAATTGTTTCTTAAAATCAAATGCATTGAAGATTGTGTAAGAGTTCAATATGATTTGGACCGTATTTCAAATTGGTGCTCTCTTAAGAGTTTAAAACTAAATATTGGAAAATGTAAAACAATTACATTTTCTAAATCAGCATTAGCTCTTTACTTTCCATATAACATTAATTCTAATCCTCTGCTTAAAGTTAATGACATTAAAGATCTAGGTGTTATTTTTGATTGCACGTTTTCCCCAAAAAAACATATCGACTATATTGTTGCTAAGTCAAACACCTTAGTTGGATTCATTAAGAGAAATAGTAAAGATTTTATGGATCCTTATGTTTTACTAAACCTTTACACCTCACTGGTTAGGTCGACAATTGAGTATGCAGATGTAATTTGGAACCCATGTTATAGAGTCCATTCTGATAGAATTGAACAAGTTCAAAGGCGATTTACTAAATTTATTTTTTATAAAATGCGTTGGGAATTTTAGGCCTGACTATAAAGCTAGGTGCCAATTGCTTGGTAAAAGATCATTAGCATCTAGAAGAAGTACTCATGATGTAATGTTTGTGAGAGATATAATATGCAACCATATAAAGAGTCCGTTATTGCTTTCTGTTATTTCCTTTTATATACCAACAAGACAGTTAAGAGGAAGATATCTCCTTTTTGAACAAATACATAGAACAAATTATGAACCAATATCAAGAGCTATTTCCTCGTTCAATAAAGTTTGTGCCATTTTTGATTTGCATTTATCTCGTGAAAAATTTAAAAATGAATTATTATTAAGAATTGTATTCTAATAACATATTTCCTTTTTTTATATTTATATTAACAAATCATTGTTATTATGCCATATCTGTTAAGCAAGTGCTTGTAGATGAAATAAATAAAAATAAAAAAAATAAAAAATAAAAATATTCTAACTTTTATTTCAATTTTTAATTTAGTTAAAGCTGGGTATACAGTTCTTTGACGAAAAAAAACTACATGTATTTCTTATGGGAGCGCTTTTTGCGATAAATTTTTTTTTGACGTTTAAATTTTTTTATCGAATTGTGAACTACCCAAAGAAAATAAATTTTATATTGTAATGATTTTCCATATTTGAACTATAACGACTCCGAAATGCAAAGAAACGGACACAATAAAGCTTACGGTCACAGTGCAAACATACCCTTATTAGCTATAATTATAGCAACTCTCAAACGAAGGAAGCGCCATCTGCCGGATTATATCAGATTTACCAGCTGTCAAATAAAAGCTTTTGGAAGGGAAATTATTGGGAAATTTCCCCTACGGAAGCTCTGGAAGCAGAGACCAGAACGTTCTCCTTATTTCGAGAGTTTGGAAAACAAGTATAAAAGGCACATGTTTGAACGGCAGCGACACAGTTTGTTTTTAATCGTGAATGAATAAAGGTGGTTGTAATAAAAGTGAAAAGTAAAGTTTGTGAATTAATTCAGTGGTGAATAATAAATCGTTTTGTTTGTAGTATGAAAAGTAAAGTGTTTTATTTTGCGAAATAAATAAGTGGACGTTTTGAATAAAGTAAATAAGTTTTATTAACGAACCTGAGAAAATATTACATTGGTGTTAGAAGTGGAATAAAACTTATTTTATCTGTGCACTCAGTTAATTTATTGTGTGGAAAGAAAAAAAAAGACAATGGGTAAATCTTTGAATGATTTAAATTTAGTGGAACTTAAGGCAGAACTGAATAAGCGAGATCTTCCTACTGCTGGAACAAAGAATGATCTTATAATTCGTCTGCAAGAAGATTTAAGAAGATGTGGAAAAAACCCGGACACGTTTATATTCGACATTGAAATGGAAGAACAGCAAGAGAAAGTAAGTACATCAGGCATGACCAATATGCTGTCTCAGCTGCTTGCCAAATTTGATAGTCAGGAAAAGAATCTTCTCGAACGTTTCGAACAACAAAGTCAAGAGCAGAAGAATCTTCTAGAACAACAAAGCCAAGAACAACGGAATGAACAAAAGAATCTTCTCGAACGCTTTGAGCAACAAAGCCAAGAACAAAAGAATCTTCTAGAAAAACAGGAAAGGAATCTTCTTCAACAATTCCAAGAACAGACAAATCTGCTCGAAAGTAAGTTGGACGCTTTTGACAACAGAATTATTACTCTTGACGAGCGTGTCGATAAGCAATTTTCGACTGTAGACAAACAATTATCGACAATAGAAGCAAAGTTCGAAGATAAAATCGAATCCATTACAAAGGAATTAGATAAAGTAAAGAAAATGAAGGTTCGAGAAAGTTCTGGCGACTGTCCAAAGAAAAAAGAGATGCATCCAACAACCTTCGATGGGCAAACTTCTTGGTCAATCTACAAGAAGCAGTTTGAGGCAGCCGCAGCAACAAATGGCTGGGATGAGGAAGACAAATGCATAGCTCTAACGCTTGCCCTCAGAGGACCTGCTGCTGAGCTGTTACAAAGCATACCAGCAGATAAAAATGGCAACTTCAGTGCTCTCGTTCAGGCCATTGACAAACGTTTTGGAAATGGCCATATGCAAGAAGTCTTCCGCGTCCAACTCAATTCCAGAGTCCAGAAAAGAGGAGAAACTCTGCAACAACTCCAAGCAGACATCGAACGGTTGGCGCACCTGGCATATCCAGCTGCAGGAGATGAAATCATCAACCAATTCGCAACAGAAGCCTTTGTTCGTGCTGTATCTGACATCAACCTTCAGCGAGCAATTTGAACTGCTGGCAAACGCACGCTTCCTGAAGCACTAGCATTCGCACTCACTATGGAAGCAGCGGAACAGGCCTCACAAAGAGTTCATCGCTTGAGAGAACTAGGAGTTGAGGAGTGTTGTTGCCAGAGAACTGCGTTCCAAAGAAACCAGCGAGATGGACCTGCTCGATGCTGGAACTGTAACAAGACCGGACATCTTCAACGCCAGTGCAGACTGCCACCTAGAAAACCTCCATGTTGGAATTGCAACAGGACTGGACATCTCCAACGCCAATGCAGATTGACCTAGAAGATCATGGAAACCAGACTACAATAATTGCACGCATGAAAAAGAAAAGGAAGTTATTTCCATTCAGCGACTGAGAGCCGATCCCATTTACGATTGGAGTAAAAGGAAAATGAGGACTGCGCAAAAAGATGACTTGGGAAGCGATATATATCGCCCAAAAGTGACTCCGCTGCAGTTAACTCCTATCCGGCGAAAGGGTGACAAGCGTGATTCCAAAGAAAACTACAAAGTTGGAACGGACGGATTTCAAGTGTGCATGGATGTCAGCCATTTCAAGCCAAATGAGTTAATGGTCAAAACTGTTGGCAACAGCGTGGTAGTGGAAGGTAATCATGAACGTGAAGATGAACAGGGCTACATAAGTCGTCAGACGGAAGTACCAGCTACCAAAGGGGTATGATGCCAAAGATGTCATCTCAATGGTTTCAATGGACGGTATCCTGACAATCAAAACTCAGCAGAAGGCATTGAAGAACAACGAAAGGATAGTGCAAATTCAACAGTCTGGCCCCATGAATCGGAATGATAAGGGAAATGAAGAAGAAAGGCTAAGTGACGTTCGTGAAAGAACAAGGGCAAATATGAAGCCATCAAGTGGTCGGATGAAAAAGCGATACGACACAAAAGCAACAAAGACAGGATTCCAAGCGGGAGACCTTGTTTGGTTTTATAATCCCCACCGTCGGAAGGGACTCTCACCGAAGCTTCAACAAAATTGGGAAGGCCCTTATACTGTCGTAACACGAATAAACGATGTCGTCTACCGCATTCAGAGAGGATTAAGAGGCAAACTAAAAGTAGTTCACAGCGACCGTTTACATCATTATAATGGTGATGGAAGTGATGGATTTGCTCGGGACGATCAATCCTAAGAGGGAGGCAGTGTAATGATTTTCCATATTTGAACTATAACGACTCCGAAATGCAAACAAACGGACACAATAAAGCTTACGGTCGCAGTGCAAACATACCCTTATTAGCTATAATTATAGCAACTCTCAAACGAAGGAAACGCCATCTGCCGGATTATATCAGATTTACCAGCTGTCAAATAAAAGCTTTTGGAAGGGAAATTATTGGGAAATTTCCCCTACGGAAGCTCTGGAAGCAGAGACCAGAACGTTCTCCTTATTTCGAGAGTTTGGAAAACAAGTATAAAAGGCACATGTTTGAACGGCAGCGACACAGTTTGTTTTTAATCGTGAATGAATAAAGTTGGTTGTAATAAAAGTGAAAAGTAAAGTTTGTGAATTAATTCAGTGGTGAATAATAAATCGTTTTGTTTGTAGTAAGAAAAGTAAAGTGTTTTATTTTGCGAAATAAATAAGTGGACGTATTGAATAAAGTAAATAAGTTTTATTAACGAACCTGAGAAAATATTACAATATTCTAATGAATAGAACGCAGTTTTCTGTAAAAGATAAAAAAACTTCAGGAGAAAAAACACAGCCAGTCGTCTTGAAGTTCGTTATAAAAAGGCGCAGTTTTTATTTTTGAATCCAATACCAAATAGCTTAAATAAGGTTTTTACAAAAATGATGCCAAAACAACATACCCACTAAAAACTTATTTCATTAACAAACCAATTAATACAATAAAAGCCCTGTTTTTTAGTGCATTTTTATCTTCGCTTAGAAAAAAGTAGCATGTTAATTACAACAACAAACTGGTATAATTCCGTATTGTTGTTGTATTTAACATGCTACTTTTTTCTAAGCGAAGATAAAAATGCACTAAAAAACAGGGCTAAAATTTTTAATCATCGGAGATGATAAAGGCTTCGTTAATATATCTGCTACCATTTCCTCGGAGCGAACTGATTTAAGCTAGATTTGTTTTTCTGCCACTATGTCTCGGACGAAATGATGTCGGATGTCGATATGTTTCGTGAGGGGTGATAACATTCATTATTCATTCATTCATAATTTTGAAATATATTGTTCTTGATTTATGTTTAAGTTTCCATTCTTTCTATCATAGTCTATGGTCATTCCCAAAAACGAACTACCTTCTGATATTCTTTCATATGGAATTCTGACTTAAAATAAGGTTTTAATTTTTCTGATACGGTTATGTCTTTAGAAAAAATTAACAAGTCATCTACATAAAACTGCCAAAAATAAAATCGATTCGGTATTTGTATCATTATAATAAATACACGGATCATATCTTGATTGTTTTAAATTAAATGCTTTTAGAGCCTTGCTCAACTTAAGGTTCCATGTCCTTGAAAACTGTTTGAGTCCGTAAATGGACTTCTTTAACTTTAAAATTTTGTTCGTAGGTATATCTATACCTTCAGGTGGAATAATGTAAACAACTTCAGATGACTCACCTTGTTAAAAAAGCGGTGACCGCATCAAGCTGCTCAATGTGAAGATTAATTTTTGTTGCAAGTGACAGAAGATATCTCAATGAGCTGTATCGGATTACCGGTGAATATACTTCGTCAAAGCCGATGCCTTTCCGCTGTGCACATCCCTTCACAACTAACCTTGCTTTGTATCGGATCACTTCATCGTTTACGCCTCTTTTGGTCTTGAAAACCCACAGTACACATATTGAAGGTAATATCACTAGCGTTTTCATTTTTGTTCAGTTCTGCGCATCGATCAAAATCAGAGGAAAATGGCGAATCCCGTGACCCCAACTCGTTAAACATCAAAATTTGTTGTGTGCTATGTGTTCATTTGTCACTTATTTATTAGCAAATACAATTGTTTCAAGCTTTTTTAGTGTTTGATAAGATTATTTTGTCATGCAAACAACATTCCCTCTTGGTTTTTAGTGTTATTTAAATTATCCTTTTTTGTTTGTTTTCTTTGTTGTTGTTGTAATACAGCGGATGGGGTCAAGTAAGGGTGCCATCTTGAATTTCTTTGACAGTTCTCTTTTCGGACAACATGCGCAAGATAATACTTTACCCTGAGGCCACACGAGCCAGTACTGGCTAGCCAGTTGGCTACACATACTAGCTGTCAAATTCCTATTCGTGTATATGCTGTGACGTAGTTGGCATGCCAAACTGGCTTCTCTACTGGCCAGCGTTCGGATCTTATTCCAAATGGAGTAAATCTACTCCGATTTTAAGCGAAGCAATTTAACTGATACGATTTTCCACTTTTTCAAGATGGAACCGTTCAATTTATCGTAAGTGTGGCATTTGTTTGCGGGGGGCCAATTCTGGTTCTGTAAATAAGTGAATCGAAAAACTTTTCACGCTTTCACACTAATTCCGATTCCCGTTCTGTGAAAATGTGAAACCAAACATCAAAAACTTTCATACGAAAAAATTTGCTTTCACGCCATCATTTGGAAGTGAATATTCAAAATGAAAGCGTGAATACGAACAAACAATGACAAATTCAATCATCTCTTTCTCTGTCAAATCCATAAAGAAAAAAGTATGTTCCTATCTTATGCATTTCTCTGTTCTCTTAAAAAAACACAAGAAAATTGAGAGAATCATGTTTTCAAGAAAAATGATAAGGTGGTTCAAGTATCAATAATATAGTTTGCATTCACAGAACCAGAATCGCTTATTTGTGGCAAATGTATCGAAAAAGTGAAAGTAATGCTTGACAGCGAATGTGAAAACGATTTTTTTTGTTGCCATTAAGAATGTTTCGCATTGGTTTTGAAGAGCTTTAACTTATTTCTACCACAAAACAATATTTATCGTAAGAACTCTTATCGATACAAAATACGACAGATAATCAATAGTAAACAACAACAAAAAACTGTCGTCGGTGAACGTTTTGCGTCGGTTTGGGAGAGCGTTTAATCAATTCATTCACCAACTTTTTTGGCTTTCTTCTTGAACGGAAATAAGACCCTTCCTACAACACACCAGACGAGATAATTTTATTCATCTTTAAACATTTTTTAGATCGCTAGCAAATTTATAAACTTTTGAGTTCTTAAGGACTGGGCATGAACTTCCAGTTTTCATTTTATTAATACATTTTGTGAAAGAAAATGTGAGTGAACTTAAGTTTTAATCCTATTTTTCCAAATATGCTACGAAATAGTACTGCCGAACCCTGTTACTGGCTGCTCTACTGGCTTCCCAACTGGCTACGAAAAAGGCAAGCCAGTTGACGAGCCAGTTGCTCAGGTTTGTATGTGTTAGTAAAAAAATGTGAGTGTATTCAGGCCACACGAGCCAGTACTGGCTCGTGTGGCCTCAGGGTTAGATATGTGTACTGTGTTGAAAACCCACTTTGAATTCAAAGGTTTTATTCCATGGTGACGATCGATAACATCCCAAGTGTTGTTTGCTTTCAAAGATTCACACTCATAACTGATTGCTTTTTCCCAATTCGAACCATCTATTCTTGAAACCGCTTTATCGTAAGTAACAGGATCATCAGATGAATAGTGTTCCTTTTCGTTGACAAACGCTACGAAATCTTCTTAAATCTTAGGTTTCTTCACACGATTTGAACGCCTCAAAGATCCATCAGCAACATCCCCACTTGATGATAAATTGGTTGATGGTTCATAAAGCGTGGTACTTCATCTCCAACAACAACTGCATCATTCTCGACAAGAGAAACAGGATTTCCTCCAGCAACAATAATAGGTTCAGGATTTTTTCTTAAATTCCCCACTAAATTCTGACCTTCAAAACGCTTGCCTTCAATGAAATTCACCTCTCTGGTAACATGCAGTTTCTTATTTACTGGGTCATACATTCGGTAGCCTTTTGAGTTTTCAGAGTAACCAACCATTATACATTTAATGGCTTTCACATCAAATTTTGTTCTCTTTTGCTTTGGAACTAACATCATTCCAACAGAACCGAAAACTCGCAAATGTGAAATATTCACCTTTGAACCAGTCCACACTTCTTCTGGACAACGATTATCCAACGATTTGATCGGAGCTCTGTTTATCAAATAAGCTGCAGAATACACTGCTTCACCCCAGTAACTTTTGTCCAAACTAATTCAGTTTTATAGATTTGTATGACCTTTAGTTCAAATATACGTTTCGCCCAGGCAAGACAGTTGGGCTCATCAGTTAGATGCTGTCGTTACCCTTCTAAGACGCAATATTTTTGTCGATGATTCACTAATAAAACTTGCAGCACAAAAACACTGCAAATTATATTCCTCTAGGAGAATTTGGTTAAATTAGTGCACCTAGAAATGAATAGAAAGCCCGTGGTCTGGCTAGTGTACGAATATGAAGAAGAAAAACACAATTAATAAGAAATTATTGTTTTTGTTTTTATTTTTGTGGACTTAATTGAAATTAATTCAGTTTTAAAGATTTTTATGACCTTTAGTCCAAATATGCGTTTCGCCCAGGCAAGACAGTTGGGCTCATCAGTTAGATGCTGTCGTTACCCTTCTAAGACGCAATATTTTTGTCAATGATTATCAACACTAATAAAACTTGCAGCACAAAAACACTGCAAATTATATTCCTCTAGGAGAATTTGACCAATTTTAGTGAATGGGTTTGGGGGATTTTGATACTCTCCCCACGGTGATCAACCGGGTTGAGGAGAATTGTTTGTGTTAATTTTATTTTTTGTTTGTTTTTCTATGTTTTAAGTTTTTATGTTAGTATATTTATTCGATATTTGGCTTTTTGTGTAGTATGTAATATGTTTTCAAAATAGCTCTTTATGGCCTTTAGTCTTACAAATTGGCGTTTCGATCGGCTTACTCACTTGAACTCATCAGTGACATAGTGAGGGCTTTGTCATACACAATTTGTTTTGAGTTCAGTACAACTTACATGAATTTTTCAGCGAAAATCCACTGTAAACTATATCCAACAAGATTAGAATTCCTAATCATTAAGCTGGAAGGTTTTTTTGCCCGGGGCCAGGCATAGTTTCTATATAAGAAGGTTTTATAATACAAATTCTATATACTACTGAAATAAATCAGCCAACTAGAAGACTAAGCATTAAGATTTAAGAATAAGAATAAAAACGTAAATAATTGAAAATTAATTAGTAAGCATTAAGGGTTGGACTTGTTGTATTATAGATTCAAAATAGCTTTTTATGGCCTTTAGTCCTACAAATTGGCCTGGCCCCGGGCAAAAAAAAACTTCTAGCTTAATGATTAGGAGTTCTAATCTTGCTGGATATAGTTTACAGTGGATTTTCGTTGAAAAATTCATGTAAGTTGAACTGAACTTAATACAAATTGCGTATGACAAAGCCCTCATAGCTATTTTGAATCACTTATTCAACAAGTCCAATCCTTAATGCTCTTCTGTCTTCTACTTGGCTGATTTATTTCAGTTGTATATAGAATTTGTATTATAAAACCTTCTTATGAATATGTTTTGTTTGCTCCTTTGTTGTGTTTGTAGGGCTACGCCTAGCTTTTTCGATAGAGTTTGGCGAGTTAATAGTTTTGTTTAGTAAATCTGTGTTTGCGTTTTGTTGCATTAGAAACTTTTTTATGGGGTTGATTCCGCTTGTTTTTAGGTTGATGGTAGTACTTGTGCCAGTAAATGTTGTTTTTGATTGCTTTTCTCACCATCCTTTTGTGTTGGTGTACGGGTTGGGTTTTCATTTGAACGGATTCTTTTCCTTGGGTTTTAGGGTTGTTGATCAATCAGTTGTTCTTTAGAGACTTTTCCTTATACGACAAGCTCATCAAATCTGAAAAACGCTTTTGTTCCTTGTTTTTTGAGTTCTAAGAACTTTGGAATGAGAGGTTTTCTAGCCTCAATGAGATTTTTGGGAAGATCCTCTGACACTGAAATCATCCAGCGATTTTTTTGAAAAAAGTACTTATTGTTTTTTTCTCGTATTTTTGAAAAGTTACTTTTATTGGTCATATGTTGCCTTCTGATTTTTTCCCAGACGGTAGCAACTTTCAAAATGCTCGGTGGTTAGCATAAACTTTACATTACTTGTGTTCAGAAGATTGGCAATTGTAGATTTGAGGTCATATGGACTGCTATCAGTTTCATTGACTTTGAATAGAATAATGTTGTTCTGTTGTCCTACTTCGAGTTGTATAATACGTTTTTTATGTTCAGCGCATATAGCTCCTTGTTTCAATTATACTGCTTTGGGTCTCTACTATTTTTTCGAGCTCAACAACATTTTCGGAGAGGATTCCTACCTTTTCATCTGCATTTTTTATCACTCTATCCGCGGCATCTGCAATTGCCTTAGCTATTTCGTCTCTTTGTTCTTTTAGAAGTTTCACTAGAGTATCAATTGTAAGAGCCATATTACAACAAAAAACAAAAAAAAAATACTTTTTATTTTTAATTGCCAACCCTGGTGCTTCTTACGACTTAAGTGCTTGTCGGAAGATGGCGCTTCGAAAGAATTGCTTTGGTCTTGATTTGACAAACGTCAGTCGTGGTTAGACTAATGGGGTTTTCTTTTGGTAAATTCAGATTTCGATCTAAAAATTGATCTTTTTCGTCGCGAATGGTATACGATTTCAGATTGATTTTTTTATCATGGTATTGGTGTATATTCGTGTCTGTGGAACCAGTAACGGTATCGGCTGTCAAATGACTTGAAAATTGTTTCTTCATTCAAGTCTTTTTCTTTTGTAACCCGAGGCGATTTCAATATTCAAAGAATGAATGCCGAAATTAATTTGGAGGATTACACAGTTGTTGTAAATGATGAAGGATGCGTTATAGTGGAGGATAACATGGTGCTCTTAGAAAATATAATAAGTAAGTTCCAACACAAACATTTTATAATTTTTTTCAACCAACTTTTGGTTTTAATTTATTCAAGCTCAAGGTAAACAATTAGTGAGAACGGCATATTCCGAAGTGGCAGATTATTTCAACATTTCTAACATCACAAATGAAGAAGGTAAATAACAAATTGTTTTGGATACGAAATCTCTCATTGCAAAATCAAGTGTTTCATGACTTTATTTAGGATGTAAAGTCACTCAAGATCTTTGCGCTCTGATAATTGTATTTCAGTGTTTATAAATAACCTTGAAACACTAGATTTTGGCAGGCGAGTTTATGTGACTTTCTCAAAATAATCCCTTAATTTATCTTACAGTGAAAGAGCATAGTCCAGTAGAAAATAATCCTACTTACAACCGCGATTTTCTGCATGATGACTTATCAAGTAAGAACCTGTAGCTACATATACATACACTCCAAGTCATAAGGTTCGAAGCACACACTTTTCAGAAGACTTGAATCTTCTCCGGCTAGCTGAGAATGATACAAAAGTTTGGAAGCCATTAATCATGTATTACCTGTAAATAGTACCTACTCATAGTCACATCCCACTTGAAGTGTTGCAACTTTCAAACTGTGCATTAAGATGTAATGAAACTAGTCCTTCATCCTAAAAGTTTATTTTTGGTGGATCAACCATGTTACGGTAATTATATCAATATAAGTCTTCAAAAACGTCTGCTTATATCCTTATGATTTGGAGTGTATATTAGTATGAACACTTTTTATTAGATAGGTACATACATACGGTGACCATTTTTTCAGGGGCAAAATAGAGGATAACTTTTCTCTAACGTTGAAAAGTTAAGAAAAAATTATTTTCATAAGAAACTTTTGCTTTAAAAAAAATACATTCATAAGAGTTATAAGTTACAACAAAAAATCGAAGTTGTAATTGCACCTGGGGCCTATTTCTGCGCTACTACATCAATTACATCAACTACATTTAACAGCTTCATCCTACAACTACACCAGTTACATTTGTAATTTATTAAACTTTTTTATCTTTTATTTCATAACTCCAGTTGTATGTTTGAATGAGACAAATATAAAAGATGTAGTTAAAGGATTTTAATGCACGATGTAGTTGATGTAGCTCTGTTGTAGTAGCGCTAAAATAGGCCCCTGGTCTCAAGTAGATCAACTTTTGATTGCGATTTCTTGGGTGTCCAAATGTTATTTAAAATTGAAAACCCTCTTTCGGTCAGGACATTTCAAGATCTTAATGATAGCAAAACTCACATGTTCTTCATGAAAATGTTGAAAAGTTCAAATCATTTCTTATTTGGGGACAAATTTATTCTTCATTGACTTATCGTTTGACTCAAGTAATCTTGTAAAATAATTCCATCATCATTGGTTTCTAGATCTTTTCTTAATTCTTATACATTGGCAAAGCTTTTGGACTCAAACCAGTGCTGTCAACTTATTATTTATAAGTGATTTAGTTATGAAGAAGGTACCTTATGTATTTTTAACCGTAAAAAATGATTTGAAAGATAAAAAGAGGACATTGGGAGTTCAATTTAGTAAAAGGAGGACAAATTACTGTCCTCTTTAAGAAAATAAAATAGAGAGGACACGCTACAGAAAAAGAGGACTGTCCTCTTAAAAAGAGGACGGATGGTCACCGTATAACCTCCAAAGAACAAATTTTTCCTTCAAAAACGAAAATTCTTTCCAAGATCGACATGAATAAAATAAATATACCTGAAGTGTACACACACGCAAGCAAAATTTAAGTTAGAGCAAACTATGAAGACAAAAAAACTACCACCACTGCTTCATAACCTTCATTAATTGCAAAAAAAAACAGACAAAATACCCAAAAACCAACAACAAAAATAGGTGCACTTACGATAGACGTGAAATGAATTTCAGTTCGATGCAACTTGAAAGCTTCATATAAAGCAAAAGCTTTTCTCGCCAAGTACAAAACATGTATGAGGTGGAGGCAATCAAAGTGGAGGCAATCTCAAATCGGGTCCTTTTTCTTTATATGAAGTGGCCTGTCTTTATTATTAGTTAGTCTATGTTATTAGTTAGTCTATGGTATAACATACATGATTAATTAAAGGCAAATCCATCAAATGGGGTGTAGGAGAAACAAAATGTTTGCTTCACTTGTACTTCAAGTACATAGACAATGTGGGCCCCAACAAGCAATTTCGATTAAAAAAAAGCTTGTGGTGTTTCATAGCGAATGAAATAAATAAGAAGTATAATTTTGCTTACAACGGGTGTCAAGTTGAAACCCGCTACAAGTGTGTAATAAAACGTACAAAAAAAGCTATCGACGGAAACAATAAGAGTGGATCTGTGCTCGAGGAAACTGATTATGATTGTGAAATAGAGGAAATCATAAAGCTCGACGATTCACTGGTTCCAGAGTACACATTATCCGCTGGAAAGATGAAATCAAAGAATTTGTGTACAACACATGCTTCAACTTCCGTAGACTCTAGCTCCAATGCTTCAAATGATGTTATGGGCTCTCCACGTAAAGAACTAAATACATCATCCGCAGGGCAAACAGATGAAAATCTTTTCATACATAAGGGTCGCAAACGGAGGACAACTCAGGAAAGAATGTTTGATGCATTTATGGGAAAGCTGGAAGAACAGAAGTGAGCAAAAGAAGAAGACAAACAAACTAAAATAGAGGCTAAATAAAAGAAGAAAATATTGAAAGAAGACACCAGTAGAAGATCAAAATCTTAAGAGACATTCATGAGGCACAAAATAATAAACCTAATTAATTGTTTTTGTTTATTTGTTTTTAATATGTAGATACTTACCTACTTATTTCAACTCTTTATGAATTTTGAATTAAAGATCTCTGAGTTAAAATACTATCCAAATGAATTATACTTTATTTAAACATATATATATTTTCATAAAAATAAAAACACCTTTGTAACTTGGTTTGACTTTTTGTTTGTGATATTTTGGAATTTTTATTTTGGAAGATAACATTTTATTTTAAAAACTTCCAGCAATCCCGTTTCTCTTCAATTGGCCTAAGTGTTGTAGAACCGTCTCAGAAAGAGACTCGGTTGGTGCTCTCTCTTCTTGGAGTTCTTCTTATTCTTCTTGTGGATAACTGACTACCTATATCCCACGTGTCTCCTTCAATAATAAATAAACAATCAACCAATCAATGATGCATAAATTATGCAGAACACAGCAACTTAGTACGAATTTACACATTCATTCCCTTGAGCTGAAAATTATAAATTTCTGACTTTTATGTTTGTATATACTTCAAACCCTACCGATCTACCAATTTTCATCGCTCTACAGCAATCGGAAGTGCTTCATATAGTTTATATGAATTTTTGAGAAAGTGGGTGGATTTTCCTGAACGGAAAATTCCAAATTTCGATTTTTTTCTTTAAAAATACTTCAAGCCCTTCCGATCTACCAATTTTCAACGTTCTAAACAATCAGAAGTGCTCCCTATAATTTATAAGAATTTTTAAATAAGTGGATGGATGCCCCGCCCCCTGAATAGAAAATTGCAGATTTTCGATTTGTTACTTTGCATTAACGACAAGGCCTACCGTTGTGGGGAATTTCAAGTTTCTACGATGTCGGGAAGGGCTCCATAATTTTGATTATCTGTCAGTGAGTAAGTCAGTCAGTTACAGTTTTTGCGATTTTTGAAGTCCTATATATCGGGAATTACTAATGCTCAAGAGTTTAAATTTGGTGAGCCACCTGTGTTTGATCATCTCAGCAAATACTGCGAATTTGAAGCTTCAGACTGTAATGGTACTAAAGTTAGAGGGGGGTTGAAATTGCCTGAGTTTGTTCCTGTAAAAAGGGTGTGGTACCGCGCACTTGGCTGGGCATTACTGTAACATTTGATAGTTTAGCAAGGACGAGCCAAAACAAATTCCATTTGATGACTTTTCCACCAAAGGGTGCAAAATGCAAAGATTGGAATTACTTTTGGCTCGTCCTTAGTATATTTGAGGCAGTGAGAGCCATAGTGGCCTAACTGCAATTTTCATTACTTTCAGTAGACGGCCATTCCAAAAAATTCGAAACCAAGCAACTCAATTTCAAATTATTCAAATTAATATGCCAATATTTTGAGTATATATTAGATTTATCGAAAAAATTGTAAATATAAAATTTTACTTGTTGCTGTAAAATAGGCAAGTGATCAAAAAAGCTCATACTTTATCTTCCGTACCTGGGCATTTTTCAGCATTTTTTCCGCTATCAGTTCTCTATAAATTGTGATGCAAATGGCGATGTGCAGTTAGGTTCTTATAAGTGTTTTCAATACACTATTTAAATTCGGGACTATTTTTTTGATAGGAGTGCTGTAAGAATAGTAATACGCTTCGAAATGGCTGAACATTTCATGTCTTCTCCGTTACCGAAAAATGACAAAAGTTGGTACAAATGGTGAACTATATTAGTGGTTGTAAAATTATTCCGCATACAAAGCAAGACTTGAAAAAGGCTTATGGTGGATTTTTTTATAGATTTTTAAACCATGTCTAACGGTCTAAAACAGGGTAACGGAGAAGACAAAATTGCACTTTCTTATCCTAATTTCAACGACTCACAGGCACTTCTTTTTACAAGTCTAATTTCTTTGATCCCCATGCTTAAAATGGATCAAGGCAACTTAAAAAAAATATGTGTTAAATTTCATTGAAATCGGTTGACGTTTACACGTCCTAGCGAGCACTTGAAGTTTTTCATATAAAATACATGGTGTTTTTACAGTCTTTTACTCAAAGTGCCGGTAAAAGTGGAAACGTTGATTGAAAAACTTTAAATTTGGCACATATGCTTAGTACCATAAGGTATGCACCCAAGCTTATGTAAACATGATTCAACAAGAGCAAAACAATCAACCACCCACAGAAAATGTACCAACAACAACGCACCGGTACATCTTAAGAAGTAGGGGGAAAACGGGAGACTTGACCATACGGGAGACATGAGCCACTCGCAATATTTCACTCAGACTACCCTTAAATTCTAGACGTGTTTGTATATCCGAAGCAGAACATGACCTTCTATTTTCTCATAAAAAGGTTTCTGGATCAACATTTGATTTTGGTTCCTGGACGAGTAAATGCATTTTTCGCTAAGAAAAGTTAAAAAAAAAATTTGTTCTTTTCATTGCATAACTTTTATTTGACTCGTAGTTAATTAAATAATTTAGTATGATCTTATTCCTTGAATAATTGTTTTTGTAAATAGCCGTGCAAAATAATGCAACAGTTTACGTAACAGAATTTTGAATCTCTTTTGTCTCAAAAAGCGTGAACGGGAGACTTGAACCACTTATTGTAGGGAGACTTGATCATACGAAAAAGAGGAGCAAAACCAAAAACAAAGTCAAAACACTGCCGCAGAAGGGGAAATTAAAGGATAACAATGCTCAAATTATGTTTAAGAAATATTACAATCTTCTTACTGTATTTCCCAAGGAGAGGTTTATTTAAGTTGTGTATTTATTTTCGTTTGTTACGATTTTTAAGGTTGTTTTTAGTTTTGTATCAATATTTTCGTGTATAAACTTTTAAAACATTTTTCTTAGCAAATAATACGTTAAATATAGTAACAATTGAGTTTTATGAAAACCATAGGCGGTGATCTCATTTTTTGTATTGTTAGCTCGTTCAATTTGGGTATGTTCAAGTCTCCCCTAGGGGGTGTTCAAGTCTCCCGTAGGGGGCGGGAGACTTGAGCCAAAAATCTTTCTTCAAACAATTTGCCCTGGGTTAAAACCGATTGCATATATTTGAAGCCAATTTAACTAGTTTCAAAATAGATAAATGTAGCTTTATAGAGATGTATCTTTCATGCGGCTGAGATAAATAGACAAGATTTTATCAACAATTTTACAAAAAGTGGCTCAAGTCTCCCGCCTCCCCCCTAATGTAACCAACAACATCAATCAAACGTCAGTCTAATCCCGTGACCACGAAGAGTGAAATTTCTTCGAAACGTCGGGAAGAAGAATTTATAAATAATTCTTAATAATTAACGCGGTAAGTTCCGAAAAGTTAAAATAAGTTAAAATGATCAATGTCCGCGAAAAGAAAAGTTTAAAATTGTATACCATAAGGAGTTTACAAATATATTTTCTTATTTTTTTAAATAACAGTTACTCCATTTAAAATAGCAACAAATGCACAAAAACAACGATATTTAACTAGATTTTTTGATGGGGTTAATATTATACAAAACTATTAAAAATATTTGTTTGATACTCCTTACGGTAGTTAATTTATGTGCCAAGTTTAAAGATTTTCCATCAACTTTTACAATTTTGCTTATATTTTGAGTAAAAACTGTTAAAACCCCATGTATTTTGAATGAAAAATTTCAAGTGCTCGCTAGCACATGTTAACGTTAACCGATTTCAATGAAATTTTATACACATTTTTTTAAATGCCTGATTCACTTTTATCATTGGTGACAATAATTTAAAAAAACGAATTACAATATAATTGAACAAAAAATAAATCTTTAATCGTACGTGTCTTCTCCGTTACCATTAGTTGTCTTCTCCGTTACCATATTTCATATTTTTTTCTGATAGTAAAATGAAACTTGGCATTAAACCAAGAATGATTTTTGATAAATATTGGTTTTATGAAAGTGTGCAAAAAAAATCAACTTCTTATCTTAATGGAAGACGCAGAATTTTAAACTTCAAGGCAAAGGTAGGAAATCTCTAAATCGTACGTGTCTTCTCCGTAACCATCTATTTTTTTGTATAAACTTACTAAATTTCATAATTTTTTGGTGATATTTATGTATCGTGTACTTTGTGATGAATTTTTAAAAACCACTGAGTTTCATAAAAAAAATATTGATTTATTAACAAGAAAAACTTTACTACAAGCGTCCGATTGTCTTCTCCGTTACTTTGCAATGGCCGTAGAGCAAAAATAAGGACCAGATTATTTCTTAACACTTGTTGTTTTAAAAACAATAAGAAATTTGTAGTTTTTAAATAAATAAACATAATTTTGATTTTTTTTGCAATATGATAAAAACATAAAAGGCTAACGATTTTGTATTAATGTTTCTTCAATATACCGTTATGACTGATCAGATAGGCCACTCTAGCACTCAAGCTCTGAATTTTCTTGTGGGTGGCCTCTAAATACAAAAAAAGTCCTATAAGTATGGCATGGAGCTATCAATTCAAAAAATTTAAATGCAGAAATATTGCTTAATACATACAGATTCAATTTGTATAAGAAACTCAATTTCGATAAAATTGCAGTTAGGCCACTATGGCTCTCACAGCCTCATTTATAACATTGAACAAAAAACAGCTGATGTAGTTTTGTTCTAGACGATTATAGGGACTTTGATGGTATATAAAATAGAACGAGTGAAGTGATGGCGGTAGGCTTGAAGGCGTACGAATTGATGTTTCGAGAAGTTGTCTCAGTACTCAGTGTTCCTCGATGATGGCAGTATGACAATAACGCTGGACATTTTCTTATATGTATATACTATATATCATTACCTAAATGTCTGCTAATCACAGTACACATATTAAAGGTTAATCTTCCGAGTTTTCATTTTCGTTCAAGTTCGCGCATGTGTCAAAATCTCAGAGACCTCTGTCAGTACATTGTGTGTGTACTATGGCATGTTCAACACTTTTCAAATTTCATATATTTTAAATTTTCTCAATTTTCCAGAATTCAGAAATCTGAAGATTCAGTACCGAAATTGCACTGATCTCTATAAAACACTGGATAGTGTATCGATACAAAAATATTGCTTCCATTTGAAGAATTGTTATATTATGAAGCTGACCACTTTTTTGTATACCAGTATAACTGTATAACATGTAATACAAAAGGTAGAACTATAATAGTCGGGAGGGCACTGAAGCTAATGTCAAAAACCAACGAAAAGTAGCTTTCCGTACCGAAAAAAGGGGAACACACCCATAATGTAACTGCATATCATCTTTCTCTTTTTGGCATTCCTATTTCACCAAATGTCAGTTTTACATAAGTGAGGTGCGCTCGGGAGCTCGGGATTTTATATACAAAGATTATACTAAAAAAAATATACCAAATGCACACAGTGAATCACTTAAAGATAATAAATAATAAAACAGACTTCCACAAAAGTTTATATTTTCGTATCATGGTCTGTTTCCTTTCTTCAGATAAACATCTGGAGATAGGGATGAGTGATTTTAATCGATATTTGCAAAATATCGATAATAAGGATTTCGATGTTTTGCAACATCGATATTAACATCCAAAACATCGGACTAAAAAACAAACAAAAAGTTAGTACGAAAATGATTGATTCTGCTAGTAAAATCTAGATGGAGTGACTTTCATAGTTTTTAAGTCATCTGTAACATTTGGAATTTTTTGAAAAAGGAAATCATCAAAGGATCTCCCAAACCAAACTTAAACATTCAGAACCACAACGAAACTTTCGATGTGCAAAAAGGCACAGATATAAGTTTAAACATGAAGTGCCTATAATTTTGTTTCCATCAAGAAATATTTTTACATCGATATTCAAGCATTAATATCATCCATGCTCAGCAAGACGCATTTTAAACCACACAAGTTTTTGTACACACTTTTGTAAGCAAAAATATCTTGCAATATCGTTAGATAACAGTGTACACATGAAATACTTGCAATAGCTGCGTTTTTTTGTTTATCCATATGGAGTTTGGTGAAAAAAACGACATCGGGACATTTCAACATTTGCCTTGGTCTGCCATTTTGTTTTGAACTATCTACAAACATTTGACATTTCTATACAAATTATCGATAACACAACGACAATGGTAGTCTGGCAATACTGTTTTTATCGGGACAAAAGTTAACTCCAGTTAATTATCTGGACTTAGCTAACTCTATATGGACATAGTTGTTGTTGTATTTAACATGTAAATTGTTTTGCTTTGTTGTCGTTTTTTTCACACAATTTTATTTGGATATGCAAACAAACACAGCTAATATTGCTTCAATAAAATCTGTGGACGATATATTTTGCGAAATTCAAATTTTAGCATCGATTTCCACGCATTGAAATAATAGATGCTCAGAAAGACCCAATTTACACCAAGGCAAGTTTTTGCACACAACTTCGTGTTTTGCAATATCGATATATTCCAAAAAGCCACAGAAAACAGTTTACACAAAATTCCTTGAAATATTAGGTGTGTTTTTTTCCTTGCCCGAATGGGATTGGACGAAAAAAACGACGTCGGGGCTAAGCAATTTGCATGTTAAAAACAACAGCAACTAAGCCCCTTCGGGCTTAGCTAAGCCCAGAGAATTTTCGGGGCTTAACTTTAGCCCAGATAAAAACTGTGTTACCGACACGAATTTAATACATGTTATCGTTAGTTTGCATGGACACTCCATTTTTTCTGGAATGGCGTCGCTAAAGCCCCGATGTCGTTTTTTTCGTCCGATTCCCCCGGGTTTGCAAAAAAAACACACTTATTACAGCTAAATACATATTTAATATCGATTTTCACGAATTTAAATTATCGATGGTCAGAAACACGCAGTTTACACCATGCAAGTTCTTGCGCACACCTTCGTGCGAAACAAGATTTTGAAATATCGGATTTCTAAAAGGGCACACATAACAGCTTAACACCATGAATTGCCTTGCAATATTGATTTTATTAAATTTGTTGATATTCATTGTGCAAAATACATATTTTAACATCGATTTTCACCCATTAAAATCATTGATGCCTAGAAAGATACCACTTACACGCGGTTTTTGCACACAAGCTTCTGTGCATCATTATTTTGCAATATCGATGTTAAAAGTTGAAATACCTTGCTTATGACTTGATATTTTTCATTTGTATGAAAGCTTAAATCGATTTTAAAAAACTTAAGAAAAAATAGCCGGCACCAGAAATTTTGAAAGCAAAAATACATTAGAGCATAGCATGACGCATTTTTTGCTTTGGTCAAACAAAAACACGTGAAAAAACATCGATGTTAAGTAGCATCGATGTTTTCGGTTCGATATTTATTGACATCGATGTTTGGTCTTCGATGTTGTTTCAATATCGCACATCCCTATCTGGAAAATACTTTTTTTTTGTATAATTAGGGGGGTTTACATTGCATGACAGCATCGCTTGATGGAAATGGAACAAGTATTCAAAATCTTTTAAGTACCATACAACATTGCTTGTCAAGCGGTTTTTTCTTGCGTTCAAATGATCAAATCAAGCCATATTGTCAAGCAATGTTGGTCCATTATGAAGCCGACCACCTAATTGTCATCTTCAAATGGAAGCAAGAAACTGTTATACTTTATAAGAGGTTTGTTCCTTGGATTCTTCGCACTGTTTCGGACTAAATGTCAAATTTTGACATTCTTCTCTCAGAGAGGAGAAAAACTGTCAAAATGTGTGGAACGGCTTGGGCACTAGTTTGCACTAATTCGGACTAAACGTCAAACGACATACTCGGCTAGAGTTGCCGTACATTAATCATAAATCTCAAAAAACATTTTCAAGAATAACAACTCAAAAAATAAAAGTTAATAAAAATTTCAAAAAATATTCATAAATTGCCTTTGTTTGAAGGAAAAATTTGTGATTTTAAAATGGAGTTGTAATATGATTCATCAAAACCCCTGGCGTGGATATTAATGAAACGAACAAATTTCTGCATTTAAAACATAAGAGCACCACAAACCAAAATGGAGTTTTGTTTCATATCTTTTACAATTCATTTATGCCTACCTTTTCATCTTTCATAATTATGCTGCATCCAGTTGCTTCGCTTTATCTCTTTTAAGCAAATATTCAATGGTTTTTTGCTTTTGTCACGATGTGTGACGTCATAATCATCTCTGATTTTTTTCGGAAAATAGCAAACAAATAAAGTAATTTGATTGCTCCTTTTAAACCAATCGTTTGATTAATAATAAAAGTTGGTTAAAAAAGATTGTGACGTCACAAAACCCCAAGATGTTGAGTGTATAAAATGAGCATACTTACTTTAGCCCTGTTTTTTAGTGCATTTTTATCTTCGCTTAAAAAAGTAGTGTCCTAAATACTTACCTACACGGTGGTAAATCATAATGCTTAAATCTCTTCTCTTTTTAAGAAATAATACTGAAATATACAAGAAATACTAAATTGCCAAAATGTACTACAAATGTGTTCTTTCAAACAGTTTTGCTGAGTGCAGTAATTTTATAAATATCATTTGATTATTTTAAAGAAAAACAAAATTAAAGAATATACACACTTATTAAAATGAAAATAAAAATAGAAATAAAAGTTGCACTTGGGTAACCCTTAATAAAGGTTTGGTTTTTTTTAATTTGAATGCAACAAACGTCTAAATTACGTCAACTTGGCATATTTGACAGCTAGTACAAAACAGCCACCAGAAATTTCTCGGACCAAATCTGGTAAAGAGGGGAAATTTTATGACAGCTCTTTTTGGTCCGAAACAGTACAAACTTTCAAGTGTGGAACGACTTCGGACTAAATCTGGCGGTTTCAAACTGTTTGAAAGTCGGCATGGAACACACCTAAGGAATACACTATCCAGTGTATTATAGAGATCAGTGCGAAATTTAGGCATTGAATGTGCCCATTATTCAACCATTGCATGTTCATAACATCATAATTTTTTTTTTTTTTTTTTTTATAATATCTAATAATAATAATAATAATTTTAATTTTCATTTTAAAAATTGTGTAGAACACAACATGCTTTTATAATTGATGATGTGTTATTGCTTATCGATATGGTGTCAAGTCCTTTGCCGATCAGGGTTACCAACTCCGGAAAAGTCTAGACCCGGAGGTTTTCTAAAATCTACTTAGTTCCATTACTCCCACATCATCATGAAGCGATTATTTTATTAAATTACTTGAGCATCATTCCAATAACTATTAAACTAAAAAAAATTGGTCCAATTTTTCAAGAATAAAGAAGACAGTAAGTTTACTTAGAGCCATTTTAGTCACTATAGTTCCAATTTTTGGCAAACTCTCAACCTCAAGTTGACCAACTTGAGAGTTGACTTGAACTCGAGAGTTGAAAATATTTGAAAGATATCCCTGGGATATTCGAGAAAATAATTCAAGAACTGCCATTTCAATAATTAAATTCCAAAATCTTCCAGAGGTGTGAGCAAATCATGGACTCCGAGAGAAAAAAGACAAGTATTTGAAAAAAGTCCATAGCAGAAATTTTCAAAATAATGTTGGTGGCATGGTATTTCCAAAGCCAGGGGGTGGCCTAGCTGAAGTTCAACTCTAGAGTTGAAAATCGGAAATTGAAAACATCAGCTTTGAGTGAATAAAACCAAATACACAATTTGAAAATAAAAATCCTCAAGTTATGTTGTGACTATGTTACGTTATTTTTTTTGACTCAAAAAATCGCCTTTTAATTTCTGGTGGAGTAAAATATATGCCTATATTTTTATTCCTCAATATTTGATTTGAATATTTGTTTGGTTTCAGCGATACCTTCCGAAATATAAAACTTATATAAAAATAAGGTAGCGGACCCGGAGAAATGCTAGTCTAACCCGGAGAGCGTAGTGCATTCCCGGAGTCTCCGGGGCAAATTACCCCTGTTGGTAACCCTGTTGCCGATCCTTCTAAGCATGGACGTATTATATATTATTATTCATAGCAAGAAATAATGTTATCGCATTTCTTGCTATGAATTAGACACCTTGTTTCAACAATCCCCATATCCCCATTCATTAAATTGACAACCTCATTTACTCCATGCTTTGACGATGTGCTGCAATAACTGAAAACACCACTATATATTTAACAACTTAAGTGCGCTCCCACCAAGTTTTGGGTGGTGTTAAAGCTAGTTAATAATAGCCCTGTTTTTTAGTGCATTTTTATCTTCGTTTAGAAAAAAGTACCATGTTAAATACAACAACAATAAGGAATTATACCAGTTTTAACATGCAACTTTTTTCTACGAAGATAAAAATGCACTAAAAAACAGGGTTTCAGATATGAAATGACCAAGCTTTTTGAACTTGATCTCAATAGGGTAAGTCGGTCGAATATGCCAGTGTGGGTAATATGCCACCTTTCAATATATTGCAGTTCTAAGTTGATGTTGGCAACGCTAACATTGCAATTCGCTGAGTTACGCTGAGTTTTCTGGGCACACGGATGCGGAAGTTATTAGGCAGTTTGGTTTGGAAAATATTCATGAAATTTCAAATTCAAGTGTGTTTTTATAAAACTGAGTGCGATTAAAACCGGTTTTTTTAGTGTTTTTTAGTGCGATATACGAAGGTTTCTTCCAAGAAGCTAAGACTAATTTTGTGTACTTAATGTTTGTTTGTGTCTAGACTTGATATGTTCCGTTAGTTTTCGGTCAGGGATACTTTTATATTTTTTCACGCTTTGGGGTAAAATGCCACGTTTGTTTTGTACCAACTGGCATTTTACCCACCAAAGTGGCATATTACCCCCTTTGATTTTAATTTCTTTCAGATACGATAAAGATGGACCCAGATGTGACTGGGTGCAATGCTCCAATTGTCACAAGGATGCACAAGGACTGTCTCCAAAAGGAAATCTCTAAATCGTACGTGTCTTCTCCGTAACCATCTATTTTTTTGTATAAACTTACTAAATTTCATAATTTTTTGGTGATATTTATGTATCGTGTACTTTGTGATGAATTTTTAAAAACCACTGAGTTTCATAAAAAAAATATTGATTTATTAACAAGAAAAACTTTACTACAAGCGTCCGATTGTCTTCTCCGTTACTTTGCAATGGCCGTAGAGCAAAAATAAGGACCAGATTATTTCTTAACACTTGTTGTTTTAAAAACAATAAGAAATTTGTAGTTTTTAAATAAATAAACATAATTTTGATTTTTTTTTGCAATATGATAAAAACATAAAAGGCTAACGATTTTGTATTAATGTTTCTTCAATATACCGTTATGACTGATCAGATAGGCCACTCTAGCACTCACTTTTCAAATTTCATATATTTTAAATTTTCTCAATTTTCCAGAATTCAGAAATCTGAAGATTCAGTACCGAAATTGCACTGATCTCTATAAAACACTGGATAGTGTATCGATACAAAAATATTGCTTCCATTTGAAGATATGTTATATTATGAAGCTGACCACTTTTTTGTATACCAGTATAACTGTATAACATGTAATACAAAAGGTAGAACTATAATAGTCGGGAGGGCACTGAAGCTAATGTCAAAAACCAACGAAAAGTAGCTTTCCGTACCGAAAAAAGGGGAACACACCCATAATGTAACTGCATATCATCTTTCTCTTTTTGGCATTCCTATTTCACCAAATGTCAGTTTTACATAAGTGAGGTGCGCTCGGGAGCTCGGGATTTTATATACAAAGATTATACTAAAAAAAATATACCAAATGCACACAGTGAATCACTTAAAGATAATAAATAATAAAACAGACTTCCACAAAAGTTTATATTTTCGTATCATGGTCTGTTTCCTTTCTTCAGATAAACATCTGGAGATAGGGATGAGTGATTTTAATCGATATTTGCAAAATATCGATAATAAGGATTTCGATGTTTTGCAACATCGATATTAACATCCAAAACATCGGACTAAAAAACAAACAAAAAGTTAGTACGAAAATGATTGATTCTGCTAGTAAAATCTAGATGGAGTGACTTTCATAGTTTTTAAGTCATCTGTAACATTTGGAATTTTTTGAAAAAGGAAATCATCAAAGGATCTCCCAAACCAAACTTAAACATTCAGAACCACAACGAAACTTTCGATGTGCAAAAAGGCACAGATATAAGTTTAAACATGAAGTGCCTATAATTTTGTTTCCATCAAGAAATATTTTTACATCGATATTCAAGCATTAATATCATCCATGCTCAGCAAGACGCATTTTAAACCACACAAGTTTTTGTACACACTTTTGTAAGCAAAAATATCTTGCAATATCGTTAGATAACAGTGTACACATGAAATACTTGCAATAGCTGCGTTTTTTTGTTTATCCATATGGAGTTTGGTGAAAAAAACGACATCGGGACATTTCAACATTTGCCTTGGTCTGCCATTTTGTTTTGAACTATCTACAAACATTTGACATTTCTATACAAATTATCGATAACACAACGACAATGGTAGTCTGGCAATACTGTTTTTATCGGGACAAAAGTTAACTCCAGTTAATTATCTGGACTTAGCTAACTCTATATGGACATAGTTGTTGTTGTATTTAACATGTAAATTGTTTTGCTTTGTTGTCGTTTTTTTCACACAATTTTATTTGGATATGCAAACAAACACAGCTAATATTGCTTCAATAAAATCTGTGGACGATATATTTTGCGAAATTCAAATTTTAGCATCGATTTCCACGCATTGAAATAATAGATGCTCAGAAAGACCCAATTTACACCAAGGCAAGTTTTTGCACACAACTTCGTGTTTTGCAATATCGATATATTCCAAAAAGCCACAGAAAACAGTTTACACAAAATTCCTTGAAATATTAGGTGTGTTTTTTTCCTTGCCCGAATGGGATTGGACGAAAAAAACGACGTCGGGGCTAAGCAATTTGCATGTTAAAAACAACAGCAACTAAGCCCCTTCGGGCTTAGCTAAGCCCAGAGAATTTTCGGGGCTTAACTTTAGCCCAGATAAAAACTGTGTTACCGACACGAATTTAATACATGTTATCGTTAGTTTGCATGGAAACTCCATTTTTTCTGGAATGGCGTCGCTAAAGCCCCGATGTCGTTTTTTTCGTCCGATTCCCCCGGGTTTGCAAAAAAAACACACTTATTACAGCTAAATACATATTTAATATCGATTTTCACGAATTTAAATTATCGATGGTCAGAAACACGCAGTTTACACCATGCAAGTTCTTGCGCACACCTTCGTGCGAAACAAGATTTTGAAATATCGGATTTCTAAAAGGGCACACATAACAGCTTAACACCATGAATTGCCTTGCAATATTGATTTTATTAAATTTGTTGATATTCATTGTGCAAAATACATATTTTAACATCGATTTTCACCCATTAAAATCATTGATGCCTAGAAAGATACCACTTACACGCGGTTTTTGCACACAAGCTTCTGTGCATCATTATTTTGCAATATCGATGTTAAAAGTTGAAATACCTTGCTTATGACTTGATATTTTTCATTTGTATGAAAGCTTAAATCGATTTTAAAAAACTTAAGAAAAAATAGCCGGCACCAGAAATTTTGAAAGCAAAAATACATTAGAGCATAGCATGACGCATTTTTTGCTTTGGTCAAACAAAAACACGTGAAAAAACATCGATGTTAAGTAGCATCGATGTTTTCGGTTCGATATTTATTGACATCGATGTTTGGTCTTCGATGTTGTTTCAATATCGCACATCCCTATCTGGAAAATACTTTTTTTTTTGTATAATTAGGGGGGTTTACATTGCATGACAGCATCGCTTGATGGAAATGGAACAAGTATTCAAAATCTTTTAAGTACCATACAACATTGCTTGTCAAGCGGTTTTTTCTTGCGTTCAAATGATCAAATCAAGCCATATTGTCAAGCAATGTTGGTCCATTATGAAGCCGACCACCTAATTGTCATCTTCAAATGGAAGCAAGAAACTGTTATACATTATAAGAGGTTTGTTCCTTGGATTCTTCGCACTGTTTCGGACTAAATGTCAAATTTTGACATTCTTCTCTCAGAGAGGAGAAAAACTGTCAAAATGTGTGGAACGGCTTGGGCACTAGTTTGCACTAATTCGGACTAAACGTCAAACGACATACTCGGCTAGAGTTGCCGTACATTAATCATAAATCTCAAAAAACATTTTCAAGAATAACAACTCAAAAAATAAAAGTTAATAAAAATTTCAAAAAATATTCATAAATTGCCTTTGTTTGAAGGAAAAATTTGTGATTTTAAAATGGAGTTGTAATATGATTCATCAAAACCCCTGGCGTGGATATTAATGAAACGAACAAATTTCTGCATTTAAAACATAAGAGCACCACAAACCAAAATGGAGTTTTGTTTCATATCTTTTACAATTCATTTATGCCTACCTTTTCATCTTTCATAATTATGCTGCATCCAGTTGCTTCGCTTTATCTCTTTTAAGCAAATATTCAATGGTTTTTTGCTTTTGTCACGATGTGTGACGTCATAATCATCTCTGATTTTTTTCGGAAAATAGCAAACAAATAAAGTAATTTGATTGCTCCTTTTAAACCAATCGTTTGATTAATAATAAAAGTTGGTTAAAAAAGATTGTGACGTCACAAAACCCCAAGATGTTGAGTGTATAAAATGAGCATACTTACTTTAGCCCTGTTTTTTAGTGCATTTTTATCTTCGCTTAAAAAAGTAGTGTCCTAAATACTTACCTACACGGTGGTAAATCATAATGCTTAAATCTCTTCTCTTTTTAAGAAATAATACTGAAATATACAAGAAATACTAAATTGCCAAAATGTACTACAAATGTGTTCTTTCAAACAGTTTTGCTGAGTGCAGTAATTTTATAAATATCATTTGATTATTTTAAAGAAAAACAAAATTAAAGAATATACACACTTATTAAAATGAAAATAAAAATAGAAATAAAAGTTGCACTTGGGTAACCCTTAATAAAGGTTTGGTTTTTTTTAATTTGAATGCAACAAACGTCTAAATTACGTCAACTTGGCATATTTGACAGCTAGTACAAAACAGCCACCAGAAATTTCTCGGACCAAATCTGGTAAAGAGGGGAAATTTTATGACAGCTCTTTTTGGTCCGAAACAGTACAAACTTTCAAGTGTGGAACGACTTCGGACTAAATCTGGCGGTTTCAAACTGTTTGAAAGTCGGCATGGAACACACCTAAGGAATACACTATCCAGTGTATTATAAGGTCTGTTCCTTGCCGACTTTCAAACAGTTTGAAACCGCCAGATTTAGTCCGAAGTCGTTCCACACTTGAAAAATTGTACTGGTCCGCACCAAATCTGGCGGTCTGAAACTGTTTGGGACTAACCATGGAACAGGGTTATAGAGATCAGTGCGAAATTTAGGCATTGAATGTGCCCATTATTCAACCATTGCATGTTCATAACATCATAATTTTTTTTTTTTTTTTTTTTATAATAATAATAATAATAATAATTTTAATTTTCATTTTAAAAATTGTGTAGAACACAACATGCTTTTATAATTGATGATGTGTTATTGCTTATCGATATGGTGTCAAGTCCTTTGCCGATCAGGGTTACCAACTCCGGAAAAGTCTAGACCCGGAGGTTTTCTAAAATCTACTTAGTTCCATTACTCCCACATCATCATGAAGCGATTATTTTATTAAATTACTTGAGCATCATTCCAATAACTATTAAACTAAAAAAAATTGGTCCAATTTTTCAAGAATAAAGAAGACAGTAAGTTTACTTAGAGCCATTTTAGTCACTATAGTTCCAATTTTTGGCAAACTCTCAACCTCAAGTTGACCAACTTGAGAGTTGACTTGAACTCGAGAGTTGAAAATATTTGAAAGATATCCCTGGGATATTCGAGAAAATAATTCAAGAACTGCCATTTCAATAATTAAATTCCAAAATCTTCCAGAGGTGTGAGCAAATCATGGACTCCGAGAGAAAAAAGACAAGTATTTGAAAAAAGTCCATAGCAGAAATTTTCAAAATAATGTTGGTGGCATGGTATTTCCAAAGCCAGGGGGTGGCCTAGCTGAAGTTCAACTCTAGAGTTGAAAATCGGAAATTGAAAACATCAGCTTTGAGTGAATAAAACCAAATTCACAATTTGAAAATAAAAATCCTCAAGTTATGTTGTGACTATGTTACGTTATTTTTTTTGACTCAAAAAATCGCCTTTTAATTTCTGGTGGAGTAAAATATATGCCTATATTTTTATTCCTCAATATTTGATTTGAATATTTGTTTGGTTTCAGCGATACCTTCCGAAATATAAAACTTATATAAAAATAAGGTAGCGGACCCGGAGAAATGCTAGTCTAACCCGGAGAGCGTAGTGCATTCCCGGAGTCTCCGGGGCAAATTACCCCTGTTGGTAACCCTGTTGCCGATCCTTCTAAGCATGGACGTATTATATATTATTATTCATAGCAAGAAATAATGTTATCGCATTTCTTGCTATGAATTAGACACCTTGTTTCAACAATCCCCATATCCCCATTCATTAAATTGACAACCTCATTTACTCCATGCTTTGACGATGTGCTGCAATAACTGAAAACACCACTATATATTTAACAACTTAAGTGCGCTCCCACCAAGTTTTGGGTGGTGTTAAAGCTAGTTAATAATAGCCCTGTTTTTTAGTGCATTTTTATCTTCGTTTAGAAAAAAGTACCATGTTAAATACAACAACAATAAGGAATTATACCAGTTTTAACATGCAACTTTTTTCTACGAAGATAAAAATGCACTAAAAAACAGGGTTTCAGATATGAAATGACCAAGCTTTTTGAACTTGATCTCAATAGGGTAAGTCGGTCGAATATGCCAGTGTGGGTAATATGCCACCTTTCAATATATTGCAGTTCTAAGTTGATGTTGGCAACGCTAACATTGCAATTCGCTGAGTTACGCTGAGTTTTCTGGGCACACGGATGCGGAAGTTATTAGGCAGTTTGGTTTGGAAAATATTCATGAAATTTTAAATTCAAGTGTGTTTTTATAAAACTGAGTGCGATTAAAACCGGTTTTTTTTAGTGTTTTTTAGTGCGATATACGAAGGTTTCTTCCAAGAAGGTAAGACTAATTTTGTGTACTTAATGTTTGTTTGTGTCTAGACTTGATATGTTCCGTTAGTTTTCGGTCAGGGATACTTTTATATTTTTTCACGCTTTGGGGTAAAATGCCACGTTTGTTTTGTACCAACTGGCATTTTACCCACCAAAGTGGCATATTACCCCCTTTGATTTTAATTTCTTTCAGATACGATAAAGATGGACCCAGATGTGACTGGGTGCAATGCTCCAATTGTCACAAGGATGCACAAGGACTGTCTCCAAAATGGAATCTGCCCGATATGTCCCATCGATTAAATGCCATATTAAATGTTTGCTGGCATTTCACCCCTTGAGAAGTGGCATATTACCCTCACGTGTGGGTAAAATGCCACTTTTTAAGGTTTTTTTAAAACTTCATTTGCAATGAATTAAAAGTATTAAAGTTATGTTTTTATTCCTTTATTTATTAAATAAAACAACAACCTAACTAAACTAAGAAAATCTTTTACTTAACTTGTCATTTACTATTTAATTTCAATTGTTTACTGTTAAGTGTGGCATATTACACCGACTTACCCTAATGATATACAAAATTGGTGCTTTAATAATGTGCTCATAAAAACTCTGTAAGATTTAACTAGATTTGCCGAGGATTGTTCAACTACTTCAATAAGAAGTGAACAATATCAAAACTTTATCTGTTTGGAATTGTGGGTATTCCAAGCTGTGCATTTCGGGCCATCAATTGACTTTCCACTTCCCATTCCCAGTTGTATCAATTTTTGAGCATGCTCAGTTACACTGCGCCCTGGCGGTTGCTGTTGCCGCATTTGCACTTAATCACCAACTTAAATCGCACCGCCATTTGATTTAAATTTATTTGTTAATTCATCACCACTTTTTTTCTTGTGGGGGCTGGGCAAAGTGCTGATACTGGGCTGTTCATCTTTGATTTTGATTGAGATTGAAACTGGCCCTAGAGCAACAAGAATCTCAATTAAATACCCAAGTTCACAAAATTTTTGTTTACTTACCCGAAACTGTTTGCTTTTCGTCGACTTATTCAGATTTCTTGCTTTACTGTTGGACTTGGTTTTTTGAACATGAAAATTCTTGTTCAACATTCTTTTTTTCAATATGAAAGTCTAATTTTCCTGGGCTATTATTAACAGAAAACAAAGGTGTAGGTTCAAATTTCATAGACTTTCTGCTGCAAGTAATTTCGAAAATTTGAAAATGAATTCGAAGTTAACTGAAAAACTTTAATTCGGTAAAAATGCAGCAAATGTTATTTCATTTTAAGTGAAATTGAAATTCGTTCTCAATTCATTTTCTTTCAGAAGGCAGAGCAATAGTCTCCTTTCACACGAAGAAACAAGTAAATGGAGATTTTTTGACGTTTTCTTTTAATCTCCTTAAAAATCTCTTGTACCTTTCATACGAGAAAACAAATCTCCAGGCAATTTTTGAAATTTCCTTTGAAAGTCTATTGATTGAACACACCTAAACCTAGATGTGAAAGGAAATGTCAAAAAAATCTCTTCGAATCCTCGACCGGGGACTCAGTTTCCTCGTGTGAAAGGGCACTTATGTGAATGTAAAAAATATCGCATAAAAAAAGTGCGTAAGGCTGTTTTGAGAGGAAAATTCTCCGGGTGATTTTTGGTCCCGTCTGCATAGATGGGGAATGGAGAAGAAGATACAACCACGAACTGTATGGGTTGTACAGCGACACCGATCAAGCCACAAAAGTGAAAAGCCAACGACTAAGATGGCTGGGTCACCTAGAGCGAATGGACACCAATGCTCCGGCCCGGAAAGCCTTTGAATCCAACCCCGTGGGACAATGCAGTAGAGGTGGATAGCGTAAAAGGTGGCGCACGCAAGTGGAAGAGGGCCTCAACCAACTTGGCGTGCGAAACTGGAGACAGCTAGCTAGAAACCGAGCCAGCTGGAAGAAGCTTGTTAGTTGAGGCCCTGGTCCACCCCAGACTGTAGTGCCACCTTAAGTAAGTAAGTAAGTACTGTTCCAGGTGTCTGCTATAATTTTTGTCTTACCAAAGAGATTATCAAAATAAACATATCAAATGGTAGGCTATTGATTATGTCATAAAGGAACTAAGACGTTCATGGGACTTTATTGTAAAAATCATCAAAGGGGTAATTGAAGATGAGAAAACCGTGGAGTGCTATTAAATTGGAGGGTGCATTTTTTAGAGGGGGGTGCAAAAGCACCCTTTTTGGTTTTTTGCATATAACTCGAAAATGAAGCAAAATTTCGAGATAATTCTCAAAACCTTTTCTGTAGAGAAAAAAATTTACCATCAAAATGGATTTTTGAAGAAAAAAAATTAAAAATTTTTAGTTAGCTTTTTGATTTTGAAAAAATCATTGCAAAAAAAAAGTGAAAAATCACATAGGTATTTTGTTTTTTTTTTACGTTTTTCTTATAACTTTCTTACTAGCAGAGGTAGTGTAAAATAGTTTGCCTATTAACCTAGTCGATTTTCTTCGATTTTTCGCAACGGTTGAAAATTTATTCAAACCTTAATAAATTCTCTTGCGGTATATTAAATAAAAGACCAAACTTCTGTTCTCGATGAGTTGTCGATTCGTAATGATTTTATTAAAATAACTTAAAGACTAAGAAACAATGTAACAAAAGAAAAATAAAAGCAATAAGAGCCGTTAAGCTTTACGTTAGAAACTAGAATTCATGATTTGATGTACATAAGCAACCAGCGGTAGTTAATAGAAACAATAGAAACTGAGTGAACATACAGTGTGTATGTGTAAGTATGTATAATGTGTGAATTTAGAACAATAAAGTAGCAATAAAATAGTGTAAGTTAGGTTTATGCTGCTTGAGCGGAACTATACTCTATCCAACAAAAATTGTCAGTACAGGGAAGATAGGACGTTTGCCTCTCAGTCTGGTTGCATTGCCTTGCATATATCTGTCTCAAGTTAAAGCTCTTACAGGGTTTCCATACTTTTAATTATAAATTGCCACAAATTGAAGAACAATGTACATATTGTTACCATGGATACATTTCAAACATATTAAACAAAGATCCATTTATCTTTTTTTACCACACCACACCAAATGAATTTGATCACGTAACGCTTTGTGAATGTTTCAAAAATTAGCGCAAATAACTTTTTTCTTCTTAAAGACTAAAATAGTACAATTTTTAACTGCATTTTAAAGGCTTATTCAGAAATATAAACAAATAATAAGGGGATGATCAGAACGACAACGCTTTTGGCTCTCAAAAGCTTCAAAACCGAAAGTTCTTTCAAAAAAACCATTGAAAAAGCTCTGTTGTATTGTTGAGACTTGACAAAGGCAACTCTGTTAGAATGTGAATTTTTTGTTTTATTTCACACAGCGAAAGTAGAAGAGAAGCGAAAGCGAACGTAAGATCAGAATGCTTTTGGCATTGAATGACGACGGTCATGTTGGAGCGTACGAAATGTTTCAAAGAATTGCAACAACAATTCCTGTATGTTAATCAGTGGTTTAGTATCTTTTTTCAGTGGAAGATTTGTTATTTCAGTGTTGTGAAGGTACACACAGGCACCACAGTTTTGAAAAAAGCTCGCCCATAAGCCCTGTACTGACAATTTTTGCTGGACAGACTATAAGAAAAAATGATTGATTTATACAGATACAAAATTAGGTAAGATAATAATAATGAAGTTATGATGGTTCAGGTTGGGACTGAACAGGTAGGTATAGGCATTGCTTTATATAAAAGAAAGAGAATTAAATTTCCTGTAAAATGAATTATTCAAAAAACGGATTGGATAAAAATCGACCGAGAAATAGTTCAAACTAGGATGATTTTAAGTTTTTAAGGCTTTATGAATGGCATTTTTGGCTATTTTGATGGACTTGTTAGATTATACGCTTATACTGGGTGTATTAGTGAGCCATGACCAGTCAAGTCAAGACTTAAAATCAAATTTCAAATTTTTCACAGTGTTGCCATCTAATTTTTTTCAAAATTTAAAATAATTGCCAAAATCAAAAGCCCGGCTTTGTAAAAGCAAGTGTTTTGATTTTGACAATTATTTTAAATTTTCAAAAAATTAGATGGCAACCCTAAAACTGCGAAAAATTTGAAACTTGATTTTTATTTTTGACTTTACAGGTCATGGCTCCCTAATACACCCAGTTTGAGTGAATAATCTAACAAGTCCATTAAAATAGCCAAAAATGTCATTTATAAAGCTTTAAAAACTTAACATCAGCCTAGTTGTAACGACTATTTCTCGGTCGATTTTTATCCAAACCGTTTTTTGAATAATTCATTTTACAGGAAATTTAATTATCTTTCTTTTATATGAATCAATGCCTATACCTATCTCTGCTAGTAAAAAAGTTATAAGCAAATAAATAAAAAAAAAATAAAAAAATGCCATTTTTCGTATTTTTTTCCAATGAGTTTTTTAATAAGCTAACTAAAAATTTTTCTGATAAAAGAGAGCATATAAATTTGCATAGCACAGAGGCAGACATATTGCTTTGGTTCAAACATTTTTTTTTGCTTTTGAAATACCGTGGAATTTATATGGAGTTTTTCAAAACTTTTTTTTTTTAAATTCCGTTACAAATTTGGGTACTGCACATATTTTTTTAATATATAAAACTGTAAGAATTATAATATCAAAGAGACAAATATATTCCTTTAGGAAAAACTGTTTTTTGTTAAGCTTTTTAATCTATGGAGATTTTTAAGGTCTTTTTTCAAAATTCAGTTGAGAAACAATAATTTACTTCACCAATTTTATCTGCCATTTTTTTAATTCATAAAAACTATACTACTTATTATGTCAAAAAGGCAGAGACGTATTGCTCAACGGGAAACGCATTTTTTTATTTAAAAAGAAACAGTGAAATGTATATGGAGATTTTTCCCTAATATTTTTATTTGAAAATTCGGTTACAAATCCAGGTATTACAGCAGGTGTCTGAAAACTATTTTTTTAATTAAATTGACTGTTAATATTAAAATATAAAAGACAAGAATGCTCAGGAGGTCTAGTACAATATCTCCACTTAACATGAATCTTAGCGAAATACCGTAAGTCTGCCGAGCACTGGCTCTTAGACAATAATTTTTTTTTAATAACAGCTTGTTTTGAAAATTGTAATGCATATTTATGAGCATATATGTTTTATTCGGAATTGCACTGCTGCGCTGGCCATAAGTTACCAATAAAAAACGCCTTATATATCGTTCGTAAGGAACCTAAAGGCTTTAAAGTTTGCGCTTATTTTCGAAATTAATAATTTACAATTTAACGACTGAATAATATGGCCGTACAAATAGCAAAATTCAAAGCAGTCTAAAGGCCACTTTACTCGATAATAAAAGTCATATGACTTCTCATATGACCTGTCAAAAAATCGGAATTTGTTGATTGATTGAAAAATAATAAGTTCAGAGCTTTGAAAACAAAAAAATATTTAGCCAGTTTATATTTCTGAGATTTCAGAGGGCTCAGAGGACTCTGAAATATAAACATGATTCCTCACAAAAATTCCACACTTTTCCCCTTAAAACCTGAGACTGAAATTTTTTGGATTCGCTAAGAAAAAGAGAGTTGTTTTGACTTCTACTTGAGGAATCCTATTCATATTTTACCCTCCGGCTCTGTCAAAGAACAGGGAAAAGTTACTGAGCGCTCAAGAAATATATAAACTGGGTAGGTAATTCTTACAAAATCCAGAATTTTGAATGAAAACAACAATGGATGATTTCAAAAAAATAGTTTTGTTCTACGAAAATTTATTTGTTTATAATTTTTGTTCTTGTAAAATACGATACGGTTTCGATAGAGAAAATCAAATGCTTAGGTAAGGAAGGACGTGTAAGCATAATAAAAGGAAAACCGTATGACTTGACTTGAAATGAAAGCTCATTTGAGAAATCATACAGAAAATATAATGACAGGTCACGTGACTTCTATTATCGTGGAACTATCTGCATACCTCATATTATCCTTCCTAATGTTTATTATTCATTTCATTGTTTCCATGGAAATCAAGTACAAGCTAGTACCCAACACACAATATTTTTTTCAAAATAACAAAATAAATTAAGTTTTGTGCTACGTGATAAAACAACATCATGGAGTTGGAATTAACTAGAATAAATTATGGAAGTGTGAACACTACTTTGCCCAATTGTTTAAAACTTGTAGCAACGGAAAATTTGAAGAATCAACAAAAGGTTTGCAATTTTTTTTATTGTCTCTCAAAATAATATGAAGTGAGTAAAGGTACTAACCAATACAGATTAAAAACAGTTAAGGTTCAATCAATCAACTATACTCTAGTAAATAAAACTTTAAACTCAAATCAAAATAAATTTTAATAACATTTTATCTGAAAAAAACATATAAGTAGAGGTAATATAAAGATGTTTTGTTTGACTAAACTTAAAGGGACCAAGAAGTAAGCAAAATGAAAAAAAAAGAAATATGTTCTAGGTAGGTACGAGTATGTGTAGGTGTACCTACATATATTATTTTTCCTAAAACTGCTGTAGGTATTTCGTAAATCAAGTCAATTAGAATCTGTTGATGTTATGATACATTTTTCTTTCATGCATTATAAGGGAAGGTATTCATGATGTTGCACTCAATATGGCAAAAAAAGTCTATTTAAAATTTTCCGTCTACATTACAAATGAATATGCGTATCAACACAACTAAAATATGGTTTGTAATCAAACACAAGTTTTAACTTCGTCTGGTTCAAGTTCTAGGACAGCAAGCACATCATACATACCCGGGTGGAAAAACAATCTAGTCTTTGGCGAGGGGCTAAAAAGTTTTAAATAGATAATAGCAAGGGCCCAGTAAGGGTAACTCTAGAAATTCTGTAAGGCCTCGTCAGTGAAGTAACCTTATGCCTCGAAAAACAGCAAAAAAAAAAAGTTGTCTTTACTGCGATTCGATCATGCAATCTTCTGATTACCAGTCCTACACCTTAACTACTGAGCTATTTCGCAATACAGTTGGGCAATGTTGAAAATGATGAATATAAAATATTTGTTTTTTTTTTTATCATATTTGTGGTATTTGTGATGGGATCACAAGACTTATCCAACAAGTTTTTACTTGCGAGGGCCTCGCGAGTATTTGACAATTTTGCCTTGTCCAGATTTCCCCCTACCGAAACCTTTCCAGGGCCTCAATTAAACTTGACAAAAGCTTGTCATTTTTCCAGGTGGGTATATGCTTCATATATCGGAGCCTAAATTTGGACAGAAATTCAACTTTTAACGAATTGGATGCTCTGTCCTCCGATTCCATTCAAAGAATTGTTGCCCATTATCCTCACACTGAAATCTTCATTGGGGCGATTCCAATGTACAAAATTGTTCGTGGCTTCGCTTTTCTGTCCAGACAACACCCGAGGTAAGGTATGTTAAATTATTGCCTCTAGGCACATCGGACCATTGTGTCATATCTGATATCTGCTAATTTCTCGTGCTAAAAAAATCCAGTTAGAGAAATAACCCCTATGAAAAGTTAGGAGGTTATCAGGGAGTCAATTCTTGATCTGTGAAACTGTGAAATTATAACAAAGTTATCATTTCAGTTTTCACAGAGTTTTATCATTTTATCACTTCACAAACACGCGCAAGGCGATTCCCGAACTCATTATGAAAAAGAGCTGTCAAAGTGAGTACTTAAAAGTACTAACATGACAAATGCTACCACTTGTTCATAGAAAAAGATGATTGTGACGTCATAGAAAGACCAAGATGGCGACTTGGGTGTATCAAATTAGCACAATTTGTGTCTGTTTATCATTTTTCTTTTCACAGGTTTTCACAGAATGAAATGATTGTGATAAACGAATTATCATATGAAAACATTTTGGCATTTGATTTCATTTTTTCACATTTCGAGAATCGCATTTGGCGTGAAGGCGTTATCATATTTATCACTTCACAGTTTCACAGATCGAGAATTGACCCCCAGGGTTGGAGAAGTAAGTTTCCGAAGATACAAAGCCAACCCCACTGAGGAAAACCGGAGTAAGTTCAAAAGTTGATATTCGACGAACCAAATTTTTTCATGATCAGAAATTAAAGCAAAAAATACTACAATGTCCTAAAAGTAGTAGAAATTTTTGGTCATTTGTAAAAACGTACTTAATTCTCCCTCGTCTTTGATTCCAACGCTCGTCTTCCCTATGTCAACTCACTAGAGAAAGCCAATTTGCTTGCAGTACAGTTTGCTGTTAATAGAAGAAGAAGATGAAAAACACAAACAACAAGAGAATTATTATTTTTGTTTTTGTTTTTGTGAACTGTATTGAAATTAAATGCATATTTAAAGTTTTTATGACCTTTAATCCAATTGTGTTTCGCCCAGGCTCATCAGTTAGATGCTGTTGTTACCCACAGTACACATATTAAAGGTAATATATTGCGCATGTTTTCAAAAATCGGTTGTCAGATACTGAACATAAAAAACAAATCAATTCTCAGAGACCTTGTCAAATTGACAATGGGTACATTCAAGATTCAATGCCTCAATTTCAGTACTGAATCTTCAGATTTCTGAATTCTGGCCAATCAGAGGCTTGGAAAATTGAGAAAACTGAAAATCTAAATGTTAAATTTGGAAAGTGTTGAACATGTCACAGTACACACACAATGAACTGACAGGGGTCTCTGAGATTTTGACACATGCGCGAACTTGAACGAAAATGAAAACTCGGAAGATATTACCTTTAATATGTGTACTGTGGTTGTTAAACTTCTAAGACGCAATATTTTGGTCTATGTGCAAAAAATGGTAATTTGTTCAATTATTGTTAGTGCAAATAAGTGTGTCTTTGTAAATATTTGTATAAATTCCAAATAAATGTGCCTTGGAAGGAAAAACATTCTTCTTGTTATTTGTTTGTCATCTTTCTGTGGTTGTTGCTTGAAGGAAATTTAGAACTCGATAAGGGAATTTTCTCTTCATAGCTCTTGGTTTCGGTATGGTGAATTTTGTATCTCACAAAAGCAAAACCCACCCCCAATGCCGTTATCCATGAGTGGTACTTGCATCGGGGAAACTGAAAAGCATCCCCCCCCCCTTAAACAATTCCACCGTTATACTCGCACTGCCGGACATGCACATCAGTTTATCCTTGAGCCCAATTTTGGCCGTACTGTTAAGCACAGAGATTCGATTTTTAGCCGAACCACACGAATGTGGAATGCTTATGCTTTACCCAGCTCTATTTTTCCCTCCCATTTTGATATGCCGAATTTCAAATCCAATGTACATCGGCATCTCCTTTTAAAATATTTTTTGAAGAAGAGCTTACATAATGATTAACACAAATTATAAAATGTTAAAAAGGGATGACCAGTGTGGTCCTTCATCTGTATTTAAATTATTCTCTTTATTAAGGTGAATATGAGGAGATTCTAAAATATTAAAGCGCGTATAGTGATTCTCACATTCCAGTAGTTTAAAGCTGTCAATCGTTAAGGTGTGTTGAGTGTTAAGTGCATGCTCGGCTATTGCACTTCTATGTGGTTCATTGTTTTTTATGCAATAATAGGTGTGTTTAATGAATCTGTTACTAAGGAAAATCAAAGAAAAAAGCAGAAAAGTAAAGGATGGTATGTTCCATGAGTAAAAACCTTGTCCCAAACTGTTCTACATTCTATCACTTTGTGTCCCATGAAGTTTTTCAGAACAGTTTAGAACAATATTCCTACACCTACTTTTGAGCTGCAGCAAGTGAGAGAGAAATGTCAAAATACCAGCTGATTTGTTTGTTTGGGATAATAATTATCCAAAATTTATCATAGAAGTACTTTTCTTATATTTTTGGACTTAACATGAAGAAAAAGATATAAAAAAATATAAAAAGTCAAGAGTGTACTCATAATAAAGTTGAATTGAAAATGAATGCATGCAGATACAAGCAGTGTTGCCGCTGAGAAATTTGAAAAGGTCGCATAAAAAAGGGTCACAAGGAAAAACGAGTCGCACTAAGAAATTTTGTGATGAATAACAAAAACAATCAGAATATGTATAAATAAATCGCAAACAAAGAAAACAATTTTTTTTTAGTTTTATTTCTTTGAAAATTGACCATAACATAAAATCAGTACTTATATTCATTCAAATTTTATTCAACTTCAAAAACACATTTAAATCTGAAGTTTTCGTATAAATATTAAGTCCAAAAATTAATTTGCTTCTTCAAATCCACGGTTCACTTTACATCGAGTTAGAGCCGAAAACCGTTTACCAATTTTCTTCAAAATGTATGCATATTTTTCTTAAGAACATGTTCATAAATATTTTAATTTTGAAGAAAATCACTTAACTCGTTTAGGCTCTAGCTTGATGTATTTTACATCGAACGTGAGCTATCTTTACCATTCTTGTACCAAACACCACAGAAGAAATATTGAAAATTCAAAAAAAAAAAAAATAATAATTTTTAATAAATCCAAAATTTCTTTTTTTCAAAATTTGTATATGCAATATTATTAACATCTTAAAGGGTCTTTAAAAACTTTTCATTAACATCGTTGGAGCCGCTAATGAGAAAGTCAAAGACATTTGTATCCCCCTTCCACATTTTCAGTTTTGGGGGACGAAATCGTTTCTGAGATAAAAAATTTGGACAGTCGCTCTTTTTGAGATGTACAAGTTTTTCCTTTACAATTGTATGGCAAGTACCATTATTGTGAACCAAAACCTCTAAGGAATTACCAAAAAATCTTAACTTCAAAATTTGAAGAAATTGTTTCAATGGTTTTGGGCTCAGGTCGTTGTAGACAGACAGAATTATGCCTTACACTTTTTTGGGGTTCTCTATTATCGTACTGACATTATGTTTTCTCAATATACATAAATGGAAATTGGAAACAAATTTCTAGGAAAAAAAATGGAAACTTAGGGTGGTATTCACCGAGCACTCATAAACGGCTCTTAAGTTTATGAGGCTCCTAACTCAAATTATATTTGTGCTATTCACCAACCACTCATAGCTCTTTTTCGAAGTTCGAAAATGAGAACAACTCTCTCTTCCCCAGGTACCCCCAAACTGTGAAATCAAACAGTTTTCAAAAATGACCGCACTTTGTCGGTACTTCTTTTTGGATCCTTGAAAAAATGAGTGTTGCATGCACATAAATAAATTCTTTGTGACTACAGTGATTTTAATTTCTTTCCACTTATTTTCTTAGTTTTGTCTCGGGGTGAAGATCATTGCACGTTTTAGTTTGTTTCATATATGTAAATGTTTTTACTTTACTTTTTGGTTTCGCTAATTATTTCGTTCGTACATTGTCTACTACGTTTGCGGATCCAAAATGGACTCGTTCGCTTGAAGGGGAGATAGACGTCAAACGTTGGTTTATATTAGCTGTGTTAAATTAAGAAAAACTACATCAGGGGCCCAATTCCACAAGAGTGAGTTTTTTCTGTGTACACAAAAATTCGTGTACACATCGATTTTTGCGATTCGGCAAGAGTGAGTTTTAAGTTTTTGACAGATAACGCATGCACAATCAATCAAATTTACTTACATTTGTTTTGGGTGTGAATAGAATGTGTACACAGAAAATTAGTCACCCTTGCGGAATTGGAACCCAGAACAGTATAAATGTGTGAAAACTGTCAAAACTGTCAGATTTAAGCAAAAAGTTTTTCTGAGATAAATTTTTGCTTATTATTATCCCAGACAAACAAATCAACTGGTACTGGTGTACTTCGACATTTCTCACTCACTTTCTCGACCACAAAAGTAGCTGCAGGAAATATTGTTCTTAACTGTTCTCAAAAACATCATGGTGATAGAATGAAGAACAGCTTGGACAAGGTTTTTACTCATGGAGTACACAATCCTGTACTTTTCTGTAATTTTCTCTCCGGAACAGATTCATTATATACACCTTTTATTATCCTATTTTTTCAAATTTTCGCAGCGTGAATTACAAAAAGAACTTAAAAAATTGAAACAAAATTCCTGAAGACAAAAGGATTTACAATATGTGTGCGTGCGAGACTCATTTTTGTAAGGATCCAAAAAGTACCGACAAAATGAGTAAGTGAATTTTTTTGAAGGGTTACTTCGAAGGTTTTCGAATTAGTTTTCGGAGAGAGCGCTCATAACTTTATGAGTGGTCAGGACCACTCATAAGTCTTATGAGCGCTCATAAATATTCACTATTATTGCTTGGTGAATAGGTTTATGAGCCTCATAAGTTATGAGCCGTCGGTGAATACCGCCCTTAACCTTTTCCATACAATCTTTTAGAGATGGGGTCAGAAAAGTAGCACTATTTCTAAAAAAGGGTAAAAAGAGCTAGTTTTTTTTTTAAAGTCGTCTCATGGTCGCATGAGGCAATAAAAGGGGTCAAAATGCGACAGAAGAAAAAAAAAACAAGATACAACTGAAACATTTTTAATTTTGAAATTGCACAGCCGATAGGCAACTGTCAATCCCGTCAACACAAAGCTGCGGTTTTCTGTTCTTTCTTGTTTTGACAGTTTTCAAACATTTCTGCTATGTTAAAATCTAGCTTTTCTTCATCAAACACAGCTTTTACAAACAAACGCGTTACAATATGTGACGTCTATCTCTTCTTCAAGCAAAGGAGTCCATTTTGGATCCGCAAACGCAGTGAACAGCGTATGAACGAAATAATTAGGGAAACTAAAAATTAAGTAAGAAGATTTCTCTGTACAAAACCAAATAAAACATGAAATCTTAGCCCCGGGACTTACAAAACTTTACTAGAAGAAAATAAATGGAAATAAAATAAAATCACTGGAGTCACAAGGAATTTAAGTATGGGTATGCAACACTCATTTTTTAAGAGTCCAAGGTCCGACAAAGTAAGGTTATTTTCTAAAACTGTTTGATTTCCCAGTTTAGGGGTGTGTGGTGAAGAGAGAGTTGTTCTCATTTTCGGACTTCGAAAAAGAGCTATGAGTAATGAGTGGTTGGTGAATAGCACAAATATTAATTAAGTTAAGAGCCTCATAAACTTAAAAGCCGTTTACGAGTGCTTGTTGAATACCACCCTAAGAAAACAAGTGGAAATAAATTAAAATAATCGTAGTCACAAATAATTTATTTATGTGCATGCAAGAAGTACCGGCAAAGTGCGGACAGTGCATTTCCTTGAAGGGTCATTTTCGAAAACAGTTTGATATCACAGTTTGGGGGTAGTTGGGGAAGAGAGAGTTGCTCTCATTTAAGAACTTCGATAAAGAACTATGAGTGGTTGGTGAATAGCACAAATATTATTTGAGTTAAGAGCCTCATAAACTTAAAGCCGTTTATGAGTGCTCGGTGAATACCGCCATAAATGTCTGATAAAATTTAGAAAGAGTTTAGATACAAATTTGTTAGTGTTTGTTTATGAAATTGGCTATTGGAATATCTTTTTTTTAATTGGTATTTAATGTAATTAAATTTATTTTACTTTCTTATAAAGGTCGCTGTTGGTGATTTGGATGGAAATTTTCAAATATTTGGTGTAAAAAAGACCGAGGCACGGTTAGTTTTCCAAAGCTATGTTGGATCAAAGGTGATGAGCATTCAAATGGGTGGAGTTGCAGGTAGGATTCATATTAATTTTTATAAATCTAGTTTGATTTTATTCTTTTTCAAGGGTCAATATTGGACAAGATCTTTGTTGCTTCCGACAACGTAATCAAAGCGTTCACCAAAAAGGGTAAAATGTTTTTGTCATTTAATACAAATCTTACTGAGCCGATAAAATGCATGTGAGTTCGAAAGTTGAAGAGGGTAAACCCCAGTCTTAAAGTTGAATTTTTTACAAAATATTACTTCAATTATAGGTTTGTTTCTTCAAATGACTTGTTTATTTGTGGAAATCATGTTTACAGCCATTACCGAGATTGTAAGGAAATTGGAACTTATTTATGTGGCGACACGATCGTAGATGTAGTAGCTTTGTGCCCTAATAATGTAAGTTATATTTCTATCTCAACATAATTATTTCACAATGATCATTAAATGCATACCTACTAACAAAAGGCAAAAACAAAAGCAAAGAAATAATCTACAAATAATACAACATCCGTTGTCATACAAGTTTCAAGCGAAGTATTCAAAATCGTTTTTGTAACACGTGTTAAAACTTAATCCAGATAGTTGTGTTTTATTATCATCTATCGGGGTTGGGATTAAGTTTTAACAGGTATAATAATGGGACATTTTCAAAATTGTTTTCGTAGCACGTGTTAAGGGCTAGAGTGGTATTCATCAAGCACTCATAAACGGCATTTAAGTTTAAGAGGCTCTTAAAGCTAAGTATACAGTTCCTTGATGAAAAAAAAACTACATGTATTTCTTATGGGAGCGCTTTTTGACGTTTAAATTTTTGTATCGAACTACCCGAAGAAAACAAATTTTATATTCACCACGAATTTCGTTTGTACAAAACAATGTCACTGACATTCTTTTTCCGAAAAAAAATTGCGTTTGGCATTTGTGTTTTTGCTTTTTCATAGATCAGACTCATTGAGATTTTTTTTGGAAACTGTAAACTGACGTGTCATAGTTCTTTTTCGAAGTCCGAAAATGAGAACAACTCTCTCTTCACCAGACACTCCCAAACTGTGAAATCAAACTGCTTTAGAAAATAACCCTACTTTGTCGGTACTTCTTGGATCCTTAAAAAAATGAGTGTCACATGCCCATTAATAAATTCTTTGTGACTACAGTGATTTTATTTTATTTTCACTTATTTTCTCAAGTTCAGTTTTGTAAGTCCTGGGGTGAAGATCATTGAGCCTGTTTAGATTGGGAAAATTGAGTCCGGACTCGTGAGTCTCAGCGTGTCTACATTAGAAAATATGAAGCGCCTCAAAACACATAGAAACAACAACAACTTCAATGTTTTGCGCATTGAAACAACAACAAATGAGACTCATGAGTCGGATGTTTATGTTTTCTTTTTGCCTCACGACATCCCTGACCCCCTACTTCTCTTGTCCAGAAACCGCCGTGAGACCGGTCTCAGCCTCCCCAATCTAAACAGCGTCATTGGACGTTTTATTTTGTTTTATATAGGGAAATCTTCTAACTTTACTTTTTAGTTTCGGTAATTATTTCGTTCATACGTTGTTTACTACGTTTACGGATCCAAAATGGACTCCTTTGCTTGAAGAGGAGATAGACGTCAAGCATTGCAATGCGTTGGTTTGTATTGGCTGTGTTAAATGAAGAAAAGGTAGATCATAACAGAATCGCAGAAATGTATGAAAACTGACAAAATAAGAAAGAACAGAAGAGTGCAGCTTTGTGTTGACGGGATTGACAGTTGCCTATCGGCTGTGCAAATTCAAAATTAACAAATGATTCAATTGCAGTTTGTATGAATTAATTATATAATGCATACAAATTACAATTGAAACATTTTTTAATTTTGAATTTGCACAGCCGATAGGCAACTGTCAATCCCGTCAAAACAAAGCTGCATTTTTCTGTTCTTTCTTGTTTTGACAGTTTTCACACATTTCTGCTCTGTTCTGATTTAGCTTTTCTTCATTAAACACAGCTTATACAAACCAACGCGTGGCAAAGTTTTACGTCTATCTCCCCTTCAAGCAAAGGAGTCCATTTGGATCCGCAAACGCAGTAAGCAATTAAAAATAAATTGGGTGGCGCAACAGCTCGTGGAGAACCAGGGCCTAGTGACTTGCAACTCTCAACCATTCCGGTGTGCGTGTTGTTGGCAGAAATGGAGGGGACCTACAGTTTTCTGCCGAGTCCGAGCGGCTAGATGAGAAGAACTTATTCATGACAAGTATACTCTTGGGGGATTTGTCAGCTCCTCGCAAGAGGCAGAATATAATAAAACATTTCTGTTTTTAGGTGGCACGGCTGGGAATCGAACCCGCACCTTCAGCATGACAATCTTACGTACTTACCATCAAGCCACGAGGTACTGCTTCATAAACCAATAATAGCGAATATTTAAGAGCCAAGAAGAGTTAAAAAAATATTCTTATTAATAAAATTTAAAGATGGTGTCGACGCAGAACTTCACAATCTACTACATTACATCCACAGTTGATTGAAAACCTACTTTGATTACTTTAAAAAGCAGCATTCAAAGGGGAGGGGGGATATGAAAGATTAACAAACTTAAATATTTAGCTTGGTATAATAAATATAAGCATGTGACACATGTTTTAAGGGTATTTTTTAACTCCCAATCTTACTAAATCAGTATGAACTCAATACAACCACCTTAAAAAACATTATGTTCCTTTTCATAAATGATGACTAAAATTTTAGTGAAACAAGTAAAGTATATCCCAATTCCAACAGCATTGACATGAAACTTGGTCCACATATTTCATTTGTCGTAAGCAACAAGAATCAAACGAGTCTACAAAAATATTTGCAGGGAAAGGATGAATTAGAAAAATGTTGAACTACTACCATGAAACATCTCCTAAAACTGGTAATGAAAGTTGGTAAAAATGTTTGATTCTTTATCGGAACCAAGAATCAAAAAAGACCATTCAAATAGCCATGGTCTGAGGTTCTTTTTTGAGAGATAATGTCGTTCCTTTTCTAATCAAAAAATACAATCATTTACAGACATTAACTCTTTAAAAGTAACATAACTTTTTAATCGGAGCTTGTATCTACTTTATTGGATTCAGCATTAAAAAGTACCTACATCATGTACATCATGCAAAAGTAAATGGTTTATAATATGGTAATTTTTTTTTGATATTTAAAGATGATATTTCAAATGATAGATTATGACAACAAATCATTTTGGGGAAGATGAAGAAGCTGAAGGTATATAGATATAAATGTGTATGTATGTACCTACTTTTCGAGCACATTTTCCTAAATTGATAATACATAATTTTGAAACTAAAATACACCTTAATTATGATTTAGTATTTGTTCGAAGGAATAATTACTATTGATTCAAAATAGCTTTTTATGGCCTTTAGTCCTATAAATTGGCGTTTCGTTCGGCTTACTCACTTGAACTCATCAGTGACATAGTGAGGGCTTTGTCATACGCAATTTATATTAAGTTCAGTTCAACTTACATGAATTTTTCAACGAAAATCCACTGTAAACTATATCCAACAAGATTAGAATTCCTAATCATTAAGCTGGAAGTTTTTTTGCCCTGGGCCAGGCATAGTTTCTATATAAGAAGTTTTTATAATACAAATTCTATATACTACTGAAATAAATCAGCCAAGTAGAAGACTTAGCATTAAGGATTGGACTTGTTGAATTATTGATTCAAAATAGCTTTTTATGGCCTTTAGTCCTATAAATTGGCGTTTCGTTCGGCTTACTCACTTGAACTCATCAGTGACATAGTGAGGGCTTTGTCATACGCAATTTATATTAAGTTCAGTTCAACTTACATGAATTTTTCAACGAAAATCCACTGTAAACTATATCCAACAAGATTAGAATTCCTAATCATTAAGCTGGAAGTTTTTTTGCCCTGGGCCAGGCATAGTTTCTATATAAGAAGTTTTTATAATACAAATTCTATATACTACTGAAATAAATCAGCCAAGTAGAAGACTTAGCATTAAGGATTGGACTTGTTGAATTATTGATTCAAAATAGCTTTTTATGGCCTTTAGTCCTATAAATTGGCGTTTCGTTCGGCTTACTCACTTGAACTCATCAGTGACATAGTGAGGGCTTTGTCATACGCAATTTATATTAAGTTCAGTTCAACTTACATGAATTTTTCAACGAAAATCCACTGTAAACTATATCCAACAAGATTAGAATTCCTAATCATTAAGCTGGAAGTTTTTTTGCCCTGGGCCAGGCATAGTTTCTATATAAGAAGTTTTTATAATACAAATTCTATATACTACTGAAATAAATCAGCCAAGTAGAAGACTTAGCATTAAGGATTGGACTTGTTGAATTATTGATTCAAAATAGCTTTTTATGGCCTTTAGTCCTATAAATTGGCGTTTCGTTCGGCTTACTCACTTGAACTCATCAGTGACATAGTGAGGGCTTTGTCATACGCAATTTATATTAAGTTCAGTTCAACTTACATGAATTTTTCAACGAAAATCCACTGTAAACTATATCCAACAAGATTAGAATTCCTAATCATTAAGCTGGAAGTTTTTTTGCCCTGGGCCAGGCATAGTTTCTATATAAGAAGTTTTTATAATACAAATTCTATATACTACTGAAATAAATCAGCCAAGTAGAAGACTTAGCATTAAGGATTGGACTTGTTGAATTATTGATTCAAAATAGCTTTTTATGGCCTTTAGTCCTATAAATTGGCGTTTCGTTCGGCTTACTCACTTGAACTCATCAGTGACATAGTGAGGGCTTTGTCATACGCAATTTATATTAAGTTCAGTTCAACTTACATGAATTTTTCAACGAAAATCCACTGTAAACTACATCCAACAAGATTAGAATTCCTAATCATTAAGCTGGAAGTTTTTTTGCCCTGGGCCAGGCATAGTTTCTATATAAGAAGTTTTTATAATACAAATTCTATATACTACTGAAATAAATCAGCCAAGTAGAAGACTTAGCATTAAGGATTGGACTTGTTGAATTATTGATTCAAAATAGCTTTTTATGGCCTTTAGTCCTATAAATTGGCGTTTCGTTCGGCTTACTCACTTGAACTCATCAGTGACATAGTGAGGGCTTTGTCATACGCAATTTATATTAAGTTCAGTTCAACTTACATGAATTTTTCAACGAAAATCCACTGTAAACTATATCCAACAAGATTAGAATTCCTAATCATTAAGCTGGAAGTTTTTTTGCCCTGGGCCAGGCATAGTTTCTATATAAGAAGTTTTTATAATACAAATTCTATATACTACTGAAATAAATCAGCCAAGTAGAAGACTTAGCATTAAGGATTGGACTTGTTGAATTATTGATTCAAAATAGCTTTTTATGGCCTTTAGTCCTATAAATTGGCGTTTCGTTCGGCTTACTCACTTGAACTCATCAGTGACATAGTGAGGGCTTTGTCATACGCAATTTATATTAAGTTCAGTTCAACTTACATGAATTTTTCAACGAAAATCCACTGTAAACTATATCCAACAAGATTAGAATTCCTAATCATTAAGCTGGAAGTTTTTTTGCCCTGGGCCAGGCATAGTTTCTATATAAGAAGTTTTTATAATACAAATTCTATATACTACTGAAATAAATCAGCCAAGTAGAAGACTTAGCATTAAGGATTGGACTTGTTGAATTATTGATTCAAAATAGCTTTTTATGGCCTTTAGTCCTATAAATTGGCGTTTCGTTCGGCTTACTCACTTGAACTCATCAGTGACATAGTGAGGGCTTTGTCATACGCAATTTATATTAAGTTCAGTTCAACTTACATGAATTTTTCAACGAAAATCCACTGTAAACTACATCCAACAAGATTAGAATTCCTAATCATTAAGCTGGAAGTTTTTTTGCCCTGGGCCAGGCATAGTTTCTATATAAGAAGTTTTTATAATACAAATTCTATATACTACTGAAATAAATCAGCCAAGTAGAAGACTTAGCATTAAGGATTGGACTTGTTGAATTATTGATTCAAAATAGCTTTTTATGGCCTTTAGTCCTATAAATTGGCGTTTCGTTCGGCTTACTCACTTGAACTCATCAGTGACATAGTGAGGGCTTTGTCATACGCAATTTATATTAAGTTCAGTTCAACTTACATGAATTTTTCAACGAAAATCCACTGTAAACTATATCCAACAAGATTAGAATTCCTAATCATTAAGCTGGAAGTTTTTTTGCCCTGGGCCAGGCATAGTTTCTATATAAGAAGTTTTTATAATACAAATTCTATATACTACTGAAATAAATCAGCCAAGTAGAAGACTTAGCATTAAGGATTGGACTTGTTGAATTATTGATTCAAAATAGCTTTTTATGGCCTTTAGTCCTATAAATTGGCGTTTCGTTCGGCTTACTCACTTGAACTCATCAGTGACATAGTGAGGGCTTTGTCATACGCAATTTATATTAAGTTCAGTTCAACTTACATGAATTTTTCAACGAAAATCCACTGTAAACTATATCCAACAAGATTAGAATTCCTAATCATTAAGCAATAATTCAACAAGTCCAATCCTTAATGCTAAGTCTTCTACTTGGCTGATTTATTTCAGTAGTATATAGAATTTGTATTATAAAAACTTCTTATATAGAAACTATGCCTGGCCCAGGGCAAAAAAACTTCCAGCTTAATGATTAGGAATTCTAATCTTGTTGGATATAGTTTACAGTGGATTTTCGTTGAAAAATTCATGTAAGTTGAACTGAACTTAATATAAATTGCGTATGACAAAGCCCTCACTATGTCACTGATGAGTTCAAGTGAGTAAGCCGAACGAAACGCCAATTTATAGGACTAAAGGCCATAAAAAGCTATTTTGAATCAATAATTCAACAAGTCCAATCCTTAATGCTAAGTCTTCTACTTGGCTGATTTATTTCAGTAGTATATAGAATTTGTATTATAAAAACTTCTTATATAGAAACTATGCCTGGCCCAGGGCAAAAAAACTTCCAGCTTAATGATTAGGAATTCTAATCTTGTTGGATATAGTTTACAGTGGATTTTCGTTGAAAAATTCATGTAAGTTGAACTGAACTTAATATAAATTGCGTATGACAAAGCCCTCACTATGTCACTGATGAGTTCAAGTGAGTAAGCCGAACGAAACGCCAATTTATAGGACTAAAGGCCATAAAAAGCTATTTTGAATCAATAATTCAACAAGTCCAATCCTTAATGCTAAGTCTTCTACTTGGCTGATTTATTTCAGTAGTATATAGAATTTGTATTATAAAAACTTCTTATATAGAAACTATGCCTGGCCCAGGGCAAAAAAACTTCCAGCTTAATGATTAGGAATTCTAATCTTGTTGGATATAGTTTACAGTGGATTTTCGTTGAAAAATTCATGTAAGTTGAACTGAACTTAATATAAATTGCGTATGACAAAGCCCTCACTATGTCACTGATGAGTTCAAGTGAGTAAGCCGAACGAAACGCCAATTTATAGGACTAAAGGCCATAAAAAGCTATTTTGAATCAATAATTCAACAAGTCCAATCCTTAATGCTAAGTCTTCTACTTGGCTGATTTATTTCAGTAGTATATAGAATTTGTATTATAAAAACTTCTTATAATAATTACTATTGTTTATTCGATATGTAAACATTTGTTTCTTGGTCATTTATTGAGCGTTAAAAATATAATTTTAAAACACATAAACAGAAACCATATTGAAATATCTAAAACTGGGGATAGGTATGTTATATGTATCAATTATGTTATGTATCTACTTTTGGTTGCTTAATTTAATATTAGATTTGATTTGGATGAGAAAAAGTTGTTGATATGATGATGATTGCAAAAGGTTTTTTCTCTTTTTTCTATAGACAAATAGAATTCTAACAATTTTGGCCTGTTCAGGACGTGTACTACGAATATTAGAACATTGCCGCGTTCGACAGACAGTGGAGCTGGATAGTGTTCCAACAGTACTGCATGTTCCAAAAAACGTTCTTGGTGATCGAATTCTTTGTGGATTTGCAGATGGAAAGATCATACTATATGAATTTGGAACCTTTACTGGAGAAAGTATACCTATTACTTAAAAATAAAGTAAAGTTGAATACATAAACTTTTTTTTTAGTAAAACAGAGAATTATGGTTGATGTAACATCATGTAATAGTGCCGTCACATGCATTGACACATATGATTTGTCTGGAGATGGACGTGATGAGCTTATAATTGGAAGACGTGATGGGACAATACAGGTTTTCACTATGGCCACTGATAGTGACATTGATGTGGAATGCAGACAATTATATAAAGAAGTAAGCTTATGAAAACTGTAGGTACAATTTAGTATAGGTAAAATAGAATGTAGGGGAAGGTGAGCCAAAGACAGTCAGTGGGCAATCAGGGTCGGTACAGTTAACGCAAAACTTGAGCGAGCTTATAGGAATGGGGGAGAATAAAGAATTTTGGTATACCCAATTTTTACAAAAATGATCAATAAACATGAAATTCTATCTTTTCCATTTAATTTTCACCTTAACGGAATTGAGTGCAAGTAGGTACCTACATATTATATTAATTTTACATTTTCATTTTTTTTTATTTCTTTGTCCATGTACATTGTTTTTTCAAGCAGGATGTTTTTTAAAAATAGTTTTTTAAAAATAGTTTTTTAAAAATAGTTTTTTTCTAAAATAAATCGGATGTAGGTAATTTTGAACACCTATGATACGTTCAAAAATAAGTATACATTTTCTATGTTTTACATTTCGAATGAATAAAATAAAAATAGTCGCCATTTTACCTTACCCTATAAAAGTTAACATTATTAGGCCGTGACGTGTCAATTGCGTTAAAAGTTTGGCTACATTTTATACCAGTTCATTTGTATCTGTTTTTAAAGAGGTGAATACAATTTAAGGTTTTTTGCTATGTCAATTGGATTAAATGTTTTTAAAACATACATTTCCCATTAGTTTTGTTGTTGCATTTTGACAGTATGACAGTACGCAAAACAAACAATTCGGTTTGCAAAAAGAATAATCCTCTTAAGAAGTATGTATTTTCAATTCATTTTGTTAGGGGTGTTGAACGCTGTTTAAATGCCCGTCAACCAACTGGACCTCAACACAACCCCTGCGACACATTCGAAGCACTTTCCCAAGAATTATACCATTCATGAATGTAATTCTTTATACCCTTTATGAAGGTTAAACGAAGAATAAACACTGGAAATTATTAATTGAAAATTTTTAGACGTGTTTTAATTTAAAGGTGTTTTAATATCGATTTTTGAAGACTTTTAAGCAAGTGATTAAAGGTTGATTTTGGTCAATTAACGACAAACATTTTGGTCCTTCGAAACAAAGAGAAAAGAACCACAAAACAATATTAATTGTGTAATTTTTCCAAATCATTGTGAAAAAAACTGTGTGACGACCATTTTATGGCTTTGCATAGATTTATTAATTTAAATTAAGTATTCATATATCAAAAGACATAAAAAAAACAATGGGGCATATTCATAGATGTTGTTTAAGCTGTTGCTAGACTAAACTGGAGTTTACCTGATGAAGTTTCAATATGATAAACCTCAGAAGTTGTATAAAAATGGTCTCCAAAATGCGTAATTTTTTCAGGGAATATTGTCAAAAACTGAACCTGAAAAAATCGAATGCCAATTTTTGTAAAACTTCATGTTATTCCTCGTTTCTTAGAAGGTTATGAATAATCTTAATTATAAAGTAAAATTACTTCTTTTTTAAGATGTCAATATTGCTCCTAGATTTTTTGTTCATGTTTACCAATAGTGTCATTATTAAAAATGATCAATTCCAATAAAATTAATTCACTGGTGGTTTGTTATTTAAATAATTTTATTTAGACAATTTTCGTGTCATTTTCTTTAAGTCCGCCAAAAACCCGGAACCTCATGGAACCTCTTACTCTTACTAGGTAGATTTAACAATATTAATTTCTAATCTTCAAGATTTACGAAATGAATTTGTATGGTAAATCTTCGAGATTTAAAGAAGATTTGAAGTAAATCAAATTAAATCTCAGATTAGCGTTAGGTGGAAATGTAGCATTAAAAATCGAACTAACCTTTTCTTATATAGCGCTGAAGGATTCATTCATGGCTGAATTCAGTTCTTCACTTATGAAACATTCTATCTCACTTTCTCTTTATGAGAAAAAATGAAACATCGATTGTATTTTTAAAGGGGCTATCAAAGTAAATCTTTTCGTGCAGTAGAAACACCAAGTAGATTTATTAAATCTGAACTGAGATAAGCCTTTGGTGAAAACATAGCATTAGCCACAACAGTCAAACTGCCCTCTCGGGTGACTCAAGGTCGGGTATGTAGTATGTGGGTTCTTTTAATTGACACTCACATTTGATACAAAAATAATATAAATAAATAAATAAAACTATTAACCTATAAAAGTGTGAAAGGATGAGTGCAGAAAAATTCCTTGTATAGGTAACAAATAATAAACAGGTAAGTGTTGCGATTTTAACACAGATGCTGCTGGTCTCTTTAGATCCATATAACGTCAGTGTGGAAAGCAACAACAAAAAACAAAAGGGAATATAATAAGGAAGTGCGCAAATTCCTATTTCTCTAAAATGAGCTAAATGAATCTGATACAAGATTCCGAAAAGAGTAGTTTCTAATAGTAACTCATAATAAACGGTTTAAAAAAATAAAAAGAGTATTTTTTTTTTGTAGTTTTAAGTTGAAAAATCATTTTTTCAAAAGGTATTTACCAAAATAACATAACACATTTAAAAAGTTTTTCACAGAATGGATTTTCGAGGTTAAAAATAGAGCATGAAATTTAAACAGTTGCGGTTGTATATTGTTTTTAATAATTTTTTTCTATTTCAAGTAATTTTTTTAGAAAACGGGGGAATGATCCGTCTCATACAATTTTTTTTAAATATACCTAAGAATCATTTCTCAAATAATCCTGCACGATTAAGGGGGTACTCTTTTTATCGAACACATAATTTTCATTTTCTCACCGACCTTCTTATCTTTAATTTTAACACATTATTAAAAATATTGAAAATGTCAGCAATCGACCTCAAAATCATAAAAGTTATCATAATTAGGTCCCATATAATTGCCTTAAAAATACTTTTGGCAAATCCCAGTGTACGCCACGCCGGCCACCGCCTGCCTTCATTGAAAGAAGTGAGTAGATACATTTATCATACGTTATTATAAATATATTTATAATAGTAAGCAATATTATTGCTTACTATTATAGATTATATATTATTGCTTACTATTATAGATATATTTATATATGCATGAGTACTGCATATTATAATACAAATTCTATATATGCAGTACTGAAATAAATCAGCCAAGTAGAAGACTTAGCATTAAGGATTGGACTTGTTGAATTATATTTATATTTATATTTATATTTATATTTATATTTATATTTATATTTATATTTATATTTATATTTATATTTATATTTATATTTATATTTATATTTATATTTATATTTATATTTATATTTATATTTATATTTATATTTATATTTATATTTATATTTATATTTATATTTATATTTATATTTATATTTATATTTATATTTATATTTATATTTATATTTATATTTATATTTATATTTATATTTATATTTATATTTATATTTATATTTATATTTATATTTATATTTATATTTATATTTATATTTATATTTATATTTATATTTATATTTATATTTATATTTATATTTATATTTATATTTATATTTATATTTATATTTATATTTATATTTATATTTATATTTATATTTATATTTATATTTATATTTATATTTATATTTATATTTATATTTATATTTATATTTATATTTATATTTATATTTATATTTATATTTATATTTATATTTATATTTATATTTATATTTATATTTATATTTATATTTATATTTATATTTATATTTATATTTATATTTATATTTATATTTATATTTATATTTATATTTATATTTATATTTATATTTATATTTATATTTATATTTATATTTATATTTATATTTATATTTATATTTATATTTATATTTATATTTATATTTATATTTATATTTATATTTATATTTATATTTATATTTATATTTATATTTATATTTATATTTATATTTATATTTATATTTATATTTATATTTATATTTATATTTATATTTATATTTATATTTATATTTATATTTATATTTATATTTATATTTATATTTATATTTATATTTATATTTATATTTATATTTATATTTATATTTATATTTATATTTATATTTATATTTATATTTATATTTATATTTATATTTATATTTATATTTATATTTATATTTATATTTATATTTATATTTATATTTATATTTATATTTATATTTTATATTTATATTTATATTTATATTTATATTTATATTTATATTTATATTTATATTTATATTTATATTTATATTTATATTTATATTTATATTTATATTTATATTTATATTTATATTTATATTTATATTTATATTTATATTTATATTTATATTTATATTTATATTTATATTTATATTTATATTTATATTTATATTTATATTTATATTTATATATTATATTTATATTTATATTTATATTTATATTTATATTTATATTTATATTTATATGTATATTTGTAGGACTAAAGGCCATTAAAAGCTATTTTGAATCAATAATTCAACAAGTCCAATCCTTAATGCTAAGTCTTCTACTTAGCTTATTTATTTCAATAGTGTATAGAATTAGTATTATAAAACCTTCTCATATAGAAACTACTTCCAGCTTAATGATTAGGAGTTGTTATCTTGTTGGACATAGTTTACAGCAGTGGATTTTCATTGAAAAATTCATGTAAGCTGAACTGAACTTAATACAATTTGCGTATGACAAAGCCCTCACTATGTCACTGATGAGTCCAAGTGAGTAAGCTGGACGAACCGCCAATTTGTAGGACTAAAGGCCATAAAATGCTATTTTAATTCAGTAAGCAATAATATTTAGAGTGAAAATGTGTGTAAGGATATTATTTGAAAGTACCTGCAAGCAACTATCGAAAGATCTTGCGATTTTCAAGAAAACATTGAGTCCAGATCGTCGAACAAAAAATTATGTGTTCACACGGCTTGATCTGCTTGAAAATAATTGGAAAGGTATTGTAGGTATGCAGAATTTCTAAGCAATGGCAAGTTGAAAGAAGAAGCTATCAAACCTCTGAAGGAGATGTATTCTGAAACAAATGAAATCTACATTCAGTAAAAATGCCTATTGTTGGATGAGTTATCCTTCACCCATACAACCTAATGTGTAGAATACTTTGCAAAATCTCGTATCTCAGGAAACTCATGATGTCCGACTTCCCAAAATTCACCCGCCAATGTTTACAGGCGAATACCAAAATTGGCGGTCATTCCATGACCAATTTGTGTCAGTGGTTCATAGAAACAAGTCTTTGTCTAAAATAGGAAAGTTACATAACCAAAAGTCATGTGCGTGGAGCTGCTGGGACCACCCTTGCGTATGTTTGAAGTTGGTGAAATTAGCGAATCGTACCTGGACTTCATTATGGTTTCTGAATAAAGATTGCATATATTTGCTCGTTTACTTAATTGAGATTAAATTCGAGTGAATTTTTCATTCGCAGATTTCTGGAATGTGTCCTGACTTTTTGCATTCCGAATAGATGTTTGACAGTTAGCAGAAAATATCTCGTTGGTCACGTAGAAGGTATACAAATGCTAAATATAACAATTTAAACTAATTCCAGGCCGTGTTTTCTTTTTAAAATTCGTTTATTAACTTTGTCGAGAAGTTTAGTCAAGAATTTGTTGATATTTCCGCTTGAAATTGCCTATAAACAAAATTATTAGAAGCTCGCAGCTCATGTTAAAGGCACTTAAATGCAGCTTTAGAGCATGAAATTTAAGTGCCTTTGTTGTAAAAACAACGGCGGCATTTTTAATAATAGTATAGGGAGTGCTTTTTGATGGCAACTTACGAGTACAAGGGTGCCCGCCATGATAATCAATTTTTTCTCAGTGGTATGTTTAGAAATATTGCAAACTTTAATATGCTAATATGCTATGTAGGACACCGAGAACATCTTTTTAACTCTATTATTTTCAGAATTTTGTTGTTTAAGAAACATATTCAAAATTTATTAAATTTTACTCAATGTCATTAATAGGCACAAAATAACATAACTTAGCTATACGAACTCCAAACGTACAACGTCGATTAAATATTAAAAATAATTCCGTAACGCCTTACAATCACCAGTATAGGATTAACCATAGGGGGTAATAAGCAAATCTGCTGATTTAACTATCATAGATTGAAAATAAATAAATAAATCGGGGCCACGACCGCCCAGGGCGGCAAATTTTAAAGATTGTGAAAACAAAAATAAAGAAGAAATACAAAATGTTCTTTTCACAAGCTTTAATTTTATGATCGGCAAACCCACAAATTTACCATACAAATCAACAAAATTCACAAATAACGTTTTCTTGTTTTCTTTAAAATAAAATGCACGACTGGATCGCACGTACTTGCTCTTATGTTCAAGTTGTGTGGAATTTAAGAACTTTAAAAAATATTCAAGTAATTATAGAAAAAGTATAAAAAGCATTTTAATCGTTCTTTTAATTGTATAAACAGCTTTATAAATAACTTAGAGCTAAAAAAAAAGTATGCCATTTGATAACTTGAAAAAATATGAATATATGCAAAAAAAAAACTAAAATCGTTGGCACCGTTTTCTTAAAAATTAATTTTTTATATATAAAATTTTTGTAACATTTTTCAAAAAAAAATTTGATATGCCAGTTTTGAGTATATACTAATATACATTTAAAACTGAAATTTCAAAACAATTCATCAATATTTATTTATTGAAATATTGAATTTTCAAAAAAAAAATTGAATCTTAAAAATCCAAAATTTATTTTTTCAAAAATTTTGGTATACAGTATTATTTATATTCTTACAAAGCTTTTGTGCAAAAAATTTTATTGAAATTGAATGAGCGGTTAATGAGAAAACCAAAAATCAAAAAAACCGTTATATGGCAGGTACCGTTAATAAATGTTTTTGGTGATTTTTTTTCTTACTAAAAAGTATATCATATCTACAATAATACACTGATTTTTTTTTATCGAAATCGTTGGAGCCGTTTTTGAGATTAATAAGCTTTTCCTTAACGGTTGTATGGCAAGTACCGTTATTTTTTGAGCTAAAAAAAATTTCAATTTCCCCTCTGGAGAGTTACAAAAAAACCTTAAGTTCAAAATTTGAAGAAAATCGCTCCAGTGGCTTAGGCTGTAGGTTGAGGTACGGACAGACAGACAGACAGACAGACAGAATTTTGCCACCCACTTTTTTCGTGTTCTCTATCATCGTAATGTCATGTTTGATTGTTATCTCGAAATTTTTTTTTTGCACGAATCCAAAACTTGCCCTATAGTACCTATATCGCAAGTAAAAATGTTAGAAAAGACCAAAGAGATTTTGTCCAATCGGCTTACTAGAAACTGCTTGTTTCTAGGAAGATGTTAAGTAAAGATGTCAATTTTTACATAGATGAATATAGAAAAGGACACGGTGTTTTCGTTCATGTTTCTTCTAAACGAGTTTTTGCTATAATCGTGTTTCTTAAAAAAAAAGTTTTATTTTCGGAAACGAGGTTGAGAAGTATAAACAGGGAGAGTTTCACTATTGACTATTTTTGGAAAACTCAATTCTTTGTTTGGCTTTCTCTCTCAATTCTTGTTCAGAAAATTAACTCTAGCTTTGTGTAAACTGTTCGGACTGTGATTCCCCGCTGACCGTTATTGGACAACCTTCCACTACCTTCTAACTTATTGCTAATTGTCCAATTTATATTTCTGAGGGCTCAGAGAATTTCCCCAGTTTTGCTGTCAAATACTAAGTAAAAAAAATTTTGGATTCGTCTGCTCAGTTGAGCTTTCTGATACAAACTGAACAAATGTTCTAATTAAAACTAATTTTTTTTTCAGCTGTTTTTGGAAAGCATTTCAGCTGTGTGCGGTGGATGTGTTTTCGCACAAGGTTGGTCAGAAATAGTTGTTCTTCTATTTTCTGGAAATATATTTGGTTTGACAACCCAAATAATCGGTGTGAGTCTCACCAATAAGAATATTGTCAAGCAACCCTTCACGTGGAAAAATATAGAACGGGTTTCAACATCAAGTGATCTTAAAGTAGCTAGTGACGAGAACGTACAAACGGATCTACTTAAACCACTTGAGAGCTATCAATTGTCTACATCAATTCAAAATAATTTAACATCTTTACTATCAGTCATGCAAGTAAATGATATGGTGAGTACATTTTAATTGAAACTTTTAAATCAAATTGTAAAAATAAATTTAAAAAAGACGGAATACGATCTACTCTGATAACTTCAGATTGGTGCCTTCAGAAATTACAGACTGGATGCTACCTATTTTATTATTAAAAAATCACCAATTCAAGATCTTTCAGAACCTTATCAGCTGTTTAATACTCAATCAAGTGTTGACCAAAGTTATCTGGGCGGCTTGTACTCGAGATGTTCGAGACAAAAACATTTTTCAATAATACGACAGTTGAAGAATGTTTCTAGTTTCTTTATTCAAACACGTTAAATACTAACGCAACAATCTTAAATTACTTAATCTATTATCTATTTTATAAACTTAGTTGTAGTGGGTGGCATACTTTTGGGCGCTGAGCTCAAATCCGACATCCATTTTTCGCTACCAGCTCTGATTTTCGAGATTTAACCGTTATAAAACTGGAAAATAATCGTTTTTCGCCATTTTTGAGGTAATAAAAAAGTGAGAGGTAACTGTTTTCAATATGAATGAATGAATGAAAGAGTTCGGGGTGTAAGTGCACTGCGACCATTAAGATCTATTGTGCCCCCGTTCTGGAGCTGGATGAGGTTACTCATTCTACAGCACATCCTCCAAATTTATTTCCTTAAGGAATTTGATTATTTGGAGTACATTTAGAGAGGATAGTTCGCTCTCTTTTATCTGGTGATTTCCCAGATACCTATGTCTTTGATGCATAAGTGCATCACATTTACCTAGTATATGATCGGGTGTCTCCTCATGAGCACTGCAGAATCTACACGTGGCGCTGTTTTCCAGGCCAAGGATGTGGAGGTGTCTCCTTAGTTTGCAGTGGCCTGTGAGGAGCCCGGTTATTATTCTAAGCTTGTTTCTATTTAAGCTGATGCAGGACTGGAATCGTTCTTGGTTGTAATTTCCAAGTAGGAGTTTAGCCTGCCTCAACTTAGGGAGTTCGTTCCAGATCCTTGATCTTTTTGCCTCCTCTTCTATTTTGATTTTATGTTTTATCACGTTTTCTCCTATTCCGCAATAAGGCTCTGGTCCCGTTAGGGGTGTCATTGCCCCTATTTTCGCTAAGGAGTCTGCCTCTTCATTGCCCTGTATGCCGACGTGGCCAGGTACCCAATGGAGTGTGACATGATTGTGTTTGCCCAGTTCGTTTAGCCTATCTACACACTCCCATACCAGTTTAGAACTGATGCTGTATGAGCTTAGTGCTTTGAGTGCGGCCTGGCTATCCGACATGATAGCAATATTTTGGTTTTTGTACTTTCTTTCGAGATTTCTGTCGGCACATGTCCCTATGGCATCAACTTCTGCTTGAAAAATGCTTGTAGACTGTCCCATCGGTACCGAAAGTTTGGTTTGAGGCCCAAAAATTCCAGCACCAGTCCCTTCAGACGTTCTCGATCCATCAGTGTACCACTTGATGGTGTTTGCTTTAAGAGTGGCGTCAAGTGAAGAATGACTTCCATCGCTGCTGTAGGGCAAGTTCTCATTGCTCCAGTAATGCAAATGCATGCGAGCCTTTGTACCCTTTCTAGTGATTTCCTAGTTGTGGTAAGTTCGGTTCTTTTGTGCCATGCAACCGCCCCATAGGTAATGATGGGTCTTACCATCATGGTGTACATCCATCTGAGGATGTTTGGTTTACAGCCCCATGATTTACCTGCAAGTCTTTTGCATATCATGAGAGCCTTTGTGGCTTTCCCGACAGTTATCTCGACATGTTTGTTCCAGAGGAGTTTGCTGTCTAGTGTAATACCTAGATATTTAACCTCCTTCTGAATGCCGATTTCTTCACCAGCCAACCGGATAGGTTTCATGCGTGGTAGAAGCCTCTTCTTAGTAAAAGGGACTATCGTTGTCTTTGTGGGGTTAATGTTCAGTCCCACAGATAGACACCATTTATTTGTAATGGACAGTCCTCTCTGGATGATATCACAAAGAGTTTCTTCGAATTTTCCCACGGCTGTTATAACAATGTCATCGGCAAAGCCGATGCATCGTATGCCTTGAGAGGAAAGACTTTCCAGTAGTTCATCTACCACAAGACTCCACAGTAAGGGTGATAGAACCCCTCCCTGGGGACAGCCTCTTGTTGTGATAACTTTCTGGACACATTGCCCTGCATATGCTTCCGCAGTTCTTGTGCCTAGCATCCCACTTATCCATCTGGTTATAGTGATGGGTACACACTTCCTAACCAGAGCTCTGTTAACGGCTTCATGTGAGGTATTGTCGAATGCGCCCTCAATGACCAGGAACGCACATAAGGCCGTTTCTTTAGAGTCTATAGCTATTTGTAATGTGTTTGTGAGTTCATACAGAGCGGTTTCTGTAGATCTACCCGCTCTGTAAGCATGCTGGCGATGGTTTAAAGGCATATTTATTAATACTTCTGATCTGATAAAGTTATCAATTACCTTTTCCAAAGTCTTCAGTAAAAAGGATGTCAAACTAATTGGCCTGAAAGACTTTGGATGTGTTGTGTCTTTCTTCCCTATTTTGGGAATGAAGATTACCTTAGCTCTTCTCCATAGACTTGGTGTATACCCAAGTGCGATACTACTTCGAAGTGTGTTAATGAGATAAGGCATTAGTTCCTCTTTCCCTTTTTGTAAAAGGGCTGGAAAAATACCATCTACACCCGGTGACTTGTAAGGTTGAAAGGAGCTTATCGCCCAATCAATCCTGTTACCTGTACAGATAGTTTTGGCTATCTTCCAGTCTTCCCGGCTTGGTCTGAGAGGTATTCTCTCTATTGTGTTTTCTACCATTGGTATACTGCCCGGAAAGTGAGTATTTAGCAATAGGTTTGACCTTTGCTCCTCATTTTCTGTGTAGCTACCGTCTGGGTTTCTAAGTGCTAGCGATGTTATGGTCTTCTCTTTTGATAGAGCTTTGTGTAGTCTTGCTGCTGCCGGGGTGGTAGAAATCCCTTCACAGAAATTCACAAAACTACTTCTTTTGGCTTTCCTTATTTCCCCATTGTATTTAGTCATCTCTGCAGAGTAGATATGCCACTCCCCAGTGCTCTTTGCCTTATTAAAAAGTTTTCTTACCTTGGATCTTAGTTTAGACAGATTGTTGTTCCACCATGGAGCATCCGTCTGCCTTTTTATGGGTCTAAGGGGACAGCTAAGTTCATATGCCTTATTTATAGCCCCACTTAACTCATTTACTGTATGTTCTAATTCCAGGTAACTGTTTGTCGTTTCTACTGGTCCTAACTGATCAAGATTTAACTTGAGAGTATCTTTGTAGAGACCCCAGTTTGTTTTCTTGGGATTCCTTCCAGAGGTATTCTCTGTGAGAAGGTTTTCCAAAGTAAACACTATAATTCTGTGGTCAGACATTGATGGTTCGTTAGAAACTCGCCAATCCCTGACCAAGCAGTTTAAGTTCGGAGTTCCGAAAGTTAAGTCTAAAACTTCTTTTCTGGTTCTAGTTACAAAAGTAGGGGTATTCCCTACGTTAAATATATCTAGATTTGTTTCGATAATAAAGTCTAAAAGGTACTCACCCTTTTGGTTTGTATCGGTACTTCCCCATGTTGTATGGTGGGCGTTTGCATCACACCCGACCATAAGGGGCATTCTTTTGCTGTTGCAGTAGTCCACAAGTTTCCTAACTTCTGTTGGTGGTATATTGGCGTCATCACCAGCAAAGTATGCGGCTGCTACAACCATCGTGCGGGGGCTGCCGTCAACGTAAATTTGGGCCTGAAGTGGTACCAGATCCCGCGTCATAAATTCTGAAAGACATATAAAATTTATATTATTTCTTATTTTTATGCATGCTCTGGGCGAGTCGTGTCTCGTATTCCATATAACTTTAGAGTCCTTACTTGTTAGGCCTCTTACTTGGCCCCCGTTAATCCAGGGTTCTTGAATCAGCGCTAGTCCCAGGTTATCAGCAGTGAATTTTCGTGCGATGACAGCTGATGCTGCCTTCGCGTGGTGTATATTCACCTGGGCTAGCCTGGTGCTGATCCCGCGTCCAGTCATTTGCTTTCTTTAAAGGATGGGGGCGAATGCCCTTCATCCTCGAGTAGCATATCTTCCTCCTCAATGGTAGGAAGCACTTCGTCTAAGTCGGATCGGCTAGGAGAGAGGTCTATGCCCTCCATCTCTTCGCTCTTCCGATTTCTTATATCGATTGCCAGTGGTGTTACCTGGTTTTGAGTAATTGGTGTGCGGCGGGTAGGGGTAGGGGTATGGGGTGTGGTTTGGGTAGTTTGGGCAGGTTCGGTTTGTTGGGGAGATTGGATTTGCTGGGAGGGTTGGATGGCTGTGGGTATGTCAGAGGCTTGGGCTGTGACAGGAGTTTTGGGGTTGTGTGTCAGGAGACTTGGGAGATAGGTGGGTTTAGTGGATATGGCAGAAGTGGTGGTAGGGGTTATCGTCCGAGCAGCTTCTCGGTTGGAGGCTGCTGCCCTACGGAGACCCGTGACGGCAATCTTCCCGAACTAGTAATGGAGCTGGTGATCTGCCTTCACTATTGCGTCCGCTGACTGATCGTCAATGCCGATCACAAGCAGCTGGCCCTTACCCTCGATCTTGCTCTTCAGGATCTTCCACGCTTTCACTTTCAGTCCATCATTTTGGGCCTCTATAAGTGACAAGGATTTCTTATCTTCTTGCCCCGTGCTCCTGGGTAAGAACAGCGTGATTGTATGCATTTTCGGGATGTCGTCACCCATGCATGCCATCAATTCACTGCCCTTCCAGGTTGATAGTTTTGAGGCTTTCTCCTTTAGCCAATCCGCTGTGTTCTGGCCAGCACAATCGACTAAAAGCAGCCCGGTTCTAAAATACAAGCCGTTGAATTTGAGCTTGTGCCTCCACCCCAGAGAAACCTCTTCAATGATGGCTTCTTCCAGTGCCGATAGTTCATCAACACTGAGAGATACCTAAAGGTACTCTCTTGGTAGAACCGCAATTCTCACACTCATTGCCGCACTTGCATAAGAGAGCCTTTGTCCCCCAGCTTCAAACTCGGCGGTGCTTGTTCCCGCTGTCCTGGGTCTTTTTGCATTCTTCTTTAGGGGAGGGGTTATATGGTGGCTCTTCCTCTTACCCTGTTCGTCTGTTGAAGAACCTTCTTTTCTTTCATCCACCTTCTTTCTTGCTTCCTGCGGGGACATCCCGTCAGAAAGATATCGAAGGTACCATCTTGAGGACGAGTCACTCAGTCCTTTCCTTAGAGGGTCATCCAAGCCACCTGGCTTTCCCAGTTCAGGAAGTGGACCAGCATAGTGGTGTTGTCTTCTTTTTGGTTTCTTAGACGGTTCGGAGGTCACTCGTGATGGTGTCTTCCCATTACTGGCGCCTTCTACGGTCTTCACTTCCTCCATTGCTGGCATGAGAGGTATTCTCCCCTTGCTAGCAGCGGATGTGCTTGGAGTTTCATCGTTTGCTGGTATGGGAGGTATTCTCCCCTTACTAGCAGCGGATGTGCTAGGAGCTCCATCTTCCATTTGCCTGGGAGGTGTTCTCCCCTGGCCAATGGTCACTGGTTCCCCTTGAGCTGCCCGGTGCTGTGAGTTCCCTTGAGGTTTTCTCTTCAGGAAAAAACTGCTCCCCGGTCTCGGATCTTCACCATGGAGATTTTTCTCCATGCGATCCGCATATTCGTTCGCGGTGACATCCCGCGGTCATCCCACCCACCAAATTTTAATCAGTAATCATTAACTACCAAATTTCTGTCATGATTTGGAATTGTTTCGATATTACTCTTCTTAAGATATTTGATATTAAACTTCATGAACTTAAAACTTGGCATATATTTTAGATCTCATTACTTTTTTTGGCTGACTTTTTTTGCACAGGTTTCTTGTACATGGCTCCTTTTTTAACATTTATGTTTTTGTTGTGTCCTTCTTACGGCATTTTCCTTGTATTGGTTCGCAGGCTTGATTTTCAAAGATTCATCTGACCTTTTGTTTTTGGGGCAACCTAAAATAAAAAAAACGTACAAGTTTTAACATTTTTCGGAATATCACCACTCACGAATATTTCAATCACATGGAGAAGAATCTCCATGGTAATGATCCCAGACGGGGAAGCAGTTTTTTTCCTGAAGAAAAAACCTCAATAGAACTTGCAGCACCGGGTAGCTCAAAGAGGACTTTTGGCCAAGGGTAGTACCTCGTGGCATAATGGTAAGTGCGTTGGACTGTCATGCCGAAGCTGTGGGCTCGAGTCCCAGCCGTGCCATCTAAAAACAGAAGTGTTCTACCCGATGTACTGCCACTTGCGAGCAGTGGCGTAGCTACGATATTTGCCGCCCGGGGTAAAACAAAAATTTGCTGCCCCTTCGGTCTAACAATACTTTATAAAAAAATTTGTGATAGGTACCTCCATACAATTGGTCTTAAAGTTGCAGACAAAATTTTGATTAAAATATTTTTTTATAAATGCAAGGAATTACATTATGCAAAATATTGATACATGCCACTTTGCCGCAATATCTGCTGAATGATTTTTTTTTGTTTCTGACCTACTGAGATTTAACTTTAAACCGACTGTATATAATATAGGCACATGAGACTTGAAATTTGTTTTTAATGTTTCCTTTCGTTGAAGTTCATAATTGTTCATTAGGCGTGTCTCACCAAATAAAATCTCTAAGAGCTCAGAGATTTTTAAACTGGGACAAAAAATCTCACATGAGCACTGAGATTTTCTTCAGAGATTACTGAGACGAACATTTTTGGATTCATTTCTCAATGTTCTTTCTCAGCTAAAACTGTTCATTTTCCAAATTGGAATTTCTCGTGATGTGCAAATACGAAATCGATACAAAAATAGAAAATAGAAGTTGAATGTTGATAAACAGGAAAAATAAATTGATCTTAGTATTTTTCTTTCATTTTATAAACTTTTGAGCTTTAACATTTAAATATTTAAAGCAAAGTTAAATTTTGTTTCCATAATTTCAGTACGATTGAACAGGGAATCTTGTTCCACCAAAACGTTCCGCTTACGTCAACTATTGAGCGCTCGGTGAGATTTTACTTGGTGAGATACGCCTATTGTTTCATTAGTAATCGACAGCAAATCTGAGAAATTTAATAGTGTTCATATTTCTCAGATCTAATGATCATGAACCATGAACAATCTACTTCACTGAAATTGCAGTAGATTGTTGCTCTAATGCATTTTTTCTCAAAATAAATCTGCTGCAAAATCTACATACTACACTTCATTTTGCTAAAAAAAAATAATCTTCGCAAAAAAAACTCACATTTTTTTTTAATTCTTTGTGTTGAATGCAGCCATATGTATTATTTAAAGCTTTTTTTGTTTGTTGGTTTAATGTTAAAAAAAACTAATGTAATGTTTTATTTATTTTTATTCTTTTATCTGTTTTGTTTAAATATTATTTATTTTTTATTTTTGAAAAAACAAAAACATATCATTTGCGAAAAGATTTAATCTATATAATTTTTTTTCAAATCTAACAAGAAAAAACAGAAATGTTTTATCCGAAGTACTGCCTCTCACGAGTAACTGACAAAAAGAGTATACTTGTCATGAAAACGTGCTTCTCATTTAGTCGTTCGGACTTGGCAAAAAACTGTAGGTCCCCTCCATTCCTGCCAACAACACGCACACAGGAACGGTTGTGAGTTGTAAGTCACTAGCACTAGGCCCTGGTTCTCCACGAGCTGTTGCGCCACTCAATTTATTTATTTATTTTTAACGCGAACAATTTTCGGAGAAAGGTCAACCCCTCTGAATTCTAAATTGAGGGAATTAACAGACACGTACTTATATGTAAAGCTACAAAAGAGAATGGTCATTACGAAAGCCGTCATTTTGTTTAAAAATTTGAAAGAATTGTTAAATTAAAAAGATAAACTTTTGTGTTTATTACCTTCTTCTATAATGAACAATGGTCATGATTCTGCCGCCCCTAGTGATTTGAACACAGTGAAAAATTTTACGTTCCTATACCTACCTACAAATTTTATAGAATTTTTAACTTAAAAAAATAATACTTTTTTGTTTATTTCAAACTTATGTAATAAACAACGATGATGATTTTGCGACCCTCTTAATTTCAATTTAATAAAAATTGATTGAATAATTTATTAAACAAAAATTAAACTTTTGTTTATTTCCAAATTCTCATGAACAACGAGGATGATTTTGTCGCCCCTACAACTTTGAATACTATAAAAATTGTATGTATTTTAACTAAAAAAAACTTTTGTAATTGGTTTGCAACATCCCATGAACAACGAAGATGATTTTCCCATTTGCCGCAGTGTCTTTTTGTTGTTGTTTGCCAAGGGAAATTTTACTGTGCTAGCTATGCATTTCCCAATAAAACACGACTAACGTTAACGAAGTCTTTACGCCGTTGTATGAATACCCTTACTATTTATTCCTTTAAGTTTAACATATTTTTTTTTATTTCTTATTTTTTCCAGTTAACACTTGATAAAATCGATAAGAACTACAATCTTTTTATTGAATTACCAATGCCGATTTTGGAAGTTGTACTCGACAGTGAAATCATGATTAATATTTTGAACGACGAAAAGGAAAAAAATCACAGAATTGAAAGTATCTCAGAGTCTAATTATAATTTTACATACAAAATAATAATGCAAGATAGCTGTAACCGGTTTCAGATGAAATTTCAAACTATTGAGGGTCAATATGGAACCCTTCAGGCTTTAATAACACCACGTCACCAACCGCATAACGTTCAAACTAGATCGTATACAATAAAACCACTTTCATTGCATTTGAGGAGTCACAAATTTGATTCATCAAGGTAAGTACCTATTTATCTTAATTATATTCTTCACTGAATAGGTACTCTATGAATTAACAGTCTTTTTCTTCTAATAAGTATTCACCGAGTGGGAGAAATTTGCCCATTTAAAAGCGATACCTATGCTACTGTAAGTCACCGATTGCTCTAAAACCTAGTAGCCCTAATTTTTTGATACTTTGTTTATTTGGCTTTAAAATGAGGCCTAGTGGAAGTCAGCTGTTCCACCAGTGAGGGGTTTGGCTACAGCAGCCCCCCCTAACTTGTAAAAAAACCAGGTTGATCGTAGAACCAAAGCTGAAATTTGGTGATATGACGCGTTTTTCTTTTTTAATTGAGAAAAGAGCTCTGAACAGAGTTCGAGCATGTCGAGCATGTGGGCCAGTTGTACATCCGTGGTTCAGGAATTTTAACTCGCTGATTTTGGCGGATTAATTGTGATCCAATGATGGTTCCAGGTTCAATAGTAGCCATGTATGCTTGAACTATCATTGAACCTCACAGTTATTCCCCCAAAATAAGTGGATTAAAATTGCTAAGCTACGGATACTCTAGTTAAAATAAAATGAAATTAAGCAAAAGTTAGTTCTACCTAATATAAAGTTAACAAATTGTGAAGTATGTAGCTTCATACTTACATTAATCATCTAGTTATTTAAAAAAAAACGTTAATTTGAGCAGGGATACGCATGACTTCTTTCCTGATTTTTCATTGCTTCATAATTAAAAGCAAAGAAGTCATGCGTATCCCTGCTCAAATTAAGCTCCCGAACCCACCGCTGCTTTTGTTTATTAATAAAAGAGAGATTTTTTGCCCCCCTTTTCTGTGAAGAATTTTCATACAGTTAATTTATGACACAGATTATCGTAAAGTCGGTAAAAAGCCTGTCAAAGCGTGACCGACTGAGCGCGAGATTGTGATTTGGCCATTAACATTAAAAATAAAAATATAATAAAAACAATAACAGGGAGCACGAATGTCCACTTTCTTGCCAAAAGTCAATTGGTTTGACTTTCTTCATCGGAAGAAATCCCATCTTCCTCTTCTTCTTCATTATCTTCAACGACAGAGATTTCTTCTACAGAAATAGGGGTAGGATCCCCTTCAAACCAAAGGGGCTATTTTGTCATCTTTAACTAACCAACCGTCTTCTTTGGGGTTGAATTTTATGCATTCAGGCTCAGTGGCGTTTTGCCACATAGCGGTGACATAAATTGTTCTTAGAAGTTTTTGTCTTAAACAATTCCAGCACGGTAACATGCTGGAATAATTTTTTTTTATTTTCTTTATGAAACGCTTTTCGTTGGTTTTATTGGAAAGTTTTTATGAAATAAAATAAAACGAGCAAGATTAACACTTATGGATTTAGTCGCATGTAAATTCTTGAAGAAGTTCCATTTTCTCAGCATTTTCTAATTCCCTTGGATGGTTTAAAGTTGCAAAATTTCCTGCAATGCGACGTTTTTCATTAACTTTTCGAATGGTTTTGTTTTACCTTTTCTATAGAAACTTGCTGTACAATCAGATCCTGTAAAAGCATGAAAGCCTGACAAAAGATCGACTTAGTGTATCACCAAGGATCTTTGAAACCTCGGTGGAACTTAAGCAATCATTTTTTTGTATGTCGGAACCTATTGTTGACAGATTTATTTCTAGGTGCTGAAGTTTGTGGATGCTTTCGAGCAAAATGATTGAAATATCAGTATCAGATTACTTTATAATGACTTTGGGGTTTTTAGCTAATTTGCTCAGATGATAAATTATTCTCGTGTCTGCCTCCTTATGGTAACATAAATAAGTTTCTCAAAGGTACAACGACGAGCTTACCTCAGCCTCAGGGCCAAGGATTCTTTAATTTTTTTGTTTCGCAACTGCTTTAAAAAATCATTTAATCTTATTTGATGGTCGATTTATTGTGTAATTTACGCAATAGGTACTCATCTCGATTATTTCGCTCAATATCTTTCACTGATGGAGTAAAATGGCGGTCAAAAATCAAATGAATTTCAAAGGCAGTTGTGCTACAATTTTTACTTGCGATTATAGGTACTATAAGGCAAGTTTTGGATTCGTGCAAAAAAAAAATTTAAGATAACAATCAAACATGATATTACGATGATAGAGAACACCAAAAAAAGTGGGTGGCACAATTCTGTCTGTCTGTCTGTCTGTTCGTCTACAGCCTAAACGGCTCGATCGATTTTCTTCAAACTTGGTACATAGTGGTTTTTGGTGATTCTGCCGACACGTTTTTTTCATTTTTTTTTAGAACCAAAAATAACGCTACCTGCCATACATTTTTTTTGGCAAATTTACATAATCGTATTTTTCTCAAAAGCGACAACTTTTCTTAAAAAAAATTCAATAAATTTATTTTAGTAAAGGCTTACTTTGAGTGGAAAACCATTTTTCAAAAATGGTTATTAATGGTACCTCCCAAGGAACCATTTTTTTAATTTTTGATTTTCTTCAAAATGGTATGACCGATTTCAATTATTTGTGTATACAGAAGCTTCCAAAAAATGTTAATAGTTTTGTGTACCAACATTTTTGAAAAAATTAGTTTTGGATTTTTAAAAAAATTTTCAAAATTTTTTTTGGAAAATCAAATATTTCGAAAACGGCATCATAGATTTTTTTGAAACTCGATATTTAAGACTTTTTTAGTACTCTCTACAATATTTTTAGAAAAAAATTTTACATGTAAAAAAACCGGTACCTTCCATACAAAAGTGAAAAAACCACAAAGGAAAATATTTTTTTGCTTGAAAACGACTCCTACGATTTTGATTAAACTTTTTTTATATACTAAAATTAGTACGATCTACCATCAAAAATTATAAAATTTTACATATAGCAACTATTAGTAGTACCTGTCATAGAACGTATTTTTTATTTTGAGTTTTCGTTATCAGCTTAACGGATTTAAATTAATTTTTGTATTTACAAATTTCAGATAAGATTAAATAATATTGCATATCAAAATTTTCAAAAACAAAGTTTTTGGATTTTTAAAAAAAGTTTCAAACTTTTTTTTTGAAAATTCGATATCTCAAAAACGGGTTGACAATTTTTTTTTTTCAAATATTGTTTTTATATACATATAAATATAAAGTTTAAATCTGCATACCAAAATTTGTTCTTTAACATGTTTTAAGAATTTTATATATAAAAAATTAATTTAAAAGAAAACCGCTCCAAGGATTTTAAATTTTTTTCTCATACAATCATAATCCATCATGAATTAAGATGGCATACTTTTTTTTCACTTCAAACTGTAAAAAGAGTAGTTTTAGCTAATTTAAATGTCGTATTTCATGCTTCTCTACATTTTTCTCTCATAAGTTCCATGTTTGTATATACAATTTTCTTAAACTCGCCGTGTCTTGAACATAAGAGCAAGTACGTGCGACCCAGTCGTGCATTTTATTTTTTTTTCAAAATAAGCTCAGCAATTTTATCAAATGTTTGAGCTATGTTTGGTCCTAGATGGTGAAGCAAATAAAAGCCATCTACTAGGTCAACATTTACATAAGATGAATTCGCTGCTTCGTGAAGAGAACGTATCTTTTTTGCCAGCCTTGAACGTTTCCCTGTTAAATGACACAATAAGGGAAATGACAGGCAGTACTCCATATACATTTTTTTTGTTAAGTGCAATCACAGTACACATATTGAAGGTAGTATCATTAGCGTGTTCATTTTTGTTCAGTTCTGCGCATCCATCAAAATCAGTGGAAAATGGCGAATCCCGTGACCCCTACTAGTTTAACATCAAAATTTGTTGTGTGTTATGTGTTCATTTGTTGCTTATTTATTAGCAAATACAATTCTTTCAAGCTTTTTAGTGTTTATTAAGATTATATTGTCATGCGAGCAACATTCGTTCCTGGTTTTTAGTGTTATTTAAATTATGCTTTTGTGTTTGTTTTCTTCGTTGTTGTTGTAATACAGCGGACGGGGTCACGTTAGGCTGCCATCTTAAATTTCTTTGACAGTTCTCATTTTGGACAACATGCGCAAGATAATACCTTAGATATGTGTACTGTGAAGTGCAATTGCTAATAATCGTCTTAATATGTCACGCTCCATTTTCAAAAGGACTTTTTTGTTCCCGTTGCACCTAGTTGAGTGCAGGCAACCTATATTTTTCAAATGGAGTAGAGTGTAAGCTCTAATTTTATGGTTTAACTTTAGTTTATAGAAACTATGTTTTTTTAATTAAAAATCGTTGTGAAAATTTTCAGGTTTGTCGTATTTATTTTTTTTTGGGACTTTTGGAAGACTTTGCTACCGATAAGGTTATTTTATTAGTTTTATACCGATCCTTAGCTTTAATTTGATATATAGCATTCGCAAATTAAATTAACCAAATCGCAAATAGATTTAACCTAAACGCAAATAGGTTTCACCTAAGCGCAAATAGATTTAACCCAAACGCAAATAGAATTAACCTTAGCTTGATTTATTTATTTTTTGTCGGTAAGTTCTCGAAAAAATGCGTAGAATTAATTGGATTTACAATTGGGGGTTTGTCAAAATCTTATGGTGAACTATTCCTACTATTATAAGCCTTCCATTTCTTCACCACACATCTAGAACAACAAGTTGAGCCCGGGTTAATTCAATTTGCGTTTTGGTTAAAATGATTTGCTTATAGTTTAATATTATTTGCGTATAGTTTAACTATATTTGCGTTTTGTTTTAATCGAATTGCGATTAGGTTAATTCTATTTGCGTTTGGGTTAAATCTATATGTGCTTGGGTGAAACTTATTTGCGTTTAGGTTAAATCTATTTGCGATTTGGTTAATTTAATTTGCGAATGCTATACAATAAATTACCGAACTCAAAGAACATACAAAATTATGAGAAATAACGTGTTTCTTACACTTTTTTCCCCAAATAGGATTGTCAGGTACATGCACCCATTTTAAAAGTGGCAACCTGATTTTTGTTTTTTCAGCACCATCTGATCTTTCATTTGAGACCAGTTTTAACCTTTAACTCGATGAGCTAAGTTATGGTTGAACAAAAGTGATTATGAAAGAGGGTTGCCAACATCATCCACCCATTTTAAACTAGGCAACCCTATATTTTTCTTTCTGTCTCATCAAGCTCTACAGTTTAGGCATAGTTCAAACCTTTAACTCGATGAGTTAAGTCATCCACCCAAATTTTGCTAGGCAACCCATGTGCGTTGAGTTTCTTTCAGAGAGATCTATCGATCGATTAAGTGGTATTAGAATCTTTAACCTTATGAACTAAGTGATCTTACGGTCGCCGCTTGGACTATATATACTACTGAAATAAATCAGCCAAGTAGAAGACTTAGCATTAAGGATTGGATTTGTTGAATTATTGATTCAAAATAGGTTTTTATGGCCTTTAGTCCTACAAATTGACGTTTCGTCCGGCTTACTTACTTGGACTCATTGGTGACATATTGAGGGCTTTATCATACGCAATTTGTATTAAGTTCCTTAATGCTAAGTCTCCTGATTTATTTCAGTAGTATATAGAATTTGTATTATAAAACCTTCTTATATAGAAACTATGCCTGGCCCGGGCAAACAAATTTCCAGCTTAATGATTAGGAATTCTTATCTTGTTGGATATAGTTTACAGGGGATTTTTGCTAAAAAATGATACATGTTTTTTATTGGAAATTACCTCAGCTACATGTTTTGTGTAGCAATTTTTTTTCTAAAACTTACCGTTTTCGAGATATTTAGCAAAACCCCATTTTCGTGACCTTTGACCCCCCTAACGGGACTAGCGGTCATCGGATGTTTGAGGACTTTTGACAGGTTATAAGTAATGCCAATCCCAACGTGTATACCAAAAATCAGCCTGTTATAAAATTTGTTTTCCTTGAAAAATCTATTCTTACTGGGCTATCTTGACTTAAACGAAATTTAGTTTTCAGCGTCTTACGGAGGGTTATTGACCGAATAAACGTCTTACACTTGAAATGTGTGTTTGTTTTTATGTCATCTTAATTATGTGTAAATACCAGCCTTGCTGAAATGAGGTGAATGGGGTCATTTTTTTTACATATACACGAGCGTCTTACAGCATGTCATGGAGGGCTAAAACGTCTTACATTGTTATGTTCGTGTATATCTTGAATCAATGAACGATATATTAAAAGATGAGCCTTGCTGAAATGAGGTGAATGGGCACTTTTTTTTTACAACTTCAAGCTTTAAACTTAAGGCCTCATGGAGGGTACCGGAGTGTAAGACGGGCATTTTTATAACTGTCGGGCCTCAATCTTTCTTTGACCAAAGTTTTAGCCTTGCTAAAATGAGGTGAGTAAATCTGTCGCTAGCTCTCCGTCTATAGTCTTTTTTGCCACAATTCTGTGGGCAAATTTTGGATCTTGATGATAATGACGATGTGTGCGTTGATTTTATGAAGAATTTTTGTGTCATGCGATGGATGGATGTTTCTGAAGGAAGTTTTTAAACGATTCTAGACGTCTGTGAAGTTAGCAGGGCAATTTTCACCCACGCAATTGGGACCTTGACAGGAATTTGCAGTTTTTTTGCATTTTTTTTGCATTTCTATTTCCGATTTTGCAGTTCGCCAAATAACGGTGTAATTTAGTGACCTGCTAACTTCACAGTGAAGTTAGCAGGTCACATGGCGTATCTCAGGAACCAAGCGTGCTAGGAACTTGTAGTAAGGCTCCAAATTTGCAGTTTTTTTGCATTTCAAGAATAGGCTAGGTCAGAATTTTGAAGTCCTTTTTTTGAAAAAAATTTCATACTGACCTGCTAACTTCACAGTGAAGTTAGCAGGTCACATGGTGTATCTCAGGAACCAAGCATGCTAGGAACTTGCAATAAGGCTCCAAATTTGCAGTTTTTTTGCATTTCAAGAATAGGCTAGGTCAGAATTTTGAAGTCCTTTTTTTGAAAAAAATTTCATACTGACCTGCTAACTTCACAGTGAAGTTAGCAGGTCACATGGTGTATCTTAAGAACCAAGCAATAAGGGTGTAATTGAGTGACTTGCTAGCTTTACAGTGAAGTTAGCGGGTCAGTATGAATTTGTTTTTTTTAAAAAAGGACTTCAAAATTCTGACCTAGCCTATTCTTGAAATGCAAAAAAACTGCAAATTTGGAGCCTTACTGCAAGTTCCTAGCATGCTTGGTTCGTGAGATACACGATGTTAACTAATTGCTTCATATTGAAGTCAAACTTGGAAAATTTTTAAATTGAGGACTTCAAATTTTGAACATAGCCTATCGTTGAAATGCAAAAAAACTGCAAATTTGGAGACTTATTGAAAGTTCCTAGCATGCTTGGTTCCTGAGATACACCATGTGACCTGCTAACTTCACTGTGAAGTTTGCAGGTCAGTATGAAATTTTTTTTTGAAAAAGGACTTCAAAATTCTGACCTAGCCTATTCTTGAAATGCAAAAAAACTGCAAATTTGGAGCCTTACTACAAGTTTCTAGCACGTTTGGTCCCTGAGATACACCATGTGACCTGCTTACTTCCGTGTGAAGTTAGCAGGTCAGTATGAATTTTTTTTTAAAAAAAGGACTTCAAAATTCTGACCTAGCCTATTCTTGAAATGCAAAAAAACTGCAAATTTGGAGCCTTATTGCAAGTTCCTAGCATGCTTGGTTCCTGAGATACACCATGTGACCTGCTAACTTCACTGTGAAGTTAGCAGGTCAGTATGAAATTTTTTTCAAAAAAAGGACTTCAAAATTCTGACCTAGCCTATTCTTGAAATGCAAAAAAACTGCAAATTTGGACCCTTACTACAAGTTCCTAGCACGTTTGGTTCCTGAGATACGCCATGTGACCTGCTAACTTCACTGTGAAGTTAGCAGGTCACTAAATTACACCGTTATTTGGCGAACTGCAAAATCGGGAATAGAAATGCAAAAAAAATGCAAAAAAACTGCAAATTCCTGTCAAGGTCCCAATTGCGTGGGTGAAAGTTGCCCTGCTAACTTCACAGACGTCGATTCTAGTGTTGAGGTAGGCTAAGGACCATTTGTGTGTATGCTGATTTTTTTTTTTTGAGATTCGGATAAAGTGAGATTTGATGTTTTGTGTGTATGCGTTGAATAAATGAGATGATAGGATGAATAATTTGAGACTGATGAATGCGATCGGAGTTTTGGATATTGAAATGAAATCCAAATTTATCTCTGCAATCTTAAAGATGTATTTTATAACGATGGGATAAGGGTTTGGATGAATTCTCCTTGATTATTTCTTATTATTTCTCTCGAGTTGGGGTATACCTGATGGGTTGTGTAAAATTGAACGATTTTAGTAAGTAGACAAAGGAAATAGGTTCTTTGGTAAATTTTATGGGACATTTTTGATGACTTTCAAATGAAGTAGACTTGAATGCCATCTAGACTTTCGTGAGGAAATAACGAACAGTTACTTGATCCATACATACACATTATGTAACTACATATGTAACCCTGAGCCTCCACTTGAAATAAATTATTGCAAGAAATGTGTCATGTAGTCAATATTTCTTGTGGAGTCCCCTGTGTGGATTTTTTTTAATTTCAGACATAGATTTCTCTATTTATTTCTTGCCTTCGTAGAAGAAATAAATGGAGAAATAAATGTTGACGTTTTGTGACACCCCAACTTCACCGGACACAAATTTCTCACAAGACGTCGAGTGTTGATACTGATTTGCACATTTTCATGTTACATTCCTTCATTTCAGTGGAAATTTCATTGTATAATTTGACTTCGTATAGAAATGATGTCTTTTGAAGCCAGAATGTGATTTGAAAATCATTTGTACCACTTACTGTATGGTCTTTTTTATTGTTTGATTTTTCGCGAAGAATGAAATGTCACGACATAATTTGCCCACATAGTAAAGAAATATAAACTTCAGAAATAACGTCTCATAAATATAATATCCGAAGTAAATAATTCTAATAGAGGTGCGGCCTAAGTATAGATAGAGTATAGAGATAACATAAAAACAATTTAGGAATCAAATATCTTTAAAGTGGACGGCGAAGTCGATTAAACAATTTGTACTTATTGGATATTTTATTTCAGGCCTCTCAATGTTCTTACACTAAAAGGATCATTTTCCCATTCGGAGATGCATAATTGGATTGAACAATGTATTCCAGAAGTTCCCACACGACTCTCAACAACAGGAGATTTCGATTTATATTTTGAAAATTCTCTTATCGGAACGATTCTCGAATACAAATATGGGTAAGTAATTTATTAGAAAATAATGTTGTTTTATATTTCTGGCATAGTTTACGCCAAGAGACTTAATTGTGTTGTGTTGAAAAATTGTTCCCTCCGTATCGGCATATAATATATGTATATTAGGGTGGTCAATATAATGGGTTTTTTTGATTTCGTATATTTAGATAGGGTTAAATGAGCTCTAAATGAAGAAAACAAATTCCCTATTTTTTTCAGATTTTTATTTTCATCCCCTTTTTTTAGAAATTAGCGTAAAATCTGTCAAAAGTATTCCGAGCATGTTAAGTGGAAGTAGACAAGAAAAAAAATATACGGGAGGGGGGTAGTATCTCCCCCCGCTTGGACAGGAGGGGCAATTTAGTAAAATAATAAAATAATTCAATACAAAATTGCATGCCAAAGGTGTGGGTTCGATTCCCAGCCGTGCCACCTAAAAACAGAAATGTTTTATCCGAGATACTGATACTGCCTCTTGCGAGGAACTGACAAATCCTCCAAGAGTATACTTGTCATGAAAAAGTGCTTCTCATTTAGCCGTTCGGACTCGGCAAAAAAAAAAACTGTAGGTCCCATCCATTTCTGCCAACAAACACGCACACAGGAATGGTTGAGAGTTGTAAGTCACTAGGCCCTGGTTCTCCACGAGCTGTTGCACCACCCAATTTATTTTATTTTGCATAAAATAGAAAAAAGAATTACAAAAGAACGGCAACACTTACAGTAATGTTTTTAGCTTTTTGGAAAGCCAGAACTCCATTTTTTATAGTTAATTTTCAAATAAAGTTCTTTCAATACACAACTTCAGCAAAAACTGTTTTCAAACCTAAAATTTTGAAAAAAAAAATAATTTTTTCTTCAAAATGTTGAGTTTGAAACAATTTTTTGCCAAAACTGTTCATCAGAAAAAACTTAATTTGAAAACAAACCGTAAGAATGGATAATTCATGAATAAATTCATTTTTTTGGGCTTATTTGGGAAGTCAAACTTCTTTATAACGAACCTTCAAGGGAATACAAAATTGCTTCGTTATAAAGAAGTTTAATACAAAATTCGTTATATAGAATTTTTTTTTTTTTAAACTGCCAATGTTCTTTAATATATTCAAAGAAAATTGCACGAAAAAAGAACTAATGGTAGAGAGTTATGTACATATATATGTATGTATCTTTTATTTTTGAACTAAAAACATATCAATTTTCGATTGTACGTGAACAGTTTTGTTTTTTCGTTTTATTATAAAAATCTTCTAACTTAGAAAGGTGAAAATATGCATCATCTGAGTTTTCATCTCTTGTTTCAATAAAACTTCGTAAATTGTCAAATGTAGTTTTCATATCATTATCATTGGTTTTTTTGGAATAAATTCGATTTCAGCATTGTCATCTGATGAATCCGATTCCTCAGATGAAATGACATTTAAAATTGTTTCATCTGAAGTAAGTTCCATGGAAGCAACATTTGCATCCACTGCAACATAATCCTCAAATGTAACAGGACAATCATCACTCGGTAAAACTTTGTTAAAATTGCTTATGTTCTCGATCATTAATGACCTTATCGTTGACAATGGAACCGGGTCTTCATCGGACCAATTATCAAAAGTACCGAACCCAGCTTTGTTAAAACAATTACGAATTGTACTTGCTTTAACATCGATGCACCAAGCTTTATAAACATCTGTAATGGCACTCAAAAGATCGGATTTGTATTCGCGTCCCTGATCCATAGCTTCAAGAACTCTCTGTACGAAACGATGACGATAGTGCACTTTTAAATTTTGAATAACGCCTTGGTCCATTGGTTGGAGTATTGATGTCGTATTCGGTGGGAAAAATCTCAATTTATTGCCTTCAAATAAATCTGAACCATTGGTGGTGCGCCTGACAGTTATCAAGAAAAAATAAAACTTTTCGTCCTTGACGCATACATTTTTGATCTTCTTTGACTATCCATTTTTGAATAAGTTCACCGGTCATCCAAGAGTTTTTATTATTAAAATAATCAACTGGAAAGGACTGAATTCCCTTAAAACAACGAGGCTTTGCACTTTTCCCAATCACTAAAAGTTTCAATTTTTCATCACCTGTCATATTTGATCCAACCATTAAGGTGACTCTCTCCTTGCTTTTCTTCCCTCCGTGACACTTTTCGTTTTTAAAAGCCAGTGTTTTTTGAGGAAGACATTTAAAAAAAAGACCCGTTTCATCCACGTTAAAAACATTCTCAGGGCTGTATCCGTCAAGCAAATTTGGTAGCGTATTTTTAATCCAATTTTGACACACTTCGTCGTTTACGTGAGCCCCTTCTCCACATAAAGTTTTTTGTTTGATGCCGTACCTGCACAGTAAATTTATTTTCAAAATTAAAAACAACAGGTTTCTAATCGACTAGCTTACCTTGTTTTAAATTTATCTAGCCATCCAATACAGCCTTTAAAATTATGTTGACCCAAAGATTCAGAAAAATATTCAGCCTTTTGTCTGATAATAGAGCCCGAGAGTGGTAAATTCCTTTTCCTGTTAATCTGCACCCATTTTAACATTGCCTTATCCACATCTCCGTATTTTGTTTTTCTTAGTTTTTTTTGGCTTCTGTTTGAACATGCTTCGGCAAACTTTATAATGTTTACCTCATTCTTTAAAATTGTCGACAATGTACTGAACGAAACACCAAACTTTTCTGCAACATCTTTTTTCTTTTCTATCTTTTTTACTTTTTCGATAATGGTTAATTTCTCTGAAAGTGAAATTGCCTTGCGCTTTGACATTTTTGTACAAACGTATAACGAACTTAGAAAACAAACTCAAACTATTGACCTGTTGATATGCATACAATTTCTACAACACATTTGCGTAGGTACCTATACGTTTTCATACATCAATACATACATACATACCTACAAACATTCACTTTAAGAAAATTCTGGCCAAACCGGGGAGTTCCCTTTTAAAATTAGGATTCAAAAATCGTAGGAAGCTTTGTTTTTATATTTGAAATTTGACATTTCGTTAGAAAGAAACAACTTTGCCTTCGGGAGAAAAAAATAGTTCGTTATAAAGAGAAATTCGCTATAGAGAACCTTAATCATATGAGAAATTTTTTGAGGGGAAGAGGAACAAAATGAAATTCGCTATAAAGAGAATTACGTTATAAGGAAGTTCGTTTTAAAGAAGTTTGACTGTAGTACCTTTAGTTTTTTCTTAATTTCTCAAAAACTTAGAAAGATTTTTACATTTGGTTTTCGGTAATGGACTAAAAAAAAAACCTAAAATTTTGAAAAATATCGACTTAAGAAAAAAATCACATTTTTTTTTTAAATATTTGACTTTGAAATTCAATTTCTCAAAAACTATTCGCTTTAACATTAACTATTCGCTAACCAACCAAATGCAAGAATGGAGTATTAGCTTAAAAAAAAGAACATTATTTAATATGCTTTCGTTGATTTTAAATGTTTTTTTGCATTTAAATTGTATGTTCATCTTTTTTGTGTAGAATTAAATAAGCTAAATTTGTACCTTCACATTTAAATAAAAAATTATAGTTTTCGAGAAATTAAGAAAAAACTGAATTTTACCCCCTTTTACGCCCCCTACAATTTAAAGCCCCGGCCTAAATGTACGGAATTGTTTAGGAAATCCTCAAGACGCCAAAAGAAAGCTCCCCAGCCAAATTCAGATTTGTCGGAACTTTTTCGAAGTGAAAGTCTATTTTTCTTGGGCTATTTGTTTATTTGGAACAAAGTATAGTTAATTTTGTATACATATCTTTTTTTTTGCGTCGACCTTATCAACACTTCCTAGTCTCTTATCACATCTTATGCTAATTTTTCTGTAGATATATGTATGTATGTATTTAAAAGATTCATACCTACATACATAAATGTTTATCCGTGTATTTTTTTTTTTTAAGAAAAGGAAATGTTCAATTTCGGAGTGACAACTTATCAACCATTTCGATTCTTAAAGACTTTTTGACAAAGGAAGCAACGAGAAAACGTATCAAATTAGAAATTTATACAGGTGAGTTGTACATATGTATATGCAATCGGTTTTAAATTATCAATAATGTATGTATTTGGTTCTTTGTTTACTTAAGTAATAAATATTTCTATGTTGTTTTATTTATTACAGACATCTCCGAACCTTCCGTTGCTCATGTCCTCAGATTAATAAAGCACTCTATAGTTAATTGTATTAATATAAAAGAAGAATATAAATTTCTGCAGGCATTATTGCAAGTTGACATACGTAATGATGCGGATTTCAACTGCCTTGAGCCAGAATATCAGTCAATACTAAAAAGGCGGACTCAAATCGAAACAGACTTCAAGAAGTCTCCAGCTATTTTGGATAAGTACTTTGGTATTATCACCGATTTTTACATAGACCGATTTAAATTTAAAGGAATATTTGTAAGAGAAAAAATTCCACAGCTATTGGAAATTTTAGAGAACTTTAATATGAAAGAGTTATTGGAATTTTTCAATACTTCAGAGAGCAATGATGTAAACTTAGAAATTATATAAAAGAGAATAAATGTATGTATGTTAATTTTAGTTAATGGTTTGAATGGTCGATAAAACAATGAAAATAAAACTGTACGGGAAAAGGGAAACTGAACAACCGCGAAATTTCTTTTCATTTATTTACGGGTGGCAATGGTGCAGTGTCGGAACCATTCTTTCTATATTCCCCCAGCTTAACTGCATCTTAACTCAATCCACTGTGCCAAATCTTTCCTATCCTCCTATTCCTTCTAACAAGTGCCGTTCAATTCAGGTTGCATCTTAAAATACCTAAGGTCTTACAGATATTTCCATCAAGAGGATTAGGCTTGGAACGAGAACGGCGAACTATTCGTGTGGTTGCAATTATTCTATACTGATTTCTGAATATCCATGAATAGATCTGGATCTAGACCAAGTTTTTTCCGACCTTCAAAAGGGTTGTGTGTTATGACTGTAGTACTTGATACAATAAGCGGGATAATTGACACTTCCTTGACCTTCTATTTGTCTTTTTTGGGTTCGTATAGTTGTATATTTTTTCAGCAAACTTTTCCTGAAGAGATTAGGGATTTCGGTACAGATATATCTATTAACACAACTTTGCTTGCTTATTTATCAAAAAAGACAATGTTAGGTCGACTGTAGGGGACACTTTGATCTGTGAGCCAATGTCCTGTCCCAATAGGAACGGAAACTGTAATCCTGTAGTACATATAAAAAAAAAACAAATTTATTTTAATTTTATTTAATGTTCAAAACAAAAATGTAACATTCTACCATTGACTAGTTATTCGTTTAAGAATAACTGCTTAGGATAAGTTTCACAAATTTCAAACGCAAGCTTTTTTGTTACATATTTTATAAAAATAAATAAGAACTTTTTGGTTTAGATTCTATTGGACTCTCCTCTAGATGAAAAAAATAACACATTTATAAAATACCATACTATACTATACCATGCAATTTTCATATGTCAACTATAACGACTCCGAATCGAAAAGCAAACAAACGAGCATAATAGAGCTTACGGTTGCAGTGCACACATAGCCTTAACTAATTATAACGACTCTCAAACGAAAAAGCGCCATCTTGCGGATTATAGCAGAAAACCAACTGTCAAATAAAAGCTTTGGAAAGGGGAATTATGGGAAATTTCCCCTACGGAAAGCTCTAGAAGCAGAACCCAGAACATTCTACTAAATGCCCAGTTGCACCAAAATTCACTAAAAGCGGTTTTTGCTAAAATGGAGCTAAAATTTATCGGACTGATAAATTTATTTGGGTTGCACCAATCTCTTTCGCGCATTTTTTAGCTAAAATGCAGTTCATGAACCACCCCTGGATTTATCATATGTTTATTAAACTGAACGAAAAAATTTAACCAGTGCAAGTGAGATAGCAATAAGGAAAATGTGAATACACAATAAACAAAAACAAGGTATTCTCATAAGATACAGCCAATGCGGCATCTTGGTGTTTTTTATTATTATTTATTATTTTCTTTTTTTTGGAGAAATTATAAAACTATTGAAATAGATTCCAACTAACACTTATATTTTTTTCAACACACTCTTGGAAATTATGAACAAATATTTTAAAGCGACGTCATCGAATTCAGGAAATGGATTTCTCTGTGAACCTGAACAACTCTTTGACGTCTCGCCATTTTCTGGTTTAGTTCGTTATCAGATGAACACACGATGACCAGTCTATAATTTTTTTGGAATAATTTATTTATTTAAGTAGTGAATGGGCACGTTCCGCTGGCTATTCTATGTTATCCGGATAGCTTTGTGTTGTTATAATCCCTTGTTAAAAAACAGCTGATAACAGCTGACGCAACAACAACTCAAGTTATCTTAAAATTTTTGGGATAGCTAGATAGCATAGCGAATAAACATTGGAACGCGAGGAATTATAAATAGGAAACAAAATGCCTTCACCTGTTGTGTTCGTTATTTTAATTTGGAATTAACAATATTCCGTCAAATAAAATAGAATTATTTTGTTTGTAGGTAGTTGTTCGTTAAAACTAGCTTTTAAAATTCATCTGGAGGAAAATGGGACTTTAGTTTATTGGTTCGTTTATTGGCCTGTTAGATTTAGAAGTGGTTGGTGTAACCGATAAATGTCATTTTAAAATTAAACGAAGCAATAAATATTTAAAAGAGGTCGGTGCAACTGGCCATTATTAACGAACCTGAGAAAGTATTTCATTGCTGTTAGAAGTGGAATAAAACTTAATTATCTGTGCACTCAGATAATTTATTGTGTGTTAAGATAAACTAATTGCGAAAAGTAAACGTCGACTGTGAAAAATAAGAAAAGACGATGCGGCTGAAACTGTAAATGATTTAAATTTAGTCGAACTTAAGGCAGAACTGAAAAAGCGAGGTCTTCTTACTGCTGGAACAAAGAATGATCTCATAATTCGTCTGCAGGATACACGCTGATATTCGATATTGAAATGGAGGAAGAGCAAGAACAAGTAAGTACATCGGGCATGACTTATATGCTGTCTCAGCTGCTCGCAAAATTTGATATCCAGGAAAAGAATCTTCTCGAACAATTAGAACAACAAAGCCAACAGCAAAAGAATCTTCTAGAACAGCAAAGCCAAGAACAACGTAGTGAACAAAAGAATCTTCTCGAACGATTCGAGCAACAAAGCCAAGAACAATAGAGTCTGCTGGGAAAACAGACAAATATGCTCGAATGTAAGTTAGATGCCTTTGACAACAGAATAATTGCCCTTGACGAGCGTGTCGATAAACAATTTTCTTCTATCGATAGACGATTGTTAACTGTTGATCAACAATTGTCGACTGTCGATAAGCAATTGCCGACAGTTGAAGTAAAGTTCAAAAAAGTGGAAGATAAAATCGAAATTACCAAGGAATTGGAAAAAGTAAGGAAGATGAAGGTTCAAGAAAGTTCTGGTGACTGTCTTAGGAGAAGGAAGATGCCTCCACCAACCTTCGATGGACAAACTTCTTGGTCAATCTAGAAGGAGCAGTTTGAAGCAGCTGCAGCAAGGAATGGCTGGGATGAGGAAGACAAATATATACTGCTCTGACGCTTGTGCTCAGAGGAACTGCTGCTGAACTGCTACAAACCATAACAGCAGATAAGAATGGCAACTTCAGTGCCCTTGTTCAGGCCATTGACAAACGCTTTGGAGATGGCCATATGCAAGAAGTCTTCCACCTCCAACTCAATATTAGAGTCCAGAAAAGGGGAGAAAATCTGCAACAGCTTCAAGCAGACATCGAACGGTTGGCGCATCTGGCATATCCAGCTGCAAGGTGATGAAATCATCAACCAATTCGCAACAGAAGCCTTTGTTCGTGCTGTATCTGACATCAACCTTCAGCGAGTAATTAGAACGACAGGAAAAAGCACACTTCATGACTATGGAAGCAGCAGAACAGGTTTCTCAAGGAGTTCATGGGGTAAGAGAGTAAGAGTGTTCTTGCCAGAGAACTGCATTCTAAACGGCCAGCGAGATGGGCCTGCTCGATGCTGGAACTGTAACAAGACGGGACATCTTCAACGCAAGTGCAGATTACCACCTAGAATACCTGCATGTCAACATTGCGGAAGCAGAAACAGTAACAATAACAATGTCAATGCTCCTAATCGCCCCGTTTCTCAACCGGGAAAGAATAAGAACCAACTTCGAGGGGCAGAAACTGGTTTCTGGTATCGATGGCCCCAGAACCACCATCCAGGTTTCACGGACGAAACGAAACAACAAAAGTCTGACTGTGGTGGCAACTCTTAACGGCAAGAAACAAGTGGCTACAATCGACTTAATGAAAGAGCACGGAGTAGTCCTTGACATCGGCAAGCAAGTTCTCAAGTACCAAAATGTGGAGATTCCTATTTTAACGGCAGTGAAAGCTCCACAACTCTGAGGACTGTCATAAGGGAAGATTATGCCTGCCACCTTCTTCAGAAGTTTTCGTTTGGACAACAAAAAAGGGTGGTTTGGTTAGCCATCGTTACCTCATTGTGGAGCCAGACTGTGAGCAGTTTTCCCGAAACATCATCCTAGGGAAGACCCTTGTGGCACCAAAGAACAAAATGTACGGATACTAAACATCAAACCGTACGAACTTACGAAGTCAAGCTAAGAAAAAGAGAAGTTATTGGAAGGTGTGAATCCGCATTCGCAATAACTTAAATCAAACAAATAAAACTTACACACACAAGTCTGTTGACCCTGGGAAATTGAACTCTTACTACTTACTTACTTATCCGGCTCCCGATCCATGAAGGGTCTCTGCCTGAGATATTGCGGTCTTCCATCGGTTGCGGTCCCTCGCACGCTCCCTCCAGTCGTCGAGACCAAGCGCTCTTGCGTCTGTGACCGCCTGGTCCCTATAGCGGAGGTTCGGTCTTCCTGGTCGTCTCGAACCTGGGGGCTGGGATTCGAAGATTTTCTTGGCTGGAGCGTTGTTGTCCATTCGCTCGATGTGGCCGAGCCAATGTAGTCGACGTGTTTTGGCTCTTTGGACTACATCCACATCTTGGTACAGCTCGTACAGTTCACGATTGAATCTTCTCCTCCAATCGCCCTCTTCGCATATAGGACCAAATATCCGCCGTAGAATTTTTCGCTCGAAAGTGCCCAGGATCAATTCCCCTTTTTTACTTATCGTCCAGCACTCGGCACCGTAGAGTAGAACTGGTAAAATTAGAGTTTTGTATAGCGTGCACTTTGTCTTTCGAGAAAGGAGTTTTGAACCCATTTGTTTGGCCAAACCGAAGTAGCAGCGGTTCGCTAGGGTAATTCTTCGTCGGATTTCCACTAAGGTGTCGTTCGTGGGATTGATGTTTGTTCCGAGGTAGGTGAACTCCTTGACTACCTCGAAATTACTGCTACCAACAGTGACGTTTTGTCCTAGGCGATGGACAGATGAGGCTTTGTTTGTTGATAGCATATACTTTGTTTTGTCCTCATTCACTTCAAGACCAACGCGTTTCGCCTGTTCATCAATAGCTGTGAATGCTTCAAGTACAGCTCTCTTGGAACGGCCGATGATGTCGATGTCGTCCGCATAACCTAGCAGTTGAGAAGACCTGTTAAAGATAGTGCCTTCCATGTTAACACCACTCTTGCGCACTATCTGCTCCAGGACTAGGTTGAAGAAATCACATGATAGCGCATCTCCTTGTCTGAACCCTGTACACGTCTGGAATAACTCGGATGAGCTGTTACCCATTTGCACGTTGCACCGCGTATTTTGTAACGTCATGCGGCATAGCTGGATCAGTTTTTTCGGGATCCCGAGTTCCGACATCGCCAATAGAAGCTCTTGGCGACTTATGCTATCATATGCGGCTTTGAAGTCGATGAATAGGTGGTGGGTCTCGACTTGAAATTCGTTGGTCTTTTCCAGGATTTGCCTCAATGTGAAGATTTGGTCTATCGTTGATCTGCCTGGCCTGAAGCCACACTGGTACGTGCCGATCATAGTGTTGCAGAAAGGTTTTAGACGCTCACATAGTACGTTGGATAGGATCTTGTAGGCAACATTAAGCAGGGATATGCCTCTGTAGTTCTTGCAGGACATAGGATCGCCTTTTTTGTAGATTGGGCAAATGGAGCTATTTGACCAGTCGTCGGGCATACTTTCCTCCTCCCAAACTTGGTTGATGAGCTGGTGCATGCACCCTACCAGAACATCTCCTCCATACTTGAAGAGTTCCGCTGGTAGGCCATCCGAGCCGGCGGATTTGTTGTTCTTAAGCTTGTGGATGGCTTTCTTAACCTCTTCAGTACTGGGTGCTGGGACTGGATCTTCATTGACTGGTCTAATGCTTCTTTGTTCCCCTGTCGCCTCCTCTACATAATGCCCATTAAGCAGCTGCTGGAAATGCTGCTTAAACACGTCTACAATTCCCTGTGCTTCGGTGACTAGGTTCCCTTCGCTGTTTCGAAGAGCTTGCGTGCCAGTCCTATAACCAGATGCCAGTTGCTTGGCTGTTTTGTAGAACCGGCGGGTGTTGGTGGCGGTGCTGGACTCTTCGAGATACTTGAGCTGAGAGGCTGCGGATGCTCTTTTCTTTCTACGCAGGGTTTTTTTCTCTTTCCTTCTCTTTTCACGGTACTCCTCTCTTGCTGCTCTTGTTTTCCGTTGCAGCATTTGCATTCGTGCATTTTCCGTCTCCTGCTTCAATAGCGCGCATTCATCATCATACCACGGGTTCTTTTTTCTGGGTGGTTGATAGCCTATGGTGGTCTCGGCTGTCTCTTTAATAATGTCGCGATACTGGTTCCACTGGTTGTTGACGCTTGTGGCTGGGTGTACGGCAGAGAGTTTCCCGGTCAATTGCTCACTGTAGTCTCTGGCTTTCTCAGATGTGCTAAGGCATGCGATGTTGAACTTCTTTCTTTGGGCGGTCTTCGTTTTCTTTTCGTTGGACAGTCGGGCTCTGAACTTTGTCACAACAAGAAAGTGGTCAGAGTCCACGTTTGCACCTCGGAAAGTTCGCACGTCCAAGATGTTCGATGCGTACCTTGCGCCAATTAGCACGTGGTCGATTTGGTTGGCCGTTCGACCATCTGGAGATCGCCAGGTTGCTGTGTGTATCCTTCGCCTGGGGAACCTAGTGCTACTTATCACCGTATTACGAGCTGCAGCAAAGTCGATTAGTCGGAAGCCGTTGTCTGTTGTCGTTTCGTGGAGGCTGTGCTTTCCAACTAATCCGCCAAAGATGTTTTCCTTTCCGACTTTAGCATTGAAGTCTCCGAGCACGACTTTGACATCGTACTCCGGACAGGCTCCGTAGGCTCCGTCCAGGAGGTCGTAAAACTCCTCCTTGTTAGACTCCTCAGCTTCATCGGTAGGGGCGTGTGCACATATTAGGCTGATGTTTTGGAAGGTAGCTTTGATGCGGATCACAGCCAGGCGATCGCTTATCGGCTTAAAATCGATGACTTTTGATCTGAGTCGATTTCCCACGACGAATCCGCATCCTAGCATGTGCAGTCTTTGGTGACAGCTGTAATAAATGTCGCAATCTTTTCTTTTCGTTATACCTGATCCTATCCATCGTATCTCCTGGATCGCGGTAATGTCTGCCTTGTACCGCGAGAGGACAGATTCAAGTTTTTGAGTAGCACCTGGTGTGTAGAGTGTCCTTACATTCCAGGTGCATACTCGTAGATCATAGTCCATTTTCGTTCCGGGTCTGGTTGCCATTTGAGGGGGGTCGTTATCCGAGGCTTCTTGCGTCTCTCTCATAACAATTGGCTTTTTTACTGTGGCCGGGTCGTTAGCCCAACGCACTAACCTCCAATCTGTAGGGCCATGGGTTTAATGTTGCAATTCTTTCCTTGATCAACATTCGCACTTACAAGTTTAGCAAGTCCTGGCATAAAGCCAAGACCAGTATCCGGCGGCTACCAACTTGGAGGTATTGTAAGCACTTGATGTGTAGGAAAAGATACAGCTCGAGGCCCCCAGTTCCTACAACATCCAACCACCGGGGAAATTGAACTCTATGAAAGCAAAATTATCAAGTCTTCAGTGTGAAGAACATCAGCTTAATGTTTTTGGAAGCCTCCTTCACGAGTAAACTGATATACTATCGTCACCAAATCGATAGTATGGCCGAACACAATTGGTGCAGCATCAAATCGGCACAGGAGACGCGGGACCTATTCGACAACCAGCAAGACGTCTCCCATTAGCCAAAGGCGCCAAAGTTGAAGAGATGATATTGACCATGACGAAAAATTGGCTAATCGAAAATTGTAAAAGCCCTTGGGCATCACTAGTTGTTACTTGTTCTTGTCAAAAAGAAGGACGGAAGTACTCGATTCTGTGTAGACTATCGTAGGCTGAACGATGTGACAAAGAAAGACAGCTACCCTCTGCCAAGAATCAGCGATACTCTGGATGCGATGGAAGGAGTTGAATGGTTCTCAACATTGCACTTGAAGAGTGGCTACTGGCAGGTAGAAATCCATCGAAAAGATCGATAAAAGACGACTTTCCCCACAGGAAATGGTCTGTGGCAGTTAAAAGTAATGCCTTTCGGACTATGCAACGCTCCGGCGACTTTTGAGCGTTTGATGGAATGCGTTTTGCAAGGACTTACCTGGAAATCTTTCCTAGTCTATTTGGACGATGTCATTGCTTATGGTAACACATTTGATGAGCATTGTGGAAACCATAAAGCCGTGTTCCAGGGCTTCGAGAAGAATACTTGAAATTGAATCCAGACAAGTGTGCATTTTTCAAGTCTGAAGTACAATACTTGGGACATATCATCTCTTCCCAAGGAGTGAAGACTGATCCTGAAAAAGTCAACACTGTAAAGAATTGGCCAACTCCACCGGATAAGCATCAACTCCGGATTTTTCTTGGTTTTGCCACGTACTATCGTCGATTTGTTAAGGATTGAGCTGGAATCACGAAAAGTTTGCATCAGCTGACAGAGAAAAGCAAACCGTTCAAATGGTGAAGCGAGTGTGAGAAAAGCTTTCAGGAACTTAAGCAGCGCCTATGCAATCCACCAGTGTTGGCCTATCCGACAGCAGGAAAACGTACCGCTGACGCAAGTAACGAGAACAGTGGCGGACTAATTTTGTTAGAGGCCCGGGGCGGCTATGCTAAAAGGGGCCCCTTATGTGATCAGATAATAGAACGAGTATTTTGATGTTTATGAATTAAAAAAATAGTTTTTCTTGTTTTTAAATTTTAGAAAATTTTTTTATGGAAAAAGTGTGAAAGCGAATGGAAAATCTTTAAACTTGGCACATATATTAAGCACCATTTTTCAAAAATATTTACCCCGTTTAAAATAACAGTTAATATCCTTGTTTTAGTGAATTTATTGTTATTGTTATTTTATTTATTTTATGTTTTAAATAATGGCTAGAAAATAGGAGATAAACTTTATTTTGAAAAAAAGGTATATTTTGATCTAAATGTCACCCCATTGTCCTAAAATCACCTTTTTCTGGAGTTGTAAAAATTATTCAAACATTTCAGATTTCTTAGAGGTTTTTTAATCCATCGATATCGTAGCCATCCGTCAATGGAATTTGGCAGTTGATGTCTTGACGGACTAAACCAAACTATATTATACTTTCACATAAAAAGTGAATTTCGATCCAAATGTCAACCAATTGACATAAAATCTTATTTTTCCAGAGTAGTAAAAAACTGTGAAAATTTCATATTTTTTCGAATTTTTCAATCCATCCAAATCGTATTGTTTTTAAATTTGGATCTGTGGTAAGAGTAACAATGAGTCAGTCTCAGAGTACATCTCGCCGGAATAACCTCGCCTCTGTCTAATTAAATAAAGTCCAACATCACAACTGGCGACGAGTAAAAAAGAACACCGTGCGTAAAGAAAAAAAAAAAAGAAAAAGATGTCATACGCATCAAAGGCCCCTACCTTCAACCACGGGGAGGACGATTGGGGGAGATACAAAGTTCAATTGGAACAATTTTTTATAGCAAACGAGCTTGAGGCTGCAGCAAATGTTAAAAAACAAAAAGCAATATTAATCGGTGGCTTATGTCCAACATCCTATAAGTTGCTGAAGAATTTAATTCAACCATTGTTAATAAGTGACACAACCACAACATATGCAAGCTGTATACAAGCATTGGATAAACATTTTGAGCCAACAATATCGGTTTTTGCAGAAAGAAGCAAATTTTATCAGGCAACAAAGGAGGAGCACGAGGTAATAAGCATGTGGGCAGCGAGAGTGAGGGAACTGGCAAAAAACTGTAAGTTCGATACTCATTTGGAAATGGTTTTAAGAGATCGGTTTATTATGGGGTTACCCAGAGGTGCTGCTAAAGACAAATTATTTTTGGAAGATTCGGAGAATCTAACCTTTCAAAAAGCTATCCAAATAGCATCTACAGTTGATTGCATAAGGCAGCAATACGACACATTGAATCAAGGAGAGAAGGCTCATGTTAAAGTCGAACCTTCAACGAGCAGTGAGGGAGGTGGTGACAGTAGTTTTTTATCACATTAATCAAAAAACAAAAAATGATAATTACACTGCTTCCCAAAAAAATTCGACAGCCAGAGTAAATTCCAGACAGAATCCAAGAAAGTGTTGCAGCGTGTGTGGATTTACGAATCATTTTGAGAACGAGTGTAGATTTTGAGATTATGTATGCATTAAGTGTAATAAGAAAGGGCATTTAAAAAAAATGTGTACATCGAGCATGCGATCGATACAAAATAAGGTTAGGAATAATAATAATTCAATCAAATATGTTTCGGAGAAAAATGATTATAGTGGCAGTGATGAAGAAGAATTATCTCTGTTTTATTTGGTAACGAAGAGTGTAAGAATGATGGTGGATTTACATGTATCTTGATTTGGAATCTTGAAAAAGAAAGGGATGCAAAATATAAAATTTTCATTTGTTGGATAGAGAGGGAAGACCAAAACGCAGAGCATCTTGATAATATCAAGATTATAGTAAAACATAGAAATCAAGATCAAGATTATAGGAAAGACGAACATGTTCATCTTGATTATAGCATCTTAATCTGTATTTGTGTGTACATGTTTATGTTTCGTATGTGTACATATTTTGCTATAATTTTTGGCCCCACTTAAAAAAAAAGCTGTCAAATAATTGAACAGTCAAATATGAAAGGAAAAAAAAACTTTCTTGATGCTTAATAACCTCTGTTTTTTATATTCTTTATATTATATTTTTATCGTTCTGTGAAAATATTAAATACAAAAATGGTTTGTGTTTTTACAAACAAACAATAGGCAAAATGCAATTGAACAGCAATGTGGACAAAACCATCCAGAATTCAATCATGTCTTCGATGCAAGTGAAATTGCCAACAATTAAAATCCTGAAATACCTGCTTCTAATCTGCCAAGAGAGTAAGGAATCTCATACAACAGGAAAAGGTAAATATAGTTCGAAATTCCGACAAATTATTTTGTATTTTTATTTTTATTTAATTTAAAAACTAACAATTATATAACTTTATAGACTTTACATTCTAGTTTCTTCTTGCCATCTTGCTCCTTCTTCTTTTCAACCATCATTTTCATTTCTTTTATCTGGAATTGGACTTTGGCCTCTTTAGATAGCTGAATCTGTACAATAGATCGTGTCGATCCCAATTACCAGGTGGAAGGACAATTGAATCATCAAGGAACTCATTGATGGCGGATAGAAGATCCTTACGGTCGTCTGCTTTATAAGCAATTGAATGAAGTCTCATTTGCCATAAGAGTGGCAATGGAACGACCGACTTCATGATAGTCCAAATCGACGGTCTTTGGTCCTAAAAGAATAAACATAAATCTAACGGGTATGAGAACTTCAGTGATGTTTTGCATGAATACACCTTCTGCTAAACGCACAAAGACAATTGTTGGCGTTTCGAGGAACTCAACAGCACCAAAAAAAACGGTTGTTGCTTCAGCACCAAGAGGAATTCTCTTGAGAATAGTATCGTTTTGTAGTTTCTGATGATGAAGTGTACATCATGTCATCTTTCATATCGATTTTTAGTTCATTATTGTTCTTCTTGCTGCCAGATATTTCATTGGCAGGCATGATCTTTGGCTTCTTATCTTCAGAAAGGTTCTGTAGACTCGTATAGCTGTTGTACATTTTATTCGTAAATGGAAAATGTGTCATAGAATTTTCATTTACATGTCGATGCCGCAGCAACAATGACCTCATAACAGAGAGCCTGTCATTACATTGTTATCAAATCTTCGACTACCTTCTGTTCTACAACTCATGTAAGCCACAGCTGGTAAATCTTTTTCGTCCAAATCTAATAGAACCACCAAACATCGTCGCAAATTCAGCAACGAATGAAAGGACAAAGACGCCACATGGGGCTTACCCCATCGGTCTGATCCTTCTTCGAGATCTTCTTCAGATTTGATCCAACGAGCAGTTTCTCTCCATTCACGTTCCTCACCATGGCCAACCAATTCGTCCAATTCAATGAAGATGGGTGATATCTTTTTGGAATTTGTATTCGATTGTTTCAGCTGGTCGCATTAGAGATCTATTTATATTCGTTTTTCTCTGATACATTTTGAACTTTCTTTACAGGTATCTTTCGAATATGAAAAAAGACAACAAAGATGATTTGTTGAAGATTACACATATCCATACATATATAGAGGACCCTTTTCAGCTTAATCACAACGTTACCAAAGCATTTTTGACTGTCTTTGTCTTTGGATGCAATGGGGGATGCTGCAACTCCACAAGGACAGTTTAAAAAAATAGCCGTAGCATTTTTTACATTTGTTTATGTACGGATCATTCAATAAAATATTAAAATAAAGTAAAAAAGTATAAAGGGTATTCATACAACAGTGTAAAGTCGTCGTTAACGTTGTAAACTTTTAAACTTCGTAATTCTGTCACAATTTGTATGGAAAATTTGACAGATTTACGAAGTTTAAAACTTTACGATGTTTACGACGAGTTTACGCTGTTGAATGAATACCCTTATAATTTCATTGTTTAATTTCATACAATTAATGAAACATACAAATTGAATAAAAATACTAAAAGCTTAAACTATAAGCCTCCGATATATATGTATTGTAGTACCTCATGGCATGATGGTTAGTGCGTAGGACTGTCATGCCGAAGGTGTGGGTTCGATTCCCAATCATGCCACCTAAAAACAGAAATGTTTTATTCGAGTTACTGCCTCTTGTGAGGAACTGACAAATCCTCCAAGAGTATACTTGTCATGAAAAAGTGCATCTCATTTAGCCGTTCGGACTCGGCAAAAAACTGTAGGTCCCGTCCATTCCTGCCAACAAATACGCACACAGGAATGGTTGTGAGTTGTAAGTCACTAGGCCCTGGTTCTCCACGAGCTGTTGCGCCACCCAATTTACTAACTTTTAAGCATCCGATATCCACTGCTATTATCTCTTTTTAACTCCTTAGGGTGGGAAAGATTTTCTCGAAAAGGTCTCCTGTCTTACTTAGACCCACGGCACCGGTTCATAAACAATTTTACTCGGCACATAGGATAAGGAGCACATCAGTACACATGTATTTTTACTGTGGATAAGAAGCACAATTTTTGGCTTAACCATGGATGGATCGCCTGAGCCGGGAGTCATTCATGAGCTAGGCTAATGATCTGGTGTATGTTTTTAATGTTTTCGACGCGTTCACTCATTGGTATCGTGGGTGACATAAGGCTTTGCAGAGTTTGTGGCTGCATCCGGTTTTTTGGAGTAGAATAGCTCGGGTGATAGAATTGCATTTGTTTCTGAGGTACTGACATAAATGAAGGCATTCCCATCGATCAAAGTTCGTTGCCGTAGTTGTTTAGTTTGTCCATTGTCTCCCTTTTGAGAGCTACCCATTTGGGTTATGAGATAGTACACTCGGTTTGGAACGATTTGTTGGTCAGCTTCAGGCTAATATGGGGCTCCGATACTGAGCTTAGCAGGTATACCATTTTGCTGAAAGAAAATGTTGTTAAGTTTTTGCTAATTTAAATTATAAGAAATAAAAATAAGATAAGCAACAAACTCTTTCAAATGATAACAAAAACATATGTTTTTGACAGCCAAACAAATTATAGCATATTATAGTAATTAAAAAAGAGTTATCACCCTTGTGCTCTTTCACACGCTCATATTTTGTCATATATCTGACCCACTCTACTTTTCTTGATTCTTGAGATCAAGATACATGTAAGTCCACCATGATCCAATAACTGCAAATGTGTTTGTAAATGAAGTTGCATGACAATGGAAATTGACAGTGGCTCTCCAATATCTGCAATTTCACTTTCGTTGTACGAAAAACATTTTTGTGTCTCTGAGATTTTAACCACAAACAAATTATTTAAAAGCTACAGCGGAGGCTCGATAACTGCAGTCGGGTTCATTAAGGTAACGATTAAGTATAAAAATAAGAGTGGGCTACTGGAATTATTTGTAGTAGAAAATGGGGGTTCTCCAATTCTTGGAAGAGATTTTATGAATATTTTTAACATAAAAATTCAAGATGTAAATTTTGTTGAAAGCACTAATAAAGATTTGATTAAAATTGTTGAACAATATCCGGAGGTTTTTGATAATAAATTAGGTGCTTTCAATAAACATGAAGTGAGATTAAAGTTGAAGCCAGGTGCGGAGCCTAAATTTGTTAGGGCAAGAAACCTGCCTTTGCCAATTAAAGAAAAAGTAGAGCGAGAACTAGAAAAACTTGTCCTTTTAGGTATACTTGAGCCAGTAGATTATTCAGAGTGGGGTACACCGATAGTACCAATTCTGAAGAAAAACGGAGAAGTTCGTATATGCGGTGACTACAAAGTTACTTTAAATCCGCAGTTATGTGTAGACAAGTATACGATACCCAAAATAGAGGCACTTTTAGCAGAAGTGCGAGGTGGGACAGAATTTTCTAAGCTGGATTTGTCAATGGCTTACCAACAAATTGTTTTGGATAAAAAATCGCGAGAATATACTACTATTTCGACAATGCTATTTTGAAACTTCCAAGGCCAACGTCAGTGGTAGAACTTCAATCGTTTTTAGGTATTATAAATTTCTATAGGAAATTTATTCATGATCTAGCATCAACAGCTTCGAAACTGTATGATTTACTTGCTTCAAAAAACAAGTTCATATGGGGTCCAGAAGAAGACAAGTGTTTTGAACAAGTTAAAAAATTATTTACGTCAAAACAAGTCCTAGCACATTATGATCAAGACATTCCTATTAAAATAATTGTGGATGCTAGTCCAAACGGAGTAGCTGCCATTTTAGTACATTGTTACGCCATTGGGGTTCAACGACCAATATCATTTGCTTCTCAAAGATTATCAGAAACAGAGACTAGGTATTCGCAAATAGAAAAGGAAGCATTGGCTATAATGTTTGGGGTGAAAAAATTTCAATAATATATTTATGGTAGAAGTTTCACGTTAGTATCTGACAATAAGCCTCTTATTGCAATATTTGGTTCTAAAAAGGGCATACCCCCAATGGCAGCAAACCGCTTGCAACGTTATGCTTTGTTTTTGTCAGGATATGAGTTTAAATTAGAGCTAGTGAAGTCCAAAGATAATATTGCTGATTATTTATCACGTGCACCTGTAGATGGCCCAGGGAGTGAAAAACTCCATTCGAATGATATTTGCATAAATTTCACGCAGGAATGTGTTGTTCAAGTTTCCTTTAAAAAAGTAAAAGAAGAGACCGAAAAAGAGGAACTATTGAAGAGAGTTAAAAAATACATATTAGAGGGTTGGCCAGGGCATGTAGAAGAGAATAATATGAAACCATATTTTTTGCGAAAAAATGAACTTACAATAGAGTCTGGTTGTATTTTTTGGGGTGTTAGGCTAGTAGTTCCTACTGTTTTAAGGGAAATGGTTGTGCGAGAAATACATAGCTCACACATGGGCATCGTGAAGTCAAAAAGTGTAGGTCGCAGCTATTTTTGGTGGCCTTTAATGGATAAAAACATCGAAGAAAGCATAAAATCATGCGAAAATTGTTTGAAGCATAGAAACAATCCAGAAAGGGCACCATTAAGAACATGGGAATGGCCTGATGGTCCTTGGCAAAGGCTGCATCTAGATTACATGGGTCCAATATATAATAAAAAGTTTTTAGTGGTAATTGATGCATACAGTAAATGGCTAGAATGTATTGATATGGGCAATAATATTTCCAGTAGTCACACAATTACACAACTGCGTCCTCTATTTTCAAGATTTGGTATACCTAAAGAAATTGTAACTGATAATGGTACATCATTTGTTTCCGCTGAGTTTGAAAACTTTTTGTTAAAGAATAAGATTATTCACATTACTAGTCCGGTGGGCCATCCAGCTACTAACGGACAAGCTGAGAATGGTGTTAAGTTATGTAAACTTGCAATGAAAAGAGCAATGCATTCCGAAAAATCATTGATTAAATTAAACCATGCATCGCCTTGAGTCATTTCTCTTGGATTATCGCAACTCCATTCACAGCACTACAGGTATTTCGCCAGCAATGTTAATGTTTGGGAGAAATATTAGATCTAGATTTGATATTATAAACCCAATTAAAAATAACGCAGATTCGAAATGCATAAATGTTGAAAATGTTAAAAAAAAAGTTAAAATTATGCAACAAAAGCAAAAACAATACTATAAAGGATCAAATACTAAGAGATTTTTTGTTGGAGACTTTGTTTTAGCAAAAGACTATTCGGTCCCAGGAAAACAAACTTGGTCAGAAGGATTTATTAAAAAAATTTTAGGGAAACAATATTATTTAGTGGAATTAAGAAATAAAAAAAATATAATTTGGAAAAGACATGCAAATCAATTGAATTTAGGTAAACAAAAATTTGAAAATTATGAACCAAGCTTAGTAATTGATCCTCTCGAAAAAGTAAATGTATTAAATAGTAAAAAAGATAGTTATAATAATAATGGAATTATTGTAAAAACTAATGAAACAAATGAAATTGTAGAACCTAATAGTAGTATTAACGAAAAAAACGCAACCGATGATATTGATACAAATTCTGAAGTTACAGTTAATCCAGAATCTAAAAATAATAAAAAAAATAGAAAAATAGATTGGAAAGAACTTCAAGATATAAACAGGTATCCAAAAAGGAACGTAAAAGAGAGTAAAAATTGAAATTGAAGCTTTGAAAATGTTAAATTGTAATTTATTATAATTTATATAAAATATTTTTAATTTGAACATAAATATAAGAATATTGAATTATTGTAGAGATTAAAACTAAAACGTAAATTTAAGAAATATTGAATTATTGTAAATAATGATGTAAAATATATCTTAAATTTGAGGGGGATATTGTGGTAAGAGTAACAATGAGTCAGTCTCAGAGTACATCTCGCCGGAATAACCTCGCCTCTGTCTAATTAAATAAAGTCCAACATCACAGGATCAAATCGAATCGAGAGGAGAGGTGAAGGATTCCTAAATTGGAATATGGCTATTGAATTTCCACCTTTTCGTGAGAGGCCATATTACCTAGTTTGGGAATCCGACCAAATGACATCTTGGTTCGTTACAGGTGGCATCCAACGTGGGTCCGATTCATCCTGAAATGATACCATCTTTTGTAAGAAGTTTGATCAGGATTACATATGGCGGACATTCTGCAGACACTTATTGTGTTTTGGCCTGGAGTTCTGTTATTTTTAAAAACTTAAATTTTGTTAGATTTGCTTTTGATTTTCCTTTTTTTTTTAATATTGGAAGCAAAAATTAGTTTAAATTTTTGTTATGATTTTGCTTCTTTAGTTACGACCGGTTAATGGGTTTATCTACCCACGTTTACGTTGTTGTTCTTTTATTTATATATTTAGGCCCATTGGCTGATACGAAACTTAAATATTTAAGTAGAACATAAGCGCTTATGAGACAGTTTACGCAGAGGAAAATATTGAATATAAGCTTTTTAAGTAGAACATAAATGCTTAAGTTTCGTATCTGCAAACGGGTCTTAAAGCCTAAGTTTGGAGATTGAACAATTCTTACTTCAGTTGTTTAAATTTATTTTTGTTTGTGTTTTGCGTGTGCAGTGGTTATAGGGCTTAATTGACATCTGGCTGAAAAAGCAAGTTGATTAATGCAAGTACAGGCCCTGTCTCCTAATGACATCCAAAGTTCAGAATACAGTATTGTGGATACATTGTGGATGCCTGTATCCTGGGGTAGAATCGCGTAAGGTTATAGTTGACTGTCACTGTTTTGATAGTCAATTTTGATTATCAACTTTTCTTTGCTCTGCGTAAAGTGATCGCTAAAAATTTATGATTGCTTGGCACCTTGGCAGTACGTACCCAAGTTTGGGAAACTTGGTGAAAATTTCACAGGCATACATTTCATTTTGATCAGCTGTTGTGTTTTGTTGTGAAAATTAATTTCAATTGTGCTGAAAATATTGTTCCTGTTAAAATGTAAGTATACATACCTAGCAATTGTTATAATATAAATTAAGAAAAATGTTTGTTTTCGTTAAGGACTCCACAAAACAGCAAATAAAAATGATCTCCTTTTACATGGAATAACATTCCGAGCTAGCGAGGTCCTACTTTATTCCTTAAGTTGATTCTCAGCAATTGAACTTTTCTGAAATCATTTCTTCTTCTCTTCGCCTCAAAGAAAATTTTCATTGAAGAATACAATACTGTTCCCTTAATATTATATATTTATATTAACTTTAATATATTTTTCACTTTTTTTCACTAAACTTTCAATTTATAGTAGAGCTAAAGCTAACAAAACTTATCTTGCCCAAAAAAAATTGAACAAAATGTATGAAAGTGACACCTTAATAGCTGTCACCAACAAACCATAGCAAAAAAGTGATAGTCAATTTGATAATCACCTTACGTGGAGCAAAATCATTAATTTTGATGATCAACAATCAACTATCGCCTTACGCGATTCCGGCCCTGATCAAACACCGTTATTCCTTGGGGGGTACCAGTCTTCGTCCTCACCAGTCTTCTTATCTTCCAGAAAGGCTGTGTCACTCTCCACCTCGACTATATGCTTCTATTGGATATTTCTTTTGATTTTTATCGTTTTATTTTATCTTTAATTTTTTTTTTCAGTTTTGGTTTTCGGTTTTTTTAAACTAGTATCTTTTAATCTCTTTAGCATATTCTAATTTTTGCTATATTAATTTCTCTTTCCTAACGGAATTATATTTTTTTTATTTTACACCATTACACGGTTTTTCTTCATTTTGTTTTCTCACTTATTAGAACTTTTATCGGATACACTTATTTAATCTTTTTTTTTCTCTTTTAATTTGTACCAACTTTTTTACATTCCCTTCACGTATCATCTCTGGTGGAGTGGAAACCTGGTTTTGGGTTTACGTAAAAGCCAATCCAAATGTTACCCAGACCGGACCGTGCTGAAAGACACCCTCATTCAGCAGTTCAGGAGTCTGGAAACGGATTCGGAACTTTCGAGAAAGTTATACGACAGACACCAAGGTCAAACCGAAACTTTTGCCGCGTTTTTCACAGAGATTCAAAAATTGAACGGGAAATTGAGGATTCCAAAACCAGACACAGGTTTAATGGACATCACGAAAAATAATAACATTTCATACCAAACAATTTGCCGAGATGGTACATGTCTGCCTTGAAGTCGAGAAGTACATACGTTCTCGATCGTGAAGCCGGAGCACTAAAAGCACGTGTCGGACCAATACCACGAATACAGAAGTGCAGTCTCCGAGCTCGTTGCTGAGGAAAGGAAGGATTAGGAACTTGTACCCGAGTTAAAGGCATTCCAACCTAAGAAGGAAAAGGATTTTCGCAATTTCACTTTCTGGAATTGTAAGGCTAAGGGTCATTTGTTCTTCGAATGCCCTGATCCGCAAAGGTTCCTTTTTTGTTTTAGGTGTGGATGGAAAAACACCACTTCACCAAAATGTCCTCGATGTTCGGGAAACGAACCGAAGAGCAGTTTAAAGCCCCGGGGGAATTGCTCTCTGGAGAAAAACCCGGAGTCCCATTAAATTTTAGTGCTGTTCCTAGTCCGTTTCCCCAGTAATTCTGAGTCCGTTCCAGACGTAAAAAACACTCCACCTATTTCACCGATACCAGCCATCAGAGCTGGTACCCTGCAAACCCCCAGAGGTAGATGTTCAATCAACACCCGTAGCTCCAAAACCACCAGTCAAATCGCTGCATGAACGTCTGAAAAACTACTTGGACTTCCGAAGACGAATTTTCGGAGCACAGGTAACTATAATCTCCGACAAAATAGCTAAGCTGAGGAAGAAATTTCGGGAAAAAAGGAGGATTTCAGTGCAACATGTAACAACATTTTCGACCGTTCTACCTCATTGCGCGAACGCATTTATGTTTTAATTAGGACACACTGATTGATTTATTAGAGTTTGATATTTCCATCGTCCGATGCAGCAACTATCGCTCGTTGCCCAGTTTTCCGATGGGTGCCAATTAGGACATAGCCTAATGCTAAGAGTACACGGCATGTAAAATGCCACATGTGCATGCGCAGTGACGTCACTATCACGTCAAATATGCGTACCAATTGCCGTATGCCGTGTAATCGGCATGTTTGTGACAGCCGCATGTAATGCTGCATGTTAACATGTGGAATCTTCGCATGTCGTGTACTCGCTCGGTACATGCAGAATGTGAATAGAATATATGCGACATTTTTTCAATTGCACATGTCAGGTTATGCTCATGTGCTTGCTACATGCAAGCAATTTGTCACATGACGTGTACTCGGCATATTTTTCCTTCGCATGTGCATGCGGCGACAGTACATGTAACCAATGTTGCCGCATACAAACATGCGGCTTTTGGGACAGATTTTACATGTCATGTACTCAGCATTTTTTTGCGCATGAAGTCACTTCCGTATGTTCCAAGCATGCGGCACATATGTAGCAGTTTTTGGTGACGTCAGTGCCACATGTGCATGCGGCATTTTACATGCCGTGTACTCTTAGCATAACAAATTATCTAGGCAGATGGAAGAGTTGAGGTTATGATTTTCTTGGCATGGGTTGCTCATTGCCCAGTTTTCCGATGGGTGCCAATTAAGACATAGTCTAAAAAATTATCGAGGCAGATGGAAGAGCTGAAGTTATGATTTTCTTGGCATGGGGAGGTTATTATTTTCTTGGCATGGGATGCAATTTGTACAAGTAGCGCCAGGTTTAATTTTATAAATTGATAATTGACAACTAACAATTATAATAAGTGTGATTGTCTATTTCATTTCCAATTTTCTTTTATAGTGTCATGATGCCCAAGCGAGAAGTCAAAAGCCATGCAAAACAGTGAAAGAACTGAAATAGTACCTAACTACTAAAAAAAAAGTATTGAAATCCAGAATTCAATCCCAAATATATTCGGGATTTAAGAATACAAATAAATTGGGTGGTGAAACAGCTAGTGCAGAACCAAGGCCTAGTGACTTACAACTCTCAACTATTCCTGTGTGCCTGTTGTTGGCAGGAATGTAAGGGATCTACAGTTTTTTGCCGAGTCCGAATACCTACATGAGAAGCACTTATTCATGACAAGTATACTCTTGAAGGATTTGTCAGTTCCTCGCAAGAGGCAGTACCTCAGATAAAATATTTTTGTTTTTATGTGCCACGGCTGGGAATCGAACCCACACCTTCGGCATGACATTCAAGCGCACTAACCATTATGCCACGAGGTACTGCAATATAATGACTTGCCCATTCGGGATTCTCATTTTTTGCCAATGGGTATTTAGTACCCTTCCCGAAATACATATATTTTATAATATTTTTTACTCTGGCTTCATTCGTTATTATGTTGTATTGATTCAAGTTTGTGATCTTCAATTTTAATATGGTTTATATGCTAAATTTTCTGTATTTATGAATATTTAATGAATTTAAAAAAAAATTCAAGGTCAACACGAATTTTGGCACATCATTTTAGCGAAAATTTGCAAAAAATGTGTACCATCTGAAAGATCTCTAGATCTATATAAAATGTCAGTTAGTTTCAGTAATTGGTTAGCCATAGATTTTTTTTACTGAATTTTTAAAAATTTTCAAGGTCATATCGATTTTTGGCAGCTCACTTATGGGAAATTTGCAAAAATTTAATACCATCTGAAAGGCCCTGAAACTTTATAAAAGGTCAGCTAGTTTTAGTAATTGGTCAGCCATAGTTTTTCTTAATGAATATTTAAATTATTGTTGAAGATCACGCGCGATTTTTGGCACCTCATTTATGGGAAATTTGAAAAAAATTAATACCACCCGAAAGGCCCTAAGATCTATGTATATAAAAGGTCAGCTAGTTTCAGCAATTGGTCAGCTATAGATTCTTTTTAACGTCTTTTCAAAGTATTTATTTTAAGGTCACAAACGATTTTTAATTTTGTGCTAATTTCCCATGTATGAGGTGCCAAAAATTGTACGTGACCTTGAACAATAATTTAAATATATTAGATTCTTGTTATGCTAAACTACAAATGGTAATATAATAATTTAAAAATTCATTAAAAAAAAACTATGGCTGACCAATTACAAAAACTAGCTGACCTTTTAAAAAATTCTCAGGGCATTTCAGATGGTATTAGATTTTTCCAAATTTCCCATAAATGAGGTGCCAAAAATCGCTAAGACCTTGAAAATTTTTAAAAATTAATTAGAAAAAATCTATGGCTGACCAATTACTGAAAATAGCTGACCTTTTACAACCGTTAAGAGGCCTTTCAAATTGCATACTTTTTTTTAAATGACCCAAGTGAGGTGCCAAAGGTTTTTTTTTGTGACCTTGAAACGAACTTCAAATTAATAGAAACAAATCTATGGCTGACTAATTACTGAAAATAGTTGACCTTGTATCACGATCTAGAAATCTTTTGGCTGGTATACATTTTTTGCAAATTTCCCATAAATGAAATGCCAAAAATCGCGCGTGACCTTGAGAAAGTTTAAGCCTTGATTACAAGTTATCTAGGTCTGACCAATTTCTGGGACCAGTTGAGCTTTTCTGACCAATTACTGACCAATGAGATTGCATTTTTTTTTGTCAAATTTCCCTCATATGAGGTGCCAAAGGTCCAGAACCCCGTCTATGAGTAGCTATAATAAAATGCAAAAACGTCAATACCTTATGTCATTTTCGTTTGGTATTGTGTTGTGGTCCATTCCTATAGAATATGGAAAACTTAGAGTAGTAGGAGTGGAAAAGGAATACTTCAAACATCCGAGCGAAAACGACATTTATGTCGATTTCATTGGTTTTGTATTCTGTTCTATTTCAATGGAATATGGAAAATTTGCAGTAGTAGGACTGAAAAGGAGTGGAAAAGGAGTACTCCAAACGTCTATCGAAAACGACATAAGAGTGCAACAGACCAATTGAAAATAAATATAAATCTATGGTATCCTTGAAAAAGTTTCTTTTGTCTCTTGCTCTCGCGTTTTCCATTTTGTTGTCGTGTCTTCCTTTTCGATTCGTTTACCTCCACCTCCACTGTTAGCTTACTGAAAAACTACACACCATCAAAGCTAACAGGTGAATTGATTTTGATTCTTTTTTCTTTTTTTGCTTACAACTTTTTGCTTACCCAAATCACGAACAAATATTACGATATTCCGTTATCGTAAGAGATATTTAATTTCGAGAGCCTGTTCTATTGCGCATGTCCATAAGTCAAGAAGCTAACCACTCTCTCTCTGGTTACACACTTGAGCATAAAATAACATTCACAAAAGGCCGGAAGGATATACAAAAGGACCATCTTCAGTTTTTGGGAGGTCCACAAAAAGCTGAGTTTAACTCACCTGGCACTGAAATGTCTAGCGGATATTCAAGAACGCCAATATCAAATGTATCTCGCTTCTCGCAGTCTTCGGTTAAAGTTACGCCCGTTATAATATCCCTTTTGTTGGTAATTTCACTTCTAACATTTTCCATACAAAATTAACTAAGCTAATTAAAAAAATATCATACAATTTAATCACAAATGCACATGCAATGTTAAAAAAATATTATGAATATAGAACTATCCCATATTTGTTGAGAACCTTAAATTGTGAAAATCAATATTTTTCGGGATTTGTTTGTAAGATTTTCAAGTTTCCTTGATTATAAATGTGCAAAAATCATTATGTTATCAAATTGGAAATACTAACATTTTAATGTTCCTGATAAGTTAATACCTCACTAAGTTTCTTATTTTTATTATGAAATTAAAAAATTAGGGATAACAATTTAGAAATGCATTTTCTCTAAAAAAAAAATACTCCACAAATTCCTGCATATAGGTATACCTTTGTGTGTATGTATTCTTTCAAAACAAGCTTTTAATCCCCCATATAAACTAGATGCTGATACTGAAAGTGCTTTCTTCAAAAGGCATGTATTATACATGTATTTAAAAGATTGCTAATACAGTTGTGTAGGTGTAGATACCCATCCATCCAGAAACTAGACTCCTTGTTTTAAGATAAAACCAGTTGATTTATTATAGAACTACAAAGAAAAATAAGGAAAGAAAAATCAACATTATGAGTTCTGAAAAAAGTGCAAATATCTAGTTCCAAGGGTGAAGTTTTAAAAATAAAACCAAATACTCAGACCATTCGAAAACTGAAGGATGTAATAGTTAACGACGGTAAACATTATTGCTAAATACCAAGCGATTTCATATGCAGGATATAAGGACTGGATGAGTGTGGATTATGCAAATAAGGTACTTATATTTATATGTGCATGTGTGAAAATATTTTATCTATTAGCAGTGTGCATAATTTGTATAAAATTAATTGGGTGGGAGTCAATATGGCATTTTCTGTAAAGAGATGCACAGCAGGACCATGAAAAGAGGATTTTCCTATCATGGTCATCCATTTGTTAAAATGGGTAACCACGTAGGAAGTGATAGAGATGCCTGAATGAAACCGCTGCATGTTTGCTGCCACGGATTGAGGGTTTTTTTTAAAAATATTTGCAACAAAGGTTATATGATGGCTGAGTGGATATAAGGACCAATCGGACCATTGTTGTTATTTTGCCATCCAAAACTTAGCAGATAACAAAACATTCAAATTTGCATCAACATTTAAGGGTTTTATTTAATATCTGAATTCTTAAGGTTAACAAAAAATATGAGTCACGGGTGAAACAACTTGACCCCCCCCCCCAATAAGTGGAATAATAAAATAACCATTATTTATAAAAGAAATCTGTATGTACTTTATGTATGTATACACGTAAGAAGCAAGAAGTTATATACTTCTTAGACATAACAAAACAAAAACTTCTTGCACTGGTTTTAATGATCAAATTCACCGCCAAATACGAGTATATTCCAAAAAAAGCATCAATAACTGTTGTATAAAGTTAAACTTACAAGTTAAGTTCTTAAGCTTATGTATGTAAATATTGTTTGTATATAAGTATTGTTTAACAGTTATGACAACCCTAATTATTAGTATATAAATAGTCCATGTCCTAATTGGCTTTTCACACCAAAACCCAAAACCGGTTTTCGGCTAAAACTTTTCAAAAACGCGAAAACCATTCACACTGAAAATTACATGTTTTCGTTTGACATTCCAATTTTTTTTACACAAACCACGCACAATTTTTTTTATTTTCTTCCATTTTTTTTAAATAAAATCGGTGAATTATTTTATAAAGAGGATCCATATGAACAGTTTGACTTGCCACAAACAATTATTTATCAATTTTAAATAAAATAATTTATTTTGAGATTCGAATTTTATATTTGACAGAATTACGTCAGCTGTTTTCAATTTTTTTTTGAAAGCATCCCATCAGTTTCTTTTTTGACACTTCAATAGGCGCTGAACTTATTAAAAGGTATGTTTGTTTTGTTCATCTCTGAATTCCAAAATGTTTTCGACTGGTTTTATATAAAACTTGTGTTTTACGAAAACCTGAAGCTACAAAAGATGTATGAGAAAACTTGTGTTTTCGATTAGGTTTTTCTCCAAAACCGATATTTTCGCGAAAACCGCGTTTTGGGTTCGGTGTAAAAAGGCTATTACTTTACTTTTCAGAAGTGTTGCCATGGTGGCAACACATATCAGAAGGACAAGAGAAGGGTTGCCACAGTTCCAAAATGTTGCTTATAAATCGAAAACCAAGGTTTTTCTCCCACCCCTCCCCTTGCACGAAGGGGTTGGAAAAAAGTCGTTTTGGAAACGAAATTTGAAAAGCCAAGATAAGTTAGAAAAATATTTTTATTAATAAAATTTAAAGATGGTATCGACGCAGAATTTCGCAATCTACTACATAACACCCAGAGTTGATTAAAAACCTACTTTGGTTTTTATAAAAAGCCACTTTCAGAGTGCTGGGGAGGGGGGATATGAAAAGACAAATTTAAATATTTATCTTGGTATAATATAAGCATATGACACATGTTTTAAGGGTATTTTTTAATGCCCAATCTTACTAAATCAGAATGGACTCGATACAACTACCTTCAAAGAAGTTATAGCCCTTTTCATAAATGATGACCGAATTATTAGTGAAAAACGTAAAATATTACCAAATTTCAACAGCATTGACACGAAACTTGGTCCATATGCTTATATTATGTATACCAATAGACCAGGAAAAATAGCACAAATCGTATGGGGAACCTTGAAAAAATTAATTCATGAAATATTAAAATTGGAATCTACGCAAAATTGCAACCTCTATAACATATCCAAAGTCCCCCAAAATCCCTGCATTGGCTTTTTGTGTAGATGCATTTGAAGAGGTGCAGACGGGGAGAATTTGGAGGTCTATCAAACTAAAATATTTGTTTGGGTAAAACCTAATCATATGATACATGCTTTAAGGGTAGTTTTTAACGCTGAATCTAATGAAACCAAATTAAAAATGATACAACCACCCAAAAAGAAGTTATAGTCCTTTTTATGTAATGATGACTTTTCTTCAGGTACAACAGGTAAAATATTACCGAAAACCCTTTGAAAATAACGATATGTTAATGAAACTTGGAATGAATGTTTCATTTGTCATTGGAACTAAGAATCACGAGAGTCCCTAAAAATATCCATAGTGAAAGGGTGTTTTTTTTAAGGGGGAGGGGCAACAAAGAATGTTAACCATAACACCAACGTAAAAACTCTTACAGTCATGGTTAGGTTAGGTTAAGGTGGCTGCCAGGAAAACTACTGACACACTTAGGCCAGAATAGGCCCATTGTGATACCACATAAAGACTGCGAGATGACCCTCGCTAATTAAACCAATTGGAGCTTTTAATAAAGCGATGGAGACGTCAAAGAAAAAATTTCCTAAGTATATTTTACGTCTTTGAGAAAGAGCAGGGCATGAACAAAGAAGGTGTGGGATAGTTTCTTCCTCCTCCTCGTCCATGCAGCTTCTGCAAAATTCATTTGAAAGAACGCCTAGTCTATTGGCGTGTTTGCCTATGAGGCAGTGTCCAGTTATGACACCAATTGTGGAGCTAATAATCTACTAAGAGATAACAAACATTTCGATCGCTTCGGATCCAGTGTTGGCCAGATCCGTTTTGTCGCCAGACAAGTAGTGATACCTGTCCATCTGCTGTTTGTCATCAACATGGAATCTTGCTTAAGCATAAGTTTACAAGTAGCGATTGGTATTCCAATATTCACCCTGTCAGGTAATATTGGTGTAGTAGTTCCCTTCCTGGCGAGTTCATCGGCTTTACAGTTTCCTGGAATATCTCTGTGTCCCGGCACCCAGAAAAGGTGAATGTTGAACTGTTCTGCCATCTCCATTAGAGACGATCAACAGTTTCGGGCAGTTACGGAGTTTGTAGAAACAGAGCCTAGTGATTTAAGGGCCGCTTGGCTATCTGAGAAGATACGGATATTTAAAGTAGATATTACGTTTTCTTTGAGCCAAGATAGAAAACGTAATATCTACTTTACAGTCATGAAACTCGCCAAAAATATTAAACTCTTCATGGCAACCAAGAATCAAAAAAATCCATACAAATATCTTTGTTCTAATAGTGTTTTTGGTGACTGTTAACTTTTGACATGTTCTACGGAAAATACGATTTCAAAAATTTATTTTTACTTGAAAAGGCCCATTACTTTGTTAAGGGTGCTTGTATCATTTAAGTTTTGCTTTTATTAGATTAAGCGTTAAAAAATACTCTTAAATCATATACCATACTTTGTGTATATATCTCAATTACACCAAATCGGAATTTTGGCTCAAATCTTCCAACTTCTTCCCAGATTTTCCCTCTCTTTAATAAAAAAAAACCCCAGAGCAAATATATTTATGAGGACTATTTTGATTCTTGGTTGCCATGACAAATTATATATTTTTGGCGAATTTCATGAGTGTAAGAGTTTCTTCGTGGGTGTTATGGTTATCATTCTACACTTGCCCCTCCCCCTTAATAAAACACCCTTTCACCAAGGATATTTTTAGGGACTCTCTTGATTCTCAGTTCCTATGACAAATGAAACATTCATTCCAAGTTTCATCAACATACCGTTATTTTCAAAGGGTTTTCGGTAATATTTTACCTGCTGTACCTGAAAAAAAGTCATCATTACATAAAAAAGGCTATAACTTCTTTTTGGGTGGTTGTATCATTTTGAATTTAGTTTCATTAGATTCAGCGTTAAAAACTACCTTTAGGGCATGTATCAAATGATTAGGTTTTACCCAAACAAATATTTTAGTTTGATAGACCTCCAAATTCTCCCCGTCTGCACCTCTTCAAATGCATTTACACAAAAAGCCAATGCGGGGATTTTGGGGGACTTTGGATATGTTATAGAGGTTGCAATTTTGCGTAGATTCCAATTTTAATATTTCATGAATTAATTTTGTAACCCTCGGAGCCCATTTTTCCTGGCCTACAAGATAAATATTTAAATTTGTTAATTTTTCATATCCCCCCTCCCCAGCACTCTGAAAGTGGCTTTTTAAAAAAACCAAAGTAGGTTTTTAATCTTTTTAATCAACTCTGGGTGTTATGCAGTAGATTGCGAAATTCTGCGTCGACACCATCTTTAAATTTTAGTAATAAAAATATTTTTCTAACTTGGCTTTTCAAATTTTGTTTCCAAAACGACTTTTTTCCACCCCCTTCGTGGAAGGGGAGGGATGGGAGAAAAACAATAATGTGGTCCTATGGTTCCAAGGGTGCTGAATCCAACGGGAGTTCTCGGGTCATCGTCCGACCCTTGGTTTTCAATCTATAAGCAACATTCCGGAATTGTGGCAACCCTTCTCTTATCCTTCTGACAGTGTTGCCACCTTGGCAACACTTCTTAAAAGTAGAGTTAGGACATGAACTATTAGTGTACTAAAGCTCAACCCGTCAGGTCGAAATGAAAGGTATGCCCTCATATCGTGCACTAACCCCCCTACTATTAAGACGAATTCTAATAAAGTACTCAATAATCATGTGTTTCAAATATAAAACAATAATGAGAAATTTTTAAAGCTTAAATAAATCAATGCTAAATTGAATTATTGGTAAGACCCATATTTTTGTTGCAATTCAACTTTAAGCATACTTTCCTATTACGTTATGGTAAACAAAAAACCATTTGAAAGGTGGTCTTTCTGATAGCAAATTGAGGTATCATTTCATACAATCTGATAAAATTCATGGTTTGATTTTAGCTGCAAAGAGGTTATCAGGGTAAGAGAAGTAAGCTTCCGTTAACCGTTGTAATAAAGCCAACCCTACTGAGGAAAATTGGAAAAAGTTACAGCCATATTCAACGAACCAGAAACTAAAGCAAAAAATACTACAACTTCCCAAAGGTAGTACAAATTTTTGGTAATTTGTAAAAAACATTAGGAGTATCACCTCGTCTTCGGGCCCAACTCTCGACTTCAATGACATTCCCTATGTTAGCTCAATTGATAAAGCCAATTTGCTTGCAGCACAGTTTGCTGTTAATTCGACACTGCCAGAGAGTGTCAGAACTGCTCCTGTACTTGAGAGCGCTAAGGATTTCATGGGACGAATCTTTTTTCTGGCAAAGCCACTGAGTAAGCTTTTCCATCTGTCCTATTCTACTGGTCTCTTTCCGAGTGGATGGAAAACAACATTTGTCCAGCCTGTCCCTAAAAAAGGCGAATCTACTTCTCCCTCTAACTATCGTCCAATTGCACTTACGTCCCTTCTTTCCAAGGTCATGGAAACGTTGATAAACTGTCAACTTAAGAAATATCTCGAAGAACGAAAGCTTCTAAATGACCGGCAGTATGGCTTTCGTGGCAATAGGTCCACTGGTGATCTGATGGTATATCTCACCGAGCAGTGGAACAAATTTCTTCATCGTTTTGGAGAAAGTAATATTATTGCACTTGATATTTCCAAAGCGTTTGATAGAGTTTGGCATCAAGCTCTCTTATCGAAAAAGCGTGCATTTGGTATTGATGAATCTCCTCTTGTTGGATTAGAAATAACCTTTCAGACCGTTCAAAACAAGTTGTGTTGGACGGTTTCAAGTCTGATATTCATAAAATAAATGCTGGTGTGCCCTCTAGGGCTCCGTTTTGTCTCCGACTCTCTCCCTTATTTTTATAAATGATCTTCTGTCTGAAACTTCTTATCCATTAAATAGTTTTGCAGACGAGAGTTATCTCAGCTTTTCAGCTGTCGTTCCAAGATTCACTTCCTTGTTCTTCGGATGTGGAACTTGAACGGCAGCGTATGATAAGCTCATTAAATTCTGATTTCAGCAGCATTGTCCAATGGGAAATAAAAAACCTCTTAGAATTTAATTCTTCATAAACTCAATGCTGTCTTTTGTCGTTAAAGTAAAACCCATTCCTTGTCACTAACTATCCATGAGTGGCACTTGCATCGAGAAAACCGAACAGCTTTCAGTTCTGGGTATGTGCACCAAAAACCGCCTTCTGTGGAATGATCACATATTCGACGTCGCCAAAAACGCTGCGAAATGTTTTGGTTTTTTGGAAGAAATAAGAAATTTGTCTTCCCTTCTGATCTGGCTCTAATCTATAAAGCATTCATTCGCCCAAAGCTTGAGTACAACTCCCATATCTGGACAGGTGCTCTTTAAACCCATTCAAGTCTCTTGGAAAGAATTCAAAATAGAGCGTTGAAAATGATAGGTTATAGAACAATAACGGAAACATTTGCATCTCTAGAACACCGCCGCAATGTTTTGTGCCTATATTATTATTTTATCAGTATTTTTACAAGCAGTGTTCTAGTGAAAAAGCCAGTTGCATTCCTCCCTTTAAGCAGTTCCACCGTACTTCTAGGAATGCACATCAGTTTTCCCTTGAGCCCAATTGCGGACTTAGGCTAGGACCGCACTTGCGATTTTCAGTCGGTGCGATTAAAAAATTGGTGTCGCAACAAATAATTGCCATGCACTCACTTGCGGTTATCTATCGCACGATTTTTTAGTCGCAAGAAATAGAACATAAAGCTTTTAATGTGAATGCACGCACATGCGTCTATTTAATTTTGCGACAGAAAAAACGCTCAAAAAATAGATCTGGTTCCATTTTTGTAATCGCTGCGATTTTAAAGTCGCGTAGGTGTGCATTCACATTTAAAACCATGTGTCTCATTTCTTGCGGCTAAATAATCGTACGTTTGAAAATCGCAAGTGCGTGTATAATTTTTTTTAGTTGCGACTACGATTTTTTAGTCGCGCTATTTTAAATCGCAAGTGTGAGCACAAGCATCTAAGTCCGTTTGTTTCATTTTAACTTTCGACAATCGCATCGCCAGAAAAATGGAACAAATTTTCGACTTTTAATCGTCGCGATTTCTAGGTCGCATGTGCGTTCATTCTTATTCAAATTCATGTGTTCTATTTCTGGCGGCTAAACAGTCGCGCGATTGAGATCGCAAGTGCGGTCCTAGCCTTACTGTCAAGGATAGAGATTATTTTCTTAGTCGCACTACCAGAATGTGGAATGCTTTGTCGGCATTTACTTTGCCCGATTTTTCCAGTACGATTTTTCCCAAAATCGTGTGAAATGTTTACATGAAACGATATGAAACGATTTTTCCAGTACGATTTCTATTCCTGTCCTCTTCATACTTTGTTGCTGTCTCTTTCATTTTGCATTTAGAGGTAGATGGCATATTAGGACCAGCGTTGCCTATTGCACTTTTTTTTTTCGTAAAACACATTTACTGGCAATCAAATACTTTTTGGTTTTACGAAAAAAAAAATTTAATTCAACAAAATTATACCCACAAATAATTTCATCATCATTGTTGTTGTTTTTTCTCCTGAAACCCAACCTTTAAGTGCCTTGCATATGAGCTGTGTAGCAAACTATGTATGTATTTTCAATCACTTATATTGTATTATTAATTTCTACTTCGAAAATACAAACACAAATTTGGAAATGCATATCTACTGCGAAAAAAAATAAATCTAGTTACTGCATTTTCTTTTTGGATCAGCTTCGGAAAATTCTCCGATTAGTGGCAACGCTGAACACACAAGACTCTGGGAAAAGTATAAAAGAGAACGCAAACATACTGGAAAAATCGTGTGAGTTTGTCAGGAACGGACGATTTGGTCCTTACCCCTCACTTTCTACTCCCTTCATCTATGAACAAAAGATCGTCTGAGGAAAAATCGGGTGGTGTAAATGAGCACTTTACCTGGCTCTATATTTCCCTCTCATTTTCATATTCAGAACTACAAAAACAATGTGCATCGATATCTCCTCCTTCCCTATTTTCCTACCGCTGGCACTGTGATAAATCATTTAAAGGGTACTCAAAACCCCTTTACTGCGCGCTAATTTAAAAAACAGGCTCGTAGCAACATTAAATAATAAAAGACAAATTACTACTTTAAAACGTAAAATAAAAACAAAAAATAACTTAACAAAATTTTTCAATTTTTTTCTTACTAGCTGTGAGTTTTTTAATGAATTTTTCAAGAATTGTGAATTTGATTTGACTATATAATAAAACAATCCGTTTTAGCTTTTAAAAAAGCTATAGCACAGTATTAGGGCGGTATTCACCGAATAGTGGAGGAACGATAGCCCAAAGTGCATTATTCAGGAACGCGGGGACCCTGCTCCGATTTTGATGATTTTTTTTTTAATGTAGGAAATTGAAATTAGAAAAAAGTCTACAATTAAAAAATCGACGCTCTCAACAGGAAATTTTTTAAAAATTGAAAAACCAATTTTTTTTTCAACAACAAAATAATTTTTCTTGTATTTTCTTCGAACAATTTATTTTACTTATAAAAAACAATACAAGAATTTATAAAAACGTTTAACATAATTCTACTAAATATAAAAGTCAAAAACCCAGAACAGTCAAACACGCTTATAGTCACAAGGACCATGCGCTTTCAGGCGGCAACTGCCCTGATACTAAACGCCTTTTGCTCTTAGGTGATTGGGATTATAATAGGTATTACTTTCTTTTTGATGTTGTTTTTACTTATTCATAAAATATACACTCCGCTTCAACCGAATACACACAGTTTTTCAAAAGTGATTTGTTCATTTTTTCCAAAAATTGTTCATAAATGATTCTTTTTGCTTGTTTTTGTGACGTTGGAAAAATAAATCAAAAGGAATAAAAAGCAAAGCTTTTTTTCTCCAACTCCCTTGCAAAGTATTTTCACTTCGAAAGTTTCAGTTATCTACTGAATAGACACAAATATTGAAATTGGTAATAAAAGTTAATGGAAGGAAGTAAAAGAAGTTTTTCTTGGGTAATTCTACTAGTGAGTACGTACCAGGGCCAGATAGACCAGCTATTTGTGCAAGCGGTGCAAATGCGCAGGGCGCTGAACCCAATGGGCCAAAGTCACTCTACCACTACCTAATCTACTTTTTGATTTCCAATTCTTTTTAATTGCTCTCAGCTCACACCAATTTTGATAGCCATTTTTATTCTGATTTTGAAGGAAGTTATATGTATATAAATACATATTATATCTGCTATTCCAAAAATAACTCAATGTCTTGTCTACCTTCCTATTCACATCCACAGTAAAAAAAAACTTGGTCACATAATCATTGCAAGGTGCACGATTTTGTTCGCTTCTTGGGGATACTTCGTTAAAAAGCGTATGTCAGAGTCTTCCCCTTGGGTAATGAGAAAGTGGCTTCTTCCACCAATAACAGTAACTGACGGTGACGGACACTAATGATGAAGCTTGCAGAGGACGCTAAGCCAGCTCGGGCCGGCCCTGGTACCTACTGTCGCTTTTTTTCTTTACAGCTTCATAAATTCGATCCGGCAGGGATCGTAAAGTCTCCTTATGTAATTTCGAGCCAGGCCAATTGTATGGCTGCAATTGAGAATTTCCTGTCCTTATCCATCCATACAGCCAGACTTATCAACTTTTCGTACTACCCAACAATTTTAAATATGGTTTTGGTCGGGTGAATCCTGTTTTCATTGAAGCAACTCGACATTTGTCTCCTCCATTAAATTTTTGAATCGCGTGTATGGGGGTCTAAAAATATAATAAAATAAAATAATAAAAGTTATTGCTGTCAGTTTTGAGGTTTTAGTAGCTAAACTGCTCCCCATACGACTGTATCACTTTCTCGAATATTATTAAGCTGGGGCTTATAACATCCACAATTAACGGAAGTAACTATAAATATTTATTGGAATGAGTATTTCTAAAGGTAAGCAATATTGTTGGAACTATACTTGCATTTTTCACCAAGACATGACCCTTAACCACATATCCAAGCCATGGCCACCTTATTCACCGACCTAAAACATCATCGAAAACGTTTGGGCATGGCTATATTGAAAATTTTATGAGGCTGGTAGACATTGACAGTTTGAAGATAAGAACCCCTTAAACGAGGCTATTTGAGATGTCTGGAGCAAGATTTCGCTTGATTTAAACAAAAAAAAAAACTGTATGATTTAATTCCATCCAAACTTTCTTAAGGCTCTTATTTCAAAACAAAAATGGGTATGCTCATTATTTATTTACAAAAAGCATAATAAATAAATATTGAAAACTAACAAATTTAATATTTCGATGTTTTTGTTCATTTTTCAAAAGATTCTTTAAGTGGCCTCAATCAAGTGAGGCAATTTTTCATACCATTTTTTACAGTTCATTACTGCAACTTCCCAGATTTCGATGGATTCACCAAGTGACGCATAAAATTTCTTATTGGAAAATATGTTACCTAATCACAGGTATTAAACATTTCCAGAAAAAAATTTTCTAGAGATATTTGTGGTGAAAATCGATTGTGAAAAAAGTGGTCCCAAACAAGTGACGCGCAGTGTATAATCAGACTTAACCACATAAAGATTCCATGCCGGATCGAATTTATGAAGCTGTAATGAAAAAAGCTTTTTATTCTTTCTGTTTTATTTTTCCGACGTCACAAACAAACAAAACGCATCATCAATAGATACATTAATGCAGAATTTTTGGAAGAAATAAACAAAGCACTTGAAACATTGTGTGTCTATTCGGTTGAAGCGGAGTGTATATTTTTTGAGTAAGTATTAACAACAACAAAAACAAGTAAGACCTATTTACAATCACAACCGGCATAGAGCAAAAATCTTTAAGTATCAGGGCAGTTGCCGCCTGAAAGCGCATGGTTTGTAATCTCCTTGTGGCTGTAACCGGGTTCGACTGTTCTGGGTTTTGGGTTTTAATATTTAGTTAAATTAGGTTAAACGTATTTATAAACTTTTGGTGTGTGTTTTATAAGTATATAATAAATTGTTCAGAAAACATTCAGGAAAAATTATTTTTCTGTGGGAAAGAATTTGATTTTTCTATTTTAAAAATAATTCCTGTTGAGAGCGTCGATTTTTGAACTGTAGTTTATTTTTCTAATGGCCAGTTGCACCGACCTCTTTTAAATTTTTATTGCTTCGTTTAATTTTAAAATGACATTTATCGGTTGCACCAACCTCTTCTAAATTTAACAAGCCGATAAACGAACCAATAAACTAAAGTTCCATTTTCCTTCAGATAAATTTTAAAAGCAAGTTTAAACGAACATATCTCACTATACCTACAAAAAAAATTATTCAATTTTATTTGACGGAGTATTGTTGATTCCAAATTAAAATAATGGGAGGTGAAGGCATTACGTTTCCTATTTATAATGCACCACTTAAATAAATAAATTATTCCAGAATAATTATAGACTGGTCATCATGTATTCATCTGATAAGGATCTAAAACAAAAATGGCGAGACGTCGACGAGAAAATAATAAATAATAAAAAAAAAACGCCAAGATGGCGCATTGGCTGTATCTAATGAGAATACCTTGTTTCTGTTTATTGTGTATTCACATTTTCTTTATTTCTATCTCACTTGCACTTGTTAATTTTTTTCGTTCAGTTTAATAAACAGATGATAAAATCCAGGGGTGGTTCACGAACTGCATTTTAGCTAAAAAATGCGTGAAAGAGATTGGTGCAACCCAAATAAATTTATCAGTCCGATAAATTTTAATTCCATTTTAGCAAAAACCGCTTTTAGTGAATTTTGGTGCAACTGGGCATAATTTCAATGTCCTACATTTAAAAAAAAGTCATCAACATTGAAGCAGGCTCCCTGGGTTCCGAAATAAAATGCTAGTGCTCCTCCACTATTGTAATATTGTTCACTATGAACTAGGTCCAAACTGAAGTAAGTCCGGCAACTCAATAATTGGTGGGAGGTTGCCGACAATGGTTTGTGGAAGTTATCTCATTTGGAAGTTGTTTCGTAGGGTCTTCAATTATTTCAGTTCATTCAAATGAATACATTTTAATTTTCCACTGATAGACATAAGACATGCACCTAAAATTGTTTTTTTGTTTTTATTGCAGTGCAACCATAGTCGTAACTCTACAAGATCTCACTGAAAAATCTCTCAAACACCGCAAACCCAAGCTGACACTATAGAGATCTTATTGTATTTTTGAGATGTTCGTTATTACATACATGAAAATCATTTAAAGCAAGTATAAACACCCATTAAAACCAACAAAATTACAAATACAATTCTTGTGGTTTATGATTGTGACAGTAATAATAAAATACAATAAAGAACAAGGGTAACTTGAGCAGCAGGAGCACAACAACTGTAAACAGTTAAATTTTGTGTGAGAGAATGTCGAGCATCCACTTTTTCATAGGAAGGGCAAAGTAAATTCAGAACAATAGAAAAAAGGAAAACATTTTTCCTTGCTTAATAAAAGGATACTGGGTAGTTATTTCGTGTGAGCTTGTTTCTAAAAAAAAAGAGACTGAGCATTTCTGGTTAAAAATGTCACTTGTTAAACAGAAAGTAGGCATCCACGGGACTAAGCGGAATGTGAATTTCCTTGGCAGTATCTCAAGTATACTTTTGATAGAAATTCTATTAACAGCTCTCGGTTGTTGTGCCAAAATAGAAACACCAATTAAACTCTTAAACGATGACTATTCCATGCCAACGAGGACAAATAGTGAGGATACTTCATCCGCTTTATCATCTGATATTCAACAACCCACAGTGCCTCACAACAGCTTATCCAAGAAAGATTCAAAACAAATATCTTATGAAACTATACATCACATTCTGAGAGATGCAAATGAACCAATGGTTTATAGAACAAGTGAGTTGAGGTATTTCCATAAGAGATCCAGCAGTACAACAGAGCACATAATATCGAAGCGTTCGTCGGGCTTAGTGCTTGGGGAGTCACTGGAGATAGCTCTTAACTTGACCGATAGGAATATCCGCGTGTTTTCTCATGAAGTTTTAAACTGTAGTCGTCCTCTGGAGGAGCTGAATTCGATTATTCTGCGCAACAACTATTTACAGGAATTCCCTATCAGATTTCTGCTCAATTTAACTCTTCTTGACTTGTCACAAAATAACTTCACCCATTTTGAACTACCAGCTGAAAATAAGAAACTGCGTTTCCTAAATTTAAATCAAAATCGTATCGAAAACTTTACCATTCTACCATCGAATAACAGACAATGGAAAAATACCATTCGTGAGCTTCACCTCAAGGACAATGCAATACATTATATTGGTCACATGAATTTTGGCTTACTTAATGAACTAGAAGTTCTGGATTTGTCATGTAATCAATTGAAAAACCTAAAGATGGCTTTATTTCCGACACGTATGCAAAATTTAAAATATCTAAACCTAGCCCACAATCGATTTCAAAGCATCTATCGGGAGACATTTTACAATTTACTCAGTATGAACACGTTGATTTTGTCGTACAATGAGATCAACGAAATTGACTATGAAACGTTTCTGGATCTGCCTAATTTACAATATTTAGATTTATCACATAACCAATTAAAAGGTGATTCTATAAGAGCACTTCAAGGAATCTCAGATCTTGTTGGATTATCAATTGCAAATAACAGAGAATTGGGTGATTCGATCCAGGAATTCGTTGCGTCATGGAGTCTTAAGGAATTAGATGCTAGTGGTACGGGCCTTTGTAAGACTCCTGCATTACTGGCACAGTCTATAAGGACGTTAAAGTTAGCAAATAATTGGTTAACGGTAAGTTTATTTTGCATTTGCTAAAAATTATTACCTCTTTATTTTCATATAACTTATAAAAAAAAAATGTACACAAAACGAAATCACAAGTAAATCCACCAAATTTTAATCAGTCATCATCAAATACCAAATTTCTGCCATAGTTAGGAGTTGTTTCGATATAACTCTACTTAAGATATTTGATTTTAAACTGCATGAACTTAAAACTTGCCATATATTTTAGATCTCATTACTTTTTTTGGTTGGCTTTTTACGCACAGGTTTCTTGTGCATATAAAAACTTGGCTCTTTTTTTAACATTTATGTTTTTGTTGTGATTTCACTCCTTTTTGCAAAGATTTTATTTTGCCAGGTGAAAATCAAGCCCTATCGCTCTACAAAGTTTAATAATTCTACGACAACCGAAAGTGCTCTATATAAATAATAGCAATTCTGACAAAGTGGGTGGATGCCACGCCCCCTGAATGGAAAATCTCATTTTTTGTTTTAACTTTGTATTTTCTTTAAGTCATACCGTTCAACCAATTTTCATCGTTCTACAACGCTCGGAAATCCTCCATATAATTTATAAGAATTTTTAAGAATGTGGCCGGATGCCATGCCCCCTGAATGGAAAATTCCAATGTTTCAATTTTTTTCTTTCTAAGTACTTCAAACCCTACCGACCTACCAATTTTCATCGTTCTACAACAATCGGAAGTGCTCTATATAATTTATAAGAATTTTTAATAAAGTGGGTAGATGCCACGCCCCCTGAATAGAAAATTGCAGAATTTCGATTTTTTCCTTTGTATACACCACAAGGCCTACCGTTGTGCGAAATTTCAAGTTTCTACGATGTCGGGAAGTGCTCCATAATTTTGATGATCTGTCACTGAGTCAGTGAGTAAGTGAGTCAGTGAGTGAGTGAGTGAGTGAGTCAGTCAGTCAGTTACGGTTTTTGCGATTTTTGAAGTCCTTTATCTCGGGAATTACTAATGCTAAAGAGTTGAAATTTGGTGAGCCACCTGTGTTTTTGATCAGCTCAGCAAATACTGCGAATTTGAAGTTTCTGACTTAATTGGTATTGAAGTTAGAGGGGGGTTGAAAATCGCTTGAGTTTATTCCTGTTAAAAGGGTGTATTGCCGCAAACTTGCCTGAACCCATGTTCTGGACCCATGTCAGGACCCATGTTCTGTAACTATCGCATCGATAAAATTTGTCGAGAAACGATGGAAACTGAAACAAATTGTATGAGTTTTGTTTCATTTTTCAACGTTTCTCGATAAATTTTATCGATGCGATAGTTACAGAACATGGGTCCTGGGCACTACCGTGCCCTTTGATAGACTACTGGATAACCTGTAGCCTGGGTTGTAGACCTAGTTGATATTACTATGTTTCTCTAAAAGCAGTAAAATATAATAGTACATTTTACGATTTAATAACATGTTTGTTGGTGTGATATTATTAAAAGTTGAAAAAGTGATCATTTTTAATCAATGCTAATAATTCTTTTTGTTAAAATTTGGACATAGTTACAAAAAACCCGCTTAAGCACTTATCTGTTAACTAATATAATAAAAAAGACAGGCCGCTTCATATAAAGATAAAAGCACCGATTTCAGATTGCCTCCATGGAAGATTTTCGATTTATATGAGGGTTGCAAGATGCATCGAAATTCATTTCGCCACTATCACAAGTGTTCCTGGTTTTGTTGTTGGTTTTTGGGTATTTATTCAGTATTTTTTGCAATTAATTTCCCTGATCACACGATTTGTGATTGTGGACGGGGTAACTTGCAAGAGAGGGAGGAAGATGAATCTTTTAAAATATTTGAAAAATGTGTTTCCAATGTTTTTTCTCCATTCCATTATTGATTTTCTCCCACCCCTCCCCTTGTACGAAGGGGATGGAATAAGGCCGTTTTGCGAAAGAAAATTCGCTACGAAAAGCTAAAAAATATTAATATTAGTAAAATTTAGATTGGTGTCGAGGCAGAATTTCACATCATACTGCATTTCATCCAAATTTAATGGAAACCCTACTTTCAGGGTTGTCAGATTGGGCTATTTATCATAAATAATTTTTTCTAGATTTGCGACAAGGATTTGAAAAAAATAGCCCAATTTCGTATAACTTCTATTACTTTTAAGAAAATTCGTTAGGTACATAAAGTCCAACTATATATTATATAGTAAGGAAACAACAATGTTTTAAGTTTAACGAATCTATTTTATTTTATTTAACTTTTTTTTTTAATTTTAATCTTACAAATAGTACATTTGACTTAACACAAGTTGGACGTCTTTACTAAGAGCGAGTTAGACAAGAAGAAGTGAAGTTGGACAACAAGATAACTGGCATAAGACGAGATGATCATGATACAACAGCATATTTCATTGGTTAATCGATAGGCATCGGTTCGTTGCTATGCTGATAAGAGCTTACATAAATTCTCTGGTGCCAGGTAGAAAGGGGTTAAGTCAGAAATAGTAGTTTTGAGAAAAATCCAATTGAAGATTGAATTTTTTTTGTAAATCCAAATATTCCTTTTTTTATAAATAATGATGCAAAACAGTCTTCAAAATTGTCGTCTTTAATAACATTAAAGGGGTGACCAAAAAATTTAAGCGCTTACCAGATTTTCTGATGACTTATCTCCTTAGAGCCATCTGTATTTTTGCTAGCTGTTAAAATTAAGTTTTGTCTAAGGACTTAAGTCAAGATAACGAATATCTATTTGTTTATATTAATAGATCATTTTAATTTATAGAAAAACTTGGAAACATACAATTAATTCAAATAAATAATAAATAAAAAGTCATCTCATTAAATTTTTAAGCTTGATCATCTTCATCGTGCAACAAATCGGGATCGATATCGAGAGCCTCTTCCGAAGTTCTCAAATTTTTATAAGACTCGTGAAAGACTGGTGGAACTAGGATAACGAGTGACCACAAATCTAGTTTCTTTTCAGCAAATTTCGGATTAGTACTCTTGTATCTGTTTTAACCGACTGTTGGAGATTTTGGTACTTTCCTCACCTCAGAAAGCTTACAAGTTTAAAATCCTCAGCATCGTTCAACGAATTTTTGTATCTTAGTATTTCTTTTTCCTTGTATTGGAGCCATTGAACATTATGCCACGAGAACGGTTCCCCAGCTTAATTTTTTTTTTCGAGACACTAAAGCTGTTTTCAGTAAGCCGGCAAAATCCAAAAACTCATCCTGCTGCATTTCATGCACTCTGAATTACTTCTTTTTACCAGTAGTCCGTACTAATTGGTACCAATCGTGCGGGTGGTGGCTTACTGGTGTTTGCATTTTTTTTCTCAATCAAGGAGTGATCTATGTCACACTCCATGTGAGTGTCCCGGAACCAAAAATTTGTGGTTGATTACCAAATGTGGGAATTCAGTTTGGGTTAGAATGAACATTGCAGCGACATGACTATTCTCATTCTGTCCCCCGCATGTGTCGGAGTGAAATTGTAAATCCACAACTGTCTTTTGTAAAATGCTACCGAAAAACCTATAAATGGTGTTGGCAAACATAGCTGCAAGTCGAAACTGAAGCATTTTTTGGTTGTGGGACTATTTTAAGAACCTAGCTTGTCAGTTCTGTTTACATCATATGCTGCAAGCAAATGCTCCTGAAGGATTTTTAGGTCATTTTCTGTACTTTGTTTTTCGTCTTGGTCACCTGCGTTTGTGGCAACTTGCTCATTTGAAGCGTATTGCATTTAAAGCGTATTGAATTTGAAGCAGGTACCTATCTATGTGTGGTTTTTTAAAAGGAAGTTTAAGTTTATGAAACTCTCGTTCCTACAGGATTGTTTCGCCCTTCTTTATAAAAATCGTACATTATTCTTAAATTTAAATGAAATGGAAGGTATCTCTTACCATTTGTTCGTCTTGTGCAGTGACTTTCATAAGAGGGAAATGGTTTTATGTGCGCTTGGACTTCATTTATGTCTTCCTCACTTCTTTTGTTAGCGGTAGTATTCTTTCCTCTTTTATCATCTATAACTATTCCAGAAGTATTAAAGTCTTCATTTTTAATTGAAGTGGCAAAAAATTTTGGCTTTTCAACCAAAGTCTTACAAAAACAATCTTTGTACACAGAAACTCTCTTTCCATTATATTCTAAGAAATATTCATGTGTAACTACTCTATCTCTTAAACTATCAGGTTTTCTTTTGTGGGTAACCAATTCTTCTTTTGAATTGACGAGATTTGCAATAAATGTGACCCTTTTGTCATGTGATCCCAGTGACAATACTCATCGAATATTTTTTTTTCGTAGATCTTCACTAATTTAAGAAGAACATTTTTTTTTGTCTACACTGTTATAAGGTCTGTAATGCTCTTGCTTTTAAAGTGAAAAAAAATGTTTTTAAACAAGAAAATTTAGCTGTCTCAATTATTTCTTTTCACAATTATGTACAATGTGTCCCAGAAGTTAGAATACACCACTATCCACTAAATTGCTTATTACTGAGTAAAGTGTAGGTATACTTATTTTTGCGATGGTGTATTTTCTTATGAATTCTAAGAAAGAGTTTTAGTACCAAAGAATAAAAGAAAGAATAAATGATAGATTTGTGTCTGATTTATACTGTTAGGTACTAGGGCACAAGATGACTTAAGCCCTTATGAGCAACAAGACTATTTTAAATCTGTTTGGTACTTTAGGCATAAGAAGACTTAAGTCCTTTGGAGCAACTTTATTATTTCAAAATATAAAATTACTATAAATTCAAAGGACTTAAGTCTACTTATGACCTTAATACCAAACAATCTTAAAAATTTCCTGACTTATACCCTTCGTACAAATTTATTTCTACAGTGGATTTTCGTTGAAAAATTCATGTAAGTTGAACTGAACTTAATATATATTGCGTATAACAAAGCCCTCACTATGTCACTGATGAGTTCAAGTGAGTAAGCCGAACGAAACGCCAAATTTATAAGACTAAAGGCCATAAAAAGCTATTTTGAATCATTTTCTGTATATAACAATATATAAAAATATATAAATTATTCCAGAAAAAAAGAAGAACGTGGAATGTATAGGTAATTCTAGATTCCTTAAACGGGATTGGGATACATTTAGGGCAACGAATTTGGGCTACAAGAATTCTGAAATTGTGCTACACTGGTGCTTCTTGACCTGGACTAACAAATTAAAATATTTATCTTGGTAAAATGTTATGCTAAGTTTTCAGTTGTAATTTGGTAATTTCGTTTGACGGCTCATTTCATTTTGAATTTCAACTGGCTGTTAATCAATCTTTGTTGTTGTTTTTTTTGTCTCCTTCCATTGCGCTTTGACATTTTCATACAAAACCGCTGATCTCTATAATACACTGGATACACTGATCTCTATAAAACACTGGATAGTGTATCGATACAAAAATATTGCTTCCATTTGAAGAATTGTTATATTATGAAGCTGACCACTTTTTTGTATACCAATATAACTGTATAACAAGTAATACAAAGATAATCCATTAAACAGACATCAATTCTCCGTTCGTTTCACCCCCCGAGATCTGTTTGCTAACATTTGTTGTGTTCGTAATTTTAATTCATTCACTAATTGTTAAATGAAACGGAATAACAAATGTAAAGAGTGTGACAAGGAGGTAAAATCATTAAAAAAAAACGTAGAATATGCAATCGCATCCTCCTCATCATAATTATTCATTAGCTGTTTTGCTCAGCTTGTTCGGAAACTGCAATGATTGATCTCATTCCACTATGTAATTATACTAAAAAAAATATACCAAATGCACACAGTGAATAACTTAAAGATAATAAATAATAAAACAAACTTCCACAAAAGTTTATATTTTCATATCATGGTCTGTTCCCTTTCTTCACAGTACACATCTTAATATGTGTACTGTGCTCTTTTTTCAGATAGACATCTGGAAATAGGGATGAGCGAATTTAATCGATATGCGCAAAATATCGATAATAAAGATTTCGATGTTTTCCAACATCGATATTAACATTCAAAACATCGGATAAAAAACAAACAAAAAGTTAGTACGAAAATGATTGATTCTGCTAGTAAAATCTAGATGGAGTGACTTTCATAGTTTTTAAGTCATCTGTAACATTTGGAATTTTTTGAAAAAGGAAATCATCAAAGGATCTCCCAAACCAAACTAAAAAATTCAGAACCACAACGAAACTTTCGATGTGCAAAAAGGCACAGATATAAGTTTACACATGAAGTGCCTATCAATTTTGCTTCCATCAAATTTTTGCAAAAGAAATATTTTTACATCGATATTCAAGCATTAATATCATCGATGCTCAGCAAGACGCATTTTAAACCACACAAGTTTTTGTACACACTTTTGTAAGCAAAAATATCTTGCAATATCGTTAGATAACAGTGTACACATGAAATACTTGCAATATTGCTTCTATAAAATCTGTGGACGACATATTTTGCAAAATTCAAATTTTAGCATCGATTTCCACGCATTGAAATAATAGATGCTCAGAAAGACCCAATTTACACCAATGCAAGTTTTTGCACACAACTTCGTGTTTTGCAATATCGATATATTCCAAAAAGCCACAAACAGTTTACACAAAATTCCTTGAAATATTACTGCAAAATACATATTTAATAATTTAATTTCACGAATTTAAATTATCGATGGTCAAAAACACGCAGTTTACACCATGCAAGTTCTTGCTCACACCTTCGTGTGAAACAAGATTTTGAAATATCGGATTTCAAAAAGGGCACACATAACAGCTTAACACCATGAATTGCCTTGCAATATTGATTTTATTAAATTTGTTGATATTCATTGTGCAAAATACATATTTAAACATCGATTTTCACCCATTAAAATCATTGATGCCTAGAAAGATACCACTTACACGCGGTTTTAGCATACAAGCTTCTGTGCATCATTATTTTGCAATATCGATGTTAAAAGTTGAAATACCTTGCTTATGACTTCACATTTTTTATTTGTATGAAAACTTAAATCGATTTAAACAAAACTGTATTATAGAGATCAGTGACTGGATAGTGTATTCCTTATAATGTATAACAGTTTCTTTGCTTCCATTTGAAGATGACAATTAGGTGGTCGGCTTCATAATTTGACGTCTGAATTACACCAAAAAAAAGTATTTTCCAGATATTGAAACAACATCGATGTCAACATCGGAGACCAAACATCGATGTCAATAATGTCGTTTTCGTTTGGTTTTGTGTTCTGTTCCATTCCTATGGAATATGGAAAATTTGGAGTAGAAGGAGTCAAAAAGGAGTGGAAAAGGAGTACTCCAAACGTCCAATCGAAAACGACATAAATATCGAACCGAAAACATCGATGCTACTTAACATCGATGTTTTTTTTCAGGTATTTTTGTTTAAATTTTTTGTTTGACCAAAGCAAAAAATGCGTCATACTATGCTCTCTAATGTATTTTTGCTTTCAACAATTCTGGTGCCGGCAATTTTTTTTTTAAGTTTCTTAAAAATCGATTTATGTTTTTATACAAATGAAAAATATGAAGTCATAAGCAAGGTATTTCAACTTTAAACATCGATATTGCGAAATAATGATGCACAGAAGCTTGTGTTCTAAAACCACGTGTAAGCGGTATCTTTGAAAATCGATGTTAAAATATGTATTTTGCACTTATGAATATCAACAAATTTAATAAAATCAATATTGGAAGGCAATTCATGTTGTTAAGGCTCTCCCAAACCAACGTGAATCCGTAGCGAATCATTCGCAAAGACAATGTTTTGTTGTTGTTTAGCATTGTGTATCTTTCATATTTTGTATTATTGTGAATTATTTCGCGTCGTCGGCGAATGTTTCGCGTTGGTTTGGGGGAGCCTTTAAGCTGTTATGTGTGCCCTTTTTGAAATCCGATATTTCAAAATATTGTTTCACACGAACGTGTGCGCAAGAACTTGCATGGTGTAACCTGCGTGTTGCTGACCATCGATAATTTAAATTCGTGAAAATCGATATTAAATATGTATTTTGCAGTAATATTTCAAGGAATTTTGTGTAAACTGTTTTCTGTGGCTTTTTGGAATATATCGATATTGCAAGACACGAAGTTGTGTGCAAAAACTTGCATTGGTGTAAATTGGGTCTTTCTGAGCATCTATTATTTCATGCGTGGAAATCGATGCTAAAATTTGTATTTTGCAAAATATATCGTCCACAGATTTTATAGAAGTAATATTGCAAGTATTTCATGTGTACACTGTTATCTAGCGATAATGCAAGATATTTTTGCTCATAAAAGTGTGTACAAAAACTTGTATGGTTTAAAATGCGTCTTGCTGAGCATCGATGATATTAATGCTTGAATATCGATGTAAAAATATTTCTTTTGCACAAATAAACACAAAACAAATTAGATGGAAGCAAAATTGATAGGCACTTCATGTGTTAACTTTTTGCACATCGGAAGTTTCGTTGTGACTCTGAATTTTTAAATTTGGGTTGAAAGATCCTTTGATAATTTCCTTTTTCAAAAAATTCCAAATGTTACAGATGACTTATAAACTATGAAAGTCACTCCATCTAGATTTTACTAGCAGAACTATTCATTTTCGTACTAACTTTTTGTTTGTTTTTTAAGCCGATGTTTTAGGTGTTAATATCGATGGGGCAAAACATCGAAATCTTTATTATCGATATTTTGCAAATATAGATTAAAATCGCTCATCCCTATTTCCAGATGTCTATCTGAAGAAAGGGAAACAGACCATGATATGAAAATATAAACTTTTGTGGAAGTTTGTTCTATCATTTATTATCTTAGTTATTCACTGTGTGCATTTGGTATATTTTTTTAGTATAATTACATAGTGGAATGAGATAAATCATTGCAGTTTGCGAACAAGTTGAGCACAACAGCTAACGAATAATTATGATGAGGAGGATGCGATTGCATATTCTGCGTTTTTTTAAATGATTCTACCTCCTTGTCACACTCTTTACGTTTGTTATTCCGTTTTATTTACTAATTAGTGAATGAATTTAAATTACGAACACAACAAAGGTGTGTTCCTTGCCGACTTTCAAACAGTTTGAAACCGCCAGATTTAGTCCGAAGTCGTTCCACACTTGAAAAATTGTATTGGTCCGCACCAAATCTGGCGGTCTGAAACTGTTTGAAACTGTTTGGGACTAAACCATGGAACAGGGTTCAATAAGGCGGCCAACTTTTTAAAAACCCAATGGGGGACATTCTTGTGTATAGAGGTGGGGATGTGGTTTGAGATTGTGAGTGTCAAAAATTCACTTAAATAATAAAACAAAGAAACGTAACTTTCTGTCTATATTTATTTTTAAAATCATATTTTATACATGAGTGACATTTTTTAACTAAATCTGGATTTTGATTAAGAATATCTTAGAAATTTGCACAATTGCCAATATTAAATTTTAGAAAAAGGATTGCACGTAGCGTATCAACTTTAAGTTTATTCCTTCATTTGTTCCCATAAGGGCCCTTGATTGTACCCGGGTAGTACCCGGTTTCTCAACTAGCCGGGTACTCGGGTAGAAAAATACCCGGGTATCACCCGGGTACCCGAGTACCCGAGTGGCAAGTATTCGGGTACCCGGGTACCCGAGTACTCATGTGATGTCTCGGGTACCCGAGTACCCGGGTACCCATGTATCTTGGGTACCCGTGTGTCTCGGGTACCCGAGAACCCGGGTACCCATGTATCTTGGGTACCCGAGAACCGGCAGCACTGGACTATAAAAGCTGATTTTCTGCATTTAAAATTTATAAATTTTACTGTAGGTCTCGGGTACCCAGGTACCCGGGTACTCGGGTATTTCGGGTACTCGGGTACCCGGTTACTACTCGGGTAATACCCGGGTATTCGGGCGGGTCTTCGGGTACCCGGGTTTCAAGAGCTCTAGTTCCCATTTATTTAGGACATCTTGGTTAACGAAATTTGACATGTAATTTATTTCGTCAAACAGGCTTTCTTCGTTTAAAGCCATACTCGCTGTTGGCATCTGCAACAATAAATGTTGATATGTCAGCTGTACATCAGCCCATTTTAGACCTTGTTTTAATAGAATCCAAGTATATGTGTCGAATTCTTTGTATTGATTAATATACTTTTGCAGATACTGAATGCAATTGTTGTAAAAGTTACGAATATATGACCCATAAAATAATTTCTTTAGCTTAAGTTGTCTGCTGCAGTTTTTTTTTTATGATACATACAGGGTTGTAAAAGAATGCAATCTTTTGTGAATGCAATCATATACAATCATTTACTGACTTCCATTCAAAGATTGCAATCATTGGCTTCACTTTGAGACTGCGACCTCAAATTCTACAATCACCATATTCATTTGCTTTAAAATGATTGCAATAATTTTTCCCCCCAATCATCATTTTTCACCAATCAATTGATTGCAATCATGTGGGAATGCATGCATTCATTGCAGTCATTTGCATTCCTTGCATTCATTTTACAATCTTGCATTCATTTGCATTCTTTGCATTCATTTACATTCTTTGCATTCATTTGCATTCCTTGCATTCATTTGATTCTTTTGCATTCATTTTCATTATTTTCATTCATTTTACAATCTTTGAATTCTTTGAATTTATTTGCATTCATTTGAATTCTTTGCATTCATTTGAGTTCTTTGCATTCATTTGCATTCCTTGCATTCGATGTGGTTAATGATCGAAGCAAATTATTGGAAAACAAAATATTTTCAATTAGGGTGGTGAAAAAGAAAATATTATTGCAGATAAGGAAGAATTATATTTTAATAATACAGAAAAATTTGTGAACCATGCATTTCGAGAAAAAAAAAGTTTGATTCAGTATTTTCACATTATGGTGTCCCAAAAATGCCATCTTCTATGATTTCCTAATTCCTGATTGAAAATATTTAATTCTTCAATAATTTGCTTCAATCATTAACCGCATCGAATGAAAACAATGCAAATGAATGCAAAGAATTCAAAAATTGTAAAATGAATGCAAATAATGAAAATGAATGCAAAACAATGCAAATGAATGCAAAGAATGCAAGTGAATGCAAGATTATAAAATGAATGCAAAGAATGTACATGACTGCAAAGAATGCACATGACTGCAAAGAATGCATTATGCACTCCCACATGATGGCAATCAATTGATTGGGAAAAATGATTGCAATCATTTTGAAGCAAATTAATTGTGATTGCAGAATTTGAAGTCGCAGTCTCAAAGCGAAATCAATGATTACATAATCGTTTAGTAAAAGTCAGAAAAGATTGCATTCACAAAAGATTTGAATTTCTTTATCTGTAGTAGTAGTGTAGTTGAAACGTTTATGGACGTACGACCGACATACCTCGTCGTTTGTATGTTTAATGTAGTACATTGGTAAGACTTGTAAATCTAAGAATGAACTAGTAAATATAGGAATGGGGGACATGGGGGACGCTAAAGTGGTTTTGCGGGACTTTATTATTAATTTTTGCAATGGGGGATTACAACTGCCATTGGGGGACTGTCCCCCTCAATGGGGGACGGTTGGCCGCCTTAGGGTTCAAATGTTAGCAAACAGATCTCGGGGGGTGAAACGAACGGAGATTTGATGTCTGGTTAATGGATTATCCTTGTATTACATGTTATACAGTTATACTGTTATACAAAAAAGTGGTCAGCTTCATAATATAACAATTCTTCAAATGGAAGCAATATTTTTGTATCGATACACTATCCAGTGTATTATAGAGATCAGTGTACAAAACCCTTTCAGAACTTTTCAAACTGTGGCTAATTGGGTGTGCTCATTAAGTTTTGACTTAATTTCCAACCTAATTTCGTGCAAATTTGGTTAAATTTTCAACGAAATTACCTCATTTGGCCTAATGAAAACTTAGATAGTATAAGCATATGACACATGATTTAAGAGGCATCCACCCAAAATGTCTAACTCAGATTCGAAGATAAGCAATTTCGAATTTACGAAATAAAAGTATTTACTCATCATCCAAGTGCGAAAGGATTGAATTTGGCAGAGAGAGAAAAAAGATACACACACAGCTTCAGTAAAAAACACAGCATTTCCTTTGTTGTTCGTTCTTGTTTCTTTTGCTGTAGTTAGGTTGAGACGGGGATTCGACAGAGAGTTGTGTAGCTGCGTACGTGTTCTAATTTTGTTTGTGTCGGTTGGGTATTATGTGTTTTTGTTGTATTTTTTGTGTGCATATGTAACACGGGGCCTCCACTTGAAATAAATGATTGCAAAAAATGTACACAATTTTTTTTGTGGAGTCCCCTTATGTCTGGATTTTTTCTATTTTCAGAAATAAATATATCCATTTATTTTTGACTTGGTAGAAGAAATAAAGGGAGAAATAAATTTTGACGTTTCGTGACACCCCATCTTCACTGGACACAAATTTCTCACAAGGCGTCAAGTCTTGATACTGATTTTGATGTTACACTCCTTCATTTTCATAGAAAAATTAATGTTATGATTTGACTTCTTATATGAATTATGTGGTGTGAAGCCAAGGTGTGATTTGACATTCATTTTCTACCATTTTATTTGATGTTCTTATTAGTATTTGGTTGATTGGTTGTGTGCATGCGAAAATTGTTATTAAAAATAGAAAAAATCGTGCGTGGGGAAGTATTTTGATAAATATTTGTATATTTTGAATTGAGTTTACTAACGATGATTATAAATCTTAAATCGATAGGACGCACAAAAAATAGAAGAGTGGCGAATCTCTCGGGATTAAGTCCTGAAATTAATTAGGGCGTTCAGGGACTTTTCAGACTCAAGCCCTCCATACAAAAGAAACGACCTGAAGAAAATGCGCTCGGCATTATGTGCTCGAGAAAATTTTATTTTCTGGCGGCCACCACTGTACCTACATATAAAGATAAATATACTATAAAGACAACATCTTTAACTTTTAAGTGATTTATTTAAGCATAACTATAAAGAAATTAATAATAATGTCGGCGACTCACTCCGATTGTCTACCTTTCTCCATTGATGTGATTGATGTCACCATCTGTAACACAGTAATTTTTTATGTTTTCGCGGATCCTAGATGCATATTTGTTACCATTGTGTTCTTGTGGGATAAGTGACGTCATCGTTTCTGAAAGTGGTGGATATTCCATACATTCTGTCTCGGGGATTTTTTTAATCAAAACCCTCATGACAAATAATTATGTAACGCAAAGCATGCTTTTACGAGTATGTCTGTATTTTCAACAGATACTTCGATTAGGCGATGGAAAATCTGAAAACGACTTGCGATTGCGAGTCTACTAAAAGCCATTTCTACTGTAAGCCTGGCCCGGCTTAATCTGTAACTAAAAATCTCTTCTGCCGTAGACAAATTTGTGTTCCACTTTTAAACCTTCATCATTCTCTTGACAAGGCCAAATATGTCGTCACCAATCAAATAAGAGGGAGTCTGAACTTCTTGTCCTTTTAATGCCCTGGATGGTGGCATATTCAGCTTTTCGGATACTAGTGCTTGGTACCAACTCTTATTTTTTGTACTACGACATCTGAAGTTCTTCCATTCTTCCCAACATCGATATACGAAAATCTGCTATGTGCATCAACAACGGCTAGCAACACGATGCTAAAAAAGCCCTTGTAATTAAAAAAAATCACTTCCGGAATGATGTGGGGCTTTGATCCGAATATGTTTTCCGTCGATTGCACTCAAAGTGTTTGGGAAATCCCAATATAATTGAAAATCGCTGTTGAAGGCTTCTAAAAAGATTGTAATAGGTACTTTTTAGGTAATTTTTTCTACCTTCATATGAGATTCTTTAAGTGCACTCTATAAATCTGAAAGCATTTGTGGTACAAAGCTGCATATAGTCTTTCTTGATATACCCTGGAGAGAAACCCAAGGGACTGATATGAGTCACCGGTGGCAGTAAACCGCAATGTTATTGCAAGACGAACTCTTGGTGCTATGGCAAACCTCATTGGCGTATCTTGCTTTTTGATTGTTGTTTGAACCTACATGGGTAGAAATTTTTAAAATAAATGTGAATAAATAGAATAAATTTCAATCTTGAAAATGTCTTCAAACTTTTCTATAGACATTCTGCAAAAATGTTTGTAGTCACTTCCATTTTCCCAAAGTATATCTTGGAGTAAATATACTTCCAGGTCGTGCAATTCTCTTTTGCTCAAAAATGGATTGACCCAAAAACTATGCTTCCGTTTATATTCTTCCTTTTCTGCCTCCTCCAGCTTTTTTTAATGCGTTAAGCGCTAAAATCAAACGACGGGATTTGCTTGGTGATATCATGGCAAAGAATGAAATTTCAAAACATAATTTGCCCACTTAGCTAAGAATATAAACTTCAGAAATAATGTCTGATATAATGTCTGAAATAAATATTTCTAATGGAGACACGGCCTTACAATACATCTATTTTTTAAATTTCTCAATTTCTGTATTTAAAAACAGTATTATGAAAAACAGAATTTTGAACAAACAGAATTTTGAAATACAGAATTTTGAAAAACAGAATTTTGGTCATGCAGAATTTTGTACAACCAGAATTTTGAAAAACAGTATTTTGAAATGCAGAATTTTGACCATACAACATTTCGACCCCAACCCTTTTCATAAATGTAAAATTTTTTCTGAAAATATTTTAGAGAAAACTAAAAAACTCTTAAGTATCCAGTCTAAAAAAAATCAATCACATCATTTTCGAAATATTTGGCTTAAAAAAAATGAAGCATTTTTTAAAAATCCAAACAAAATTTCTTCGCAAAATTTTGTACACAGTACTTCTAATATTTTTTGGAAGCTTCTGCATAAAAAAAATATTGAAGTTAGTCAAATCGTTGTGAAGAAAATCAAAAATTAAAAAAACTGGTTCGTAGGGAGGTGAGGTACCATTAATAACCATGTTTTGAAAAATGGTTTCGCACCCAAAGGAAGCCTCCCGGCTGGAAAAACAATCTAGTTTTTGGCGAGAGGCTAGAAAATTTACATAGATACTATCAAGGGGCAGTCGAGCCGTTTTTGAGATAAAAGCTATTATGTAAAATTGATAAAAAAATGTATGGCAGGTACCGTTATTTTTGGTAAAAAAAAAGAAAAAATATGTGGGAAGAATCACCAAAAACCACCATGTTGTACATACCAAGTTTGAAGAAAATCGATTGAGCCACTTAGGCTGTAGACGAACAGACAGACAGACAGAATTGTGCCACCCACTTTTTCGGTCTTCTCTATCATTGCACGAATCCAAAACTTGCATTATAGTACCTATAAAAGTATAATTGTTTTTAATTTTTCTTTAAGAAAAACGCAAGTGAAAGAAAAAGTTCAACTTCTGAAATATTATTTTTTTTTAAATTTAGATTCTGTTATTAATCATCAAAACAAATGTAGGAAATCAATATTGATTAGGGGTTAACAAGTAGTCTTTTCTTACGTATGTCCTTGAACAGTAAAAATTAAACAAAAACTGTACGCTACATTTATTTATCACATCCTTTTAAGCCGTACAATCTGAGTTAGGAAGTAAAGCTCGATTTTTCTTAGTTTTTTTTTTTAAACCACTGAACAAACAAAAATTTATGCATTTAGAAAAATATATTTTTAATTTGTTGCTTTCACAAAAAAATATGTTATAACTGAACTAGGGGCAACGAGACCCCGACTTGTACGCCCTTGTATACACACTTGTACTAAAATTCTATTAAGTGTTCCTACCACCAATAGGTATTATATTAATTTATAAAACAAATTTACTGACTCAACGAAAAATTTAGTGGGGCAATGAGCTGCTTCACCAACAACTATTCAGTGGCCCAAAGAAGTCGATCATCGGCTGAAATGTAATTCAGTCAGCCGTCATCTGATCACATTTGAAATTCATAAGATCAAAATTAAAAAAAAAAGTTAACAATTTGGCACTAGATTATACATAGTTGAATGATTTCTTAAATCAAGTCTAGCATTTAAGAAAAAAATTCTTCCTGTAAAGGTAGCGCTAAACGACGAACATGCTCGCCGAACTTGTTCGTTTGCGTTATCCCCTACACGACGAACACATTTGACGAACATTCATTTCGTGTTGATTCCTCAAAGCGTAAGCATGTGCGATAAAGAAGCGCAAGTCGTTGCGCTTGTAGTAATTTCACAGCAAAAATGAGGTTTGCTCGCGAACATGGCCCTACATGGCGAACATCGAAGCCAACGAACACGACAAAATCGAAATTTTTCGCCAACAGCGAACCGATCGCGAACCATCCCCTACACGACGAATATATGGCGAGCACGAACAAGTTCGGCGAGCATGTTCGTCGTTTAGGGCTAGCTTAAGCCACACACTATTACACGGTGCTTCACAATTCTTGATGCAAGATTGACGGTTCTCTTTTATTACTAAATTCGCTGCCGGAATACGGAAATACGGAAAATGCTAAAAAGAAACCTCAAAAAGAGTCACGGAAACCTTGGCCCACGACTCACAGGGCAACCGGTCTTCCGTCCCATATTTTTTCTCTTTCGCACTCATTATGTTATAAAAGAGTCAGATGCAAAGAATCATCGTGTAATAGGGGACTATGTTCTTTTTTGTTTCATCTATAAACAGACTTGTGTGCGCATACACAATGCTGCTGGCTACTTGTGCGGTGCTGCTTGTGCGTAACAACTTTTTCCCTGTTTCTGGCTCTGAGAGAAAAATAAAGAGAGAACAAATAGCAAAGTATTTTGCAATTCGAAAATCTTAATTTCCAAATCCTCAAAAACAACATTTTTTTCAGAAATACACTCAAACGCATTTACATGAGTTTGCTTCTGAGGAAAACCTACCCTTCGGTTAAAATGTTTGTAGCGAAAAAGGCGGCTTATTTGAGTTTGCCCTAGGTGCTCTAAGGCAGAGAATATCAAATAAAGAAGCCAATCCTTCGTACGTTTCACCCCCCAAAACCCATTTGTTTACATTGTTGTATTTGTAATTTCATTTCGTGTCGAAGAAATAGATGTGAATTACAACAACAACAAGACCTGTGCTGAATGATGTGCTGAATGACTAGTTGATTCTATGTGTGCGTTTTGCACTGCTTTTCACTAATACTTTGCAAATCTAATACATCAGCTGTTCGCTTCAGCTTGTAGGCAAATCAAATTGACAGCTGAGGATTGACTTCTTTATTTCATATTCTCTGCTCTAAAGGCTAGGAATGACAGCAGAAAAAAAAAGAGGTGAGCGAGGAGTGTCCGTTTTTTGTTATTTTGTGGCTTTTGTACACTTGCTTATGCTATGTTTCCACCAAAGGTTTATCTCAGATTAGATTTAATAAATCTTTTTGGTGTTTCCACCGCACAAAAAGATTTAAAAAAGAATAAATTTGACAGCACCTTCAAAAATACATGGAGTTCCAATTTTTCTTATGAAGTGCGAATGAGACAGAATGTTTGATTCGTGTGAAACAATGAAGAACTGAACGTGAGTCTCGAATGAATCGTTCAGCACCATGTAAAAATAGGTTAGTTCGATTTGTAAAACTATTTGTCCTAGGAAGATTTAACAAGATTAATTTCTAATCTTCAAGATTTACGAAATAAATTTGTATGGTAAATCTACGAGATTTAAAGGAGATTTAAGGTTAATCTCTTTAAATCTCAGATTAGCGCTAGATGGAAATGTAGCATTACACAGTATCAAAACCGAACTGTCAAAATTTGTTGATGTATCTAATATTTACCGTGAAAAATTTCGTTGGACAACTTCAGATTCGTGTTTGGCATTAGTACATATCAGTACGCAATTTTTACGGAAAGAAATTATTTTCTGTTGGGATTTTTCATTGTGATATTTTCCTTCCTGTCGATTGGATATGGAGAAAAATTTGTGAGAATTTTATTGAAAAATCATTGCCACAAATCCAGACAGGTTTTTCCAGAGTTTAAAAGTTGCAGGCGTAACAAAATAATAGAACATGAAAAATCATAAGTTTCACAGTCCTTTACATTATTATAATGTATATTTACCTTTCTTTTTAAGTTTACTTATGTTTCTATTTATTGTATACACGTATTTTAAATGTTTTTATGTTCTATATTTCGTTCCAGATTATTAATTGCGGTGATTTTGACAGCTATCCACTTCTGCAATATCTTGATCTGTCTTACAGTCACATTGAAGAAATCGAAGAAGATGCTCTTGGACGATTAGAAATCCTCAAAACATTATTCTTAGATCATAATCATCTTAAAAAAATACCTATTAGTCTCCCAACAACCGTTGAACATTTATTTTTGCAGGACAATCAAATCATGGATGTATCACTCCAATCTTTTCAAGGCCTTAACAATCTTAAAACACTAGACTTATCTTCGAATAAACTAATTTACCTTCCTGATTTGCCACTTCCCAAATTGCTTACTCTCAACCTTCAGTCTTCCGGAATAAATAGTCTCCATCAAGGAATTGTTAAGACATCGCCCCACCTTCGTGACCTCTTTCTTGAGGACAATCCTATTAAGTGTGCCGATTTGCTTGGAATAACAGAATGGGCAAGTCCATGCCGCAATGACCGTGTAGTTGCCAAACGAATTAATATTAAATTGTATTATGTCCAAATGCATAATTACTTCGAACGTTTCCAGTGTAAAGGAGTTGATGTGAATAAATGTGCTAATTGTTTTAGGGATGTAACTCCCCGCCCCAAGAAAATAAATTCGCAACCTAGTTGCTTGGATCTCAATAGACCAATTAGACAAAAAACAGCGAAACCAACTCCAACATCAAGGAAACCAACAAGCATGTTTACTCAAGAAACAAATAGTAAGAAAACAAAAGATATCGCAATTACAACGCCCAAACGTGATACTTATTTGGATAAATCTAAAACCACACAAAGTTCCTTTATTTCCAAAGAAATCTTTCAAGATGAACTGAAGACAACGGCTCGCAATGCATCACACAATTTGGCCGCTGTTCTATCAGAAGTACCCATTGGTAAGACAAATACAGCAAAAAGAAAGCAAACTAATAAATTGACAAATAAAAAACAGCAAAAACATTTGGAGCATGGAATTTCAGCGTCATTAATCCATCACACGCCTCAGATTCAGTTCGATACAACATCAAACAATAATCACGTCAAGACAAATGCCTGGAGTCGCAGCCATCCTGGTAGTTTTTTAATGAGTCAAGAAAAAAACACTATCAACATTTTAAAAGCACAAACAGATAAAGCCACGCAAGTAGCACGTAGCATTAATAAAGGGATATCCCATGCAAATACCGATGCCACTGTCAAATCAAATACTCCCAAAACAACGATATTGGAAGAACAACATCAACCAATACCAATAACAACAAGTAATATAAGGTTACTGACGACCACAACGACGGAAGCAATGACTATTAGCGATTTACCTGGAGAAAAAGGATCAAATGCAATGACACGGGAGCTACAGCAACAACAAAAACATCAGTCAAAAGAAACATATTTAATAGGCACACCATTGCTTACGCTTAAGGAACATGTAATTCGCGCTCCAGATTCGCTGTCGGCCTGGGAAACAATGACAAATTCGAAAGAGGTAAATTTACCACACTTGAGGGCAACCCAGGATTCTAATCATACGAAAGTAGCAGTATCAAAAGGACAAACATTACAATTAATAGTGGGCGCACACGACCCTTTTTTCTTTCAACATCCACAACGTGAGCAACAACAACAAGCATTTAACAAAAATTCCATTACCAAAGGGTCCACGAAGAAAACAGCAAACAACAATGGTTTATTAAGTCAGGACGAGCATCAGGATCTTCAACAAACTCCACGACAAGTATACGATGCTTTTCAACTCTGGGTCATGCAGCAAAAAGAAATAAAACACCAAACTTATGACCAGAACAGAATTACTGTTACAAATAGCAGCACCGCTGCTACACCGACCGAACATTTTCCGATCCAAAGAATGCCAAAAGATAAAAAGGCAATCCACATTCTGCAGCAGAATAAACAACTTTCAAGTAAATTGGACCCCACAATTAAATCACAACATTACCACAGTGCGCATAGTTTAAACACACCATTAGATATAAAGATACAATTTCGAACGTATAACCAGCTTTTAAAAAGGATTAACGGCCCTGAGGATGACAGTGAAGTAAGTAGAGCCGTGTCTATTAGAGCAAATCATCAAAGTCGAATAAACACACCCCTGATGAATAATGAAGATCATTTGAAAACTATACACGAAAAAGACTTGAAACAATCTAATGAATTTTCAGTGAAGGGTTTGGAAAAAGAGGAAGGTACTACGGCAGCTCTAATAATGTTTAAAGAGTCATCAAGGCCAATAGAAGTCTCAAGCTTCGAACAAGAAAACACTATTAAGTCGGAGCGTTGGTTGGATATTCGAAGCATAAGGAATTACCCGGGACTAGTTGCCGTAGTTGGAGTGACATTTGCAATGGTGTTTTTGCTTGGCCTTTTCCAAATCTACCGCTATCGTGCGAAACCTTTTAACTACAGCAGCCATGAAAAGCACTATGGCTACCAACTTCATGAACATCTTAAAAGTCAGTACCATCATAAAGATGACCTACATTTTCAAAACCAACAGCATCGCCATCATTACCGGAATCATCAACTGAGGATACACGACAGGTTAGACAATAAGCACTATCTTAGTTTTGAAAATAGTCATAATCAATGTCTGAACTACGGTTGCTATGAAGATCGAGCATCTGCCCGGGCACAGTCGTACAAAATCTTACCAAATAATTTGCAAATTATGCATGAAAAAACACCCGTACCACCAGGACGGTCACCGTTGGAATCTGGTCCTGACTATGAATTTCAAAAAGAGAAATGTTTGCAGAAAAACTCTGAAAATGTCAACGCCAAAATCAGCAGTTTCAGCTGTACCATTTTCAACTGTAAGCTATTCCAGATTAATGACAGACGAATCAAAGACCATCATCCATCCCTCGGTGATAAAAATGATGTCTTAATTGATGTGCTGGCTGGTGATTTATTTCCAATGGAATTATTGATTGGTCCATCGAGGAAACTGTCCTCTTCTTCATCATCAGTATCATCATCGTCTTCACCATCGATGTCAATTTCTTCACCAGGAAATACACTCTATTCACAAAAACCAGCAGTGGTACAAAAATATGAACTTCAAAAACAGCAAAGAAGAAGCATAGATGATGAGTGCCAAGAGCTAAATCATCAAAAAGAAGCTGACCGGGGTTGCGTGAACAGTAAATTTCAAATTTGGTGACAAACTGTGTTCTCGAAAAAATATATTCCTTTCAATTGAAGAGCAAAACAGTGATGTGAAAATTGGGAAACAAATGAATACAAAATACAAACACAGTTTGATTTCTATGATGTTTTTCTTTTTATTCCTTTCTAGATGCATCCCTTTAGTATATAGGCATAATTAATAACAAAAACAAAACCTTTTTCAAACCTGCAGCTGCAGAAAATAAAGGTTCTTTATTTTCTTCAATTGGATGAAGTCATAAAGTATTCGACTATTGCTCAGGATTTTATTATATAAATATCTACTTTAAAATATTTACGAAACTAGGCGTAGTAATCGATTCCAGTAGAAATGAAGTGTTCACATAAAAGTGACGATTAGTTTCAGTGGCATGGAATTCACGACAAGTGGTGACCAGGGGCCTGTATCACAAAGCTACAAGTACTTGTAATATAAGTGAATCCTTACAGGTACAGGTGTAACAAATTTCTGTAGCACAAAGCTTTAAGTCTGCAAGTGTAATGAACGAATATTACAAGTGGAAAATTGTGTGTTTTCGATCTTTCTGTAACACAAGCCTACAAGTATAGAAGAAAACTAAATCTTGTTTGTAGAATAATCGATGAAATCTTACAGGTGATTCAAGACTTTGGATGCAGAAGATGTATTTAAATATACATAAATACAATCTTTTCAATCAATCAACATTTCAATAATGGCTTACTGCAGATTTGTTTGTTTTTACTTTTGGGATTGCAATTATAGACCAGGAAAATTAGCTCAAATCGTATGGGGAATCTTGAAATAATAAATTCATGAAATATTGAAATTGGTATCGACGCAAATTGCAGCCTCTATATCATTATCCAAAGTCCCCCAAAATCCCCGCATTGGCTTTTTGTGTAGCTGCATTTGAAGAGATGGAGTGGGGAAAAATTTGGAAGTCTACAAACTGAAATATTTGTTTTTCTACAACCTAACCTTTTAACGCTGAATCTAATGAGACTAAATCCAAAATGATACGAATACCCCCAAAAAAGTAATAGTAATTTTTATGTGATCATGATTTTTTTTAAGTACAACAGGTAAAATATTACCGAGCACCCTTTGAAAATAATAATAAGCCAATGGAACTTGGAATAAATGCTATTGACTAATGCAATAGAACCAAAAATCAAAAGAGTCCCTACAAATATACGTTGTAAAAGGGTGTTTTTTTAAGGGTAGGGGTAAGTGTAGAATTATAACCATAACATCCACGAAAAAACTCTTACCCGCATGAAATTCGTAAAAATATTAAGGGTATTCTTGCAACAGCGTAAAGTCGCAATAAACATAGTAAAGTCTTAAACTTCGTAAATCTGTCAAATTTTCCATACAAATTGTGACAGAACTACGAAGTTTTAAACTTTACAACGTTTAAGACGGCTTCACGCTGTTGTAGGAAAACCATTATTAAGTTTGTCATGGTAACCATAAATTAAAATAGTCTATACAAATATCTATGTTTTAATAGTGTTTTTTTAAGGGTTAAAGTCTGACCTGTTCTACGGAAAATAATATTTCAAATATCAGTTTTCGCTTTAAAAGGACCATAACTTTCTAAAGAGTGCTTGTATTATCTTAGTTTTGCTTTTATTAGATTCAGCGCTAAAAATACCTTCAAATCATCTACCATACTTTGTGTACATACCCCAATTACACAAAATCGGAATTTCGTGAAAAATTTTCAGATTTTCCCTCGCCTTAATCAAAATCCTTTGAACAAACATATTTGTTGGGACTATTTTGATTCTGGGTTGCCATGACAAATTTAATATTTTTGGCGAAATTCATTTGGTTGGTATTTGGATAAAAATACACTATTTCTGTCAATATATAATTTTTCTCCGATCTTTCAAGCCTTGAACTGTCAAATTCCATTGAAGGATGGCTACGATGTCGATGGATTAAAAAACGTCTAAAATTCTGAAATTTTGAAAGTTTTTTACTTCTCCGAAAAATGGTAATTATTGGTCAATTGGTTGACATTTGGATCGAAATACAATATTTTGGTCGAAATTTGATTTGTCTCCCATCTTTCTAGCCTTGAATTGTCAAATTCCATTAAAGGAAGGCTACGATGTCGATGGATTAAAAAACCTCTAAAAATATGAAATTTTTAAGTGTATTTACTACTTAATGAGCTGGTTGGTACACATCCACCTACGAAGTTTTATTAAACTTACTTACCTGCCATAATTACCAAGCCATTTTCAAACAAAAAATACATACCTACTTATGTACGTATAATATGTACATTGTGTGTACCTACCAACATGCCAACCAGTATTGGAACCGAGTTAGTAGGTACCATAATTGGACACGTTTTGTGAGGCTAAAAACTCATACTGCAAATGGCTAAGAATCACGAACACAAATTTCATTGCAGGTTTCAAGCAAGTTGATTATGTGCCTATTAGTAGGGGCGTTAGTGCACGATATGAGGGCATACCTTTTATTTCGACCTGACGGGTTGAGCTTTATTCCACTAATAGTTCATATCCTAGCTTTACTTTTAAGAAGTGTTGCCAAGGTGGCAACACTGTCAAAAGGATAAGAGAAGGGTTGCCACAATTTCGAAATGTTGCTTATAGATCGAAAACCAAGGGTCGGACGATGACCCGAGAGCTCCCGTTGGATTCAGCACCCTTGAAAACATAAGACTATATTATTGTTTTTTTCCCACCCCTCCCCTTGCACGAAGGGGATGGAAAAAAGTCGTTTTGGAAACAAAATTTGAAAAGCCAATAAAACTTAGAAAAATATTTTTATTAATAAAATTTAAAGATGGTATCGACGCAGAATTTCACAATCTACTATCTATTACATCCAGAGTTGATTGAAAACCTACTTTGGTTTTTTTAAAAAGCTACTTTCAACGTGCTGGGGAGGGGGATATGAAAGATTAACCAACTTAAATATTTATCTTGGAATAATATAAGCATATGAGATATGACACATGTTTTAAGGGTATTTTTTGATGCCCAATCTTACTAAATCAGAATGAACTCGATACAACTACCTTCTAAAAACGTATAGCCTTCTTCATAAATGAAGACCGAATTATTAGTGAAACACGTAAAATAATTTAGTTCTAAACGTAAGATAGTTTTGTTCTTCCTTACAAAATTACTATTGTCATGTACCTTATGGTAGAACTATAATAATTGTCGATAGATCACTGAAGTGGTCGGTTGAAAATGAGCGAATACATGAAAACCATACTCATCTCACGGGAGTGAAGCTGACATTTGATGAAGATGGAACGAAAATAAAAGAGAGAAGATTCATTTTACTTAAGTGGAATATACCTCACTTTTTCTTTTGACTTTTGGAAAGCTACTTTTCGTGGGTTTTTAAAATTTGCTTCCGACTATTGAGACTCTCCCAAACCAACGCGAAACATTCGGAACGACAGCGAAACTTTCTCATTGTAATTAATTCTGACAGGCGAAAATTTTACTGTCGTTCCGAGTTTCGGAGTTCGCGTTGGTTCGGGAGAGGTTCTCTATTTAAAAATTACTTCGACATTTGAACACGTCTAATCTATAACACACCTAATCTGTCCAATAATTTTTACAAAAGGAGAAAAAAAACATTTGCAGTCTTGTTGACAGTTAAAAATATAAAAAAAAAGAAAAACCAACCAATGGCGCAGGTGAGATAGAAAGTTAAAATTATTTTAATTTTAATAAAATGTTTATGCATATGTATGTATACTTATAATCAAAAACCAATCGAAACGCCGCCGCGCCGACGCCCCAGGCATAATCCAACGCACCGCTGGACTGAGATAGAAACCATTACTTGGCTTGACACAATCGTCGTGATATAAAAGAAAATCCCGAGTTATATGAGGTAGGAATTTTCTTAATTAAATATTTTTCATCTAGATCATTAAAACCATACAATTTCAGAAGCCCACAGCACAAAAGTTCTATTAAATAAAATGCACGACTGGGTCGCACGAACTTGCTCTTATGTTCAAGACACTGCGAGTTTAAGAATTGTATATACAAACATGGAAATTATGAGAGAAAAATGTAGAGAAGCATGAAATACGACATTTAAATTAGCTAAAACAACTCTTTTGACAGTTTGAGGTGAAAAAAGAGTATGCCATTTTAATTCATGATGGAATATGATTGTATGGAAAAAAAAAATTAAAATCGTTGGAGCGGTTTTTTTTTTTAATTAATTTTTTATATATAAAATTCTTAAAACATTTTTAAGAAAAAATTTTGGTATGCAGATTTAAGCTATATATTTATGTGCATATAAAAAAAAAATTTGAAAAAAAAATGTCAACCCGTTTTTGAGATATAGAATTTTCAAAAAAAAAGTTTGAAACTTTTTTTAAAAATCAAAAAACTTTTTTTTTGAAAATTTTGATATGCAATATTATTTGATTTTATCTGAAATCTGTATATAAAAAAATCATCTAAATCCGTTCAGCCGATAACGAGAAAATTCAAAATAAAAAAATACGTTCTATGACAGGTACTATTAATAGTTGCAAAGTGTAAAATTTTATAATTTTTTATAGTAGATCGTACTAATTTTAGTATAAACAAAAAGTTAAATCAAAATCGTGGGAGTCGTTTTTAAGCAAAAAAATATTTTCCTTTGCGGTTTTTTAACTTTTGGATGAAAGGTACCGTTATTTTTTCATAAATGTAAAATTTTTTCTCAAAATATTTTAGAAAGTACTAAAAAAGTCTTAAATATCGAGTTTCAAACAAATCGATCATGTCGTTTTCGAAATATTTGAATTTCAAAAAAAAAAATTTGAAACATTTTTTAAAAATCCAATAAATATTTTTTCAAAAATTTTGGTACACAAACCTATTTATATTTTTTGGAAGCTTCTGTGTAAGAAAAATAATTGAAATCGGTCGTACCGTTTTGAAGAAAATCAAAAATCAAAAAAATGGTTCCTTGGGAGGTACCATTAATAACCATTTTTGAAAAATGGTTTTCCACCCAAAGAAAGCCTTTACTAAAATAAATTTATTGAATTTTTTTTAAGAAAAGTTGTCGAGCCGTTTTTGAGAAAAATACGATTATGTAAATTTGCCAAAAAAAAATGTATGACAGGTACCGTTATTTTAAGTTCTAAGAAAAAAATGAAAAAAACGTGTCGGCAGAATCACCAAAAACCACTAAGTACCAAGTTCGAAGAAAATCGATCGAGCCGTTTAGGCTGTAGACGAACAGACAGACAGAATTTTGCCACCCACTTTTTTCGTGTTCTCTATCATCGTAATATCATGTTTGATTGTTATCTCAAAAAATTTTTTTTGCACGAATCCAAAACTTGCTTTATAGTACCTATAATCGCAAGTAAAAATCGGAACAATGTCGGAATGCTTAGGGAGAATTTATTGGGAGTGCATTAAAAACAAAATGCGCTATCTGAAAGGAACATACATGACACCAATCAACTGGAGGAGCCAGACTGGAGCTGGTCTACTGGCAAATGGAGAAGAAACATCTGTAGCCCAATACATAGACCAAATTTGTCCCCATTAACAAAAACTGGATCTTATATTTGGTTTCAGGAATAATAGCTGCGTTTTATTATCTCTGGGTCTGGGTCGAGGTTATCTTTTAACATGCATTTCAAAAACAACATGGGATCTAGGTTTCTATCGAGGCTTATTTCAATGACCCAGATAGAGGTTTTCATTCTGACCGGCAGAGGGCTATTTACGATTGTGAATGGATGTCAGCAATTTGTCAGCAGTATTAAGGCTCTCCCAAACCAACGCGAAACATTCGCCGACAACGCGAAATCATTCACAATAATACAAAATATGAAAGATACTCAATGCTAAACAACAACAAAAATCTGTCTTTGCGAATGATTCGCTATGAATTCGCGTTGGTTTGGGAGAGCCTTTAGGAATAGAGAGGAAAAGAGACGAGTGCTTACATGAAAAACAAATAAACATAAGAAAAAAAGAGACTGATATACAGCACTGCTTTTGCACTAACCCACATCGTTTTATTTTCACGAGGTGAACCATATGGGTTATGAGCGATAATAAAACGCGGCTAATATTAATCCAATATTAGTTTATGAGACCAGTCAGGAACAGGATGATGGATGTGCTGCACTAATCGAAGAAGTGTTGAATGAGGATCAAGAGGAATTATTGAATTTGAAGGAGAATGAAGGAGAAGAAACAACACAAGAAGGAGAAGATGCAGAAACAATAAAGTAAACAACAAAAGAAAAAAAAAGACAAAAATGATTTAAAAAGTGTTAAAAGAAGTTGTGTGCTTATGCTTTTGAATGTAATGTTAAACATTGGCCATTTAAGAGCCAAGGTACAGATATTATATGGCGTACTCTATAGCATTCCTAATGCATTGTAGTACTTTAAGTGTTCGGGACCACTTTTTTTTAATAAAAAAAACATATTTACGATTTGGTGTTAAAATGGAATAGAATCGAGCGCTCTATATTATGGCTGAGTTCATAAACATCTGACTGCAATCACAAAAGAAGAGTTTAAACACCTCTTGAATGTAATTATTTACTATGTTTGTTATTGATTAAGGTATAATTTTTTTTAAACGTAGTTGCTAAAATCAGTAATCATATTTCATATTATAAAACGGCAAACACGAATTTTGTGGTACAATTTACGCGGTCTACAAAAGCCGAAGGCGTATAAATTATATATCGTTGAAAATGTTTTTTTTGCACAGAAGTGCAGAATGAAAAAAATTTATTAAATAATTGCACCACAAAAACTGAAAAACAATAAAAGAATTGCACAATAAGTGCGAGCGAGAGCCAGAGCGAGACCGAGTACCTGTTTGCTCACGACACTTAATTTAACATTTTATCTTTAAGTTCACAACACTTATTAAGATTCGTGTTTGCCTTTTTATTATAATAAAAGGGCAAACACGAATCTCATATGATGATTATATTTCCTTACACTTTGGTTTTATTCCTTTGTTTAATTTGTTTTTCTTTGTTATTATTTATATATTATATTTATTTTTATTTGGAGAAAATCAAAACAAATAGGTGACGTTTTGATTTTGTCCACCCACCAACCAACAAATTTTTCAGCTGACTGGAAAGATTATTGGAATGTCCGATGGCAGCGTTCAGTGCTGCAGAAAAGTAGCTTAATTCTTCTCGACGCTCAAGACTGCTTTTAAACGATTTTTACTCAATGTTGGAGTACATTCAAAAATCGTATGCAAATACCCTGGCTCATTTTGCTTTCGAAAAATTTTATGCAAACGTCAATTTTTGCTATATAAGTTGTCACACTTTTTTGTCTGGCTGACTGGCAGTCAGCGGACTCTCATAGCCGATAATAGCCCTGTTTTTTTGTAAGCCTGAAGGAAATTGGATGAAAGAAATGATTTCGGTGCTCATCAGTTTACGCAGAATTTTTGGTGCTTAACTTACCCTGAGGCCACACGAGCAAGTACTTGCAAGCAAGTTGGCTACATACACTGCCTGTCAAATTCGTAATTTGCATTCCACTTGCCTCCCACTTGCTTTCCACTTGCATTCCACTTGCTTGTCTCCCAACTTGATTCTCAACTTGCTTCACTACTGGCTTCTAAACTTGCATGCCAGTTGATAAGCAAGTTGCTTGGGTTGTTTGTGTTAGTAAACAAATGTGTATGTATTGTAACTTGCTTGCAAGTACTTGCTCGTGTGACCTCGGGGTTATGCACAGAGAAAAACTAAACATACATGTTATCGATAGTTTGAATGGGAACTCCATGTTTTGAGATGACGTCGGTAGTCTTCGGTGTCGTTTTTTTTCGACCGATTTCATCCATACTTGCAAGATAGCTATAAGTTTTCAACGCGCTTAAACCTTAAACGGTTGTTGTGTTATTCACATTGGTAGCACAGTAAATCTCCGCATTTAAGTTAAGCGCTGACACTGATCTCTATAATACACTGGATAGTGTATCGATACAAAAATATTGCTTCCATTTGAAGAATTGTTATATTATGAAGCTGACCACTTTTTGTATACCAGTATAACTGTAATCCACTGAGAAGACATCAAATCTGCGTTCGTTTTACCCGCTAACATTTGCTGTCTTCGTAATTTCATTTCATTCACTAATTGTTAAATGAAACGGAATAACAAACGAAAATAGTGTGACAAGGAGGTAAAATCATAAAAAAAACGCTGAATATGCAATCGCATCCTCCTCATCATAATTATTCATTAGCTGTTTTGCTCAACTTGTTCGCAAACTGCAATGATTTATCTCATTCGACTAGGTAATTAATTATACAAACAAAAATACACCAAATACACACAGCGAATAACTTAAAGATAAAAAATAATAAAACAAACTTTCACAAAAGTTTATGTTTTCATATCATAGTCTGTTTCCCTTTCTTCAGATTGGCATCTGGAAATAGGGATGAGCGACTTTAATCGATATTTCCAAAATATCGATAATAAAGATTTCGATGTTTTGCAATATCAATTTTGCTTCCATCAAATTTGTTTTGTGTTCATTTGTGCAAAAGAAATATTTTTACATCGATACTGAAGCATTAATATCATCGATGCTCAGCAAGACGCCTTTTAAACCATACAAGTTTTTGTACACACTTTTGTAAGCAAAAATATCTTGTAATATCGATAGATAACAGTTTACACATGAAATACTAGCGATATTGCTTCTATCAAATCTGTGGACGATAAATTTTGCAAAATAAAAATTTTAGCATCGATATCCACGCATTGAAATAATAGATGCTCAGAAAGACCTAATTTACACCAATGCAAGTTCTCCTTCGTGTTTGCAATATCGATATATTTTCATATTTTTCATTTGTATAAAAAATTAAATCAATTTTAAAAAACTTAAGAAAAAATAGCCGGCACCAGAAATTTTGAAACCAAAAATACAATATAGCATAGCATGACGCCTTTTTTGCTTTGGTCAAACAAAAAACTTAAACAAAAATACCTGCAAAAAAACATGGATGTTAAGTAGCATCGATATTTTCGGTTCGATATTTATTGACATCGATTTTGGTCTTCGATGTTGTTTCAATATCACTCATCCCTATCTGGAAAATACTTTTTTTTTGTGTAATACAGACGTCAAATTATGAAGCCGACCACCTAATTGTCATCTTCAAATGGAAGCAAAGAAACTGTTATACATTATCAGGAATACACTATCCAGTGTATTATAGATCAGTGAGCGCTGATAATTCTCTTCGTTTAAATTAGCCCGAAGAGGTTGGCCTCTACCTGCGCGAATGACTGTAGTCGATAAATCGCATGCAAATGCCACTTCTCTTGGTTCAGCTTAGCCCCAATTTCATGCAAACGTCATTTTTGCTACGATCTATCAACGCGTTGACAAGTAAACTGTTAGATTTTCTTAGAACACGCTTGGGCAGTTGTCCACCTAGTCAATGCCTTAATAGTTTAGGCAACTTGTTATTTATAAACGCATTCCAACAATTGCCCAAATGTGGCCTCATTTATTTACTGACATGCCTGTATTTATTCATTTTTGAATGAATTAATGAATTTTAGTACGCTTTGGGGCACGTTCAACTAACTTTTCATTCATTTCAAAATTAGAAAACCAGAAATATTTGCCCACCTTATTCATTAAACGTGTCTCCTTTCAAATAAGATTTGGACAACCAATTTCAGTGGATAAGTTAGTCAATCGGTGCTAAGTGTTTATAAATAACATTTTGGAGTTGGACAGGGGTGTCTAAAGTTAGACATAACTTGGAATGGGTTTATAAATAACACTGTTACAGTCATATTTATTAGATTTTCTTAGAACACGCTTGGGCAGTTGTCCAGCTAGTCAATGCCTAAATAGTTAAGTCAACTTGTTATTTATAAACGCATTCCAACAATTGCCCAAATGTGGCCTCATTTATTCACTGATATGCCTGTATTTATTCATTTTTGAATGAATTAATGAATTTAAGTACGCTTTGGGGCACGTTCAACTAGCTTTTCATTCATTTCAAAACTAGAAAATTAGAAAACCAGAAATGTTTGCCCACCTTATTCATTAAACCTGTCTACTTTGAAATAAGATTTGGACAACCAATTTCAGTGGATAAGTTAGTCAATCGGTGCTAAGTATTTATAAATGACATTTTGGAGTTGGACAGGTGTCTAAAGTTAGACATCGATTGGAATGGGTTTATAAATAGCACTGTTAGTTTCTACTAAACACCGACAGTGGTATTTATAAACCCATTCTAAGCAATGTCTAACTTTAGACACCTGTCCAACTCCAAAATGTTATTTATAAGCATTTAGCACCGACTGGCTAACTTAGCCACTGAAATTGGTTGTCCAAATCTTATTTCAAAGAAGACACGTTTAATGAATGAGGTAGGCAAATATTTCTGTTTTTTTAATTTTCTAGTTTTGAAATGAATGAAAAGCTAGTTGAACGTGTCCCAAAGCGTACTAAAATTCATTACTTCATTCAAAAATGAATAAATACAGGCATGTCACTGAATAAATGAGGTCACATTTGGGCAATCGTTGGAATGCGTTTATAAATAACAAGTTGCCTAAACTATTTGGGCATTGACTAGTTGGACAGCTGCCCAAGCGTGTTCTAAGAAAATCTAATAAATACAACTGCGATAAAATACTTTTTATCTACTTTTAAATTAAGTGCCGAGAATCCTATGCGTTAAGCTTAACAAAATAATTCCAAGTGTCACCCAATTGCCATAAAATAAACTTTTTCTGGAGCAGTAAAAATTCATCAAAAAATTGAGATTGTTTAGAGTTTTTTTAATCTATCGACATCGTAGCCATCCGTCAATGGAGTTTGACAGTTGATGGCTTGAAAGATAGGGGACAAAATAATTTTTTTACAGAAAAGTATATTTCGATATAAATGTCACCCAATTGCCTTAAAATCACCTTTTTCTGGAGCAGTAAAAAATTCATCGAGAATGTCAGATTTCTTAGAGGCTTTTTAATCCATTGACATCGTAGCCATCAGCCAATGAAAATTGACAGTTGATAGCTTGAAAGATAGGGAATCAACTAAATTTTAACAAAATAGGTGTATTTCGATTCAAATTTCACCCAATTGGCCTTTTTCCGGAGCAGTATAAATTATTAAAAAATTTCAGATTTCTTATAGGGATTTTAATTCATCCACATCGCAGCCATCCGTCAATGGAATTTGACAGTTGATTGCTTGAATAGGGGAGAAACTATATTTTGACAAAAAAGTATATTTCGATTCAAATGTCTACCTTTTTGTGCAGCAGTAATAGTTCATCAGGAATTTAAAATTTTTTAGATGCTTTTTAATCCACCGACATCGTAGCCATCCGTCAATGGAATTTTACAGTTGATGGCTTGAAAGATAGGGTTCAAACTTATATTTTGACAAAAAGTATATTTTGATCCTAATGTCACCCAATCGCCTTAAAATTATCTTTTACTGGAGCCGTAAAAAATCGTCAAAAATTTCAGAGTTTTTAGTGGTTGTTTAATTTGACTGTCGATGGCTTAGAAAATACGGGATGAACTATATTTTGATAGAAAAGGTGTATTTTGTTCAAATGCCACCCAATTGCCCTAAAATAACCTTTTCCGGAGCAGTAACAATTATTCAAAAATTTCCGATTTCTTAGAGGGTTTTTAATCCATCGACATTGAGCCACCCGTCTATGAAATCTGACAGTTTATGGCTTGAAATATAAGGGACAAACTATATTTAGCCAGAAATGTGTATTACGACTCATATCGTAGCTTTAGGTCAATGGAATTTGACAGTTGATGGCTTAATATATAGGGGGCGAACTATATTTTGACAGAAAAGTATATTTCGATACAAATGTCATCCAATTGTTTTAAAACCACCTTTTCCTGGAGCACTTAAAATTGATCAAAATTTCAGATTTCGTGGAGATTTTTAACTAATGGACGGTGTTTTTACCAGCTTCACGTGAGGTGACTCAATTTGACGCCTCTGTTTTTTTATCTCTTTCCTACTCATTGGAAAGAAAGAGATGTGGCAGTGAGACAGAAAATTTAAAAAAATTTAAAAACTTCTGCCGTACTTGGTTATCTATTTCTTTCCAAGAGATGAGAGTGAGATAAAAATAAGAGACGTCAAAATGAGTCGCCTCACGTGAAGCTGGTATGAACACCGTCATTGACATAGTAGCCATTATGTCAATCAAATTTGACAGTTGATGGCTTGAAAGATAGTGGATGAACTATTTTTTGACAAAAAAGGTGTATTTCAATCCACATTTCATCCAATTGCCCTAAAATCACCTTTTTCCGGAGCAAATTTAAGATTTGTTAGTAGTTTTTTAATCCATCGACATCCTAGCCATCCGTCAATGGAATTTGGCATTTGATGGCTTTAAATACAGGGGACAAACTATATTTTGACAGACGAAGTATATTTCGATCTAAAATGTCACCCAATTGACTTAGCAGTAAAAATTATTCAAAAATTCAGATTTTTTTAAGAGGGTTTTTGAATCCCTCGGCATTGTAGCCTTTCCTTAATTGAATTTGACAGTTTTTGGCTCGAAATATAGAGGAAAAACTATATTTTGACCCAAATAAAAACTTTAAATTGCTTTCAAAGCACCTTTTCCTGTAGCAGTAAAAATTCACCAATTTCAGAGGTTTTTTAATCCATTGACATCGTAGCCATCCGTCAATGGAATTTGATAGTTGATGGCTTGAAATACAGGGGGCATACTGTATTTTGACAGATAGAGTATATTTTGATACAAATGTCAGCCAATTGCCTTAAGATCACCTTTTTTGGAGCAGTAAAACTCAACACAAATTTGTGATTTCATAGAGGTATTTCACTCCATTGACATCGTAGCCATCCGTCAATGAAATTTGACAGTTGATATCTTGATGGATAAGGGCCGAACTATAACTGTGTTTTTTTGCATGTCCAAATAATAGGCCAGGAAAAATGGGTTCCGAGGTTGAAAAAATTAATTCATGAAATATTAAAATTGGAATCGACGCAGAATTGCAACCTCTATAACACATCCAAAGTCCCCCAAAATCCCTGCATTGGCTTTTTGTGTAGATGCATTTGAAGAGGTGCAGACGGGGAGAACTTGGAGGTCTATCAAACTAAAATATTTGTTTGGGTAAAACCTGATCATATGATACATGCTTTAAGGGTAGTTTTTAACGCTGAATCTAATGAAGCCAAATTCAAAATGATACAACCACCCAAAAAGAAGTTATAGTCCTTTTTATGTAATGATGACTTTTTTTTCATCTACAACAGGTAAAATATTACCGAAAACCCTTTGAAAATAACGGCATGTTAATGAAACTTGGAATGAATGTTTCATTTGTCATAGGAACTAAGAATCAAGAGAGTCCCCAAAAATATCCATGGTGAAAGGGTGTTTTTTTAAGGGGGAGGGGCAAGTGTAGAATGTTAACCATAACTCCCACGAAAAAACTCTTACACTCATGAAATTCGCCAAAAATATATAATTTGTCATGGCAACCATGAATCAAAATAGTCCTCATAAATATATTTGTTCTGGGGTTTTTTTTACTAAAGAGAGGGAAAATCTGGGAAGAAGTTGGAAGATTTGAGCCAAAATTCCGATTTGGTATAATTGAGGTATATACACAAAGTATGGTATATGATTTAAAGGTATTTTTTAACGCTGAATCTAATAAAAGCAAAACTTAAATGATGCAAGCACCCTTAACAAAGTTATGGGCCTTTTCAAGCAAAAATTAATTTTTTAAATCGTATTTTCCGTAGAACAAGTCAAAAGTTAACAGTCACCAAACACTATTAGAACAAAGATATTTGTACGGACTATTTTGATTCTTGGTTGCCATGAAGAGTTTAATATTTTTGGCGAGTTTCATGAGTGTAAGAGTTTTTACGTGGGTGTTATGGTTAAAATTCCTTGTTGCCCCTCCCCCTTAAAAAAAACACCCTTTCACCATGGATATTTTTAGGGACTCTCTTGATTCTTAGTTCCTATGACAAATGAAACACTCATTCCAAGTTTCATTAACATACCGTTATTTTCAAAGGGTTTTCGGTAATATTTTACCTGTTGTACCTGAAAAAAAAGTCATCATTACATAAAAAAGGACTATAACTTCTTTTCGGGTAGTTGTATCATTTTGAATCTGGTTTCATTAGATTCAGCGTTAAAAACTACCCTTAAAGCATGTATCATATGATTAGGTTTTACCCAAACAAATATATTAGTTTGATAGACCTCCAAATTCTCCCCGTCTGCACCTCTTCAAATGCATCTACACAAAAAGCCAATGCGGGGATTTTGGGGGACTTTGGATATGTTATAGAGGTTGCAATTCTGCATCGATTCCAATTTTAATATTTCATGAATTAATTTTTTCAAGGTTCCCCATACGATTTGTGCTATTTTTCCTGGTCTATAAAATTGTGTGAAAAAAACGACAACAAAGCAAAACAGTTTACATGTTAAATACAACAACAATTATGTCCATATAGAGTTAGCTAAGTCCAGATAATTAACTGGAGTTAACTTTTGTCCCGATAAAACGGTATTGCCAGACTACCATTGTCGTTGTGTTATCGATAATTTGTATAGAAATGTCAAATGTTTGTTGGTAAGATAGTTCAGATCAAAATGGCAGACCAAGGCAAATGTTGAAATGTCCCGATGTCGTTTTTTTCGCCAAACTCCATATGGACATACAAAAAAACAAAGCTTATATTTTCACATAAGAAGTGTATTACTATCCAAATGTCAAGCAATTGACATAAAATCACCTATTCCCGGGGCAGGAAAAAAACTGAAAATTTCATATTTTTTGCTAAGGTTTTTTAATCAATCTAAGCTGTATTGTTTTTAAATTTTGATCAAATTGGATTCGGTACAGCATTGAATTGAAATCGTTCAAATCAGAGAGGTTTAACTCCAGCAAAATCCAAATGAATAAAATTGAATCGGAAATAAATTCAGTGAAATGAAAATTATCGAAAGATTGAAATATTCGAATCATTTTGGTGATCGATTCTTGAACGATTTTCTAGAATATTGCCAAAAAGATGAAAGTGTTACTAGCAATCGAGTTTCAAGGGCTGGACGTACTAGTAAAAATAAATACCTATTTACATTCAAGAATATCTTTAAATTCTGTTTTTTGTGATTGCAGTCAGCCGTTTATGAACTCAGCCCATATGATACCAGACAGAATGTATAGTTATAGTATTTCACGACAGATATTTCGGGAGTTGAAAGATCAATACTAAAATCTAAAAACTATTGCATTGTTTGTTATATTGTAATGTAATATTTTTGAAGACTTAAATTTTATTCTTTTTTAATAACAAAGACCAGGGAAATTTTCAAAAAAATACTTCTGTCGAGTGACTAAATACGTATAGTTTTATCGAAAGTAAAAGTCTTTCATGCATGGAGTTGCGTTCACTTTAACCTTTGATTGAACTATGATCTGATATTGATCTGATTAATCAATTCCCTTATTTCTGTCATTAAATAAACTTTGGATACATTTTAGAAAAAATAAAACCTCGTGGACGTCGTCGTCGTGATCCGAAGCCCAACGGCTCAAATATTCCGCCATTACTAATGCTACAGCAGTCTAAACTGGATTTAGAAATTAAAAAATTGAACTTGAAAAGGAAAAAGAGATGGCTCTAGTTGCATCGAGAAATAAACAAATTAAAAATGGTTTTGAGCTCAAGAAACTTTAATTGAATCTCAAGAGAGAATACAAAAATATGAGCTCGACTTAAAGTATAACAACAATAACCTAAATTTAAAAAAAGCGATAAATGTTTGTATGTCATTTTAATAAAAAAAACTGTATTATGTTAAGTGAATTTAATAAAATATTTATGTGTAATTGATAAAATATCTAATTGTTATTTTGTTGTTCCTCGATTATTTCCAAAAAGGCACGTCTTTTAAGTTGTCCTGCTACAGTGAAACTGTTGTGATTATTTCCAGATTCTCTGTCTTCGTTTTAATCTTTCAACGATGATTCATTATCTTCAGTTTCAGTTTGATCGATTACGATATTATGTAAAATAGCGCAAACCAAAATCCAAGGACATGCAAGTTTGATCCTTACTTCATTTTTAATTCGAATTTTTAATTAAATTTTAAACTATTGAAACTCTCTTCAAGAAGCCCAAAACAGTGTTCTTTCTGATGCGATATTTACTGAAATTCTTGTTAAATCTAGTTCGTTGATCCAAAGTTGATTTATCCCTGAATGAAGTTATAACAAAATACGCTTCAGAATCGCCTGTTGGTTTGTTGGCCAATTTGATTTCCGTTCCATCAATGTAGACGATGCAATGGGGCAGTTCATTCAGAATTTCTGCAACAATTTTATTCCGCTCTGAAGCACCTGGCCAATATAAAAATTTATTCTTCAGCGTAAGTAAAGCTTTCAAGACCCTGGCAGTGATGTTCTAGAAGATGATATTTTAGTTTTGATTGAAAACTTTTTGTTTGATCATTACCGTTTTAATTAGGGTAAGATACCCAGTGACCGACACCCTTAAGAAAAATTTTGCGTTTAAAAATTCATAACTTTCCATCCGATCTTAATGATTTGAATGTAATATTCAACTGCTAATTATTTTCTGTTGGAATATTTAAGCAATTATATGTTAGCAATTCCGAAAATAAATAAAACATTAAATTGTAAAACCTTACCACTCTTTTAGTAACCGACACCATTTTTTCAGTGATGGGCACACCTAAAATTTTAGTTAAATATAAGGGTAAATAATAAGGGTATTCATGCAACAGCGTAAAGTCGTCGTTAACGTAGTTAAGATTTAAACTTCGTTATTCTGCCACAATTTGTATGGAAAATTTGACAGATTTACGCAGCTCACAACTTTACTACGTTTACAACGGCTTTACGCTGTTGCATGAATACCATAAATATAAATATAAATACTTATTGTTCATTTGTTACAACAACGTCATAACTCAAAATTTGTTTCGTGATGAATACGATTGAAAATTTCGTTTTCGTGGAAATATATGAAAAAACGATTTTAGTGCAACAAATAATGTGCTGTTATTTAAAATTAAGAGAATATATCGATTAATGATGAGCTACAAAAAGAAAGAGAAAACATCATAATCAAAATGTCATACTTATTTTTCATAATTGGTTTCAAAATTTTCCTCTGTAGAAAAAAGTAAAGTATCTATAAAGTATAATTTAAAACTATCCTTTTTCACTTTTTGCATAACTAAATTGCCCATTTCTCATAGGAAGGTTGTACTTAACTTGTCAAAGAAAATTCTGAACTTTATTAAAAACAAAAAACTATATAATAAAATATAATTAAACTACAAAAAATTGGTACTTAAAATTCTTTGTAATTAAGAACTAATTTGTCTTTTAACTTTCTATGCTATTATTAATTCTTAGTGGAATGCTAAATTAATAGATGATATTAGTAGGTCTTCTACTCTTTGGAGAAAATTGAAAATCAAGAAAATCAACTTTTTTCTTTGAAAATTATTTTTATTATGGTTATTTAGTCGTCATAACTGATAACAAAATTATAACTCACCTGATTTAGAACTTTTGTGTTCCTTAAAATCTGAAACATAAACAGCCTTATTTAATAAATTGCCTAGTTGACTAGTTGAACAATTTTCGAAAACTTCACAATAGTTGGAAATAAGCTTTATTTAATTAATAAAATGTCTAGTTAACTAATATTAGACAGCTGATACCGTTGTCCAATTTAAACAACCTTAGGACAACAGTGAATAAAGTTTTTAAATAACATTTTGGAGTTGGACGGCTATTTAAAGTTGCACCTATCCACAAAAGCTTATTTTCCTATTTTACTCCTTTTTATAAAAAACAATATTTTTGGCTTATAAGAGTTGTGTGGGGAATGTTTAATCTAGTCGCTACCAGTTCTTGACATTAAATGCCTCTAGAAGAGCATTTCGAAAATACTTTTTGTATTGATTTCGCTTTGGTATTTTAAAGTCAACAAAACATCGAAAACCAGGAACAATTTCAAAATAATGGTCGATTCAAAAGAAAGAAAACCTTAATGGTGTCCATAATTAATATCTTCAAAAATGTCCAATAGTCCCAGTAATAGACACCAATGTCGGTCACTGAATTTACTGAACATTACAAATTTTAGTTATGAACACCCCACCTTAAATTAAGTTATTTTCTTATTTTAATAATAAATAACTAACAAATAGATCCACTAACTAATACTTCCAAATAATATTGACCATTAACCTTTATACACGGATATATTGTTAAAATAATGATTTATACTCGCATGTTTCTAAGGAAATTCGTAAATTTTTTGCTATTTACAGTGGTACCAAACGTAATTATTTTATTACAAAGCAACTAATGTCTTTCCATTGGAATATCTACCGGAAGTTATAATATTGGCAGTTAAAATTCAAATATTTAAAAATATTTGAATTTTTATCAAATGTCTTATGTAAGTATTTATATAAGCTAGTATCGCCAAATAGTCGAAATTCAAAAATATAAAAATTAGATTCTGCCCGAGCGATTGGATTACCTTTCAAATAAAAAAAAAATGAAAATAAAATTGCCATTAAATAAATATTTAAAAAGGAGATTAGAAAAGTGTTTACGTATTAATATATATAAATTGTTTTTTTTTTTTTTTGAGAGTGGGTAATTAATGCATTTATTGAAAAGATACCAATCTATACACATGGATAACATATGTAGGTATATGCATAACTGTGTATATATAACCATAAAATTATGCAAATATTATCAACATAGGTATAATGACGTTCCTATAATTTCGGTTCGATACTTTTGGTCTAGTTTCAAATTTTTAAGCTTTCAGGAGCATACCTCACTCAAGTGAAACTGTAGTGTACCACACTTAAAAGTGCCTCTACACTATCCCACAAAGTATTAACACATGTCAAAATAAAGTGGGAAGAAATTTCATACGACTGCCAAATTTGTGTGATGTATCTGACTTTCATATTTTTCTTCCACACTTGCATCAAAAAATCAGTTTCACCATAACCTCAAACGCCCAAGTGGGATAGAAAGTGTGATGGTTTTAGAACCGATCCTAAATATTTCCATTGTATTAACACATGTCAAATCGTGTCGGATGCGCTGTCAAGTTGTGTATGATGAAATTTCATATTTTGTTTCCACACTATTATACATGATTTCTTCACACTTTTTTGACATGTATTAATACTCAGTGGGATAGTGTGGAATGGCTATAATTGAAACCGAAGGCACTGAGCACAAAAAAAGAAAGATTATTAATTTCACTTAAGTGAATTTGCTCGCCCATAATAACGGTTTGTTACTTTTAGTCTAGTTGAATTTACTATTGCTTCAGAAGTTATAAGGGCTCTCGAGTGCACCTCACTTAAGTGAACTTAAGTGAAAATGAAAAATCTTAGGTAAACCTCACTTAAGTGAAACTGACGATACTGAAGCACAAAATTGACTAAATTTCTGATTTCACTTAAGTGAATTATAGGAATGTTTGCCCTTATTTAGGGTCTGTTACGTATATACTTTCATTGAATTTTGCTTCTGAAGTGAGGACAGCTCTCAAGCGCACCTCACTTAAGTGGAACTAAAGAAGAAAATGATAGATAAGTAGTTCTATATTTGTTTTTAACGCTTACATTTATATTTCCAAACTACCCTCTTGCAAAATCCTAAAGGATTTAGTGTTTTTTTGTTTTTGTTTTGAAATAATGCAAATTACAAATACAAAAAAGTAATCATTTCTCTACTTTTAATCACTTTAATTTACTTCTCACATGCGTTTTACTTGTCGAGTTATTTTAGCAGGTACATCGAGAAATTATCTCGACAGTTTTACTCATAATTATCCAGGCTCTTACAGAAATTTTATTCCAAAAAGTTTCAAGTCGAGAAAATCTAGTTACAGAACCAGGCGAATGTGAGAAAACAATTTTAATGCCAATCCACGTCATATTTATTTTGATTCACGTGTTCCATGCGAGAAATTTCTCGATGCGAGAGTTACAGAACGTAGGCACTGGATTGTTCCCTCATCACCAATTCCAAAAAATTTTCGCAACGATGGCCCTCTCGCCACTTGAACCTAACCGATATAGCACAATAATTAATTGTTTTTCAACAGAAAACTGCTGGCAAGATCTTGGGCCATTGAAAAGTTCGTTTTCTTTTATTAAACCAAGGATTACATCAAAATTTAAACGACTGACTCGAACAATCTGTTTGAATCTGTCGTCATCCAAATGAGGCAAAACTTCTGTCAAGAAATTATTGGTTTGGGAATAGAGTGATGTAAAAATTGAGTCAAGTATCAAGAACTCATGAGTGCTCTTAAAATAAATAGCAAAAAGACAAAAATAATGCTCACGGGCCGCTCCACACATCAGCGTATTTTTATACAGGAGACGCCAGTTGAAGAGGTTGAACAATTTAACTACCTTGGAAGTATTGTTTCAGCTAATGGTGGTACTGATCTGGACGTTCAAAGTGGAATAAATAAAGCTCGCGCAGCCTTCGGTTCTCTGTCCCAAATTTGGAAACCCAGTCAAATCTCCTTACGCACAAAGTTGAGATTCTTCGAATCCAATGTCAAATCCGTGCTGTTATATGCTTGCAAAACCTGGAAAGTCACGACTACCATCTCGAAGAAATTGCAGGCTTTTGTGAACCGCTGTCTACGCCATATTCTAAAAATTAGCTGGCCACAAATTATATAAAACGAGGAATTGTGGCGCAGGACAAGTCAAGAGCGGCTGGACGTTGACATAAGAAGCGTAAATAGCAATGGATTGGTCACACACTGAGGAGACCAAACGATGAAATTGCAAAGCAGTCCTTTGAATGGAATCCTTAGGGTGCACGGCTGGTTGGAAGACCTAGAACAACATGGAAACAGTTCTTGCAGAAGCAGACTCCCAGAGAAAGACGTAGCCACAGTTAAAACATCTAGCTGCAGACAGTGAAGGATGGAAACGTTTTGTTGGCGCCCTATGTCCTAATCGGGGTTACAGGACTTGATGATGATGAAGATGATCGAGAATTCTTAGCCATAACCATCGTTAGTGTATGATCTTCTACAAAAACATCCTCTTTTTCTTTCTGTTTATCTATTTTTAAAAGATTTTTAGAATGATTTGCATATTGTAAACAAAAATGCATTAAACCATAATTTTTCCATAGTTCCATAGTTAGTAATTCATCATAGGTAATTTTTGTTCATATAATTGACTAAATTTTTGTTTTTTACACGAAATAGTTTTGCACAAGCAAATCTTTGACTTTTAATATTTGACGTTTAACGAACAGCTGATTCAATTACACAGCATCTAACCAAATAATAAAAAGGTCGTTCATGCAGACGTTTGCGTTAGCTTTATCATTTTACACAATTTGTAAACTTACGACGTTGCATGAATACCCTTAATAAGTTACAAGATAATCTCCTAACGCACAGTAATAACATACAAATTATATTTATTTACCAAAATCAGTAGCGTAGGGGGGGGGGGCGACGGGATGGTCCGTCCCAGGTGGCACTTTATGAGAGGCGGCAAACTTTGCCGCACTATATACGGAGCGGAAAAGATTTAATAACTATTAGATTTTAACTGTACAATTTTGCCACCCGAAGGAAATGTTATCATGCGAATTACTGCTTTTCCAATACTACTACCTTGGATATTGGATAGATATTGGAAAGATATATCTAGACTGATATTTGAAGGAGAAGATTAGTGCTTTCAGATAGTTTCGCAAATTTTTTGAAAAACTAATTATTTCTAGATGTTACAAGGTCTGAAAAAATGCAAAAAAACGATTTTTGTCATTTTCTAACGGCAATTTCTTGAAAACTAGAGCTGATAGCCACAAACGGATGACGGATTTGAATTCTGCATTCAATCAAAAGCATACTAAAAACCAATCCTCAATGCCTGTACCGATAGTTGCGAGCTTTTTTAATTTTGTCAAAATACTTTTTCCCTATACCTACGTTTTTAAAATCCAATTTGTATTTTCAAAACTATAATTATGAATCTAACTACCATTATACAAAAAAAATTTCAGATTTTTTCCATCAATAAAGAAAAAGATACCTATAAAGAAAATTGCGAACAGTTTGTTTGTGAAAATACTTTTTCCGACTGTTGTTTATGAGGGGAATGACCAAAAACCACTGTATACCTACCAAGTGCAAAGAAAATCCGGCAAAATTGTCCAACGCCACTAACTAAAATTTAATTAATTTTTGCCTGAATGAAAGTATGAGCTTTAAAATATATTTTTATAAAGCCACTGGTTAATTAATTATACACAAATTTTTCACTAGCCGTGGCCAAAAAATAATAAAATATATAAATTGGTTGTTTGTTAAACTTTTAAGTTGGTTATCTTTCCACTTTATTTTAAAAAATATTTGTTTCGGAATAAAAATATTAAGGTTATTCATGTAACGTCGTAAGTTTACAAATTGTGTAAAATGATAAGTTTACGCAAAAGTTTGCATGACCGACCTTCTTATTAATTTGATTAAATGCTGTGTAATTGAATCAGCTGTTCGTTCCACACTATCCCATTGAGTATTAATACATGTCAAAAAAGTGTGAAGAAAGTCAGGTATAATAGTGTGGAAGCAAAATATGAAATTTCATCACACACAACTTGACATCGCATCCTACACGATTTGACATGTGTTTATACCTGAAAATATTTAAGATCGGTTCTAAAACCATCACACATTCTATCCCACTTGGGCGTTTGAGGTTATGGTGAAACTGATTTGTTTTGATACAAGTGTGGAAGCACAATATGAAAATCATTTTCATCACACAAATTTGGCAGTCGTATGAAATTCTTTCTCACTTTATTCTGACATGTGTTAATACTTTGTGGGATAGTGTAGAGGCACTTTAAACGTTACATAATTGGGCACGTTCGGCTGCATATCTTTCGCTCGCTTCAACTCTTTGTATACCTGGATCGAGTTGAAATGAGCTTGATTCGACTCGACTCTGCTCGGGGAGCGAAGTCGAGTCGAAATTTGCGACGAAAAACTTGGATCGAGGAGTTGGTCTTACAGATAATGGTCTGTTAATTTGTATGTGTGTTTACAAATATATATTTTTTAAATAGATACATGCAGTAAGTACTCCTGTTAATTCAATTATATTTGTTTTGCATTAAAATATAAATACATCAATGCCATTCATTTTGCTGGAATCTTAAATTCTCAATACCATTTCAACTTAACTCAAGTGACAAAAACCTGGAGCTCCCAATCCTGCTTGTAAACGTAGTAATTTTTAAATAGAGAGCCTCTCCCGAACCAACATGAAGTCAGAAACTCGGAAGGATAAAACAAAATGAAAAGCTAGAACTATTAAGGCTTTCTCAAACCAATACGAAATATTCGGAACGACAACGAAACTTTTGCCTATCAGAATTAATTACAATGAGAAAGTTTCGTTGTTGTTCCGAATGTTTTGTGTTGGTTTGGAAGAGTCTTAATAGTCGGAAGCTAATGTTAAAAACCCACGAATAGTTTCTCTCCAAACAGCCAAAGAAGAAGTGAAGAAAATTCCACTTAAGTTAAATGAATCATCTTTCTCTTTTTTTCGTTCCAAATTCACCAAATTCAGTTTCACTCCCGTATGGGTATAATTTTCATGTATTCGCTCATTTTCAACCGACCGCTTCAGCGAGCTATCGACTATTATAGTCTACCTTAAGATACATGACAATAGTCGCGTTGTAAGGTAGAACTATAATAATCGCAAGCTCACGGCAGTGTTCGGATGAAAATCAGCGAATACTAACAAATCATATGTCACGCCCATAATGATTGATTTTCATTAACTTTTGCTTTCGGAAGGGAATAGAGCGCCCCCAAGCCCCAAGTACACTCCACGGAAGTGAAACTGAAATTTGTTGAGGTAGGACCGAAAAAAAGAGAAAGAGTGAATTATGCCGTAGTTCTGATTTTGACAGTTCAGAACATACTTTTCATTAGCTAATGACATCTGTTTCTAACAGCTTTCGACTGTTAAGAATCTTCCAAGCCAGTGCGAATCCTTCGTTGACCACAGCAAAAACATTAATAACAACACGTTGTTGATGTAGTTTCGTCGTCGTCAACGAAAGTTTTGCATTGGTTTGGGTAAGACTTAAAGGCTCTCCCAAACCAACACGAAATTAAAGCAAATCATTCGCAACGATACAAAATATGAAAGATCTCAATACTAAAAAACAACAAAAAACTATCTTTGCGATTGCTTCGCTGTAATTTAGCGTTGGTTGGGCAGAACCTTAATCGTTGAGTAAATGTAGACGTTCTAATTATTTTTTTTTGTATAAACTTCGTTTTAATTCACAACTTTTATCACCAACTAATGGCAATGCGAGATAGTTTGGTGGAAAGCCCTATTGGACAGAGGACAAGGGTTTATTTCGGTGGAATTCATGACGTAATAAGGATATTCATGCAACTTCGTAAAACTCTAGATAAGTTTACTATTTGGTTAAGCAAGTTTATTATTTGGTTAATGAACTGTCAAATTTCGTATGGGAAATGATTGACACAATTTGGTTAAAATTAACCAGGGATTATTCTTCTTATCCAAACGTCATTGTGACTTTTAGAACCAGGCATGTTCAGAAATATGATATGATATCTCAGAGAACTAAAACAAACTCTGGCCATATTCTGTAACTATCGTAACGCGATTGGTTGGCAATAAAAGTTGTGAATTAAAACGTAATTTATACAAACAATTATTTATACAAAAAAAATAATTAGGACGTCTACATTTACTCAACGATAAGGAAAGCTTCCCAAACCAACGCTAATCATTCGTTGTCGACGACGAAACTACACCAAAAACGTGTTATTTTCATTGACAACAAAGTAATTGTTATTTTGGTTTTCGTCGTCAATGATTCAAATTTGACTTGGGAGATTCTAAATAGACGGAAGCTGTCATTATTGTCTGATTGTACTATAATAGTTGATAGCACACTGAAGTCTTCGCATGAAAAAGAGCGAATACATCAAAATCACACGTCACGCCCATAATTGCGTTTTGCTACTTTTCGCCAGGATTTGTTAACTTTTGCTTTTGGAAGAGAAAACTGATCCAGGGCGCACCCACGGAAGTGAAACTGATATTTGGTGAAGTAGGGAAAAAAAGAAAGATGATTTATTTTACTTGAGTGGAATATAGCTCTCTTCTCCTTTTCATTGTTTGGAAATCTACTTTTCATTGGTATTTGACTTTAGCTTCCAACAGCTTGCTACTGTTATAGGTTATAGTTCTTCCTTTATGCTTTGTTTCCACCAAAGGCAAAGGTTTATAATAGTTCAGATAGGTTATAGTTCTTCCTTTATGCTATGTTTCCACCAAAGGCAAAGGTTTATAACAGTTCAGATTTAATAAATCTATTTGGTGTTGTTTCACCGCACATCACCTCTAAAAATGCCAATGGTGTTGGTGTTTCATTTTTTCTTATGATGAGAAAATGAGATAAAATGTTGCATTTGTGAAGAACTGAATTCAGCCATGAACGAATCCTTCAGCGCCATATAAGAAAAGGTTAGTTTGATTTGCAAAAGTATTTGTCCTAGGAAATTTAACAAGATTAATTTCTAATCTTCAAGATTTACGAAATAAGTTTGTATGGTAAATCTTCGAGATTTAAAGAAGATTTGGAGTAAAAATCTAATTAAATCTCAAATTAGCGTTTGGTGGAAATGTAGCAATACATTTATTTATCGCTCTGAGACTCCGATTTGACGTTGGTTCGGGGGAGGTTCTCCAATTAAAAATTGCTTCGAAATCTGAACACGTCTTATCTGTCAAGTTTTTGAGGTTTAATATTTTACATTTATCAAACACATTATTTAACAAAATGAATAAAAAAGTCATTCTTGCAAACGTCTGCGTAAACTTATCACTGTACACAATTTGTAAACTTACGACATTGTATGAATACCCTTATATGTGTAGGTATTTGAGAAACATTAATATATTATGTAATTAGACTAGCATACTAAAATATCATTGGAAGGTTTTAACTCAGGTCAAGTCTTAATAAAGTCTTATTTTACCTAACGAAATCAATTTATCTAAAGTCTCTTTCACTATATTTTTTGTTTAAATTGATATTGTCTTCCTCTTGTCTAACTTTCACCACATATCAAGTGTCAATTATCAAATTGATAAATACTGAAATTTGAAAATTTAATTCTCAATTTATTAAAAAAAAAATGTCCAAATATTCTTTTCTGTTATCAATTTTCTTCTAATTCGAAACGGTTTTGCATCATCCTCAATATCAAAGCTATGGTGGGTTTTTAGTATCGAATTTCATTATTTATCAATTATTATTATTATTATTTGATAAGAACATTGAAAAACTTAATAAGGGTGTTTGTGTATGTATATCGTCGATTCAAAGGTAAAACTCACTACCTAACATATTACACGTTTGGAGGAAATTCAAGTGAAGCATACTTTTTTAAGCTGAAAAGTCACGTTCCGAAAATTTGTAAATAAAGTTCCCGGGCATACCTTTAAATGCCTCTATAATAACCGTGCAAAATGAGACTTTTTGGATTAAAAAAATGCATTTCATTCTCATTTTCTTGAAATTTTTTTTCTGCACTTAGTGAGTTTTACCTTTGGACCGACGATATGTAGTAATCGTAATATAAATCTATAACTAAGCTGAGATAGTGTTACTACAATGTGGTGGTGCGCATACAGCATTATAACTTGAACAAAATGAACACAGTGCATTAAATTGCTTGTACATTGGTTTATGGTGTGGCAGCTGTTTTCATCCCAGTTGTAATGAACTTAAGAAAAATTCTTAACTCTAGGTGTCAATGACTTTGATAATACTCTTTTTTCCAATTTAGGTTAAAAATCAAAATTTAACCACGCCACGTAAGCAGGCTCCAGCCTGGCTTCAGCGGTCCTGACACGATTTCACTTGGGTTTGTATCTAAGATTTCAGTTTGAGGTTGCTGTAGCTGTCGTTGTTGCTGTTGCTGTTGCTGTTGCTGTTGCTGTTGCTGTTGCTGTTGCGGTTGCTGTTGATGTTGCTGTTGATGTTGCTGTTGCTGTTGCTGTTCCACTTGCTGTCGCTGTTGCTGTTGCTGTTCCACTTGCTGTTGCTGTTGCTGTTGCTGTTCCATTTGCTGTTGCTGTTCCACTTGCTGTTGCTGTTCCACTTCCTGTTGCTGTTCTTCTTGCTGTTGCTGTCGCTGTTGCTCTTGCTCTTGCTGTTGCTTTTCCTCTTGCTTTTGATGTTGGTCTAACTGAAGTGTAGATAGTCTCTCTTCAGATTGAGTAATAGGGTTTATAATTACTCTCAATAAAGAATGTTCGCCAATGGGAATTTTGATGAAGGGTAAATGGCTTTGCGTATCTTGTTGGGATTGGAAACTCGAGGAAGTGATTTTCGATTGGAAAAACGACGATATAGATGCTGGTACAGTAGCTGGTTGCTTCGCAAAGACGGAGAGCTGCTGGATTTTCGCCTGTTGGGGTTGTTGGTTATTAAATCGTGAGCTTGTGTACGATGTTTTTGTGTTAAATGTGTTTTGCTTATATTCATACGTTTCAATTTTGTTAAGGAAAGCACCACCAGATTGTGTTAAAGTTGGGTTCATGCAAAGACCTCTGTAGCGCGGTGATGGATCCATACCGTAACTCTTACAAGATGGTTCTCCAATTTCATAGGGATTAGAACCGACAACATTGCCTCTGTTGGATACCAAACAAAATATATAATTAGAAAGAAAAATAGTTATACATAGGAATGTATGCACATTATTTTTCAAATGTTACTTTAAATATATTTTTACTTAATAATATAAAACATACCCTGGGCCATAGTTGCACACGTATAACTTATTGTATTTGGCTCTATCCTTATATTCAGAGTACCCACATCCAATTAAATTTGTTGAACCCCACACCAGCTGAAATTAAAGAGAAACTTATCTTGTGAGATATTCTTCAAAATAACGAAATATATACAGTAATTTGATTTATTGGTAAACATTGTCGTTCAATACTTATACCTACACCCAAAATCGTTTATCTAGGTTCGTTCGTTGAAGTTTACCCACACTGAGAAAAATATTGAATATATTCATGTTTAAATCAAACTCAAACACATATGATTTGGCATAGAAGCGAATCCTATTTAAATTTAATAGAAGCGTATTTATTAATCTTTGACAAGTTTTTAAAAATGTTTTTGTTTGAATTAACTTTCTCTTATATTTGATAAGAACATATTTCTCTTTGTTTTAATTAAATTAATTTTATATTGTTTCAAATAGGATCATATTCAATCCGAAAAAAGAGTTGCGGACTGAGTCTGACTCAATTTTGATATTTGGCCCACAGTAAAGTTGTCAAAATTGAATCTCATTCCCTCCGCAGCTCTGCCGTCGGATTCTGTAATCAGGGTGATAGTTTTTTTTTAAACATTTTCGTGTTTGAATACAAAAATTTATTTATTTAAAACAAATGAAAAATTCAAAGAAAAAACGGTAAAAGTCCACTTGAGCTGATTCCGAAAAAATTAAATTGTAAAGCTAGAACTATAATGCTCGGAGGGGCACTTAAGTGGTCGGAAGAAAACAAGCGAATACACGTAAAGCATATGACGGTGACTATAATTGCGGAGTGGAGCGTTTCGTCAAGTTTCGTTCAACTTTGGTTACGGAAGTGTGGTGCGCTCCGGAGCGCACCTCACTTAAGTAAAACTGACATTTGGTGAAATAGGAGTGCCAAAAAGAGATAGATGATAGTTACATTATGGGTGTGTTCCCCTTTTTTCTGTACGGAAAGCTACTTTTCGTTGGTTTTTGACATTAGCTTCAGTGCCCTTCCGACTATTATAGTTCTACCTTAAGTCTGATATCTAATTCAAAGAAGTACCTATGTGGTATTTAAGGTAGAACTAGATTAGTCGGAAGCCAACTTAAATGGTCGTATTGAACCGAGGGAAAACAAGAAATTTAGATGACGCGCATATAATTGCAAAGTGGAGCTTTTCGTTTAGTTTTCGTTAACCTTTGCCGTCGCACGTAAGAGCGCTCACCGACCGCCCTTTCGTAAGTGGGCGACTGCAAAATCAAAATGGTGGATGTAAACTAAAAAGAATTTGGCGCTTGGTGCATAGTTTTTCAACTCTTTTTTTTTCTGTTTTAGGTATGATCTTAAATTTTCTTTTAATTAATTTATATCACATCGAATTAAAGTGGTTTCGCAAAGCAAATAATAAAAAGACTGTCACTCTGTGATGTGAATAAGTGTGGGAAAACTAACATTGAACAAAAAATTAGATATTTACATTTTTTTCCACTTTCAACCACTTAAGTGCATTATGGCCTACCCATTTTTTGATTCGTCAAAGTTGCTTTGCTTACTTGACACTCATAGCAAACAAATAACCCAAAAATACATAAAAAAATCGCACGACAAAATTGATATTTTCACAACTAATTAACGATTAATTAACGGCAAATTATTAAGCCATCAACCATCAGGAATAAGAAGGTTTTACTGATTTTCGACAGGGTGCTTTGCTTACTTGATATCAAGTTAGCAAAGCACCCAAAAAAACAGAAGACATTGAACGACAAATTTGGAATTGTCACAACTAAATTAACGACTAATTAACGGCAAATTATCCAACTAACCATTTTTCGATTTGTCAAAGTTGTTTTGCTAACTTGACACTCATTCGTTCGTTTTATTCTTGTTCATATGAACATTAGGTGTTTGTATCGGGTTTGACACTATGGTGTGATGTGTGAATCAAACCTTATACATAGTGTTACTCACAAATTTCAAGCTTATATTTCATAAATGTAAACAAATTTAAAATATAGTGCTATAAAACGAAATTTACCTATTTTAAAACTTTCAGTTATATCAAGATGAAAGGATAGAAGATGCAGATAAGTTCAATAATTTAAGGTTAACATATAGAAGAAGTGCCAAAAAACCTTAAATAAATATAGAATGGTTTTTAAATTTTAATAAAAAAAATGCCTATGGTTGGGTATGACTATTTCCATATATAAGAAAAAGCCATAAATATATCTTTTGTTTCTTTTTCTATTAAACATACTCCTTATTCATGTGTAAAAGACTTCATAGTTAAAGTATTCTACTTAAATCATGTATGGTGGTCAAATTTATGACTAATGAAGAAATGGGTTGTTAAAATACATAAATTAATAAACATGGCAAAGTTTGGGTGTTTTTATAGGTAAGAAGCAAAATTTACTCTTATCTGTTTAAAAACATATTTCGGTAACAAAAAATAACCACTATATTAATGAAATATTAAAATTAACCTGTGAGTAATGGCCAGTTTTAGGTGACCAAGAAGCGCCAAAAGAATATTTCTGCACTTCGTTAAACCAGTTGTTAATACGCGAAGGAAAGTCGCCGTCATCGGGTTCTAATGGTGCCGTACTCCAAATAACTGCTAGATTTTGTCCCATGGTGAAACGCTCTAAAACAAATAGATATATATTAGAATTAATAAAAACAAACATTTTTAGTTCAGAAATAAGACAAAAATAACCCTTGACCCAGACCCAGATTTTTGCAAGCTGAATTTTGGCAAATACTATCACCTCAATCATATCTGCAAGTTCCCAAACATCCCCAAGTAGGGTTTGACCACCACCTTGAAAAAACCTGCACCAGCAAAAATACGCCAATATTAGACTACCACTCGAGCTCGAATGGATTGTTGCGGGAAAAAAAAACTTGAACTACAATTTGATTGAATTTGTTTACTTTCAATAATTGTACTTTGATGAAATTTCCTTAAAACCAATATTTTTCGAACTTTCGACGGATAAAAGACCAAAGATGGGTCATGGGGTAATTCCGTCTTCCTAATAACTATATCGTATTCCAGGCGGAACTTCAAGCGACAAAAGAAGTCCTTTATTGGCTCAAAGAAAACGTCATATAAACTTTGGATATCTACATCACCTCTGATAGACAAGCCGCTATTAAGCCTTTGGTCTATTAATAAATAAATTGGGTGGCGCAACAGGTCGCGGAAAACCAGGGCCTAGTGACTTACAACTCTCAACCATTCCTGTGTGCATGTTGTTGGCAGGAATGGAGGGGACCGAAAGTGTTTTGCCAAGTCCAAACGGCTTAATGAGCAGCACTTATTCATGACAAGTATACTCTGAGAGAATTTGTCTATTTTTAGGTAGTACGGCTGGGAATCGTTTGTATTAACTCAGAAACTAAAAGCTACTAGCCTAAGGTTCAATTAATTATCGTATGTTCACTTAGGCTAATGTCAAATAATACCAAATAAAAATGAGCTTCCTATATCGCCAAAGGTAAGAGACACACATAGGCCATAGTTGTTGAATTATAACAAAAACTAACTGTGAACATACCCTATATTTTCATATTGGGAAAACATGAATAACATTCCCTAGTAGTTCAGTTCAAAATTAGAAAGAAAGAAGTGTAGACGTATCCATGTGTCTTCTTTAAATAAAATAATTAAATTAACAATTAAAACAACGTCTTTTATATTTCTATTTGAACCAACAGGTTATGGGCACCAGCCAAACGCCGAGTCTGATTTTAAAATTACAGGATTATCGTTTCATTAAATTAAACAAAAATATTAAAATAAGTTTTTTGTCATGCTTTTTATGTTCCAGTTCCGCGTTCCGAACGAACACATTTTCTTTGAACTCACACATATAAACAAAACCAAATAAACAACTACAAAGTCAAAAATCACAACCACTACCACTAGATAAATAAAAACTACAGTTTTTCTTTTTCTGTGCGATCAGTTTTTTTCGTATGTCGACGTTTTTTTTTCAAGTCAGTTTAGTTGCAGTTGCAAATTTTGTTTAGTTTAAAAAAAAAATATAGAAAATGGAAAAGAAAAGAAATATAAAAGTTTTTGATGGTGACAAATACAGTGTGTGGAAAATAAGAATGCGTGCTCTATTGAGTGAGCTCGATGTTATAAAAGTGATTGACCGTGAACCACCGGCTCTTAAAAATGAGGAGTGGAAGAAGGCGGAACGAGTAGCGAAGGGTTTTGAATTTCGCTAAACAGGACTACTCCGCTAAAGATATATTCAAAAGTCTTGATAAAGTTTATGAGAGGAAAAGTCTCGCCACTCAGTTGGCCCTTCGCAAGAAGCTTTTAACGCTTAAGCTTCAAAGTGACATCCCCCTTTCAAAACACTTTTTAAAAATTGACGAATTGTTTGCAGAGTTGCTCGCTGCGGGTGCTAGACTCCAAGAAGCAGATAAAATTTCACATTTGTTTATTACTCTCCCTTCTTCATACGACGGTATAATAACCGCAATCGAAACGTTGGCAGAGGACAATTTGACTTTGGCATTCGTTAAAACAAGATTACTTGATCACGAAGTGAAATTAGCCACCGAAAATCGGGATACGAGTTTGAAGGTACTCCATGTTGAAACCAGAACGCCGTCGTTCAAAAAGAAATTTAACTTTGGAACGCCAAAGTTCAACAAAAATTTTAACCCTATCGCCAAACAAAAATATAAATCTAATAAAAAGACAAATAATATTAACATAAAGTGCTATCATTGTGGAAGGAAAGGGCACACCAGAAATGATTGTTTTTATTTCAAAAGAGGAGCTTTGAACAACAATGATACCAAAAAGAAAACTGTTCAAACCGCACAGTCTACAGATCCTTCAGCATCAAATACGAGTTCTTCGGGTTTTGCTTTTATGGCTGGAGATAATTTGGTGGAAAATGGATCAGGTCTGACATTTCTTCTAGACTCTGGAGCATCTGACCATCTTATAAACAAGGAGGAACTTACTGGAGATTTTATTGAATTGCAGCCGCCTACAAAAATATTCATAGCAAAGAATGGTGCATATATATCTGCCACAAAGAAAGGAAATCTTTGTGTTATCAGTAACATAGGTATTGAAGGTGTACTCGAGGATGTTCTTTACTGTCCTGATGTCCCATATAACTTACTCTCTGTGCGAAAGATGCAACAGGCTGGATTAACAATCATTTTTAATGAACAGGGAGTAATGATAAATAAAGATGGTAAAACTATAATTGAAGGTAAAACTTTAAATAATTTATATAGTATTGTTTTTCAAATTAATAATAAACAAATATTAAGTGCACTTAGTAAAACTTATCAATTGTGGCATCAGCGTTTGGGCCATATTGGGAAAAATAAATTTTTAGAACTAAAAAATAAAAACATGATAAGTGATATTGGTGAAATTGAAAAATTATCACCTAACGATAACTTATGTGAAGCGTGCATAAATGGTAAACAAGCACGATTACCTTTTCAAAAGATAAAAATCAAAAACTATATCCAGAGACATTATTCATTGTACATTCAGATGTATGTGGCCCAATCACTCCTGCAACAATTGATAATAAAAACTATTTCGTATTTTTCCTGGATGAATATACTCATTATTGTGTAACATATCTGATATCTTATAAATCAGATGTATTTTCAGTTTTTAAAGATTTTATAGCAAAAAGTGAATCCCATTTTAATTCTAAAGTTACAAATCTATATTGCGATAATGGGGGAGAGTATTTGTCGAATGAAATGAAGGAGTTTTGTGTTCAGAAAGGCATTAGTTATCACTTAACAGTTCCACGAACCCCTCAATTAAATGGTGTCTCAGAACGTATGGTTAGAACAATAACCGAAAAGGCTCGAACGATTTTGCATGGTGCAAGTCTTCCAGCATTGTTATGGGGTGAAGCAGTCTTAACTGCAACATATTTGGTAAACCTTACTCCAACAAAAGCTTTAAAACAAGACAAAACACCATATGAATTGTGGCATGATAGAAAACCACAATTAAAATATCTAAGAGTTTTTGGTGCTACCGTATACGTACATAATAAAACCAGAACTACAAAATTTGAAGAGAAGTCTTGGAAAGCCATATTGGTTGGGTATGGACCAAATGGTTATAAAGTGTGGGATGTGGATACTGAAAAGTTTGTTATGGTAAGAGATGTAATTGTCGATGAGACAAATTTCTTAGCATCTAGACCGATTCCTAAAACAAAAGGAGTTAACTGTAAAAACTCTATTGATAAAACTGATGAATCTGTCTTAATGCCAATTAAGTCAAAATCAGTAGTTGAGTCAAATAAATCTGATAATAAGTCAGATATGCCAGAACAAATAGAAGAGGTGATCCCTCATAAAAATAACCAAATTAGATATCGAATCGAGTAATAAATCTAATAATAAAGGTTATACAGAAAACGATTTTTCACTTGATTCAAATAAAGATATAACTGATTCTAGGAAAAGTGATAGAATAAAAAGGCGACCTCCTCTATATGATGATTACATCATGAGTGCACAATCTTTAATATGTACTATTCCTACTTCTTATAATGATATCAAAAATAGAGAGGATAGAGCTCAGTGGGAAGATGCTATTAATGATGAATTAAATTCTCTTATGGTTAACAATGCATGGACATTGGTATCTAAACCAAAAAATAAAAACATTATTGATTGTAAGTGGGTGTTTACAATTAAAAATGATGAAAATGGATATCCTTTAAAATATAAAGCTCGTCTTGTCGCCCGCGGTTTCAGTCAAGAATATTTAATAGATTATAATGAAACTTTTGCACCTGTTGCAAGAATTTCAAGCCTCAGATTTATTTTAGCATTCTCAAATCAATTTAATTTATTAGTCCATCATATGGACGTAAAAACTGCCTTTCTAAACGGTATTTTAAAAGAGGAAATATATATGAAGGTTCCTGAGGCAGTTGCCAGTGAAGCAAATAAAGTCTGTAGGTTAAATAAATCCTTATATGGTTTAAAACAAGCAGCAAGATGTTGGTTTGAGATGTTTGAGGAAGCTCTTAAAGAAAAAGGTTTTCAAAACTCATCAGTAGATCGGTGTATTTACATTTTAGATAGAGGTCATTTTTCTAAGAATATATATGTAGTACTCTATGTAGATGATCTTGTTATTGCGACAGCCAACAACGGAACAATGACAAGTTTTAAAAATTATTTAATGATTAAATTTCAAATGGTTGATTTAAAAGACATAAAACTTTTTTTGGGAATTCGAATACACAGAAATAATGAGAAATTAACATTAGACCAAAGTGCATACATCAAAACAGTCTTAAATAAGTTCAATATGTATGATTGTAAAGCTGTAAGTACACCGCTCGAAAATAGATTAAATTATGAAGCTCTTAATTTAGATGAAAATTATGATGCTCCCTGTCGAAATCTTGTTGGGTGTTTGATGTATATAATGATATGTACGCGACCTGACTTAAGTACTGCTGTGAATATATTAAGTAGATCCTTAAATAAGAATAACAAGGAGCTTTGGCAATGTTTAAAAAGGGTTTTACGATACCTCAAAGGATCAATTGATATGAAATTAACTTATATTCGGGGTAATTACAATGATATTTTGAGTGGCTATGTAGATTCTGATTGGGGAGGTTACGATGAAAGAGATAAAAAAAGTACAACAGGTTTCCTGTTTAAATTATTTGAACGCTGTACAATATGCTGGAGTACAAAAAGACAGTTATCTGTAGCAGCCTCCTCCACAGAAGCTGAATATATGGCACTTTTTGAAGCTGTAAGGGAAGCTTTGTGGTTAAGGTCATTAGCAATCAGTATTAAAATGAATATATTCGAACCTATAATTATTTATGAAGATAATAATGGTTGTATAAGTATAGCAAACAATCCAACTAACCATAAAAGATCAAAACATATTGATATAAAATATCATTTCTCCCGAGAACAAATTGAAAAAAATATAATTAAATTAATATATATTCCTACAGGTGACCAGTTAGCCGATGTTATGACTAAGCCGTTGCCAGCAGTCAAATTCGTACAGTTGAGAAATGCATTGGGCTTAAACAATTAAAAATTATGAGGATTATATATTAATAATGTATAGAAAACTAATGATGTAAAAATATTAAAGTCTGGTAAGGTTTTTTGGGTTTTTCCCTTATCCATTGCAACAAATGTTGGACTTTTATAGAATTTCCCAGAAAATATAAAGAAGACACTTTTAATGAAACAAAATTTCCAATAAATATGAAACATATGATTTTTGAATAGAGTATTTTTTTGAATATAACTTAATATAACTGAATATAACTTTGATTTAAAAATTAATGTATTCTTAAACTTAAATTAATTTTTCGAATTGATGTAAACTCTTCCTTGTTAAATGAATAATTTTAGTCTTGATTCTGAAATTGATATTGTATTCTCAAGCTTAAATTAATTTTTCAAATAGATGGACTTAACTCTAGTATTGTTAAATGAATACAAATTTTGACTTTGAGATGATGAAATGATTATTTAACTTTAACTTTGTTTATTTAACTATAACGTTTATTTTGTTAATCAAATGAAGTTTGAAGATTTAGTTATTTTTTGAAGGGTACTGTTGAATTATAACAAAAACTAACTGTGAACATACCCTATATTTTCATATTGGGAAAACATGAATAACATTCCCTAGTAGTTCAGTTCAAAATTAGAAAGAAAGAAGTGTAGACGTATCCATGTGTCTTCTTTAAATAAAATAATTAAATTAACAATTAAAACAACGTCTTTTATATTTCTATTTGAACCAACAATAGTAAGTACTCAAATCAAAAAATCTTCTTCTTTGTCCCGAATGAACAAAGGAAATATTGCGGGGTCACTTGTGTCGTAATTTCAGGATAAAATAGCTTCAACTTTTCCAGCTTCAATCACTATTTTCACGTTTTTTTTTTTCCAAATTCCAAAATATTTGTCTATACTTTACTTTACCCTACTTTACCAAAATTAAATTCTTTGATCTTTTCCACTTTTTCTTCCTTTTTCAAATTTCTCTAATTTCTCGACTCGCTTTTGTGCTCTTCTGATAAGAAATGTCCGTCCAAATTTTTCGATGTATATTCCAACCACTTCTTGTACTCATCTCCCGTGCTTTCAGTTAATCGTAAGCCGCGGATTTCGATCACTTCATTTGTAAGCTACTCTCAGCTAAGTTGCTGAAGAGCGGCGGTACAGTTTACGAAATCCAGCGGTTTCTTTGGGTTATGCATCGTTATCCCAGAATTAGCCGATCGCTGGTTTCACTTCAAGGAGCGGCGATTACGATGAACGCATTCAACCATTTTCCCACTATTTTTCCCACTGTTTCCGAGAAAATAAAAAGAACTAAAGAAAGCGCAAAAGGTCAAAGAATTTAGTTTCAAACAATGTATACATTTTATCCCCACCAAAATTCTCAAGTAAAACCCAAAAATCAAAATAGAACTTCGGCAGCGAGTATAAACAAACAATAAGTAACCATTACCAGTATTTTTAAATTTGGAGAGGTAAGTTGGCGATTATTTCCCTACTCGGGATTCTAAACAAACAACTTCGTAGGTTTTGTTAGATTTGACGGGCTTGGGGGATAAGACGATAACAATCCATATTTTACAGGCATATTGGTAAGTAAGATATGTATCAAGATATAGGGAGAGTGAACTAATGGCTAGATAGACCGTGGCTGCCTGTTTCTCTCTCAGTATATTCAAAGAAACTTGCTTACTTACTTAAGGTGGTGCTACAGTCCGGGTATCTAGCTAGCTGTCTCCTGTTTCACACGCTAAGTTCGTTGACGTCCTCTTTCATTTACGTGCGCCACCTTTTGCGCTTTCCACCTCTTCTTCACTGTCCCACGGGGTTGGATTCAAAGATTTTCCAGGCCGGAGCATAGGTACCCATTTACTCTAGGTGACTCAACTATCTCAGCCGTTGGCTTTTCACTTTTGTGGCTAGGTCGGTGCCGCTGTTACAGCCCGTACAGTTCGTTGTTGTTTCTTCTCATCCATTCCCCATCTATGCAAACGGGATCAAAAATCACCCGGAGAATTTTCCTGTCAAATAAGCCTAAAGCGTTCTCTTAATAGTGTCCATGCCTCTGCACCATACATCAGGACCAGGAAGATAAGCGTCAGGGACAGTTTAGTTACACAAGAGAGGACTTTGCGATTTGCAAGAGTAATTCTTCGTTTGATTTCTGCACTGGTATCGTTCGCTGAGCTTATAGGGGATCCCAGGTAGACAAAGTCTCTGACCACCTCAAAATTATAGCTGTCTATAGTGACGTTCTGTCCGAGACGTGTTGGTATTGCGTGTCCTTGCTTGTTGACAGCATATATTTTGTTTTGCTTTCATGCACCACTGACGTCACGCTTTGTTCGTCCGATTATGTTAATGTCGTCAGCGTAAGTGAGTAATTGGACGGACTTTTGAAAATATGTGCCTCTAGTGTTGACGTGAGAGTTTTGCACTATTTTTTCAAGAAGAAGTCGCATGACAGCGTGTTGCCTTGCTGAAACCTTTTTTTGACATCAAAGGTGTCGGTGAGGTCTTTGCTGACCTTGATGGAGTATTGTGCATTCTCCATCGTCATCTTGCACAAACGGACAAGTTTGGCAGGGATGCGAAAACAAGACATTGCTCTATATACCTCGTCTCCAAAGATGCTGTCATACGCGGCCTTGAAATCGATGAAAAGGTGGTGGGTATCGATTTGAAACTCCTGGGTTTTCTCCAAGATCTGCCGAAGTGCGAGTATTTGGTCGATGGTGGACTTCCTGGTCTAAAACTCACTGATATGGACCTATCAGGCTGTTGAGGAATGGCTTCAGGAGCTCACAAAGTACAGCAGAGAAGATCTTGTAGGCAATATCAAGAAGACTGATTCCTCTGTAGTTGGTGCAGTCCAGAGGATCGCCTTTCTTGAGGATCGGGCAAACAATGCTGAGGTTCCATTCATTTGGCATGTTTTTTTCCGACCATATTTCGCAGATGAGCTGGTGCATACTCCTAACAAATTCATCGCCAGCCGGTTTGAATAGCTCTGCCGCAAGGCCATCAGCTAAAGGGTGATTTTTTAAGAGGTTTAGAACTTTTTTTTTTTAAAAAAACACAAAAAATTCGAAAAAATGAATGAAATATTTATTTGAATCGATAGTTTGAACCCTGCAATTTAATGTTTAAAGATAATTTCATGCAAATGTTGACCGCGGCTGCGTCTCAGGTAGCCCATCCGCTGAGTCCAATTTTGGCATACTCTTTCACACATATCGGCCGGTATCTCACGAATGAATGCATGGATGTTGGCTTCCAGTGCGTCAATCGAAGCGGGCTTGTCCCTATAGACATTAGCCTTGACATACCCCCACAAAAAATAATCTAATGGTGTCAAATCGCACGATCTAGGCGGCCAATTGACCGGCCCGAAACGTGAAATTAACTGTTCACCAAACTCGCCTCGCAATTGCGCCATTGTTTCGCGTGCTGTGTGGCATGTGGCACCGTCTTGTTGAAACCACATATCATGCAAGTCAAGAACTTCCATTTCGGGCAAAAAAAAGTTTGTTATCATCGCTCGGTAGCGTTCACCATTGACAGTAACGCTGCGATTCGCATCATCTTTGAAGAAATATGGCCCAATATTGCCGCCGGCCCATAAACCGCACCAAACAGTGGCTTTTTCGGGATGCATTGGTAGCTGTTGCAATGCTTCTGGCTGATCTTCACTCCAAATGCGGCAATTACGCTTATTTACGTACCCATTCAACCAAAAATGAGCCTTATCGCTGAACACAATTTTTCGATAATCGAGAATGCCGACCATAAAATGGAAGCAGCGCGCGATGAACATTTCGAACCGAGCACGAATTTTGATAGTAAAATTCAATAATTTGCAAGCGTTGTTCATTTGTAAGACGATCCATGGTTAAATTGCAAACCAAACTGAAGCTGTTTGACAGTGACACAAGGTACTAAACACACGTCAGCTGTCAAAACCAGTGTTGCCAAAACCAAACCAGCTAAAAAATCACCCGTTACAACAGCTTTATTGGACTTAAGTTTAGATATAGCTATCTTTTCCTGGCGATAATATATTATAGCTATAGCTTCGGATAAAATTCTTGGTAGTTTGCCATTAGGAAGATTCAGGGTTCTCAGAACATAAGAAAAGTGTATGTTTAAAGATGTCATAAAAGCTTTTGGTAGTCCAGTTTCGATGTGCAAATCATAGTTTGGAGTATTGTCCGGCAAACCACTGCCACTAACAAAAATTCTTTTTTCTTTTCTTTCTTTCAGGAAATTTTTCGTACAACTAGACAATTGTAAGTCAAACATGAAGAATATCAGAGCCGGAGTCGCCCAAGGTTCAAAACTTGGCCCCTTCCTCTACAGCCTGATGACATCCGACCAACCTGCCCCAATTGGATGCGAGAACCTGCTATACGCCGACGACTCGCTCACCTATGCATCATCAATGTCACCGTTTATCGCCGTCCGACAAGTAGAGGCCCACATCAACAGACTCTTCAATTTCTACACGAAATGGGGCATCCGAATCAACACTTCCAAGTCGGAACTTGTCTGCTTCAGGAGGCCTTCAACTGGTAGAGGTCTTCGCACCGCAGCCAACTGCAGAAATCTGATCTTGAGACTCCCTGACGGATCCATCATAGCTGCCAAAAAGAATGTGAAGTACCTGGGAGTCCAGTTCAATGAGTTGCTAAGGTTCAACCCGCACTCAAGAAATGTACTCAAAAAAGCCAGCTGGGCCTTTCACCGTCTACATCCATTGATGAAGAAAAGAAAAGGACTAAGCCAACCAACGAAGTTACTGATCTACAAGCAGCTCTTACGACCTATCATCAGCTACTCCTTCCCAGTCTGGTTTTCAATCTCCAAGACAGCCATGAAGGAGCTTCAAGTATTCGAAGATTCTCAGAATTTGCACCGGACTGTACTTCGACCGGCAGCGGCGGAAACACTACAGGAACGAACATCTCTACTCCGAAGCCAACATAATCCCACTGGACAAATACCTAGTCCTTTCAGCGAAGAGACTAGTACGGAACATTATCGACCACCCGAATCAGCTAATGAGAAGGATGACCACTGAGCAACGACATCCGGAGCCAAGGTACCTCAGTGTAATGGAAACACTTGATGACAACATAATCATGGACAACGAGGAAGCAGTCTCGTTCTACGCTGACATTGGGTCAGCCTTCTACCGTGGCTAAACGCCAAAACTTCCCCCAACCTACACCAAAAACACCATTGACAACCGGGAATGAACACCCTGAGGACGATTAAGTCAGCCGACTTTTAATTTAAATTTTTTTGATATGTAATTTATATATCTATAATTTGTTAAACTTAAGACATTGTATAACGTTAGGCCCCCTATGTGCCAACAAATGTAAAATTATCATAGTATCATATTAGTTATAAGCCAGATTGTATATATAATGTTCAATAAAAGAAATTGAATTGAAAAGTAAGTGTCCGGCAAAAGAAAACATCTTTTAATACACTTGGACGTATTAACGATATCCCCATACTTGAGCCCAGCACAACATAATAGCTCTAGACTCTAGAAGCAGCATCATAAATTTAAAATTTTTTAGAATGCTGAATTTTTGTATCCCTCAATAGCTTTGACCATGTTCCATTGATAGAATTTTTCGAAGAAGGGAGTCTCTTATTTAAATGCTCGTTCCAAAACATATAATAGTTGATAGCTACGCCTAAGATTTTATAGTGATTTGACACTGTTATTTCAATGTCGTTGAAAAACCACTTTTCTAAAGTTGCTCTGCGTCCTCTATTTCGAAAGATGACTGAAGTATTTACCCCAGTGTGCTGCAGTGGTAGTGTTAAAAAGGTATTAACAATAAATTTTTAACGTTTGTGCACGTTTTTCTCAAAATCTGTTGCTCTAACGAGAGAGTGTAATAATCTTTCTTGTGTAGAATCCTATTAGCTTAAATTTGAACTAGCAACATTTTCACAAAAAAAAACAGTTTTCTAGACATGTATTTTCAAAAATATTTCTTTTATCACTTTACGGTCAAAATCAAAAGTCAAATTTTGAAACGATATAACTTTTAGACTCCATTAATAGGTTGCTCATTATTTTGATAATAAGACTATCTGAAACTTTATAGTTCGTCAATTCCTCGTTGCAAAATTAAATTCGAATGAGTTGTTAGAAAACAAATTCACAGCTTGATAAAACGGGATTTTCCTTACCTCTTCCATCCAGAAACTTTGTTTTATAATAAGAAGATGAACCCGAATACAAATTATACTAAAAATGTTGTCCATCGATAAATGAAATTTTGAAAAGTTTTTCAAACTGAACTTACCATGAAGGTAAAGTTAAACGAAGCTCTCCGTTATATTTCCTAATTTTACCATTTTTTCGTCTAATTCTCCTGGACTACTGGTACGTGGTCCGATAAGAAAAAAGTGGTGGCACGTTGCAGTTGTGGTTCCGTTAATTGATAGGACTTAGATAGAGATAACTAAACAGGAAGGAAAACTATCGAAAAGACACATGTAAACAAAATTGGTAATAGGTACATTTTAAATAATATGCAAATAAGGTTTGTTCGTTGAGCCATGAAGTCACCCGGGGTCACCCAAGGTTTTTTTTGAAAGCCCTGAACTCATATTGGCCAGCAAATTCTGTGTTTTTGGACACCTAGGGTCCAGTGGCGATTTCTGGTCTTGAGTTCTGGGTTGGCTACGAATAATCCTTTGATCAAAGCTAAATGAAATAAAAGCTAACTTTTTTAATTTTTTCCTTTAAAATTAGTTTTAATTTAACTCATTTATGTATACCTAAAATCCAGTCTTCATTCTATTTTCAAAAAATTTTCGAAAACCGGTTCCTAAAAACTTTCACTTTTTCTTATCTTTGACAACATTTCTTTCTCTATTGACATATTAGGCCAAATTATTAAATAATATGTTTTTTGAAATCGTATGAAAAATAAGGATTTAATTATAGTAATATACTGAAACTTGCATTAAAGTCTTTCGAAGCCTCACAGCTACTCAAATTTTATTGAAATATAACCTTGTATGCGCAAAAATTTGATGATTAATCTCTCTATATACAGCTTATTTTAAAAATCAAATCAGTATTTCTCGACTTATAGCAAATTTAATGCATCTGGATCGACACCCCTTCGTGCAAGTGGAGGGGTGGGAAAAAATCAAAAATGTAGTCCTATGGGAGCCAACGGGAGTTTTCGGGTCATCGTCCGACTCTTGGTTTTCGATTTATGAGCAACATTTATTGCCACCTTGGCAACACTTCTTAAAAGTAAAGTTAGGACATGCACTATAAGTGTACTAAAGCTCAACCCGTCAAGTCGAAATGAAAGGTTTACCCTCATACTGTGCGCTTACGCCCCTACTAAGACCAAATAAACACGAAGACGGGTAGGATTTCCAGTGACAGATAGTGTTGCACTGAATTGTCTAACAATAACAATAAAGTTGAAAAATTACTCTTGTCTAACAATAAAGTTGAAACAGTACTTTTTTGTTTTCCGTTTTTGAGAAAAACAGAATAAGCAGAATTGTATTGCTTAAAATTTTATAATACAGAATTCTGAAAAACAGAACTTTAAAAAGCAGAATTTCAACAGGCAGAACTGAAAAAAAAGCAGAATTTAAAAAAAATAGAATCTTTGTACAAAAAAGAGAAACTTGGAAAGCAGAATTTTGAAACCAGAATTTTGTCCCGATCCCGAAAAATTATTTATAAAGAAACAAGTTTATGTTTTAAATAATTTGTTTTCGATTTATTGTTCGCGCTTCTCAGTCCGTACCAAGAATAACGTGATGCTTAAAACTAATATTAAATAATCCCCTCTATAAACAAAGAAAAAAAATAATATGAGCCTACATAAGTATGTACAATTGTACATATAAACTTAATATACATAAATGGACGAAAGAAAGAGAAAATATAATAATTATGTATGGTATAATAAGAAAAATATGCAATATTATGTTCATAACTGTGTTACATTATGCTTGTCTTGTTAGTTGTTGTACATCAATTTTAAGACTTCGAGGGCCCGTTGCAGGTTTTAGACATATTTAGGTGGTTTAATTATTCATTTACACCAAGGATTTTAGTTTTTGTATGATGTGTTTTCTTACAAGTAATTACTTACTTATCGTCCTATTCGGGTCATGTCTAAATTCACAATTGTTCGCCCACTCCTGAGCACGAGCTGCCAGCTCGTCATCCCAAATAATTTCTTGCATGTTTTCTGCAGCAGGTTGACCGGGAAACCCGCCTGTTGCTACAAGTTGTCTCAGTCTATTGTGTTCCTGTAGGATATTTTTCTTCTCATTTGCTGAGATTCCTGAAGCTATAAATTAAAAAAAATATTTGTTACTGTATTTACAATTTTTGTTCAAAATTTAAAATAATTTCGGAGGGTTTGCAAAATTCTCGTAGATATAATGTTCATGTACCTTAATTCTCTAAAAACAGTCATAAAGACCATGGACCATATTTACCGTTTTGTGATACTTAGGGTTACCAGACATCCCCCTTTAGGGTCCCTTTAAGGGGTACAATCCCCTTTTTCATACAAAAATGCTCTTTGTCCCCTTTTACAAAACTGTGTCCCCCACGTGTGTGAAGTTAGCATAACATTTTTGAGCTAGACCAATGGGACCATGGCAGGAATTTGCAGTTTTTTTGCATTTTGTATGCATTTCTATTCCGGATTTTGCAGTTCACCAAATAGTGGGTGTAACCGACTGTACTGCTAACTTCACTGTGAAGTTAGCGGTGCCTATGCTTTTCTCAGCAACTGGGCTAGCTAGGAATCTGAAATAAGGCTCTGAATTTGCAGTTTAATTTGTAGTTCCAGAAAAGGAAAAAACCAAATTTCTAAATCCTTACATAAAAAAAATTTCATACTGTACTGCTAGCTTCACTGTGAAGTTAGCATAAAAGTTCTTTTCTCAGCAACGGTGGTACTTAGAAATTTGCAGTTAGGCTCCAAATTTGCAGTTTAATTTGCAGTTCAAGAAAAATTAATGTCCAAATTTTTAAGTCCAAATTTGAAAAAAAAAATCGAATAAATTCATTTTTCACTGTTAACGTCACTGTGAAGTTAGCAGTACATACCCTTTTCTCAGCAACTGAGCCACCTACTTCAAGAAAAAACTAAGTTCAAATTTGTACGTCCGAATTTGACAAAAAATCGAAAATTTTACTTTGCACTGTTAACAACAGTGTGAAGTTAGCAGTACATACCCTTTTCTCAGCAAATGTGCTAGGAAAAAAATTGCAGTTAGGGTCCAAATTTGCAGTTTTTCATTTACTTCATTAAAAAGTGCAGTTCAAATTTTGAAGTCAAAATTTGGCATTAAAATTGAAAAATTCACTTTGCACTGTTAACGTCAGTGTGAAGTTAGCAGTACATACCCTTTTCTCAAGAACTGAGCCAGCTACAAAATTGCAGCTAAAGTCCAAATTTGCAGTTTTTTATGCACTTCAAGAAAAAACTAAGTTCAAATTTTTAAAACCAAATTTGACAAAAAAATCTATTAAATTCATTTTTCACTGTTGACATCACTGTGAAGTTAGCAGTACATATCCTTTTCTCAAGAACTGAGCCAGCTAGAAAATTGCAGTTTAGGTCCAAATTTGCAGTTTTTCATGCACTCCAAGAAAAAACTTATTTCAAATTTGTACGTCCAAATTTGACAAAAAAAATCGAAAAATTCACTTTGCATTGTTAACGTCAGTGTGAAGTTAGCAGTACATATCTTTTTCACAGGAACTGAGCCAGCTAGAAAATTGCAGTAAAGGTCCAAATTTGAAGTTTTTCATGAACTTCAAGAAAAAACTAAGTTCAAATTTTAAAGTCCAAATTTGACAAAAAATCGATTAAATTCACTTTTCACTGCTAACATCAGTGTGAAGTTAGCAGCACATACCCTTTTCTCAGGAACTGAGCCAGCTAGAAAATTGCAGTTAAGGTCCAAATTTGCAGTTTTTCATGTACTTCAAGAAAAACCAAGTTCAAATTATAAAGTCCAAATTTGAAGAAAAAAAAAATCGAAAAATTCCTGCCATGGTCCCATTGGTCTAGCTCAAAAATGTTATGCCAACTTCACACACGTCCCCCATATAAAGGAAAAACTCAAAAAGAGAAAATATTAATTTGAAAATTGTTCAAATATTTTCTGAAATATTTTTTAAAACATTATCTGTGAATACAACCATTTTCAAAATCCTTTCAAAGTTTTTTTGATTACTTTTTTAGGGAAAGTCATTTATTTTTGTTGTTCTTGTTTCTCCATCATTTACTTTCATCATCATCGTGTCCTGTAACCCCGGCTGGGGCATAGGGCGCCAACAAAAAGTCTCCATTCCTCACGGTCTGCAGCAAGGTATCTTAACTGTGGCCACGTCGAAATGGTAGACGTGACTTTCCAGGTTTCACAAGCATATAACAGCACGGATTTGACATTGGATTCGAAGAATCTCAAGTCTTAACTTAGTGCGTAGGGAGATTTGACTGGATTTCCAAATTGGGGACAGAGTACCGAAGGCAGCACGAGCTTTATTTATTCTACTTTTAACGTCCAGACGTCTAAATGACTGAGAATTTCGAACGGTCTCCATTGAATTCCCTGTCACTCAGCTGTACCAACACTGGCTGTCAATACGTCGTCCATCGCCAGCAGGAAGAGAATAAATTGGTAATAGAAAATCCCCTTGTCGCACACCCTGTTGCACTACGAATAGTCGGACAACTGCCCATTGTGTAAAACAAAACACCTTGCAATGTTTTAGGACTCTTTAATAATGGCAACAATTTTTGGCGGAATTCCTCTACCAAGAAACGATTTCCATATACATTCTCGGTTTACTCGATCGAAGGCCTTCTCAAAATCCATGAACATGAGGTAAGGCGGTGATTAAAATTCCATCGAGGATGATACGCATGGTGTTGATATGGTCCACACACGATCAAACACTGCGGAAGCCAGCTTGGAGCTTCTTGAGTGTAGACTCGATTCTATCCTTTATTCACTCGAGAATGATGGTTGCCATTGGTTTTGGGAAAACGGACAAAACGGTGATATCACGCCAATTTTTGCAATTCTTAAGGTCACTTTTTTTTGGCAAATGATCCATTCTTCCAAATGATTTGTATCAACGGATTTAAAATACTAGCCGCTGTTACGGGATCGGCTTTCAGAAATTCAGTTGGTATTCCGTCAAGTCCAGCTACCTTGTTGTTTTTGAGGAGATTTATTGATGTTTGAATTTCCGATTCTGACGGGGGTTCGATGTCATTACCCCTAAAATACCTGCGCAACTGAACTGAATCCTCATTTAGCAAGGCTTAAAAATGGTCTTCCATCAATTGATACCAAAAGTGTGCCATTCACATCCATTACAAGATGATTGGTGTTGCTAGTCGAACTCGATCTGTGGAAGCATATACATACACACGTTATCGGATTTCATAGTGTCTTTAAACTAACATTGGAGTGACTTTTCAAAGTACTTATTAAACCAAAATAATTTCAATAGTGCAACAGCACAGAGCAAGAGGTGGCGGACCGTAATACAGCTTCCGAACGAGCTCGTGGAGTTGGATGAGTATGTGCCTGTGCATACTTACAATTACAGTAAGGTGCGCTGGCCACGCTTTACCAACGCCTTATCGAGCGAAATCAGTTCGAATAATATATCCCCACCAAATGACAGGAACTTGACAAATAACGAAATAGACCAATACCTTGAACAAATGGGCGAGACAATCAAACGAACAATGGACAGAACGATACCAAAGTACAAACAACGGGACGCAACCGACATGTACCGGAATGCGACCATTGACGCATTACACAGACAAAAAAGTGGACTGCTGACAAGACTCAAACTCTTGTACCGACGGTTTACTGACCCACACGATCTGGAGATTAGGACACTGAAGTCTTCGATCAAGAACATCAAGCAGCTCATAAAGGAAAATTATCGGTTGTCGGTTAATTTGTATTGGGATAGAAAAATTCGGGCTGTTAATTCTAGCGACCCGAGTATGTTTCCCCAAATTAACAAAATATTTAGAAGGAATGATCAGAACGACCTTCCGTGTCTTAAGCTTCAGAGAACGACAGATAATAGAGACGTACTTCTGACAGCAGGAATTGATCCAGAGGACGCCGTCTTGGACGATGACCTCTTTATTGTCGAAGATCTGCAGGAGAAAGTGGAGGCTGTGAGGGCTGCTTTCCAGCAAGTGTACAAGTTGAATGCATGCTTTCGCCCGAACCATGACCTGGAAAACAGAGCCTTGCTTCACCACTTCTACCTTCGGAATGACATAACGCAATGGCGATCAGAGAACCTCGGTTTCACCGGGTTCAATGAAGATCATTTGGCAAACGCCATAATCGCCGAGCGAAATGGGCCCAGTTCCCTGTTAATTACGAAGGTGGACCTTCAGCTCATCTTCGATTCATTAAAGAAGAAGAAGTAAGCTGGAGTCGATGGCATATCCAACGTTGAACTTCGACATTTACCGCAAGAAGCAGTAGACATTTATACCACACTGTTTAACAACGCTCTGAATAATGCATATTATCCAGTGCGGTGGAAGACGGCTGTGGTGCATCCTCTCCCGAAAAAAGGAAAGGACAACTCCAATCCGGCGAATCTCCGGTCGATAAGTCTTCTTCCGAGTATCAGCAAGGTATTCGAAAAAGTTATCAATATAGCTCTGTCTAAGTGGGCAGAGGACAATATTATCATACCGGATAATCAGTTCGGTTTTAAGGCGGGACATGACACCATTCATGCCGCGTCTAAGCAAATCAAAAAAAAAGCAAAGGAACAAATCGAAAAAGCAGTGTACGGGTGCCTGTCTGGTTGATTTGGAGAAGGCCTTCGACACCGTATGGCTAGAGGGTCTTTATCTAAAGCTGACCAGACTTGGCATTAGTAAACCACTATTATATATGCTTTATGATATGCTCAATGGTAGAAAGTTTGTTGTCAAGAGTGGCAATGTGACTTCTGCCACAACCTTCAATATTAAAAATGGTCTTCAGCAGGGAGCAGTCAACTCGCCGATTCTATTCAGCATTTACACCAGCGATCTAATAAGTAGTCTAATTCAGGCAATTGCGTATGCCGACGATCTTATTGCGTACAGAACAGCTCCAAAAGTCGAGGTCATCAGAATTCTCTTGCAGCGTGACTTCGAGAAGATTCAGCAATATTGCGATGACTGGAAGTTGAAAATCAACTTTCAGAAATCAGAAACTATCTTGTTAAGGACCCCGTTGCATGGAGGCAAAAGGGATACGAGAAAGAACTGGCGTAAGCTGGTGATCGTAGTTCCAAATGGACAGCCACTGGCGAGTAAAAGTGTAGTAAAGTACCTTGGCATCTGGATGGATCAGTATTTGTATTTCGAGAGACATATAAATGCTGCTCTGTCCAGGGCTAGGGGAGCTTTTGCCCTGACGAAACGGTTGTTTTATAAGAGCCGGCTTGACAGCAGGGTGAAGGTGATTTGCTACATGGCCCTCATACGGCCTATGATTGTCTATGGGTGCCCAGTTTGGTTCAACGTTGCCCCATCTCAAATGGAAAAGATTCGGGTGTTTGAGTTTTGAGAGGCAGTGTCTTAGACGCTGCCTTGGATTACACAGAACACAAGAGTCGGAGTACAAACATTACTATTCCAACCTGGTTCTATACAACGGCGGCGCCAACATAAACAGGATAGATACAGAGAGCAATGTCCTCGACCAACAGCTTAATTTTTGGGGCTTATTACCCTAAAAACGATTATTACGAGAGTGTGCGTCTAAGCGGTTTTACTCCGCCCGATGTATTCCTCTATTTAGACAGTCAAGGGCTGATCCAGGATAGAGCGGCGGTTCCGCTAATCTACCACGTCGGCCGTAGAACTGTAGATCGGCGGCTCCTTTACAGTCGAGACATCCTCGCACAAGTCGGAGCCGAGCACCTTCGGTTCAGTAGGACTGTGTCCGATCGGGACATTAAGTTATTAGTTTAACTTAGAGCGCCCGAATGGGGCCAGTAAGTTAGTTGTAAGATATTGAAAAGTAGGCTAGTTTTTATGAATTTTTGTCTAGCTTTAAGATAGTTTTAAGATGATGGAAAAATAAAAATGAATTTATAAAAAAAAGTGGTGGACCGTTAACCTAAGGGTCACGGGTTCGAGTCCCAGCCGGGCATCCAAAGGAGAATGGGAAAATTTGTATGAAACATGGGCGTGAGCGGCCAAGAATGGTTTTGTTATTTTTGGATGTGTTTTAGTCCTACAATCACAGTGCAGAAATTTTTTCACTGTGGTGTACTTCAAAACCGAAAAAATGCATTTTTAATAAAGTTTTGCTAAGTTTCTGGCTTCTGACCAATTCAAAAATAGAAAAAGAAAGTGGAATCAGAAATCTAGACAGTCTCAAGAATAGTTTGTATATAAAAATGGCCATATAACATCATTAGTAAAAACATTTACCATAAAACTATAATATTACAATCCTCACAATATTAAAAAATCCTGAGTGAAATAATATGTTTAAAAAAACTACAAAGTTGTTGAAATACGTATACTTGGTCTGTTTAAACCGGTAATGCGTCCTTGGGATATTCTGAAATCTGAAACCCCGTTAAACACACCACTACAGTGTCAGTAGACGTTATGAAGTTAGAATAAAGCATTACACCCACTAAAAATATAATCACTATGCAATATATTGCTCAATGCAATTGCATTATATTAACATTGAAATATCTTCTTTTCTAAATGAAATGCAATGTAACGTCCATAGTGAAAGTTGTTCCTGAGTAACATAGCTTTCATTTGACACTAATTTCATTAATGGCCGCTAACGCCCAAAAATGCCCATTCTCCTTTTATCAGCTTTTTTTTTGCACAACCGAGAAGTAGAAAATTTTATTGATTGGGAGAACCAATTAATTTATGGAGAAGGAGAAAAGTGCAGAGGCACTGAAAGGTGGCCCAGCAACAAGATCAAAAGGCTCACCAGTACCAGTAGCGGGTACATCGAAGATGTGACAGCAACGGCACCAGCAACCACGACATCATCAGCAACGGTGACATCAGTCGAGATCCCCTTAAATAGGAGGAACAAATTAAGATGTGAGTCGAAATTTTGGTGAAGCAGCGCTCTACCATCACTCCGCCAGAGCTTCTTGGCTGGGGGGGGGAAGGGCGTCGACATCAGCCAAAGCAGCAGCAGCAAATATAGGTCAGCAACTTAAATTTTCGCCCTCCGACAAAGAGATAGAGTACATGTCCAAAGGGGGAGAGGGACTATACACTACGGGGAATAGTAACATCCTCGATCTTACCACACCATCAGAGGCATTCGCAATAGAAGATTGCGAGGCGCAAAATCAAAATGACAAGAAGAAGGCCATCAGCCAGGTTTTCCCTGATTTCAAACCTAAAACAAAAACAAGAAGCTCGATGCGAAAGGGAACAACTGGAGCGCGAGCAGAAGAAAAAATCACCACAGGCGCCACAAAAAGTTCCCCAAGATCAAGAGTGGCAATTGGCAGCACAGCAGATAATACAAAACCCGCTAGCACAGCAGCAGAACAGCTGCCACAACAGAAGCAGCCACAACAAAAGCTGCAAACCGAACAGCCACAGCAGCAGCCAAAATAAAAGCAACTACAACAGAACCGACAGCAAGAAAGTCAAAACAACAAGAGAAACATCAGCAACAGAACCAAACGGCAGCAGAAACAACACCAACAGAAGCAGCAGCAGCAGCAAAATGAACACCAGCAGTAGCCACAACCTACAGGGAACAAGAAAGAAAAGGTGCAACCCATCAATCGAAATGATAATTTTGATCAAAACAATGAAATTTCCGGAAATGAATAATTTATATGAAAAAAAGTTGAAATACATCGCCACCTCATTTTCTTCAACTTATTTTTTATTCTGATCTGCACTATTGTAGAATCCAGAAAAATAAAATCTATTTTTTCTTAATGAATTTGTCAAGCACAAGATACAACAGCAAGAAACAAGGACGAAGAACCCCACAAAGATAAAAATCTAAATCTCTGGACAAAAAAACAGACAAACAGAAAAAATCCTTACATATAAAATTCTGGTAATTCAAGAAGAATACAAAAAACAGACGAACGCGCGGGAAACAGAGGATGGAGCACAAAATTAAGAAAACAAAAACTGAAACATGTTGCATATTTTATTTTCAACATGGGTATTCACTAGCGCCACCATCGATGGAATAAAAACAGCTCCATGATATTACTATGTATAAAGTTTATATAAGTTAAGTGCCTTTCATATGAGCTGCGAATAGCGAACTGCGAATTGGGAATGGTCGTGAGTTTTGACATTTCGTTCACATGAGTGGTCGCCGACAGACGCGAATAGTCATAAAACATAAACCAGTAAAATGGGTGCTAAAAAAATTTTGAGGTTAAATTCGAGCGAATTTTTCATTCGCAGATTTGTGGAATGCGTCCTGATGTTGTGGATTGTGAAAGTGTTTGGTAGTTCGCAGAAAATATCTCGGTGGTCACGTAGAATATATAAAAATGCTAAATTTAACAATTTAAACTAATTTTTGTTCGTGTTTTCTTTTTAAAATTGTAGATAGGGCCGTTTATTCACTTTTTTGAAAAGTTAAAACACTAATTTATTGATATTTGCGCTTGGAATTGCAGTTCATGTGAAAGGCACTTTACTTTAGCACAAAATACGCTGACACATGTTTCCACAGCGTATATAGGTGTTGCGGATACATGTGCCGCCAAAATTGCTGACACATTTCAACAATAAACACTACAGGTCAGGTCAGGTGCAAGCGTCGAATTCTTGGGAACTGAAAGAGGTGAGCAACCGAATGGTTGCAACGTGTCGTCGGCACTTGTTGGTATTACCCATATACGTTGTTATAATGTAAATTAGATTTAAGTTGTTTGAGTTTCAATAAAGTGCTTGAACTGTGCGGTTGCACAGTAAAAAAATATATTTTTTCATTCCTCGCGCGTAAAATAACTAACTTATACAAAGGTGCTGGTGCTGCTGTTATATTTTGATTCTTGTTTGTTTCTTCGTTTTTTTTTTTTTTTGTTTTTTTTTCTAGTGAGCAGTATTAACAAGTTAAGTTAAAAAAGTCTTTCAATGTTCCCACTTTATTTTGTATCATTTGCCCATATTTAAAGAAAAAAAAAGTTATATACATTTGTAATTCTAAATTACGTAATAGTTCTTTGCGAAGCTTTTTTATATTCAAGTCTTGTTTTTTAATTTAAATTTACATTTTTTTTTATTCCTATAATTTCTGTTCGATAATACTACGAACATACACATTTTCTCCAAGTTAGAGTAACATTTTCTTATTTTGTTGGTATTTTCATTCTTTTTCTTTTTTAAAATGGTATTTGGTTGTGACCCTGACATAGTAAGATATGTTCTCAATGTGTTTTGTGATGCGCACAATTGGCTTAATGTTTGTCATGTTAGTGCTTGTTGCTTAGGTTCGAAATATACGGTGTTATAACAAATGTTTAGTACATCTAAATTGGATATTATTATGGTATCTGAATCCTGGCTTAATGATTGTATCTTATCGCAGGTAGTGCATTTTCCAGGTTTAAGGTTATTTATATTTAGAAATGACAGAGTTGACAGAATACATGGTGGAGAGTGTGTATGTATGTTAAAAATAATTTGTTAGCTAAAATCGTTTATGCGTCAATATCCACAAATGTAGAGTTTCTTCGTGTTGAGATTAAAAATGGCAAAGAAAAGTATCTTATGGTGGTTTGTTATCTTACTGCCCTCCTTTCAATTTTGGAGAGGAAAACCTCAATGAGCTTGAAGGGAATATAATGTAAACTAAGTCGTTTGTATAACTTCGTATTGGTGGGTGGTGATTTTAATGCGAGTATTCTAGTCAATAATTTTTATTCAAAAAGGATACAATATTCCTGTGATAAATTGAACCTATCTGTTATCAATTCTTTGTGGCCTCCTTGTTTCCAATCCACTAATAATCCTTCGCTTATTGATCTTTTTTAGACAAACTCTAAGCGATGCATCTCGGAAAATAATCAGGTCAGACTCACTTGTGAGTTTATCCATGATATAATTTTTTGCTGCGTGCAATTAAATAGGAATGGCTCAATAGACGCAGGGTCTACTGTTTCCACCGATAGATCATTTCGAATCATTGACTTATTTGAGCTTCAAAATGAAATATGCAACATACACTGACAAGAAATCTACCTAACACCTAACATTGATAACAAAATTTCAATTTTTAACACTTTGATAAATCAGTTGTTTGATAATTTTGTTCCTAATAATAGGCCAAGCAGAACATCAAAATGTCCCTGATTCAAGTTTGAAATTAAAATTCTAATAAGAGAGAGAGTGCGATTTTTTCGTAGGTTCAAGAGGAATCCCTGTGAGTTTAAAAAGCGGCAGTACCATACTGCCCGAAATAAAGTATCTTGTCTTATGCGCTCTTCGAAAAGAGCTTATTTCATTGAAAAACTGAACCCAGCACTTGACTCTAAAACGTTATGGAACAACCTTAAAGAGGCAGGTGTTTGTAAATCCACTAAATCGCAAAAATATAAAGTAAGCGCTGAGTAGTACCTCGTGGCATAATGGTTAGTGCGTTGGACTGTCATGCCAAAGGTGTGGTTTCGATTCCCCGCCGTGCCACCTAAAAACAGAAATGTTTTATCCGAGGTATTGCCTCTTGCGAGGAACTGACAAATCCTCCAAGAGTATACTTGTCATGAATAAGTGCTTCTCATCTAGCCGTTCGGACTCGGCAAGAAACTGTAGGTCGTCTCCATTCCTGCCAACAACACGCACACAGGAATGGTTGTGAGTTGTAAGTCACTAGGCCCTGGTTCTCCATGAGCTGTTGCGCCACCCAATTTATTTATTTACTAAAGTAAGCGCTGAAGATACGCGTACATTTTTTGTCCCTCAAATTTCTGATCCAATTTGTTTTAACGAACTTAGAGTGAACAATAGTTTTGAAACTTTTTCATTTGAATGTGTAAATGGATATGATGTTATCGAAGCAATTCGCTCAATTAAATCAAATGCTCCTGATAGTTATCATGTTTCACCGAAGTTTATTAAACTCTTTTTGCCAACTATTTTGCCATTAATCGTTCATATTGTTGTGTCTACAGCTCCCAGTTACCTGTTGAATGGAAAGCAGCCAAAATAGTTCCAATTCCTAAAAAAGCGCACCCAAATACTCCCTATGATTTTAGACCCATCAGGGTGCTATCATCTCTAAGGTATTTGAGAGACTTATGTGCAACCAAGTAATTAACTTACTTAACATGCACCAAAAACTGTATAAATGGCAATCAGCAGCAAACACAGTTGTGAGTCAGTAGTAATTAAAGTAACTTCGGATCTTCGTTATGCTTTGGATGCTGACAACATTGGTCTTTTGGTATTGTTGGATTTCTCAAAGGCCTTCGATAGTATTTATGTATCTTTATCAATCTGTCCTTATTAGTAGGCTTCAACACTTTTTCCAATTTTCTAACGCATCTCTTCGTCTTTAATGTAGAGTAAGTTGTGGTATATGTGGGTAATGTGATCCTGGCAGTAATTTCAAAAACTAAGCATGCTTCTCTCAACTAACATTTCAGCTTCGTTTCGACCTAACTGAATAGGCTTTCTTATTTCCTTAAAACATTTGTAAAATTTCTTTAAAACTAAAGTAAGTCTTTGTAGGTCTTTAAGAAATTTAAACGAGCCCTATTCAAAATATAAATGAAGCCTAGGTTTTGACAGATAGTTGCAGAAAGGTTTCTATAAAGTTAAAATCACAGGTATAAAAGAAGTATGAGTTATTTGACAGAAAGGTTGTATAATATCTATTAGAAGTTTTTAATACAACTCTTACAGAGGTTGAAAAATAAAATTTCTTTGAAGTGATTTTTATTGCATTTAATCCATTTTTAACCTGAAACTGTGTTTTACGAACGATTATTTGGTAATTAATGTATTGGAATTGGAAATAATTATAAAACACAAACATTTTTCTAACCTCTATGGGGATCGAACTTGGAACTCCTAAATGACAGTCCAGCACTCGTTTTTTATTAATTCAATTTTTATTTTCCAATTTTTTAAAACTATCTTAAGGCTAGACAAAAAATTATAAAAACTTGTATCTTACAACTAACTTACTGGCCCCATTCGGGCGCTCTAAGTTAAACTAATAGTTAATGCTAATGCCTTTCGGACTAAAAACTATATTAATTCTAAAATTCAGGTTGGTTTTATTTTTCACCAAGAAGAATTGAAAAAACAAAAAAATTGGCATCTATGTATATCTTTTCTTTTGTGGTTTTATATAAAACTTACAAACTACATAAAACTAAATTAAAACTAATTAAAACTAATTAAAATTACTATAAAACTACTTAAAACTATCCAAAGCTACTTTCAAACTACTTACAAACTAGAACAGCTACAGCAAGCATTTTCGGTTTTTTATAATTTTTTTGTGTTTTTGTAGGTTTTTTTCTGTGCCACCCTGACTGCCTCTGCTTAAAGCTAACTACCGTAAGCTATGTAAGTCGGCCATGGCATAGAAAAATGCATGGTTAACTTTTAGATATCCGAATTAACTTCGTCTTCCTGTTTCAACCACCTGAACTGGTTCTCCTCCTTTGCCTTATCTCTTCGGTCAAGATTGGACACAGTCCTACTGAACCGAAGATGCTCAGCTCCGTCTTATGCCGGGACGTCTTGACTGTAAAGGAGCCATCGATCTACAGTTCTACCGCCGCTCTATCCTGGATCAGCCCTCGACTGTCTAAATAGAGGAATGCATCGGGCAGAATAAAACCGCTTAGACGCACACTCCCGTAATAATCATTCTTTAGGGTAATAAGCTCCAAAAATTAAGCTGTTAGTCGAGGACATGGCTCTCGCAATGTGACCCCGAATAAGTTTCAGCAAGAAATTGTCTGTTCTGTTTCTGTTGGCGCCGTTGCGTTGTACAGAACCAGGTTGGAATAATAATGTTTGTACTCCGACTATGGTGTTCTGTGTAGTCCAAGGCAGCGTCTACGACATTGCCTCTCAAAAACCTGGATCTTTTACATTTGAGATGGGGCAACGTTGAACCAAACCGGGCACCCATAGGCAATCATCGGCCGTATGGGGGCCATGTAGCAAATCACCTTCACCCTGCTGTCAAGCCAGCTGCTATAAAAAAAACTGTTTTGTCAGGGCAAAAGCTTCCCTAGCCCTGGACAGAGCAGCATTTACATGTCTGTCCAGAACTCTACCCACTCAGCCATCTTAAATATAATTTGGAAGATGCAAAAACTTGATAAAAAGAAAAACTTTTTTAAAAAGATAAAAAGAAAAACTTTTTTAGAACTAGAAATATTTCTAAAACTAGCCCTAGCTTCTATACGCGTTCAGACGGGGAAACAATATGATTTACTGACCATTAATTAAATTCGCTTTAGGGAAGAAATAATTTTAAATATTTCTTTTTTGCTTTTAAAGTGGCGTGATGGTTGAACGCTCAAACAAACATACCACAAACAAGTTGACCAAAGCGATTAAGTTCATTGTCCTTTCTCTGAAAATGGATAAATTTCTTAACATAAATTTCTTAACATTAACATTAAATATTATAATAAGAATAAGATGCATTCTGTCTTTACGATACAAACCACATATAAATTTTGTGTCATGTAAATAGAATGTCACGAAAAATGTTGCAACTTCTATATAAATTAACAAGCTCCTTACAGCTTCTCGGTCATTTTGTTTCTCGCTAAAAATATTTTCCTTATCAATGTACAAACAAGAAATCTTTAATGAAACAAGGCACAATTACAATCCTTTTTAAAAAGCTTATTTAAAATGACTTTTACAAATTTTAGCCTCTGTAATATAAATTGACATTTTCTTTATAGTTTGTGTATGATGTGATATGTCACAGATTAAGATTCGATAAAACTTTTGAAGGCTGACTGACAGCAGCTGGTATAAAATAACCTTAAACAATCTTTATAAAGTCATAGCTTCATGTTCCTTCTTTAAATTCTTTTACAGGGGTCTAAATAGAAGAATAGCAGATGCTAGTCTAGTTTAATTTTCTATATCTAGCTTTCAAACTATTCAAAAGAAACAGTTATTGAAGTCATGACTTCTATAAGAATTTTATTTTTCATGTACCACATTACCTAACCTTAGAGTTTATACCTGCGTCAACTGACTTTTGTGCTTTTGCAATGGATTTTTGTTAAAATGTTGAAATTAGAAAATGGGGCACGAAAGATATGCCGAGACCCATTTGTACTGTGAGGAATGATGAAATTTGCCTTCAAGACCACTTGATATAGTATACCACATTAAACAGCAAGGTGTACCACATAACCCCCAACTTTTCAAAAGTGACGATTTCGGGGTCATAACATTGTATTGTCAAAACCTTTGTACTGTTAGAATGTGATAAAAACAGTTAAAGTAGTAGCTTATACGTTCGTGTTAAAATCTAAAAAAATTAGGAGCATTCGTGTCACTACTTTTTCTGTTAAGTCAAAAATACAAACAGGTATACCACAATACCCTAACTTCCTCTAACTATTTGAAAAATAGAGAACAAACGGTTGAAGTTGAGAGTGGTACCTCTGCCCCATTTATAGTTAATTCCGGAGTACTACAAGGTTCTGTTTTGGAACCACTGTTGTTCCACTTTTTATCAATGATCTTCCAGATACTGTTGAAGATTGCTCAATACACATGTATGCTGATGACGTTCTAATCTACATCAATCGCCCGCTTGAATTAATGGAATTAACTCAGCCCTTCAAAAACTGTTGCAATGATTTGCTCCAGAAACGAAATTAACTCTAAGTGAGGATAAAATTCCTTATCTGAACAAGGTTGTCTGTTTAGGTCTTTCCTTAAATAGTTCATTAAGTTGTTGTGATGCAATCTCTCCTCTCAATTGTTCTCTCTGATATGAAGTTACGTTTAGTAAAGTCTCTCTTAATGCCATATTTCATGTTTAACCGTTCAGTTTTTCCATTTTTAGATTCTGAATGTAGGCGTTAGTTAAATATTGTCTTCAATGATTGCTTGCGTTTTATATACACTCCTCGTCAACTGAATACGCACAAACATTTTTGAATATATTTTATCCATTTTTTCCAAACAGTGATGGTTATTATGCCATCTGTTGATGGTAAAAATTTTCGTAACATATAAATAACAGAATTTCAAAGTTTTATCCAAAAACAACCGTGAGTTTTTCCTTCAACCACTTCCAAAGTGTAACTTATGCAAAGTAGAAGTTTTTTTTTGAGTCAACTGAATAGGTACAAAAATTAAAATTGGTATTGGAATGGAATGAAACAAGTTTTTGTTTAAGTTTAGTAGTGGGTACTTCCACCTTTATTTTTAATTACTTCGTAAATTCGATCCGGCATGGAATCGTATAGCTTTTTAATGTAATTTAACGAAATTTCGCTCCACGCTAATTTGATTGCAGAAATTAAGGTTTCTTTGTCTTCGAACTGACGACCACCCTCATAAACTGCGTACTAACCATCCCCAGACATTTTCTATGATGTTTAGATCAGGTGAGTACGGCGGCCATTGAAGCAACTGCACTTGTTGCTCCTCTCTCCATGTTTTTATTATGCGCGCTGAGTGAATAGGCGCATTATCATGTTGGTAGGTCCAGTTTATGGGTCCAAAGATGTTAGAAAATTTAGGAAAATTTCTTTACAAAATTACTTTATACCCAGCTGCTGTCATTCTTGATGTTACAACCTCGAGCTCAACTGTTCCATAATAACTGACTGCTCCCCATATCATGACACCTCCTTCACGACTATGATGGCGCTTTAAAAATCTTTTTTCTTTTCTTATGTCGTGAAAATAGAAGTTGAACACATCAGGGCCATCGGAATTTAACCTTTTTTTCATCTGAAAAAACCACGTGATACTATTCTTTTTTCCAACTCATGTGAAGTCTTGAAAAATCTAATCGCAACATTTTCCGTCTCTCGTCAAGTGGTGGTTTTTTCTTAAGTTTCATTCGTTTAAGATGGCTTGAGTTGTTGATTACTCTTAATACTGTTGAGCAACTTGCCTTTACGCCGACTTTTTGTTTTATTTTTGCCACAAAATCAGAAGAATTTGATGCATATCTTAAAATTCTTCGTCTCTCAGCTGCTGTTGTTTCTGTTTTCTTACCTCCCTTCATGTTTTTGCCGTATGCATCTTTATTTTTCAAGTAAGAATAAACTACATTAAAACTTCGGCCAACTTTATCAGCTATTGCACGTCCAGTTAGGCCTTGGTCTCTAAGTAAATCGATTTTAGCTTTTTCAACACTGTTAAGACACGTAGATCTACCCATTTTTCTTAAAATTTGAAATCAAGAATTAAATTTTACTGAAAACACTAAAATCGTTAATTTAAACTGTCAAGCACTCCAAAAAACTTATAAACAACGAAGAAAATGGCGTTGTACCTATTCAGTTGACTAAAAAAAAAAACTCCTACTTTGCATATAAAACACTTTGCAAGTGGTTGAAGAAAAACTCACGGTTGTTTTTGGATAATTCTTTCGGAATTATCTGCTTAACATCTTAAGGGAATAGTTAGCATCAACAGATGGCATAATAACCATCACTGTTTGGAAAAAATGGATAAAGTATATTAAAAAAATGTTTGTGCGTATTCAGTTGACGAGGAGTGTATAATAAACCTAGTGTCTCTCATCTTAAAAAAATCAACTTTTTGAATTCCTTTTAATACCTATTATAGTTATAAGCAATAACCGCTAATTATGCTCTCAAGCATACCGTTCTACCAATTTTCATCTTTCTACAACAATCGGAAGTGCATTATTTAATTGATTACAATTTTTAAAAGTGGGTAGATGCCACGCCCCTTGAGGTGAAAATTATAAATTTCAGACTTTTATCTTTGCATGCACGTCAAACCCCACCGCTTTACCAATTGTCATCTTTCTACAACAATCAGAAGTGCTCCATATAAGAATTTTTAATAAAGTGGGTGGATGCCACGCCCCCTGAATGGAAAATTCCAATTTTTCAATTTTTTTTCTTTCTAAGTACTTCAACTCCTAGCGACCTTCCAATTTTTATCGTTCTACAACAATCGGAAGTTCTCCATAAAATGTATAAGAATTTTTAATAAAGTGGGTGGATGCCACGCCACCTGAATAGAAAATTGCAGACTTTCGATTTTTTCCTTTGTATGCGCCACAAGGCCTACCGTTGTGAGAAATTTCAAGTTTCTACGATGTCGGGAAATGCTCCATAATTTTGATGATCTGTCAGTGAGTCAGTCCGTGCCCTTTGATATTAATATAAATTTGTTATATTGATACAAAATTAGTTTTTGTTTGTTAGAAACAAAAAAAAGAGTTTCATAATCAATTTTCATAGGAGGTAAGGGATCTTATACAACTTCAATACATAACTGGCTGAACAGAATGGAGACGGAGCTGCAACTGGAGCTGCAACTGGAATAGCTGTCAAAATTTTGAATACACACAAATTCAATGATACGAACAGAACACGACGCAACTGCAGACGGAGCTGCAGACGCAGCTGGACAAGTTGGCCAACTTTTAACTTTTGTAGCAACTTTTTTGACGTTTCAAAATTGCGAACAAAACGAAGTGTTTACATGTGGGTTAAAGTGATTTTTAAACTCTTTTCAATCACTCATAAAGACGTAAAGTAATTTTAGCTTCTTTTTCATCATTATTCATTTTTATTTTTATTTTCATCTTTATTTTCGATACTAAAATGTCAGAAAGCTGTACAGCTGCATTGTGGGCGCGTAAAAAAAATCACGTACGACACTTTTTGACAGCTATTCCAGTTGCAGCTGCAGCTCCAGTTGCAGCACTCTATTCTGTTCAGCCAGTAAATTAATTGACATCAGAGTTGGGTAGTAATTATTACATTTTGTAATTGATTACAGGGTCAATTACAATTACATGTAATCGGTAATTGACTTTTTCCAATTATAATTACATGTAAATGTAATTGGAATTTTTCAATTACAATTACCTACATGTAATTTGTAATTGGAAATTTTCAATTAATTACATGTAATTGGGAAATGGTAATTGAACAAAAAAAGTAATTGAAAAAACCTGTAATGATTACTTTTTTTGTAATCATTACACACAAATGTAATTGATTACAAAAAATATCAATTACATTTAGTAATATGTGAAGAAAACCTTTTAGACCAGGAAAAATAGCTCAAATCGTATGGGGAACCTTGAATAAATTAATTCATGGAATATTAAAATTGGAATCGAAACAGAATTGCAACCTCTATAACATATCCAAAGTCCCCCAAAATCCCCGCATTAGCATTTTGTGTAGATGCGTTTGAAGTGTTGCAGACGGAGAGAATTTGTCATAGTCCATACAAATTTCTTGTTCTAATAGTGTTTTTGTGACGGTTAAATTTTGACCTGTTCTACGGAAAATACGATTTCAAAAATTAATTTTTACTTGAAAAGTGCCATTACTTTGTTAAGGGTGCTTGTATCATCTTAGTTTTGCTTTTATTTGATTCAGCGTTAAAAAATACCCTTAAATCACTAAATCGGAATTTTGGCTCAAATCTTCCAACTTCGTCCCAGATTTTCCCTCTCTTTAATAAAAAAACCCCAGAACAAATATATTTATGTGGACTATTTTGATTCTTGGTCAGTGTTCCCAGATTGGTGGTTTTTCCAACCAAAATGGTTGGAAAAAATGCCTTTGGTGGGAAAAATGGTGGGAAAATATTCATAGTTTGATTTATGGTGGGAAAATATTTCAATGGTCTCTTTTTTAGTGGGAAAACCACAATTCACTATACCTGCCTATCTTCGAATTTTATGACCTGTAATGATTTGGCACAAAAAAACAGAAACTTTAAAAAATAATTTCTTTTGTGAATACCACACAAATGCGGTACCAAAAATCACTGACCTTGAAAAATTAAAAAAATATCTCAAAATTCATAAAAATCAATCACTGAAACTTACTAGCTGACATTTGATGACCGTTAAGTGGCCTTTCCAAGTCAGATGCCAACATTTCTTTTGTAACCTTGAAACGAACTTTAAATATTCATAAGAAAATCTTTGGCTAAGCAAGTATTGAAAATAGTTGATCTTATCATGATCTTTCGGATCGGTATACATTTTTTGGGAATATTCCACAAATGAGTGTGGCAAAAATTGTGCGTGACCTAAACAAACTTTAAGTCTTGATTACAAGCTTTCTAGGGCTTCCTAATTTCTAGGACAAGTTTTTTAGGGCTGACTAATTTCTAGGACAAATTGACTTTCTTCACCAATTACTGATCAATTCGATGACATACTTTTTTGCGAATATGAAGTACCAATAGTGCAAAGCAAACATTCTTCTTTTTTATATCTAGGAAATATTTGTAGCAGAAAAGGTTATGGTGGTTTTTTTTTTCCTTCCAGTACAAAAATGGTGGGATTTTTTTTGGAGTTTGGTGGGACTCTAGAAATCTCATCTGGCATCACTGTTCTTGGTTGCCATAACAAATTTAATATTTTTTGCGAATTTCATGAGTGTAAGAGTTTTATCGTGGGTGTTATGGTAAAGATCCTGCACCTGCCCCTTTCCCCTTAAAAAAAAACACCCTTTCACCATGGATATTTTAAGGGACTCTCTTGATTCTTAGTTCGTATGATAAGTGAAACATTTATTCCAAATTTCATTAGCATACCTTTATTTTGAAAGGGTTTTCGGTGAAATTTGACCAGTTGTACCTGAAAAAAAGTCATCATTGCATAAAAAGGACTATAACTTTTGTTTGGGTGGTTGTATCATTTTGAATTTGGTTTCATTAGATTCAGCGTTAAAAGCTACCCTTATAGTATGTATCATACGATTAGGTTGTACTGACACAAATATTTTAGCTTGTTAGACCTCCAAATTCTCTCCGTCTGCACCTCTTCAAACGCATCTACACAAAATGCCAATGCGGGGATTTTGGGGGACTTTGAATATGTTATAGAGGTTGCAATTCTGCGTCGATTCCAATTTTAATATTCCATGAATTAATTTTTTCAAGGTTCCCCATTCGATTTGAGCTATTTTTCCTGGTCTAAAAGGTTTTCTTCACATATTATTAAATGTAATTGATATTTTTTGTAATCAATTACATTTGTGTGTAATGATTACAAAAAAAGTAATCATTACAGATTTTTTCAATTTCTTTTTTTTGTTCAATTACTTTTTCCCAATTACATGTAATTAAATCAAGTAATTGTTTTTTTTTTCAATTATATGTAATTTGTAATTGAAATTTTCAATTACAATTACCTGTAATCAGTAATTGAACTTTTTCAATTACAAATTACATGTAATCGTAATTGATTTCTTTTGTAATGATTACTACCCAACTCTGATTGACATACATGTGTAAATACCATGTTTGGGCATATTAAAGATGAAGAGCGTACGCAAGAGGGGGCAGGGAGGAGAGCTTGCCCCCTTAATAAAGATATATTACTTCATCCAATTTGTTTTCTTTTCTTTTGAATCTCAAAGCTAGATTTCTGTTCTAATACTAATTTTTGAATGAGTTCCGCCTCCCTCCCTGATCGACATCATGCGCTCTCCCTTGGTTGAAACCTCAGGCTATTTTATTTGTACATCTAGATTTATTTGATATAGGATTCTGCCAATTTTTGGTTTTCTGTATCTTGTCAATTTAGTTTTTCAACACAATTATTTTTGAATCTGCATTTCCACGATGATTTTTATTTTTTTTTTTATTTCTCTTTGCCTTATTAAGGTTTAAACTCTAAAAAACCGGCAAAATAATGCTAGTTGAAGACAATGTACCTATTCTAATATTTTTCTCCTTCTACGACTGCATGATCTCGGTTCTTAGAACTTATGTTCTATTACTAAAATGGAAAAGTTAGCGTTCGGTAAGGCCAAAAATGCAACTCTCAATTGAACTTGTCTTCCAATTTTAAAGAAAAATAAAGACATAATTTAATGAACCAAACATTATAGTACAAGTAGCTGTCCCAAGGAAATTTAATTTTTTTTGGAGATTTAAGAAATTTTACTCAGGCCATTAGAATCGGTTGGATTATGTTCACAGCAGAACTCATGAATAATTGTGCTCAACGACAGATATTGTATTAAGCCAGTGTTTTTCAAACTTTTTGAGACCCCCTTTTAGTAAAAACATCTTGGCGACCCCCCACATTCATAATGATACTTTGTCAGTTTTTTAAAAAGCGACATGAATCGAGAGCATCAAAATCTCCTTTGTCAAACAGAGCTCAGATAGTTGTCAAAAGTAAAGGTATTTTTTGATTAAGCGCCCATAGCAGATTTTGGGTGTGATTGATAACAAAGAAAGAAGTATAGGCATCGAAAGCTTCATTAAAGGCTATTCAAAAAATCGAGTCTTGCAGTCCACAACCGAGGGCTTAAAGATAAAACAGTGAATCGAAAAAAAATATGAATGCAACTTCGAGGGCAATCGTGTTAGCCGAAATTGAATTTCGTCCGTCCCTAGATCCTCCTCCAATATCACGGAATGTGAGATAATTTGAGTATATAGTTCGCCCTTAGAATTTTGAATTTTTTAAACGGTATGGCTCAAATGCATTCCGTGATATGTGATCCGAGGATCTTATCAAGGGCAGAGTGCAAACCAATTTCGGCTAACACGATTACTCTCGAAGTTGCATTCATATTTTTTTTCGATTCACTGTTTTATCTTTAAGGCCCCGGTTGTGGACTACAAGACTTCGATTTTTTGAATAGACTTTATTGAAGCTTTCGATGCCTATGCTTCTATTTTTCATCAGATGAATCCCTGCCATGACAGTTAGCTCTAACATTCCTCTCATGAGAGTTTGCATAATTTGGATAAAATCTATTAAGTGTCTTTCCAGATCTTTATTCTGAAGATGAAAATGGACAGATATAGATACTTAATCCTTTTTTAAATATATCAGTCCATCTGGCCGATCTTCCATCGATAAAGATGACAAAAAATCCTTTAGATTTGGCTGCAGATGGTATGCTCTGAATTCATTGTTAAAACTATTGATAATTTCTGAATAAAGACAAGAGAAGAGGAAAATATCTAGTGCTGGAAAAAGAGCCTTTAAGATTGTAAGTGCCTTTCACCACTTCATAGCTATGTGAAAAGAAAAACAGTTGCACCCGTCTCCCTAAAAAAATTGTGTTTTAATTTGTTTAGTACCTTGTACCTAATGGCTTGCGACCGCGACCCACAGTTTGAAAAACACTGTATTAAGCTATTTGCAAGTACCTAGTACTGGAAAGTTATTTGAATACGCATCCACTGTAGCCATAGCCTGAGGCACTTTTGCCTTAATATTCAGGTTTCTGTCCCATTCCCATCTGGGATCTGCACTTAGAAATCATCAGGTTAATCTAAGTTGAAATTAATTTCTGAAACCTTGAAATTATTAGAATTCATCAGATGGCATGAAATCTTCTAAATTGCAGTTTAACAAGTATTGTATGTATATTTGTGTTTTGTATAAATCTGTACAATCAGATGAGATATGTCGATACAAATTTGCTTTAATTATTTTCTTTCGTCTAACAATAAGTGTTTGTCCCCGTTTTCCAGACATCTTCAACTGTAATAAAAATTGCAACCTGTTTCAAATTAAAAAAAAATTTAAATTTATGATTCACCATTTTAAGAACATTCAACTTATACTAATTTATAAATTTTTGTTTGAGGCAGAAATTTTTTTTTTAATTTTTCAATATTACAATCTGCAACTCAGTTTAATATTTCTCTTCAAAAAACACTTAATAGTCTAGGATCCCGCCATAGGACGACCTACCCTCCTAAAAGGTACCAGATGAGCGGTATACAGTTTTGTAGGCAGTGTCTTAAAAAACAATTTGCGCATGGGTTGCCTGTCGAAAAGTGGTCAAGGCATAGGGTTTCCAAGCAATTACTCTCAATTTTTGGGGGTTTTCAATTATCTGCCCCAGCTTAAATAGTAGGCTTTAAGGATATACAAAAACTTCCATTTAAAGAAAATTTTATTTAAAAATTATAAACTGCGCGATTTTTTGAAATTCAAAATTTCTGTAGGGTAAATGAGGGTAAACAAAGAGAAAAGTCTAGTCTAGTGAATTTTTTGAAATTTGGATATTTATGATAATACAAGTATTAGAGCCGACCGCAAATTTTAAGAGTGAATGTATTACCACAGTCTGGGTATGAGGGCTTACAGGTACATATATCGTGATATGGAATACTAAATTTTGGCAGGTTTTTTTCCCTGCCTTTGGAAGGGGTGGGGGCTAAAAAGAGCTATGTTTTCTTTCTAATTGTCACAGTTTAGACCACTCTAATTTATTTAAAAAAACAAATTTATATGATGTTCTGTAATTTTTCCTAAACATAAACACCTCAATCTTGATTGACCATTGGTCCATTTAATAGAACTCAAGATATAACTATTTTATGTGAACCTTATCATCCTTTTTTTGGAGATTTAAAACAAAACAAAAATCAGCAAAATGAAGTCTAAAAAAAAGGCTGATAAGGTTTGCTTAAAAAGCTAAAATCATGACTCTTATCATTTTCTTACTTTAAAAAGTGAATTGTGTTAGTGACCATAACACATAGACAGGAAACCAAGTGGGTATTCAACTTCCACCCCACCCAAAGGCTGAATACAAAACCTACCAGACTTTGGTATTCGATATCACGATAGATGCACCTGTAAGCCCTCATACCCAGATTTTGGTTATACATTCACTCTCAAAACATGCTGTCGGCTCTTGTATTTGTATTTAAAAATCCAAAATCATACAAAATGTTCCTAGAAACTATAAGTGTGCAAGTTTCAAAAACACAAAATTTGAAAAACACGGGTATAATTTTTTAAAATTATCTTTGTAAAAATATATATATACTACTACTGAATTTTCGAATTTCAAAACATCACGTAGTTTATAATTTTTAAATAAAATTTTCTTTATATGGTAGTTTTTGTATATCGTTAAGACTTACCATCTAAGCTGGGGCAGATAATTGAAAGCCCCCAAAAATTGAGAGTAATTGCTTGGAAGCCCTATGCCTTGACCACTTTTCGACAGGCAACCCATGCGCAAATTGTTTTTCAAGACATTTCTCACAAAACTGAATACCGCTCATCTGGTACCTTTATTAGGGTGGGTCGTCCTATGGCGGGATCTTCTACTATAAGTTCATTGAAAATTACCCCATGCATTGGAGATAACAGCTTAAGTCCATTTAATTCTCTGTATGTAAAAGTTTTCAATTTGCAATAGTAGCTTAAGTAACATAAAATTTCTGAAAATATAAATAAGAATTTGCAAAAATGACTTAATTCATTTAAGTAACGATGAAAACATCACTTTTGTTTTGCAATAAGCGCTTAAATCGAAATAAGTTGTTTTTGAATCTTATGTGAATTTCTGGGTTTGGAGGGGTTTTCAATTTAGAAAAGCAACTTAAGTCGATATAAGCCGTTACTTAAAACTGCATTATATTATTTATGAATTCTTATTTTGAGCTAAGCGATTATTGCATATACTGCTTAGAGTGAAAATGACTTAAGCGGTTTTTTCATATTGGTTTTATTTATTGAAAAAAGTGCTTAAATTACAGGGGATTTTTTTCAACAATGCAATGAAGCCTGGAGAACATGATTTAACAAAAAACTAACTTTTGTCTTAAATCGACTAAAGCGGTTATTGCTTGTGGCCACAGATATTATCTATGGCAGGTGCCCAGAATATCTCAATGATACACTGCAGTTTGCGCAGTCGCGTAGAGGCCTTAAGCTCATTCTACCGCGATCTTTCTTTGTCTCGACAATTCAACTTTGGATCACTCTTCCTTTACATATACAAACTTTTACTAACAAAACAATTTCAAAAAAAGCTACTCACTCACTTATCAAATTAAATGTATAATGTATAAATAAAATTAAAACTTAAAAAGAAACGTGTTTTATTTTGTTTTTACTTTATTTTATTTTATTTGAAATTTAAAAAAGCAATTTTCACAACTTAATTTTTTTTTTATATTTAATGCGACGCGTTTTGGAGCTTATACTCCATCTTCCGGCGAATTACTGCCGTAAGATGTAAGTAAAAACAAAATAAAACACTTTTTTTTTTAAGTTTTAATTTTATTTATTTATTATTATCAATATATTATATTATGTTTTATATTTGTTGGTATTATATTATTATTTTATTAGTATTAGTTTTCCTTGCCATTGTTTGCTTTGTAATTTTTTCCTGATCAATTAATTTAATTTGCATACAATATCTTTGTTGCGTAAAATTTGTTAAATATACAACTATTATAGTTTTTGTTTACTATTTCATTTTATTTATTAAATCTTTTGTAATGCTCAACAAGGATACTACCTTAATGATATTGTCTTATTGTATCCTTTGTAATGATTTGTATCTATAAAATAAATAAATAAATATAATTTTGTATTTTCATCAACCAAAAACCTATTACACTTCGAAACAAAACTACACTCAATTTATAAAAAAAAATATGAAAACAGAAAAAACACCAAGTGTCAAAACCTATTCCTCTAAAGTTGAAATATTAGCTTCCAAAAGCTCTAAAAAAAGCTTGAATCCTGAAAGCTTCATAGCAAAAACCAAAGAAAAAGTCTTAAGAATTTCCAATAAATATGCATATTGGGAACAGGGTTGTCAGATTGGGCTATTTATCATAAATTGGGCTATCTTTTTCCTAAATTTGCAAAAAGAATTTGAAAAAGGTAGCTTAATTTTATATATCTTCTATCACTTTTAAGAAAATTCGTTGCATAAGTCCAACAATATTTATGTAAGAAAAACGTGGAATGTATAAGTAGTTTTAGATGTTTTAAATGAGATTGGGCTAGTTTTTGGGCTACATTTAGGTCAGCGATTTTGGGCTACAAGAATTCTGAAATTGGGCTACACAAGTAATTCTTGACTTGGCAACCCTGTTTGGGAACTCTAAGTCAAATTATTTTTTTTAGCAATAGCACAACTAGCGTTGCCATTAGTGCAGATTTATCTGCATTTTGAAGATTTTCATCCCATCCACATACTTTTGAAATTCGAAAATCTGCACCGCAGATTATGTCGGCACTCCTGCATGCTTCAATTTTTTGTTCTTTTTTTGTTTAAAAAATCTTCAATAATTTTGCTGTCATCTTTATATAAAGGTCTATTCCATAAAATTGAATCAAAATAACTGCACTGTAAAATATGAAATGCTTTAAGCTTTAGGTAACTCCACTATGTACAAGTACATTGATAAGAAACAATGTTATTTTTGTCAATTGAATTAATTTATGTTATTTTTTTTTGTCATTGTTATAAGAATGTTTATTTATGAAGGCACATTTTTTCCTTAGAATTCATTAGGAATCTGCATTGCAGATTTTTTTGTCATTATTGCAGATTTCTGAAAAAAAAATTAATGGCAACACTGAGCACAACGACAATAAGGGTTGATGGCAAATTGGCGAATGGCGATCAGTCTCCTTTCAGCTTTCAGCTGGGGAGCAGATAGGTCATAGAGGGATGTATGTACGTGGGTTCAATGAAACACACACAAACAATTTTAATGTAATTCAGTAATTCTGTTTCTTATTTCAGTGGCAATTTCTTAAGGTTAGTTCGTGAAAGCAGCAACAGGCACCAGTGTTTTTGAAAAAAGCTCTCTCATAAGGCCTGTACTACAAATATAAATCGGACAGTGTAAAAATAAAAATTAACTTTAGATTTATGTCAAAGCTTTCCAAAAAATTTTGTTCGGACAAAATCACAAATACTTCAAATTTTGAGAGAATGAAAACTTGTGAGGTAAATTATTTGTCAGGCTATACGTTAAACTCTCCATAAGGGCAAACGTTAGTGTAAAGTTGTACACACACGCAGATATCTTGAGAGAAAAAATCATTTAGAGTTACCCATACGTTATGTTCTTGTTTAACTTCTACATTGCTATACATACGTATTTATGTATTTATAGTACTTCAGCAGTTTGTTTTTTAAGCATGCTCATATACATAAGTCACATTAAAAATCAACTTCATTCTAATCCGGATATTCGAGAATTTCCCTAAACACACACTTGGCAAATGATTTGAATGCCTCCTCTTTACGAGTAGGTATGCTTTTCTATTCTTCTTCAAATAATTATTGTTATTTTAACAATTCGAAATTTATCTCACTATGTTTGTATAATATGTATGTATTTGCAGTTCCTACATGCACATGCACAAAAAATAACAATTTTCATCTAAAAATATCAACGAAAATGTTTGTACCTACGATTTGGAAACAAGCTCAGAATTTGCGCCACATGCCCATCACAACAAGAAAAGAGATTCAATGATACATGCCCAATAGCTTAATGGGAATGCTTTGCAGCTTGGATTATTCCTTGAATACATAATGTTATATTTTTGCATTAAGTTAAGTTGGTTTATTCTGGTAATGTCAATACATTTGAATACGTTATTCAATATGCATTAAGCAGCTTCTTTTGTTAAAGAACAATTCATGTATAGTGAGGGTACATATACAAAAATAAAACGAAACTTACATTTTAATGTCCCATGACAGGATAATGCTGAACTACATGATACAAGGAATACAAAAGCTTGGAAGTATTTTAGCTGAATTGACGTTTCCATTTTATGATGCGATTTTTGCGTAGTATTACAATTTTAGATATCCTTTCTATGTTGGGTTATTGCTGATTTCAAAAGAATATTTTAATCTTATTAACACACACACAATATTTTGTATAGATACTTTGAAACACTATTTCTCGAATTAAAACAGAATTAAAAAACTGCGTTGATAATATTGACCAACCGGTGCACCTTCAATGAATTTCTTGTGTTCTTAAAAAAAAATTATTTATTTACACATAATGATTTTTAAATTAAAAAAATTAATCACTTATTTTGTATTATTATAATTTTTTTTAACTTCTCACTAACACAAGACTTCAAATGTCTTCACTCTACATCTACATAATGACTTTACTTTAGAGTTAGTATGTATATAGATACTAAACTCAACCTCTCCGTACAGGTATGTCCAGTCAGCTTGACTTGAAGGTGTCTTATGGTAATGAAAAGCATATCGAAAGCTACTTTTATATTACTATAATCGAAAAGAAAAAAACGACCTAACAGATCGGATAGCTTTTGCGTCACCTGTCTTCTTGGAGAGGCAGAACAAAAAAAATAATCTTGTCCCCATCTTGTCTTCAATCGTATTGATAGCCAGTATAATCCTGCGTCGCCGCCGCACCATGCCGCCGGACAGTGAGCTGAATAAAATGCACTACTGGATCGCTTCTACTTGCTCTAACTGATCATTGTAATAAAGCGCTCAAGCATTTAAGGTGAGGTTTTGATTCTTTAAAAGACGTAGATAAAGTGAAAGTTTTAAATTGAAATCCAAGACCGGCTTTTAAGTATAAATACCTACTTATAAAAGGTAAAGCAGCAACATTTCTGTCAAATATGTTGTGAATTGTTCAATAGTGTATCTGTATACACAGCTTGGAAGATTTAGGTACATTTAAAAATCGAGCGACTTTATTGAAGTACCCTAATGTTCAAGACTATAAATAAATAATAAGACTGACGACACGTCGCACATTTGCATAAAAAAACGGTTATAAGTCAAAATCTAAGTTTCTTTAATGAGTTCGTAAAGTTACTTTTCTTAAATTTTTTATCTTTAGATTCTTTGGTGTAGTTGTTTGTAGTAAGTTGTAGTAAGCAACCTACTACACAGGGCTGCCAGAAATCATGATTTAGCATGATTTCATGTTTTTTTGGATCCAAGACATGTTTTAATGTTTTCAAGTCCAAAATCATGTTTTTCTTAAATAAAAAGAAATGTAATTTTGTATAATCGCTTTGTAAGAAAACATGTCTAATCTTCGCTGCAATATAAAAAACACAAACACGACTATTCTATTTAATAACAAAATATAGCTAAAATGGCATTTTGACTCAAATGCATAACTACATTTTTGTTTCTCAGCGAAAAGAATCCAGAGATAATTCTTCTTTTCTTTCTCTATGCTCTAAATTCAAGTTTGTAATTTACTCTTTGGCATTTCACTTTTTCATTATAATAATTATTTATTTTAATGCTATTCATTGCTTCTATTTTTGTATCTTTTTAATAAAAATAAAATAAATATATAAATTGGGTGGCGCAACAGCTCGTGGAGAACCAGGGCCTAGTGACTTACAACTTACAACCATTCGTGTATGCGTGTTTGTTGGCAGAAATGGAGGGGACCTACAGTTTTTTGCCGAGTCCGAACGGCTAAACGAGAAGCACTTTTTCATGACAAGTATACTCTTGGAGGATTTGTCAGTTCCTCGCAAGAGGCAGTACCTCGGATAAAACATTCTTGTTTTTAGGGGGCACGGCTGGGGATCGAACCCACACCTTCGGCATGACAGTCCTACGCACTAACCATCATGCCACGAGCTACTCTCAATAAATATTGTTTTAATTATTTTTTTAAGATCTCTTTCTCTTTTTACTGTTTCCCAACTCAAAACTGTGGATCATGTTTTTTGAACTCAAATCATGTTTTTTTGAATTTTTAAGTGGCAGCACTGCTACTACAATCAGAATCTTATCATAAAGGCATGTAGTGGTAAATGTAGCTAAAACATGCATAAGAATAAAGTACATAATGCATATTACAAAGCTTAACACATAAACAATAAACATAATAACTAAACATTAAAATTAAATACATATTATCGAAAAATAAAAACAATGAAGTAGAAAGTGGAGCAGGGGTTCAAAATAATTTGTGTAAAGTTGGCAAAAATAACCGTGATGTTAAACTGTGTTGTATGGTTTTCAAAATATTTTGAAAACATGTTCCGTTTCCATCAGCAATGCTGTCAACAATGTTGATCCATGAAGACCCCCCTATTGATAAACAATGAAACCTATGCATTGAGAAGGAGCTAATCATATGATCGCGGTCAGTGTTGCCAGATCTTACAACATGAGTGGAGCCCAATTTAAAAAATAGTCCCACTCAAAAACTATGCACAAAAATTATTAAATGTAAAATAATCGATGAAAGGATTATTTTCTTTTTGATTATGTATAAATAGTCAGACTTCTTGAGCATCAATCCCAAGGAATATAATATTATATTTTAATTTTTATTAAAGTAAATAGAGTAAAGAACTTTATAAATAGTACAACTCCGTTAAATCTAAAAAAAGATTGTAGACCCAGAGCCACAGCAGTTTTTGGGTGTGATTGATAGCAAACAAAAAAGTATAAGCATGCGCGAAGGGTGTTCAAAAAATCAAAATCTTGCAGTCCACACCCGGGGCTTCAGAGATTAAACAGTGCGTCGAAAAAAAAATAGGAACTCAATTTCGAGGGTAATCATGTAAGCCGAAATTGGATTTCATCCCTCCCTTGATAGGATCCTCGCAGTGGCGTAGCGAGGGTTCGAGCCATGGGGAGGGTGACTTTCATTAAAATGCCGACTTATTTTAGGAATTTGCCGACTTATTTTAAAAATTTGCCGACTGTATAGATTTAGCATTTTTCGGGTGAAACTCAAAATAAGGGAAGGGATTTTTTCCGAGTGGAATGACATTCGGGCGAAACTCCTGACAGGGCTGATTGATTTTAGCTCAAATCTTCACTTCGCCACATACACTTTTGAGATTTCGAAATGCGAGATTTTTCAATGAAACCGCCTTCAGCTGATGTAAGAGATTTAAAAAACTTAGGAGCAATGATTTTCCATGAAACAATTTTAAAATCTTGGGAACTATTATTTGGTAGAAAAATAAGATATCAATTATTTTTATGGAATTATGTATTTATTTATAATAAATAATTAATAACAATGGAATAAATAAATTAATATTATTATTGCAACGATTAATCTAATAATTTTTAACAACGAATTAAATTCATGAACATTTATGTTATTATTGCAGCAATTTGTTTTGTTTAGGTATAGGTATTAAACAATCTTAATAAAAAAATTAAAGTAACGCATATATCTATCAGCATCAGCAGTTTAGTAATTTATAATAATAAAATACATTAATTTATTAATATTGCAGCAGTTTATTTATTTAAAATAAACATTTTTTTAATAATATAGCTAATTATTTATAATAAATTAATTTTAATAATAAAATTTATTAATTTATATTTATTATTATTTTACTGCAGCAACTTAATAAGTTGTAATGAAAATTTAATATTTAAATTTAACATTGTACTATCTAGATTTAAATTCGGCGGTGTTTTAGTAAGGACCATTTTTCAACGACCTTATTAAGAATAATTTCGTCCACTTTATCTTTCGAAGAATAAAGCAGCATCAAATTATTCAAACGATCATCACCCATTGTCGTGCGCAAATAGTTTAAGACTAATTTCAATTTACTAAATGATCGTTCACAAGAAGCTGATGTCACAGGAGCAGTTAAAATGAAGCAAATGAGTTTGTGCGATAAGGGAATTACCATTTTCAACTTGAACACAACTTTGGTAATGTCTTCGAAATTTATACAATTTGTGGATGAATCAAGAAGAATTTGCAACTCAGAAAGCAAACACTCTGGATCTTCTTTAAAAAATAGGGGCTCCAATTTTATTATGGATTCCACTGATTCTATTGTGACATTGCCTTTGTCGACTGGAATTTCGAAAATCTTTTGAAAAGGTTCGAAAGATGAAAAATTATCTTTTAAATTATCGTTTATACACGTCGTAAAAACTTGCAAAACCGTTCTAAATTCTTTTCGATAAAATGTTTGGAAATCGAAGTCGAAAGCTGTTTCTGGATTTTCATCGATTCTTCTTCGTACACGGCGTGTTCTATGATGTTTCAGAAAATCATTCTCTGGATTTATTTTTAATTTCTCAGCGAATGAAGATGAACTTTTTATTAATGCATCGATTTGGTCGTCATCGTCATTCATTTGTTGAAATGATATTGATGTGCTTCGAATCAACAATACAGCATCAATGACATTCAACTCTTCAGCTTCTAAATTTTCCGTCAAAAAATATAACGAGCTTATAAAATCAAAATCCAAGATTGTTTTCAGCAGACCAGAAGCGGAGGTACGAGTATTATTATCAAAAGAACTTACATCGGTTTTTATTTTTTCGAACCTATGTACAATGCCTTTGAAAGATATCCAAACAGCCTTTACTGTCTCAGCTCTAGCTGTCCATCAAGTTTATGACAAATTTTTCAGTTGCATTGAATTGCTGCCGTAGAAGAAAACATATAATGCTTCCAAAACATTGAAAAACTCTTTAATCAACACACTCGAATTACATGCTGTTTCAACGAATATATTGATACGATGCGCTTGGCATTGAATGCAAGGGATTATCTTACCGCATTTTTCCTATAGTTTTTGCTGCGTACCGTTGTACTTTCCGGACATGTTTTTGGCGAAGTCATAAGATTGAAAAGCAATGTTTTTAATGAAAATTCCTACTGACTGAAGGGTCACTTTTATTTTTTGGGCCAATTCTTCTCCCGTTTTTTTCCATTTCGTCCATTTTCAGAAGACGTTTAATAGGAATAAGTCTCTCGTTTGCTTTCACTACGTATCGAACATTAATAGCAAGTCGATCTTGATGGGATGAGTCTGGAGTTGTGTCAACCATTACAGAAAAAATACCAGCTTTATTGATTTCATTTACAATGGCTTTTCGAGTTCTAGTTCCCAAGAGATCAATGTATTCATTTTGGGCATCCGGACTAAGGTACGTCACATGACGTGGTCTTTTTGATGATTCATCCAACCATTTTTTCATTAACGGGCAATGTCGTGAAATCAAATGAAGAATTTGTCAAAATTGCCATCGCTGTGCTCTAGTGATTCGTCGTGACCACGAAAAGCTAATCCCTGCCTCCCCAAAGTTCTCGCGACATCAATTATAACTTGCAAGACTCTCAAATGGTAAGCTTTTTCTTGTTCTTCTTGAATGATTTGTTCCCTTTCAGACTTGTCCAGCAAAACGTTGATATGATTTTCTCCATTAACGAAATTACAGTAATCACGCAGAGCTGCTCGATGAGATTCAGAAATGAAATGTAGAATCAGTTTTCCTTCTTTTTTTTTTACCTCGACTATTCATTTTATGCCACTGACGAACACCTACTAATACCCATTCCGGATTAGCGAGATGTCATACATACTGAAATGCAAGGTCAACCGTGAATCTCAGTGAATAATACCTTGTTTGAAGTTATTGACTATAAAAAATAGGTTATGAACTATAAATAATTTGTATTGTTTACTAGTTAATACATTGTATTTAATAACATTTTACATATATCTTGAACTTGATTTAATACATTGTATTAAATAACATTTTAAATAGATCTATAATAATTCAAAGAGCCAAAGTATTAGTTTTCGTCTTCATCGTCATCTTCCGGACGTTCGAAAATTTCTGTTTCACTGTCACCATCTTCGTTGTCCTGAATCGATGTTTCCAGGCCTTCTAGAATTTCCCGGTCAAATGCACTCTCTTCTCCGGGTTCGCTTTAAAATGAAACTGCATTAAGGCCAGCTTTCCCATTACACTGGCCACAAGCTAAAGTGCATTGCAACCCCGACTTTCTGCAACCGCAGCGTGGACCACATCCATTCATGCAATTACAAAATATACTATTTAGTAATTCATCTGGAGCTGGTATTAATATTGTTGTCATTGGCTCCAGGTATTCATTAGTCGGCATATTTGCGAAATTCACAATCGGCAAAAATGCTCGTTTTATTAATTTTTTTTTCAAATTAAGCTTCGTTGATTTGCCGACTCTTGAATTTGTCGGCATATTTGCGAAATCCGCAATCAGTAAAAATGCTCGTTTTATTATTTTTTTTTTTTCAAATTAAGCTTCGTTGATTTGCTGACTCTTGAATTTGTCGGCATATTTGCGAAATCCGCAATCAGTAAAAATGCTCGTTTTATTAATTTTTTTTTTTCAAATTAAGCTTCGTTGATTTGCCGACTCTTGAATTAGTCGGCAAATTTCCGACATACGCAATCGGCAAAAATGCTTAGGCTCGTTTTATTCATAATTGTGTTCAAATTAAGCTTCGTTGATTTGCCGACTCTTTAATTAATCGGCATATTTCCAAAATCATCAATCGGCAAAAATGTCGATTTGTATAGGCACATTTAAAAGTTTAAAAACCTAAATATAATGAAAATACAAACTTACTTTTTTTAACTTTTTCCGACGTAAAAAGTCTGGTTTTATTATTTTTTTTTTTTATTGCTTGAATAATTAAATCTAGCTTCCTGAATTTGCCGACTCTTGAAAAGCGTGGGGGGTGGTACATCCCCCCACACCCCCCCTCGCTACGCCCCTGGATCCTCGCATCATATATCACGGAATCCGAGACCATTTGAGTGTATATTTCGCCCTGCCAGTAAACGGGATTTTTTTAAACAGTCTGGAATGGGGAACTTAAGAACTATACCTACACTTATTTAACTTATTATATCATCATTATGTTGGTTGATAAATCTGTACCTTGGTTCTTGAAGGGCCAATGTCCAATTTGACCCGATTTGAGATTGCCTCCACTTAGATTGCCTCCACTTCATACATATTTTGTCCTTAGCGAGAAAAGCTTTTGCTTCATATGAAGCTTTCAAGTTGCATCGAACTGAAATTCATTTCATCGCTATTGCAAGTGTATCTTGTACTTGGTTTTGTTGTTGGTTTTTTGGTATTTTGTCTGCTTTTTTTTCAATCAATGAACGTTGTGAAGCAGTGGTGGTGGGTTTTTTCTCTTCATAGTTTGTTCCAACTTAAATTTTGCTTGTGTGTGTGTACACTTCAGATATATTTATTTAATTCTTGTCGATCTTGGCAAGAATTTTTGTTTTTAATTATTTCTTCTGAGGATTTTTGTACCACAAAATATGTGTTAAGATAGGTTTGAAGGAAACATTTGTTCTTTGGAGGATTTCTCTGTTTCACGTTTGGGAGTGGATGTGGAGAATATATATGACTGTTCTGAAGCAATGGTAGACTTGGTGGCGGTTGATTTTGTTTTCCATTTTTTGCTCTCATTTATCCTTTTTTGTGGCTTGCTTTTGTACTCTTGTTTCTATATACAATGGTTAGAGCAAACTATGAAGAGCTAAACAACGTTCATTATTTGCAAAAAAAAAAGAGGACAAAATACTCAAAAACCAACAAAACCAGATACAAGGTACAAGGTACAATTCAATTCAATTAAGTCCAATCCAATCCAATCCAATCCAATCCATTTCAATTCAATTTAATAAAATTAAATTAAATTAAATTAAATTAAATTAAATTAAACTAAATTAAATTAAATTAAATTAAATTAAATTAAATTAAATTAAATTAAATTAAATTAAATTAAATTAAATCAAATTAAATTAAATTAAATTAAATTAAATTAAATTAAATTAAATTAAATTAAATTAAATTAAATTAAATTAAATTAAATTAAATTAAATTAAATTAAATTAAATTAAATTAAATTAAATTAAATTAAATTAAATTAAATTAAATTAAATTAAATTAAATTAAATTAAATTAAATTAAATTAAATTAAATTAAATTAAATTAAATTAAATTAAATTAAATTAAATTAAATTAAATTAAATTAAATTAAATTAAATTAAATTAAATTAAATTAAATTAAATTAAATTAAATTAAATTAAATTAAATTAAATTAAATTAAATTAAATTAAATTAAATTAAATTAAATTAAATTAAATTAAATTAAATTAAATTAAATTAAATTAAATTAAATTAAATTAAATTAAATTAAATTAAATTAAATTAAATTAAATTAAATTAAATTAAATTAAATTAAATTAAATTAAATTAAATTAAATTAAATTAAATTAAATTAAATTAAATTAAATTAAATTAAATTAAATTAAATTAAATTAAATTAAATTAAATTAAATTAAATTAAATTAAATTAAATTAAATTAAATTAAATTAAATTAAATTAAATTAAATTAAATTAAATTAAATTAAATTAAATTAAATTAAATTAAATTAAATTAAATTAAATTAAATTAAATTAAATTAAATTAAATTAAATTAAATTAAATTAAATTTAATTAAATTTAATTAAATTTAATTAAATTTAATTAAATTTAATTAAATTTAATTAAATTTAATTAAATTTAATTAAATTTAATTAAATTAAATAAATTAAATTAAATTAAATTAAATTAAATTAAATTAAATTAAATTAAATTAAATTAAATTAAATTAAATTAAATTAAATTAAATTAAATTAAATTAAATTAAATTAAATTAAATTAAATTAAATTAAATTAAATTAAATTAAATTAAATTAAATTAAATTAAATTAAATTAAATTAAATTAAATTAAATTAAATTAAATTAAATTAAATTAAATTAAATTAAATTAAATTAAATTAAATTAAATTAAATTAAATTAAATTAAATTAAATTAAATTAAATTAAATTAAATTAAATTAAATTAAATTAAATTAAATTAAATTAAATTAAATTAAATTAAATTAAATTAAATTAAATTAAATTAAATTAAATTAAATTAAATTAAATTAAATTAAATTAAATTAAATTAAATTAAATTAAATTAAATTAAATTAAATTAAATTAAATTAAATTAAATTAAATTAAATTAAATTAAATTAAATTAAATTAAATTAAATTAAATTAAATTAAATTAAATTAAATTAAATTAAATTAAATTAAATTAAATTAAATTAAATTAAATTAAATTAAATTAAATTAAATTAAATTAAATTAAATTAAATTAAATTAAATTAAATTAAATTAAATTAAATTAAATTAAATTAAATTAAATTAAATTAAATTAAATTAAATTAAATTAAATTAAATTAAATTAAATTAAATTAAATTAAATTAAATTAAATTAAATTAAATTAAATTAAATTAAATTAAATTAAATTAAATTAAATTAAATTAAATTAAATTAAATTAAATTAAATTAAATTAAATTAAATTAAATTAAATTAAATTAAATTAAATTAAATTAAATTAAATTAAATTAAATTAAATTAAATTAAATTAAATTAAATTAAATTAAATTAAATTAAATTAAATTAAATTAAATTAAATTAAATTAAATTAAATTAAATTAAATTAAATTAAATTAAATTAAATTAAATTAAATTAAATTAAATTAAATTAAATTAAATTAAATTAAATTAAATTAAATTAAATTAAATTAAATTAAATTAAATTAAATTAAATTAAATTAAATTAAATTAAATTAAATTAAATTAAATTAAATTAAATTAAATTAAATTAAATTAAATTAAATTAAATTAAATTAAATTAAATTAAATTAAATTAAATTAAATTAAATTAAATTAAATTAAATTAAATTAAATTAAATTAAATTAAATTAAATTAAATTAAATTAAATTAAATTAAATTAAATTAAATTAAATTAAATTAAATTAAATTAAATTAAATTAAATTAAATTAAATTAAATTGAATTGAATTGAATTGAATTGAATTGAATTGAATTGAATTGAATTGAATTGAATTGAATTGAATTGAATTGAATTGAATTGAATTGAATTGAATTGAATTGAATTGAATTGAATTGAATTGAATTGAATTGAATTGAATTGAATTGAATTGAATTGAATTGAATTGAATTGAATTGAATTGAATTGAATTGAATTGAATTGAATTGAATTGAATTGAATTGAATTGAATTGAATTGAATTGAATTGAATTGAATTGAATTGAATTGAATTGAATTGAATTGAATTGAATTGAATTGAATTGAATTGAATTGAATTGAATTGAATTGAATTGAATTGAATTGAATTGAATTGAATTAAATTGAATTAAATTAAATTAAATTGAATTAAATTGAATTAAATTGAATTAAATTAAATTAAATTAAATTAAATTAAATTAAATTAAATTAAATTAAATTAAATTAAACTAAATTAAATTAAATTAAATTAAATTAAATTAAATTAAATTAAATTAAATTAAATTAAATTAAATTAAATTAAATTAAATTAAATTAAATTAAATTAAATTAAATTAAATTAAATTAAATTTAGTTAAATTTTAAAATTAAATCAATAAATAAAATAAGCTAAATATTTAAAATTAAATTAAATTTAGTTTATTTAAAACAAAAAAGAAATTGGAGGTTCACATTGAGTTGGTGGACAAACGAACCCAATCAGCCCCAACCCCTTATGCTTCATTTGGGGATGCTTGAGGACTTTGTTTTTCGAGATTTGCTATAAAAAAGAAAAGTCGAGTGTTTTTTATTCTGGGGGTAGACAAACTAATTTTTTCTTTGGATTCTCATATTGAGCTTGTAAGCAAACGAACACACTTGATTGAACCTCCCTACAATTTCATTTGGGGGTCTTAGAGCCCTTTTTTGTTTTTCGGTGCAAAAAAGAAAAGTTGAATAACTTTTTCCCTGAGGGTGGACAAATATTTTTTTTTATGGATTTTTATATCGAGCCGTTGGACAAACGAACACATTTGACTCCACCCCCTAAGATTTCAGTTGGGGGCGTTGGAGCACTTTTTGTTTTTCAGTGCAAAAAAGAAAAGTTGAATATTTTTTCCTGGGGGTGGACAAACAATTTTTTTTTGGATTTTCATATTGAGCTGGTGGACAAACGAAGTCAATCAGCCCCAACCTCCTATAACTTCATTTGGGGATGCTAGAGGACATTTTTGTTTTTGGAGGTTTGCTATACAAAAATAACAGTCGAATATTTTGTATCCTATGGGTGGACAAACGAATTTTTTTTTTGATTCTCATATTGAGCTGGTGGACAAACGAACACACTTGACTGCACCTCCCTATAATTTCATTTGGGGGTTTTGGAGCCCTTTTTATTTTTCGGTGCAAAAAGAAAAGTTGAATAACTTTTTCCCTGAGGGTGGACAAACATTTTTTTTATGGATTTTTGTATCGAGCCGTTGGACAAACGAACACAATTGACTCCACCCCCCTAAGATTTCATTTGGGGACGTTGGCGCACTTTTTGTTTTTCAGTGCAAAAAAGAAAAGTTGAATATTTTGTTTCCTGGGGGTGGACAGCAAAATTTTTTCAATGGATTTTTATATTGAGCTGGTGGACAAACGAACCCAATCAGTCCCAACCCCCTATGACTTCATTTGGGGATGCTAGAGGACTTTGTTGTTTTTCGAGGTTTGCTATAAAAAAAGAAAAGTCGAATATCTTTTATCATGGGGGTGGACAAACGATTTTAATGGTTGGACAAACGTGGACTAACGATGGACAAACGAATCCGATAAAAAAACAACAATTTTGAGGTCGGGGTTCTGACTTCATACAGCTCAATTTAAAACTTGAATTCTCTTCAAAATGTGTATCTGAATCTCAATCTCAAGGACAAATGTATTTGTTGTTTTTGCCTTTCGGAGGAATAGTATAAATGACGTATAAATTGAATTTTTTATGAAGCCATACTAGCTTTGCTGGCGTGGAGGATCATGATGATGGTGTGTATCTGTATAGATAGACAAACGTACTTGTCTCGATTTTCCGATGGTGTTGCTTTTTTTTATGTGAGGTTATTTTGTTTTCCTTCAGAAATTAAAGAAAATAATTTGTATTAATTAATTTATATACAGGTGAACTCATAACTTGTGAGGAAAGCTAATTTATTATTTAGGTATAGGTAGGTAGGTGCGAAATGTTTATGCTCCAATTTAATGAATACGTCATAACGAGATAGTTTTTAAAAAAAGTATACATAATGCATGAATGCATTTCGAGCAGTTTACCGCCCATCATCAGCAACACGACTAAATGCAAATTGGTTGCATATTTTTAACGTTAGCAAAAAAATTGTGTAACATAATAAGGGTATTCATGCAACTTCGAAAGTTTACAAATTTTGTAAAATGATAAGTTAACGCAAAAGTTTGCATGAACGACCTTTTTATTAATTTGGTTAAATGCTGTGTAACTGAATCAGCTGTACGTTAAACGTCAAATATTTGGGCGCGTTCGGTTGTGTATCTTTAGCGATCCGGATTTGTTTGTTGTTTGAAGCAAAAACAACTCAACGTATCTGAATTTTGTTTTAATAATGGGTAGCCTAAGGCTAGTCGCGCACATGCAACTGCTACTGCAACGAAACAGTTTAGTCACAAGTTGACCGATGAGCGCGCACATGGGCAACTCCACAGGCAATCACGCTGAACTAAACCAACACACTGATAATATTTATTCAATGCTTCGCTGTAATTTCGCGGCGTTGGTTTGGCAGAGCCTTAATCGCTCAGTGAATGTAGACGTTCTATTTTTTGACATTAGTTTCAGTACCGACTATTATAGTTCTACCTTTAATTTCGCGAAAGTTAACGATACTGAGCAGACGGCTATTATATGTTAAAAACATATAGATAAGACTGTGTACTGCCTCGGTGGCTTAAGCTAACTTAAGCTTGGTTAAATCTATTAAAGTTGGGCCTTAAGAGCCGGATTTAGCTGGTTTAACTATATTCACGTGCTTCCCATCAATAGGGCGAGAGCTATTTCTTGGAGAAAGCGGTTTCCTTTTTACAACCAATAAACACCGCGGAAAAGGATGAAGCTACCGATTATAGTGAATCATGGGCTGTTGGCTTCCGAAAAATGGACGAGCGTCAAAAATTGTTCGCCAAACTAATAATTGATGATGCGATTCTTCAAGGACAACTGGGAAATTTAAACACGAGGAGTTCCATTAATCTGGGAAGGCAACCACTTTACCATTTAATACATCCTAGTGTTCATTACAGCAATTCAAACTCTGCTTCTTCATATTCGCCTGGTTCACCTATGACATTAACTGGACAATATTCAGAATCATGTTCTCCATTATCACCATTAGCTTTTCCGGCCAGAGAAGCAAATAAACAAATAATTTCTAATCAAACACTTCAGTCGCCAATTCAACTACTTTTCAACGATCCACAATATCAAGATTTTGATTAATTATGTTCTACTCGTGTAATACTTTGTATACTTACTTTAATAAATGTTTTTAATGCTGAAATTATTGCTTCACACGTCTCTATATTATTATCATTTTCAGGCTTTGGGCCAGAAGCAAGAATTCGCAACGTTGCAGACAATCTTTCATTTGGCGTAATTGCATCTCTCAAATTTGTGTTCATTTTTTGTATAGACGGCGTTATTTTACAAAGAAGTTCTGCGTATGTCGTTGCATCCATTCGCAAAAAATGTTTAAAAACTTCTGGAAATGTTATCTCCAACTCTTTTAATAATTTAACATGCGCACTACTATTGCGTTTTTATTGCCAGTCCTCCATCCACTTTCTTTTTACTTGCGATATAGGCAGGTACTTTAGGGCAAGTTTTGGATTCGTGCAAAAAAAAAAAAACATTTTGAGATAACAATCAAACATGTTATATTACGATGATAGAGAACACCATAGAAATGGGTGGCACAATTCTGTCTGTGTGTCTGTCTGTCTGTTTGTCTACAGCCTAAACGACTCGATCGATTATCTTAAAACTTGGTACTTAGTGGTTTTGGTGATTATGCCCAAATGTTTTTTCATCTTTTTTTTTAGAACCAAAAATAACGGTACCTGCCATACAATTTTTTTAGCAAAAGCTAAATAATATTTTATTTGATATACCAAGAAGGCAGACAGTTTGGGTGGTACAAAGATGGTGGCAGACTGCGGGGAAGGTCGGGAAAATTAGAAATTAATTACGTCATTTAATTAAGGTTGGAAAAAATAAATAATAATAAAATAATAAATTCCAATATAATCATGTAATCAAAAAGGCAGACAAATATTTCGAGCCGAACATCCCGGCAGACACAATGAAATAATAGGTTTTATAAGTAAAAGTAAAAATTAAAACAAGTAAGAATAATCTATTTTTCAAAGAAATCGTATTTTTAATTTCATTCTCATAAGAATATTTTTGCGCCATTTGACTGTCCTCATCGTAATTAAGAAATGGAACTTTAGGAATGCTTTCATCGTCATCATCATCATCATCATCAATCTTTCATTATCTGTAAAATTAATTCAATACAAATTTGCGATGATTTTATGTAGCAAAAATGAGTCCATACTCGTATTGTATACCTGTGACATTTATATATTCATCCAAATTTTCTGGTTGAATTATAGCGTCGTTAACCACCTTCAAACCAACGCAATTCATACCTTCCGTCAATTTCGGTCCATCCATACTCAGATGGAAGCGATTCAGTTTTTCAGGGTTTTTCAAATTACCCATTTCTCCATAGGTCGCAAATATATTGTGATCTTAATAGTTGCTGATGTATGTAGTTCCGATTGGCATGGAGTAAGATTTGAAGCATCAAAATTTTCGACTGAAAGCCTCATTGACATCTTTTAACTTAAATGTTTGCGTAAACATTGTAATTTGCTAACCTTGCCTATTTGACAGTATTCACATCCTTTACATTGTACTACCGGCAGTTAAAATTTTCCAAAACCAAAAATAGTTCATTCCTTTCAGACTCGGACAAATTATTATTGGTGAGTTTTGAAAACGCTTCTTGATACTCAGTATTTTTGCGTAGCAATTCGAAATGTCTGTTTTTTCTCAGCCTTTGTGAAGGGTGGGGGATCAAAAAGAGCTAGACATCCTATTTTATTCTCAGGCTTATAACCACTTAAACATATTTAAAAATAAAATGCACGACTGGGTCGCACGTACATACTTGCTCTTATGTTCAAGACACTGGGGGTTTAAGAAAAATTTTATATAAAAACATGGAAATTGTAAGAAAAAAATGTAGAGAAGCATGAAATACGATATTTAGATTAGCTAAAACAACTTCTTTGACAGTTTGAGTTGAAAAAAAAAGAATCTTAATTCATGCTCGAATATGATTGTATGGAAAAAAAAGTTTAAAATCGTTGGAGCGGTTTAAAAAAAAAATAATTTTTTATATATAAAATTCTTAAAACATTTTTAAGGACACATTTTATATTGCAAATCAACACGTTTTGAGATATCGAATTTTCAAAAAATAAATTTAAAACTTTTTATAAAAGTTCAATAACTTCTTTTTCGAAAATTTTGATATGCAATATTTTTTAATCTTATCTGAAATTTGTGTATAAAAAAATGTACCGAAACCCGTTTAGCCGATAATGAGAAAATTCAAAATAAAAAAAATGTTACAGTTGTAACGAAAGGGTAAAAGAAAGTTTCCACCTAATTTTGGGCGAAAAAAGAATGCTCGAAGCATTCTTTTCCGGACAAATTGTGGCGTTTTATTTCACTTTTTATAAACTAAAACCATCTCCCTGTTTTATTCTTTCCATTATTAGACGTTGTGGGGACGCACGACTGAAATAAAATATAAAAAGCGTACAGAAAATGATGACATAGAATGAGAGTAGAATAAATAGAACAGCTGTTTTAAATCAGTCAGTGGCGTAGCTAATGGGAAAGGGTACAAAAGGGCCACATACAGATACGGAAAATATTTTTTTCAATACAAAATTTAAATTGATTCCCAAACCGAGTTTAATCGAGTCGGAATCAGCAAACAGAGTTGGCAAATTTCTATTGGATTTTGGGAGCAGTAGAAAACTGTGAACATTTCTGATTTTGGCAGAATTTTTTTAATCTATTGACATCACAGCCATCCCTCCAATGGAATTTGAAAGTTGATGGCTTTAAAGATGGGGGGACAAACTATATTTTGAAGGAAAATTTGTATTTTCATCATAATGTTACAAAATTGCCCTAAAATCGGCTGAAAATTTCAGACCTCTTAGAGGTATTTACATTCATCCACATTACATTGTTCCCCATCAAGCGTATGCGATCATTTTTTCTTGCTCTGCAAATGCTTTGAAAGAATCAGATTTCTGTATGTAGAAATTTAAACTTTATTTAAATTGAAGGAAATTTAGAAGTTTTTAAAATTTCTAACTACGCTACTGTTCTCATTTGACTTGGTTTTTATCTCTATACCTTCAAAATTTGTCTCAAAATAAAAAATGTAGAGATAAAATTTGTCTTTACTCGATCTGCGTACTAGGCTTTAAGTTAAATTAAAACTTCAAACCAATACTTGACTTATTGGTCAGGTAAAAATGTATAAAGACTCAATAAGTTACTATAAGAAAGTTGTCTCAGAGTGACAAAAACAAAAACACAACTATATTAAAATCTCTGACAAAAAAAAAAGCTTTTAAAAGCTTGGTTTCCAGTCACGGTTTTCTTATGAGGTTCATGTATGACTTGGATCACGGTTGCCACCTTAAAAGTTTCTTTAAAAGTTGCAATTTAAAAAAAATGAATTCAAGAAATTATTGCCGTTCTCTTTGGTTACATTTAATTTTTTTCTTAGTGATTATAGCTATAGGACAGATACCTGGATTTTTGAAGCTAAGTAAAACATTTAAATCCTTTAGTAATAACCTGAAATCCTTAAGTAAGTATGAACATATTTAGTTTCTTGAGTGGCTTACTTAAGTCTAGATCGAGGTGCAGACCGACAAACTCCATAGCGGTCACATTTTGTACCATCGCCATATCAGTATTTAGTATTATGTTGTCCTATAATAGGTATTATGTATTGTTCGTATGTATTCACTAGCGAGTGAGAAAATGAAGTGGCAAGTAAAAATAATTTACAAAAATATTCAGAAATCTTTCCTCGTTTTGATTAATGATTTCTGTGAAGTGGCAATAATGATCGGTGTTTACGATTCTTTGACGTTCGTAATTAGAATTTTACGAGGTTATAGCGAGGAAGATTTTTTTCCATCTATATTAACTACTGTGAAAGCGATGAACAAAGCTTTGCAAAATAATAGAAATTTTATAGTAAATACTATTTATAGTAATATCTTCTATTAAATAATGCTATTTTGCGTATGGCCGTTTAATGACAATCTCGTGTACCTACCCTCCTTACCAACGGGTTTGCAGTATATGCTTTGGTGACTGCTATTATTGTTTCACTGTTTTCTTTTTATACATAAATATAAATCAAATAGAATATTGTTTGGTGGTTCGTGGAAAGCAATAAATAGGATATTTACGACGTAGACGAGAGATTTATTGCAAACAAAAAACGAGTCAGGGCTTCGTATTGAACCGCACATCAGAAATCTTTATAAGTCTGAGTAGGTATACCTACATAAGTGCCGGTATATTTCTATGTATATATTTAATTTAATCAATACAATATATAATTCAAAATGGGTTTGTGAACTTCCATCGGCCAACAGCTTTGGGAGTAAGAAATGTTAATTTTATATAATTTTATGCAGCACTCTTGTTTATCTATTAGCATACATATTTTAAAGATTACATACATTGCTATAATGCGAGATATTAATCGTACAAAGTGTCCCCCTCTATATAATAGAATCTACATACATATTTTAAAACGCGAACATTCATTCTGCCCCTCCCTTTTTAACGGACTTAACGGCAACATATTTTCATAATTTTTGTTTGAAAGGTACAGATGGTCTCTCTTCTAAATGGCAAGTTTTGGATTCATAAAAACGATCGAACTAGAGATTTCAATCAAACATTTTACATTCCTATTTAGGGCTAGCCACGATACCAAACCAAACGATACTTTTGTAAGAGTAGTATAAATATCGGACTTGAGCAATAAAATTGTGCTCCTAGTGTAAAAAAATATGCTCATCCAGCCAAAATTGCTCCTCATAGAGCAAGTAGTACTGTGTACGAAGTAGTGTGTGTGTGTGTAGCGATGAATGGATTGCTTGTGCATGGAAAAAGGTGGATGAAATGTGTAGGATAAATGTGTACGATTTATTTTTAGAACTGAAGAAAATGTGGTAAGAAATTTGGATCTGATAAATCAATGAAAAATGTAAGGAAAATGCGTTATCAGGAAAACTATTGTCGCGACTGTAGGAATATACTTTACAGGGATGGGAAAAATTGAATGCTGTGTAATTACAACAACTATACAGTAGTATAAATATCGGACTTGAGGAACAGAGCATTTGGGTGAATGTATTTTGTTGGTGTAAATGTAAAACTTTGGGGTGAATTTAGTTTTCGTGACTGTGAATTGTGGCTAGTGATGTACAGAGATATTTGTATGGTTTTTTGCTTGAAGGTTGACGAGGTGGATGTGTAGTAGGTACATATATGCAAGTAAAAGGAATTCTTGTATGGTTTGTAGGTATGTAGATTTGGAGTGGGCATATGTTGATATGAGTTTTGAGTGGTGACGGGATCATATACTACGATGGGAGTTCATTGACTTTGAGATGCATTGGTAGGTTGAAGGGAGATAATGATTTAAGAAATTTAGGAACAGAAAGGAAACAAATAATTTTTGTCTTTTATAATAATTGTGATTTATTAATCCATGAATTGTTAGCCGATGGGAAGCCAAGCCATTTAACATATACATTGTCTCCATTACTTTTAAGTACTTTTTCAACGAGATAAATATTAGGATATTTAGTCTTTTGTAATTCTTTTTCGTAAAAACATCCGCTGATAGGTTGACCATTAAAATCTTCAAGGAGATATGTTGCTGGATTGGTTAGGTTTACTTTTCTTATCGTAAAAATTTCCGTTGTCCAATTTGGTGTGTAGCCTTTCTCAAAAACGTGTTTGAACTTGCTTATTCTAACATTGTCCCCAACTCGAAATTTACCCCGTGGAGCGATTTTAATTCTATTATAAGCCGTAGATAAGAGTGTTTTAGAGTTTTCCTGATTCACATCAATGGGACACATTTTTATAGTTCTATGCACGGAGTGATTGTATTCATTCACCAAATCATCAACAATGGATGTCCATTTGTAATTACCATTAAAACTAAACTCCTTCCACATTTTCTCCTTAATTGTGCGATTAAAACGTTCAACAATTGATGCCTTAAGTGGGCTGAATGTAGAGTAATGGTTTATATTGTGTAATATCATTAAATCATGAAATATCTTATTAAAAAACTCTTTCCCATCATCAGTTTGTAGATTTTTAGGCTTTCGTGATGATTTGATGAAAATTAACGTCATTGCTTCTGCAACAGATGAAGCTGTCTTATTTTTTAGAGCAATTGCCCACGCATATTTAGAGAATGTGTCAATGACTGTCAATAGATATTTGTAGCCATTATTTGCCTTATGATAGGGTATCATTTCAACTAAATCAGCTTGCCAAAGGTCATCAAAGCCCTTGATAACAACCCTACGCCGATTGAAATTCTTTCTTGCCGACCTGTGAAGCTCTTCAACAACTTGTCGTTTACTCATTTTTCAAAAGAATGAAATAAAAAATCAATTTTGTATGGTTTTATACATACAGGTGTAGTAAAATTATTTATTTTAATCTATGATACAATAACATTAGTTTTCTTAATCTTATCAAACGTTGTTCAATCAAACAACATCCACAAGTATCTGGTCCCACTTTACATGTATTTGAAGACCAAGAGCAGCTTACGAAATGACATCCAAACTTTGATTTAACACGATCAATATTTTTGTAATTACTAAAAAATGAAATATTTCTTAAAAACTCTTCATGATGTTCTTCAAGCAAATCATGTTTATGAACCCTTAAAAAAGTCAAAATTTCATTTAAAATTAATGATATATTGATATAAGACATGTTTGTGGGATCGTTTTGATTTACTTATAATAACTGAATCTAAGATTGGCTTGTTATGTTTTCTTATATGAAAATTACTTTGGTTCCCCTTCTTGATTCTCTTTAATTTTTTCTATCTCAAGAAGAAAATACTTTCGAAGATCATCCAACAAGCGGACAGTATTAAAATTTTGTAGATCAATGTATTCTCTTAGTATTTTTTCTTTATTTCTCAATTCATCATCCATGTATGCTTTGTTCACTGCTTGATTGAGCATTGTAGGAGTGCCAATATTGTTTAGACATTTTCCTTCAATATCATAGTCACCATTCTCAGTTTGTTTAAATCCATTACCAGGAGGTCCTGGAGGACCAGCGATTGGTCTTTGAAATTTATTAGCGCTTCTTCCGAACTTGTCAACACTCATTTTGTTAATAAATTAAATTTTGTTCACGCAATTCTTCCACAATCGAATTTATCTCATTTTTATGGTTGTTATGCCCTGATGTTTCAGATGCAATTAAAAGTCTCATCCTATTTACAAGCTCATTTGGATTGTCCCAATACACATAGTCAATAGGATTATCTGAGTAAATCATTGTAGGTGAATTCATGTATGCATTTCCAACTTTCTTCTCTTTACTTTGTGCCATACCCTGAACCAAAGGTTTAATGATTTTCTTATACTTTTGTCCTCTATTACCTTTAACCTGTGAATTCATATCATGATTTCTCAGGTGTGCGCATGTTTTCTGTAATATTTTCTTATACTGGTTTAAATCTTCATTAGTATAAATACTCTTTCGAGGATTTTTATGTAGAACAAGTTCAAGAAGACCCTCAGTTCCATTGAAAATTTCTTCATCAATTACAATATTGTTGTCATTGTTAATCTGAAAATTTGACCTCCCCAACTTATTTGAATTCGATTCAACGTCAAAGTACGGACCATAGATTTTATCATGATCAGAATTTGAAATTAAAGTTTGACTTATCGGAGTACTTTCATTAAAGCTATTTGAAGGTGTCTTAAAAGAAGAGTCATCATCGACTAAAACTGAATTCGATTTAAATAAATTGGAATCTCTCTCTGGAGAAATATTTTCATCTTCTTCTGCTTTTTTTATAGAACTTTCAAATTTAAGACGACGTTTTACAACGGTAGATTTTATTTCTTTAAGTTCACCATTCGTGGCTTCTTTACTTTCCATATTTTTTGCGATTTTTTGTAAGGGTTCAACAATTGGCTTAAACGTATTTTCAATTTCAGTATCTTTAATGAATTTTCCAGTCTTGAGGAACATATACTTTTTCTTCAAAGCCTTTTTCGTCTTTATAAGATTTTTAAGCGTATTCATATTGGTATCCATGTCCGTAGATATATGCATGTATCCCCCCAAACAGAGCAATTCAAAACAGGGCAGTTCAATACAGGGTTGTTCAATACAGGGCAGTTCAAAACAGGGCAGTTCAATACAGGGCTGTTTAAAACAGGGGGCAGTTCAATACAGGGCTATTTTATGCAGAGCAATTCAATACAAGTAGTTCAAAACGAAAACAGGATAGTTCAATATAAGACTTTTCAGTACAGGGCAATTCAATAGAAGTTTTAATATAGGTGTTTTAATATGGGTAGCAGTTTAGCGACTGTGTCACTTTTATAAAATAACTGTTTCTTTAAATGATTTTTTGTATCGCCCATTTTTAACACAACTATCTTTATCAATAACTAAAAACCCATACAATTCCTTCCAGCATTCAGAACAGAGCTCTTTAAATTGTTTAAATGACATATCAGAATTTATATGATCATTATAAATATGTTTCAGATTAAGATCATCTTGCTTAAAGAGAATTATATAGTTAGCGTTATCTCGAATCAAATGTTTTGGAATGTGTGTATATGATTGACATAAGTAAAAGCTATCTACACCGCTATGGCGCCCCATACAGAAATAGTCTCTTATGGTATTTTGTTTTTCGCAAGCCACATCATCAAATATAAAAACTGAATTGGGTTTAGCCCTAGAAGGCAACATAATTTCACAATTATTTGAAAATTCATAATACTGCATTCCTTTTATAGATTTTATAAGTTTCTTAAGATATGTATACTTTGGTTGCTGTAATGATTTAGAGTATATGTAAATGTTCTCAAACTTCAAGCCATTGACATCTACAAGAATGCTTAACATAACGTTTGTTTTTCCACAATTAGATGGACCTACAATTATTCCTCGAATACTACTTGGAAATAATGCTCCATGCTTCTTTTTTTGTTTTACATTTCCATCAAAGTTTTGTACACGAATAGATTCTTGCTGTCTTACAAACTTCATTTTGAAGAATGAACCTTCCCCCTATAAATCACGGTGTTTTATCAACATTATTTCATAATCGATCCTTTCGTATAATACAACAGTTATATAATGATTAATTTCACGACACACTCAGTTAGTTCGATTAATTCAGTTCATGGAAACGGATTGCTTAATTCATTAATAAACAAGCTTCCATTTGAGTTGCATCTACCATCTTATAATTTTTGTGGTCCTGGAACTAAACTTAAGGAACGTCTTGCAAGAGGAGAACGGGGAATTAACCCATTAGATGAAGCTTGTCGTGAACACGATATAGCATACAGTAAAAGTAATAACTTAAATTACAGAAACGCTGCCGATAAAATTTTGTCAGAGAAATCCTGGCATAGGTTCAGAGCTAAAGATTCCACATTATCTGAAAAATTAAATAGTCTTTTAGTTACTAACATAATGAAGACTAAATCTACTCTTGGTATGGGTATATTATCAAAAACAAAGACAAAGAAGAGCCGTCAGTGTCCAAGGATTAAGAAAACTAATTTATTCAAAAATGCAATAAAAAAAGCTAAAGTGGCAATACAAAATCTGAACACTGAAGACACAAATAAATTAGCAACGACTGCCTTACATGCAGCTAGACAAATCATAAAGAAAAAACGTAGGGATATTACATTACCGAGGGTGATACCAATTCCAAAAGTTGGAGGACTTTTACCATTGCTTCCTATCTTAGCAGGGTTATCTGCTGTAGGTTCCCTAACTGGTGGTGTTGCAGGAATGGCGAAAGCTATTAACGATTCAAAGATTGGAAGACAACAATTGGAAGAAAATAAACGACATAATAAAACTATGGAAGCAATAAAACTTAAACAAGGGAAAGGTCTTTATCTGAAGCCATATAAAAATGGCTTGGGGTTATTTTTAAGTCCACAAGAATCAAAAAACTATTAAAAAAGCTACCCAAGCGCCCTCTCACTAATATAGATATATTAAATTTTGGTAAAAACTATATTCCAAATTTCCGAGGTGTTTTTATGAGGGATACATTGCCAGCTAAACCATTTAAAACGGAAAGTGGAGTAGTTAATTTAGACAATAATAGCGGAATCGGCACGCATTGGGTAGCATATATCAAAAATAAAAACAATGTGAAATATTTTGATAGTTTCGGAAATTTAAGACCTCCTCAAGAAATAGTAAGATACTTGTATGCAAATAATATTTATTACAATCATAAATGTTTACAACGTTTTAACACATTCAATTGCGGTCACTTATGTTTGGAGTTTCTTGTTGATCAAAATAAATAAGCTATGCAATATAAAATTTGTTTCATTTCTTTAACATCGACAATGTCGATAACACTAACGCTGAGCGGAAACAAATCTACTCTCACAACAGAGTACTTTCCGCCAGTAGTATTAGACTCAAGTTATGTTTGTGGACTAGTGGACTTCCAAACATACAACTCCATACCTAACGTAGATGTAATGAATAATTTATTTCATTTAGGTAATGATGTAATTAAACTTCCTATTGGCTCATACGAAATTGAAGACATAAAGAATTTTATTCAAGGAGAACTTTTAAAAAAAAATAATACGGCAAACGTAAAGATAAGAGCAAATAACAACACTTTAAAATGTGAAATATACAGCACAGAAGAAATAGATTTCACACATCCTAATTCTATTGGTTCACTGCTAGGGTTCAGTAAGAGAAAACTGGTTGCAAAACAAATGCATGAATCAGACCTTTACGTTGATATCAATCGTGTTAATACGGTGAGAGTTGAGTGTAACTTAATTAATGGAACATTTATAAATAATCAACCTGCGCATATACTTCATCAATTTTCAATCAAAGTCAGCCCGGGGTATAAAATAATTGAGGTACCTAAAAATGTTATTTATTTACCAGTGAACGTGAGGAAGATAAGTTCAATAACAATAAATTTGTTAGACCAAGACGGAAACCTTATTAACTTTCGAGGTGAATTAATAACGATTCGATTACACCTTAATCGTCAAAAATGATAGTTTATAATACTTTCTCTGGTTCTAATAACTTCTATAAAAGACAGGATTTATTGAGTTCTATAATCAATACTTCATTATCTCCTAAAGAGAAAGTACAAGTGCTAACAAAAGAAAACCAATCGTTTTTATTATCATTAGGATTCAAATTGAAGAAAAGAATAACTATAACCTAAAACACTGAGATATGCTGAATATTTTTCAAGAACCAGCATTTGATGATAGTATTTTAAAATACGAATATCATTCCTATTCACCATTTTTAAATAATTTTGGTAAAAATGACATCATCCACATCTGCGTGCAACATCAAAATCTCAATATATTACCTTCGGAGAGTTACATTTATGTTGAGGGGACTGTTTCGAAAAATGATGGGTCGGAAGTCGAGAAAACAAAACTTGTAAACAATTGTATTGCATTCCTATTTGATGAAATCCGATATGAACTGAATGGTATTGAAATAGATAGTAATCGAAATGTTGGAATCACAACTTCTATTAAAAATTATATTTCTTTAAATCAAAATGAAAGCGTAATGTTGTATAATGGAGGCTGGTGTCCAAATTCTTCAGTTTGCTTAGATGGATCACATTTTAATTTTTGTTTGCCACTTAATAAACTTTTGGGTTTTGCAGAGGATTTCAAAAAAATAATTCCTAACGCTCGACATGACTTAATTCTAACACGTTCTCGTAGTGATGAAAATTCACTAATAGCTGATGCAGATGAGCAAGCGAAGATCACATTACACAAACTTCAATGGAAAGTGCCGCATGTTTGTCTTGCTGATTCTTTGAAATTGAAACTATTCAAATCTATAAATGATAATGGCATCATGAAAATCGCCTTTCGTAATTGGGATTTATATGAATACCCAGCCTTACCTACAAGTGACCATCATATTTGGAATGTAAAGACAACTTCACAAGTTGAGAAGCCTAGATACATTATCGTTGCCTTACAAACTAACAAGAGAAACCAACTGAAAGAGAATCCTACCTATTTTGATCATTGTAACGTTACCAACATCAAAGCATATTTAAATTCTGACGTTTATCCCTATGAAGATCAAAATATATCATTTGAAAGAAACCACTTTAGTATTCTTTACCAAATGTACAATGAGTTTAGAAAAAATTATTATAACTGCTCAGTTGCAGAGCCACTGTTGACAAGAAATCTCTTCAAGTCACAAGCACCTATTTTTGTGATTGATTGTAGACATCAGAATGAAGTAGTTAAAACTGGACCAGTTGATATTCGTTTGGAAATTAAAACAGCAAAGGAACTACCACTAAATACATCAGCGTATTGCTTAATGTTACATGATCGAATTATAAACTACAATCCTCTAAGCCAATTAGTATCTCGAAATATTTAAATAATTTAGTTCAGTATAGCTCTTAATCAAGAACACACCAGCCCAAGCAATGGCATTCATTGTTGATATTCAAGGTTTCAGAGGACCTAATGATAAGTTTATAGTTAAAGAAGTAGCTATTCTGCGTGGTCGTAACCATCACCACTTCATTATCACACCTCCGTTTGATTTCAAGCATTTATCAACATCGTTAAAAAGACAAGCAAAATGGCTGTATCAAAACCATCATGGTTTGCACTGGAATGGCGGATTCACAAAATATCATAAAGTAGAAGAATTTTTTCGAGATAATATTATAAATCACATCGTTTATGTTAAAGGTGATGAAAAATTACTATGGATAAAGCGACTCCTAAATGAAAACGCTGAAGTAATAAATGTTGAAAATATAAACTGCCCCAGCTTCAAAGAACTAAAAACTCTTTTTCCGAGTGAGACAAGATGCTTATCACATAGCAAATGCTGTGCCCTGCAAAACGTGTTCTTATTAAATAACTTTTTAAACAACAGTTTTCCTGAAATTTTTTTAGAGAAATAAGAAGAACATTTTACCATTTTTTTTCTCTTTTCTTTATTTTTTCTTTATAATTTTTACATATGTATTTAGTTTTTATTTACAATTAAATGATTTTCATACACAATTTTACAATTTTCTTTATCAACATTATTTAATAAATAAATACAATTTATTTAAAACTAAAGGACTGTTTAATTATTTATTCTGTAATGACCCCAAGCATATGTACTTATACCATCTTCCCTTATGAATCTCTTATCATCGAGATGACTTAAAACAATCTTATTTAGCTGTTGGGTGTATATTTGATGAGCCACAGATCGAAAAACAAACATTTCCCCGTGGTAGACTCGTTTGCTATATAAGCAATCTTTATAGTTTACCAAGTTTATGTCTTTGAGTGCAATTTTTTTGACACCCTTTGCTTTCTTCACTTCGGTTTCTTCAACAGAAAAGGAATACATTTTTGATCTCAAACCTATAAACTCTTTCATTATTTTCCCCGAATTCTCATCTTTCATCATTCCTAACACTTTCTTATTCATCAAGGGGATGTTATATGGATTGTTCGGAGAGTATGCAGAAGTATCAAAATACAATTCAATATCATTTTTTATCTCATTATAAAAATCATCAGTTTTTACGCTGTAGATAAAGGAGTCCGTGTCCATATAATTGAGTTTTAGATTGTGTTCATACTTAGGTTTCATGTAACTATAGTGGAAGTCGTACATTTTCCACTTTGAAAACTCTAAGACACAAAATCCTAAGTACAAAGGCTTGTTATAATAAGTACTCACTCTTTTCATTTGAATGGCCGCCATGTTTTCAGTAAATCTAGTCAAACTATGGAAATTTGGTCTTGCAATCAGAGCTCTAGCTCCAAGGCGCTTTTTATTGTTTTCCCAAGAAGTCACAATCTTAACATCTTTGCGCTTGTCGACATTTTCCATAGTTTTTCCGAAGACACTATTATTCATTAATTTGAAAAAATTTTTCTCGAAATCACTGGTAGCAAGAGTTCGATGCTGATTATTCAAGTCTATGTACTTTTGAAGCCAACGCGACTGTTTGAATTCTAAAACCCTATGCACACGAACAATTTTCAACCCATTATTTATGCATTGCTGTAGGTTCTTATAATGAATTATATAATTGTGTTTTGGTGTTAAATCAGCAATAAGTTTAACGAATTTCGAGTTATTGACTTTTTTGTTTTCCACGCAAAATGGCAAATCATTATGTAAATCGTGTAAGGAATTCGGATATTCCAAGTCAACTTCAAAAATGTATCCTATTTCTGATTCATCAGAAATATTCATTAAATCAATATTTTCAAAATCTTCCACCCATTTAATCGAAGAATATGGAAGAGGGGATGACATAGCCCAACCATATAAATTATTCGCATCAACATACATTAAATATTGAGACTCTTTTTCTTCATCAAAGCTCTCCATATATTTGTTGTTTGCAATAGTATGTCGATGAGAACATTGAGATATGCCTCCTCTTATTCCCTTCTTTATAAAATTATATATATTAATATCTTGAATAAGCTCAAGATTGATTTTCGTCATTCTTAGCATGGCATCCCAAGATAATCCTGGGGCTGTATAATAATGACAGGGGTCTAGTTTGTAAATATTTTTACAAATACTCCTGAAATTTTCGAAGATATCTGCTAAGAGAAGAACATCCGTTTTCAAATATAATTCCATATAGTCAAAAAGGTTTTTACATTTAAAAGTGTTCCATACCTCTTTCGCATGATTATAGTCATCTAAAGAGCAAGGTTCTCCAGTTAACTTATTATCAAAGTTATGTTGAGGAGGAAGGTTTTTTTCTTCTAAACTTTGCCATGACTTCATGTAATCATACGGAAATACTCCTTTCCTAGTCAGAAGCTTAAACTCTTCTTCAATTGGGAAGTTGGATTTAATTAATTTAAAATCACTAGCCGTAAGATTCCTTCCCAATGAATCAAGACTAGAAGGCATGAATCTAAATGAATCTAAAAACCTTAATTCAAACGATTTATTTTCGGGTAAATAGATTGTCTTAGATACAGAAACATATTTTTCCTTATTTAGGGGGATTATAGATATATTTCCCTTAAGTGAAGCAAGTTCCTTAATCAATAAATGACAATCATAGCCCGAGAAGTTGTGAAAGAAAATTGGAAAAAATTTTGGTTTTCTATATGCTAAGTTGCATGTGTTATGCGCTGGTCCATTATATTTACCTGTATAATGGCAATGGTCAGCAACTCGATCTAAACCTAAGCTTTTGTTGCAAATATGACAAACCCGACAGCTATTTTGATAATTTAAATCAATTTCTGAAAGTTGATTCATAGGTTTGGCTTTCATACCGTTTAACTCTATGCAGTCCTTCACTAAAGAATTCAAAAAATCTTTAGTGCAATTACTACCACTAAATGACTTAAATTTACTTAAACTATCATTATTAAAATTTTTTATATAATATGCGCTAGCGCATGGGGTGTGCTTTTGTATAAAATTATTTGTTGTACCTGAATCAGCTGGCGCAACATCTTCCAATATACACTCGAAGTCTGCATAGACGACGAATGGGACATTTATCTCCCTTTCGTGATGATCAAAGCTAATGGAGGCTTTATCTTCTCTGGGCATCTTAGTAACCATCCTACAGCATTCGCTTTTATGAGATGTCACTGCTACCTCGGATCTGAACCCCAGCAAACATGTGTTGCAAAACCAAGTCCTTCCCCCGTAGTTTTTGACCTGGTTTGATATAAGTCTAGAAAGTAATCAGAAAAAATATATAAGCTAAATTTAGATATATTTTAAGACATAAATTCGTAAAATTTACCTTGATATATTTTTTATCCAGACAAAGTGTGACACCTGTTCTTTTTGCAAAAGAAGTAAATTGATGTGGATTTCCTTCTCCTGGCTCGTTATATAGAATGGTCCTATTACACTTTTCTTTTCCTCATCGAGTCCGAAAACGTTTATGCTAATGGAAGGATTTAGCCTTTCGAACTGTCCAATTTCCTCTAGTTTTAGTGGGAACTGTAGGCTTCCAAAATCAATCCTTAGGCCATTTTTATAAATCACTCTCCCACTGATATTGCTAATTTTATAGGTTTCCGGTTTTTCTAGGTTAGTCTTACTCTTGCTGAACAGAGCGGAGATTATTGCCCATTTAAAGCAATACACATCGTCGTTTCGAACATTTATGCATGCTCTTTTTCTCTTGATAAATTCAGGTAATTCTAAGTATCTGGATCCTTTTATGGGTGTGAATTCGTTTACGTTTATTTCAACGTGAAGTATTCTGAGCAATGACCAACCACTATCTTTTTCCTGGAACTCCTGAGTTTTGGTATCTATTTCCGTTACCATGTCTGAGTACGTGGAGGAGAGATCTGAGTTTAATAAAGCTATTTCCATCTTTGTATTGAAGGATTTAATGCTCAGCTGCATTTCGTCTTCGGAATTGAGCTTTATAAACTCACCAAACAGTTCTAGGTTGAACTTGATGCACGTCAACTTTTTCAAATGTTCTTGGAGCTTCTCCACAATAGCATCTTCTGCCTCTCGCAAAAAGTTATAGGGATTTAAGTTATCCTCGTTCTTATTTTCATATAAGAGCGTTTCAATTCTGCCCTTAAAACAACTCTTCACAACACGAAAGTTGTCTGAGAGTAACTCAGCAACAAGTTTCTTATGCTCGTATCGACGAACGTGTTTGCTCCAGTCACCTTCCACTTCAACCTCACAAATGTCACACCTTTTCTTTTTTAATTGTTCGTCTTCAATATCAACCCCCGCAAATATTCCCTCGACGAGCTTCAAATGTACGCTGTCCTTAATATGCTCGTTCCATTGACATAAAATAACACTTTTTTCACAAATTTCGCAGTATTTTCTTGCCGGGGCAGCTTGTTGATCACAATCCATCCTATTTAAAAGTTCGCGAGCCAACAAAGAATGATTTTCGGTTTTATCATGTTCACACCACTGCCCCATAGCAACACTTTTTTCACACAAGTCACAAAAATTTCTGACCGCTGGTTTTTTAACCGAAATGGCATGGATTTTCGCCAAATGCCTTCTTAAATTAAAATTGGACGAGAAGATTTTACCGCAAATTTCACACAAAAACGATTTCATGGTGATAGTTAGTTGTTTTTTATTAAAAAAAAATTACTAGTAACGCTGAGCACACGATCGTACTGGACGAGGTATTCTTTAAGAATAAAAACATTTTGAACAGGACGACTACTCAAATCTTCGTTTGTCCAAGAATCTTTTTATGATTAGCAAGGTCCCGCTGTAATAATGAGAGCATCAACATTTATTGATATGGTATGTGTCAATAAGCGTACATCATTATTTATTGATTTTAGGATTTTCAGATGCTCACTAAAATTTAAGCAACCCTCGTTGGCATTTAAACAAACTGTTGGCATACGTTGGGTTTTTAATAAACAAACTATAATTTTGTCCCTCAGAATCTTTGTTTATCATAAGCAGGATCCCGTTGTAATAATGAGAACATCAAAATATACTGATATGGTATGTGTCAATAAGCGTGCATGCCCCCGTTGGAATTTAAGCAACCTGTTGGCATACGTTGGGTTTTAAATAAACAAACTTTTAATTTCACCCCCAGAATCTTTGTTTATGATAAGCAGGATCCTGCTATAATAATGAGAGCATCAAAATATACTGATATGGTATGTGTCAATAAGCGTGCATCAGTATTTATTGATTTTAGGATTTTCAGATGTTCACAAAAATTAAAACAATCCCCCGTTGGCATTTAAACAACCTGTTGACATACGTTGTGATTTAAATAAACAAACTTATTTTCACCCACAGAATCTTTGTATATGATAAGCAGGATCCCGCTGTAATAATGACAGCATCAACATTTATTGATATGGTATGTGTCAATAAGCGTACATCATTATTTATTGATTTTAGGATTTTCAGATGCTCACTAAAATTTAAGCAACCCTCGTTGGCATTTAAACAAACTGTTGGCATACGTTGGGTTTTTAATAAACAAACTATAATTTTGTCCCTCAGAATCTTTGTTTATCATAAGCAGGATCCCGTTGTAATAATGAGAACATCAAAATATACTGATATGGTATGTGTCAATAAGCGTGCATGCCCCCGTTGGAATTTAAGCAACCTGTTGGCATACGTTGGGTTTTAAATAAACAAACTTTTAATTTCACCCCCAGAATCTTTGTTTATGATAAGCAGGATCCCGCTGTAATAATGACAGCATCAACATTTATTGATATGGTATGTGTCAATAAGCGTACATCATTATTTATTGATTTTAGGATTTTCAGATGCTCACTAAAATTTAAGCAACCCTCGTTGGCATTTAAACAAACTGTTGGCATACGTTGGGTTTTTAATAAACAAACTATAATTTTGTCCCTCAGAATCTTTGTTTATCATAAGCAGGATCCCGTTGTAATAATGAGAACATCAAAATATACTGATATGGTATGTGTCAATAAGCGTGCATGCCCCCGTTGGAATTTAAGCAACCTGTTGGCATACGTTGGGTTTTAAATAAACAAACTTTTAATTTCACCCCCAGAATCTTTGTTTATGATAAGCAGGATCCTGCTATAATAATGAGAGCATCAAAATATACTGATATGGTATGTGTCAATAAGCGTGCATCAGTATTTATTGATTTTAGGATTTTCATATGTTCACTAAAATTTAAACAACCCGTTGGCATACGTTTTTATAGATGTACCTGATAATCAATTCCGTTTAGATTTTCTGAGTACTTATAAATTTAATGTTTTATGATTTTTCAAGCACCATATTGATATCCCTAGCTCTTAAATTTTATAATTTGATTTTTTTTTTTCTAACTATAACAAATCTTTGACCCTTTCATATTTAACCGTTAACAATTTGACAAGATTCATATAGCCATTACATCTTTATCGCATACTTACTATTGATGTAGAGAGCGTTAAGATTGAATGGTAATCAAATGCAAACATGTTGAAACATGTTCCAAATGCTTTTTTTACAACAAATACTTTTTAACAAAAAGAGATAAAAGAGATAATTAAAACTAAATAAATATGTATACAGATATGCTTTATTCAATATATTAGTACAACTGTTCTTCAATTTTAATATTAGAAGTTCGTCCTAGTGGACCCAAATACATAACATTAAATGACCCTTGATTTATTTCAGCTATGGCAGCATCTGATAATTTGCTGTAGCGCATTGGAAAGAAAGTCTGTAAGGAAAAGGTCTTTAGTATTTATGTTGTATGCATAAAACCTATAAATATGTATTCAATTACCTGAAATTGCCCCAAATCAGCAACAATTCGTTCACCAAATTTGGTTACACACCGTTTCAGCTTGTCAATAGGATATTTTTCATTTTTATTTAATTCAAAAATCTTCTTACAAGGTTTGAATGCAACCTCTTCTTCCACTTTTAACAGTTCTTCTTTGAGATTCATCGTTGAGGATATGAGATGCATCTTAAACTGAAACCGCTATTTATACAGAAAATTGAATCTGCATTTAACTGTATCGATATGTATAAAGATATGAACTCAGCTCCGAATAAGCATGAGTGAACATGTTCTCCAGAAAAAAATAAATACAGTAAAATTGAATACGATGTGAATCAGGAAAACTCTAAAACACTCTTATCTACGGCTTATAATAGAATTAAAATCGCTCCACGGGGTAAATTTCGAGTTGGGGACAATGTTAGAATAAGCAAGTTCAAACACGTTTTTGAGAAAGGCTACACACCAAATTGGACAACGGAAATTTTTACGATAAGAAAAGTAAACCTAACCAATCCAGCAACATATCTCCTTGAAGATTTTAATGGTCAACCTATCAGCGGATGTTTTTACGAAAAAGAATTACAAAAGACTAAATATCCTAATATTTATCTCGTTGAAAAAGTACTTAAAAGTAATGGAGACAATGTATATGTTAAATGGCTTGGCTTCCCATCGGCTAACAATTCATGGATTAATAAATCACAATTATTATAAAAGACAAAAATTATTTGTTTCCTTTCTGTTCCTAAATTTCTTAAATCATTATCTCCCTTCAACCTACCAATGCATCTCAAAGTCAATGAACTCCCATCGTAGTATATGATCCCGTCACCACTCAAAACTCATATCAACATATGCCCACTCCAAATCTACATACCTACAAACCATACAAGAATTCCTTTTACTTGCATATATGTACCTACTACACATCCACCTCGTCAACCTTCAAGCAAAAAACCATACAAATATCTCTGTACATCACTAGCCACAATTCACAGTCACGAAAACTAAATTCACCCCAAAGTTTTACATTTACACCAACAAAATACATTCACCCAAATGCTCTGTTCCTCAAGTCCGATATTTATACTACTGTATAGTTGTTGTAATTACACAGCATTCAATTTTTCCCATCCCTGTAAAGTATATTCCTACAGTCGCGACAATAGTTTTCCTGATAACGCATTTTCCTTACATTTTTCATTGATTTATCAGATCCAAATTTCTTACCACATTTTCTTCAGTTCTAAAAATAAATCGTACACATTTATCCTACACATTTCATCCACCTTTTTCCATGCACAAGCAATCCATTCATCGCTACACACACACACACTACTTCGTACACAGTACTACTTGCTCTATGAGGAGCAATTTTGGCTGGATGAGCATATTTTTTTACACTAGGAGCACAATTTTATTGCTCAAGTCCGATATTTATACTACTTGTAAGTATCGTCTCGGTATCATTAAGCTCGACAAATTTCTCTTTCGTCTCGGTATCGCTATCGGTTTCAGTCTCGTCACGGTATCGTTCATATTACAAAGGCTCGTTTCGGTCTTATTATCGGTCTTGTCTGGTTGCAGTCAGTTTTACTCGTTTGGTAGGTATTTTTAAAATTAAACCAAAAATCATTATAGGAATAAAATATTAACTTATATTGAATGAATTCACACATTCATTTTAACTAAACCTTTTTTTAGATTTACAAAATTTAGGAGCTAATTTTATGATATCCAAAATAAATTCCTATTAGGTATCCAATGCATAAATAATGCCACATGTTCATAAGTTCACAGTAAAACAGCTCACCTCACAAACTATTTTATAGCCAATTTGTATGGGTTGTTAATTGAAAAACATAGTTTTTTAAACATTAAAAATGTTTACATATAGGGTAGTTTGTGTAAATTATGGTGTTTCTTATAGCGGCCAGATTTTTTGGAAGCATTGGGACATTTTTAAGAACAAAAAAATTTTAAAGTAAGTACCTAGTATAAAAACTTTTGTATTGTAAATTTGAGTGTTCAATTTTTTATTACACCACTTTCATATTAAAATTATAAAGGAAGGAACATTTCATTTTATTGGTAGGTATAGTAATTTGGGTTAAGTATAAATAATAAAGTTTTTAAATATTGTATCTGCCCACAGTACACATCTTGAAGGTAATATCATTAGCGTTTACATTTTTGTTCAGTTCTGCGCATCCATCAAAATCAGTGGAAAATGGCGAATCCCGTGACCCCAACTCGTTAAACATCAAAATTTGTTGTGTGTTATGTGTTCATTTGTTACTTATTTATTAGCATATACAATTGTTTCAAGCTTTTTAGTGTTTATTAACATTATTTTGTCATGCAAACAACATTCCTTCTTGGTTTTTAGTGTTTTTTAAATTATCCTTCTGTGTTTGTTTTCTTTGTTGTTGTTGTAATACAGCGGACGGGGTCACGTAAGGCTGCCATCTTGAATTTCTTTGACAGTTCTCATTTCGGACAACATGCGCAAGATAATACCTTAGATAGGTATGTGTACTGTGGTATCTGCCATCCTTTTGTGGAGTGAAGTTGTATCGAGTTCATTCTGCTTTTGTAAGATTGGGCATTAAAAAGTATCTTTAAAACATGTGTCATATGCTTACCAAGATAAATATTTAAGTTTGTTAAACTTTCATATTCCCCCTCCCCAGCACTTTGAAAGTGGTTTCTTGAAAAAAACAAAGTAGGTTTTCAATCAACTTTGGATGTAATGTAGTAGATTGTGAAATTCTGCGTCGACACCATCTTTAGATTTTATCAATAAAATATTTATCTAACTTTTCTTGGTTTTTCAAATTTGCTTTCATAAAACGACTTTTTTCCACCCCATTCGTGCAAGGGGAGGGGTGGAAGAAAATCAATAATGTCTTATGGTTTCAAGGGTGCTGAATTCAACGGGAGTTCTCGGGTCATCGTCGGACCCTTGGTTTCCGATTTATAAGCATCATTTCGGGATATAAACTGGTAAGTGGCAACCCTTTTCTTTTCCTTCTGACAGTTTTGCCACCTTGGCAACACTTCTTAAAATTAAGTTAGTACATGAACTATTAGTGTGCTAAAGCTCAACCCGTCAGGTCGAAATGAAAGGTATGCCCTCATATCGCACGTCTCAACGCAAAAAATGCGATCGAATATGGCGCCCCCGCTGGATGCAATTTCTACTAAAAAATTTTGTTCATGATATTACTACTATTATATATATATACAAAGACGAAATGCAATTGTGCTGCATATCCTGAACATAGAAGGAGAAATGCATTAACTGGTATTTATTCCTTTTTACCACCGAACCGATCAATTTATATAAATATTTTTACTTGCGATTAGGTACTATAGGACAAGTTTTGTATTCGTGCAAAAAAAAATGTTTGAGATAACAATCAAACATGACATTACGATGATAGAGAACTCGAAAAAAGTGGGTGGAACAATTCTGTCTGTCTGTTTGTATCTGGATCTACAGCCTAGCCAATGATGCGATTTTCTTCTAATTTTGAACTTAAGGTTTTCTTGTCACTCTCCAGAGCAAATTTGTTTTTTTGTATAGCTCCAAATATAACGGTATTTGCCATTACAACCGTTCAGGAAAAGCTTATTTATCTCAAAAACGGCTCCAACCATTCTAATAAGAAATATCAGTGCGTTATTGTGGGCATGGTATATATTTTGGTAGAAACAAATTACCAAAAACGGTTATTAACTGTACCTGCCATGTAACGATTTTTTTTTATTTTCGACTTTCTCATTAACGGCATAATGGACTTCAATCAAAATTTTTAAGAAAAAACTTCTTTTGATGAATTTTTCAAATGCATTTCAATATTTTCTTAAAATTTTCATCCAAATTTAGTTTTAATAGCCCGATTCTCCCCCTTGTGAGGAATCACAAGTCACAAGCGCTTGTGACTACTCCTTGTGAGGATTGTTGTGATTCGATAACATTTTGGTACTCTCCCCCTCTTAGTCACAAGAAAACTCACCACAGCATTTTGTTGGTAGCTAACTGATGAGCGCACAACAACGCATCAACAACTCTACATAAGTAATCGCAACGAACTAAACCAATACACCCACAATATTTATTCATGTTTTTCTGTCTCATAAATACAAAGCAAAAGAATATGGCTCCTATTGTCCTATTCTTTAGCTAAGGAAATGAAAGATGTTCTCTTTCGCACAGAGAACATAAAACAAGAATATAATTCAATGATTTGTAGAAACTCAAGTGAATTTTGAGTTGTGACCTGCTCTGGAGGAGATCACAGTTTTGGTTGTTTTTATGACTCTCACAAGTTGTGACCAGCGTTACCACTTCCGAAAAAAAAAGCCGGAGTAGTTTTGAAGAAAAATGTGAAGTAGATTGAGAAAAATCGAAGTAGATTTCAAAATGTACTTTCTTGTACAAACATTTATTAGGCCAAGAGCCGGGTACTTTTTTCTTGCAATTTATTACTGAACTGATTTTCTTGATGGAATATGTTCAGGGGTGTCCCCTGAATATAAATCCAAGTTGGCGGGACTGGGAGGCACGAGCGTCAGCCGCCATCTTGGAAAACGCGTTTTATCATCTCGTGAACCGTGCATCGTACGAATATAATAGAAATTTTTTTTGAAAGCTAATATTCAATTCTTTTATTTGTTTTTCTAAGTCATGTTGTTGTTGCGAAAAGTTTTTGGGAAGTTTAATTTTTAAGTCAATGAATTTTTGAAAACAATCAACTTGAAAAAAAATGTTAAATTTTTTTCAAAAATATAGACTAAATTTTTATTTCTTAAAAACTTTCACGAAAACAAATTGATTTAAGAAAAATCAAACAAAAGAATGGAGTATTTACTCTAAAAAAATAACTGTTATATTCGAACGACGCACGGCTCCCGAGGTATTTGATAAAACGCGTTTTACAAGATGGCGGCTGACGCTTGCGCTCCCCAGCCCGCCAACTTGGATACAACACCCGGTTCAAGTGTAAATTTTTGTACGAATCTATTGTTTGCTCCTAATAGTAAACGCCACTTATTCCAGACAATTTGTGCTCAAAACGGTGCTTACCAAGCATGATACGTCATGAAATTTTAGTCACAAATCTACATAAAGTAGGGAAAAAATCAAAACTACGCCACAATTTGCATGGTAAAAATACAATATGGCTTAATTAACTGCGAATTTAATGAAATAAAGGAAAAGGAAGTCAATTTGGCTTTTTTTTTTGTAAAATTGAAGTAGGTTAAAACAGAGAATTTTAAAATGAAGTAGATTCCCATATTTCAGTGATGGTGCGAAGTAGGAAGTAGATTTTTTAAAAATAAGAAAAAAAGAAGTAGATCTACTTCAATTGAAGTAAAGTGGTATCACTGGTTGTGACTTTAGGGGGAGAATACGAAAAAGTCACAAAATCAGTTTCACCACTTCTTGTGACTTGTGAGGTATCAGTGATGATGGGGAGAATAGGGCTGTAAATGTTACTAAAATTTTATATATGGGTCAATATTTCAAAACATTAATGTTTTTCCCTCCAAAGTGGACCCTCGCTCAAAAGAACCTATTTTGGTAGACGAACAATAATTATGTCTCTTAATAACTCTATAATAACCACTTTAAAACAAGGAGTCATAACATTTGATCAAATCTAACGGTTCTTTATTCAGGGAAATGATACTTTTATCAGGGGAATGACAAAAATGTATATTTACTCCGTTGGTTGATAAGATGGATATTTAATTTTGCGATTGGTTTCAGGAGTGTAAAGAAAAAAGAGAACAAACATACTAACATGAAAAATAGCATCCACGACTATGTTGCACGAACTTGCTCTCATGATTCAAGGATTTTGCGAGACTAAGGGCCAGTTTGTTCACACCTTGTCAACTTAAATCAATGATTATTCCAGTTGGTTATCATTGAATGCGTTTGTTCAGCAAAATTTTAAACAGAGAATCAATGATTTGAGCACTTAATTGGAGAAATCACTAATTCGCCGATTCTGTCTGATTAGCATGATTTAATCAAAGATTTTCTGGAATTTCGTTTGTTCATCATTGGTTATTTCCTGAGCGTAGGTATAAAAAAGAGAAACAAAATCTATTAAATTCCTTCGAACAAAGAACATGAATGAAGAGAAACCAAGCATCGTCCATCTTGCAAGAAAAAAATAAACAATTTGTACAGATTTTACAACAAATTGTAGTTATTTTATTTACTATCGAAAAATAAAGTGCTTTTTTGCAAGGCCTAATATAAAATATGCATAGAAAAACTACAACTGGGAAAAAATCCCATCACTAGGTTTCACAAAATGCCAGCACTACCTACACACTTCAACTATATATTTGGAAAAAAAAATCAATTAGCCGCATTAAAATAAATACAAATTTCACGTGTGTAGCTATTCTGTATAGTAATTTAACAGGAAATAATCTTAAATTGAACACAACATTATATTTCAAGCACTGATTTTCCGTGTTTTTTTTGCACAAAAAATGTTTTTTTCGAAAGCTCACTCACACTGAAATAAGTTAATGACGGAATATGTCTGACAATTGATTGACAGATAGACTGGAAAATGGAAAGATTATTAGAAAAACTATGATTTATTAATCAAACTGAAAATTGAGTGAACAAACACTCTCTGATTATCACAGATTCATAACTATGGGTTTAACAGAATCAGTGATAATCTAATTGCTGATTTAACCCACTGTGAACAAACTGGCCCTAAGGGCCAGTTTCAAATGTTCCGGTTAAAGTTTCAGATAGATATCCGACACATAACCCTATCCAGCAGATAAAAGTGGCTATAAGTTATTTTCTGTTTCATCGTCAAAGTCTCGGATATACTAACCGTTGGATAAATTTACTAGCCACATACAGTTTGAGAACAACATAAAACATCAAAAACATACTGAAAATTAAATTTTTGCTGTCAAAACAAAAAATATTTGTCGTTTTTATTTAAAATGTCTATAATTTAAATTCAGTAGGAGTCGCGATGGATCGAATTACAGAGAAAATTCAAACTATTAGGATGAAACTCTTAGCAGTTAGGCATAGAGACATCCAATCCTCAACGTTGGACCTAGGATTTTTGCCTGCGAACAATAAGTGCTGAAAATAGATTCCACAAAAAGAAGAGAAGAAGACACCACAAGCGGTGTGATTATGCAGCAAATGATGCCACCGGCCACCCCTCACAATACATGCCCGAAAATGCACTGGAGTCTAAAATTTTGGAAAATGATTAAGATGTACAATGTACATATGTAAATAAATAATAAAATGCAATAAAAATATAATTTACAAAATTCTTTACATCTCATTCATCCGTGTATGCATTGTTTAGAAAAAAACAGGGTAGACGGAACTATAGCAGCGTTCTAATTTGCTTGAGTGGCTTCAGTTTTTGTATAGGATATTTTTGTACCTTGATTCTAAAAAGGCCAATGTCCAATATGTTAGTTTTTGGGAAGTCGAAAATGTTACTTTTTATTGTTTTAAAATGCTCATTAAGAAGCAATTGGAAACCATGGGCCCTTATTAAAGTCGTGTAACATCTTCGGCTGAGTCAAAAAGTGTACTTATGTAAGTTTTGTAAAAAAATGGACAATGGCCCTTCTAGAACCAATGATGCAGATTTATACAATTTCGTCTTCCAAAATTCACATAAATCCATAAATCCAGGACTTCTTTTGACTGCATTTTACGCTCTTCAACGATAAAATGGTCTGAAACAATATTTTTTACAAACGCTTCAATTTAATATTTTTCTTATCTTCTGGATAAAAGCTTTAACAGCTACTTGAACCGGCGGATAGGCTATCCGAATCCTTATGTGTCGGATATCACTATCCGAGACATATGAAACCAAAAATTTAAGTTTATCTTGCAGATAAGTTCCGGATAGGCTATCCGAGACTTTAACCGGAACATTTGAAACTGGCCCTAAACATTTTATAGTAATAATCGTATTTTTTATGATACCTATTTTGACCAAGACGATGTGAAATAATTCAAAACTGCTAAAAATACTGTAAATATGTTTAAATGTAATATTATTGATTCTTCTAGAGTTACCATAACGCAATCAATCATTATAATGAAAACTTGAAAGTCTGGGGAATGACACAAAAAATGATGTTAGGGGAATGACTCCGAAGGGTGTTTTATGAGAATTAAATGGAGGTTATTAGAAAATTAGATGTTTTATATTATTTTTCACGTGAACCCTTGTAAAAGACACAGACGAGTAAAACTTTTTAATTTTTATATCACAAGGTTTAGTTAAGAACACGCGTTAAAGGAATGACAATTTCGCTTGACGAAAAACAAAATCATGGCCTTAACTTGAAATAAAAAAGACAACAAAGTTTTTTTGAAACCCTTACTTCAATTTTCATAAGGAGCAATTCTGTACCGCTAAACAACAAAAAAAATCTGCTTTCTATTTTGAGCCTATATATATTTTTTTTTAATTTCCAAAGGTGGGATAGAAATGATCAATTTATGGGGGACACTTACTTAATAGCTCCTATTTAAACAAATAAAGCAACTAAAAATCATTTAACTATTTTTTAGTTAGGATGCATATATTATTAAAAAGACTGCATCATTAGAATTTTTGTATCGTTTTTAGTTTCGTTGCTAAAATTCAGACAGTGTTTAAAGTAGGCTCTCGACACGTCAGGGGAATGACATTTTGGGTGTTTAAATGGAGATAGCGGGTATGATATTTCTTTTAACTTTATTTTTTCTAGAGCGAATATTACAACCTATTTGTTTCAAGCCATCCAATTAACAAACTTATAATGCAATTTTGTACTTCGGTTCAAAAATGAAGGAGACTGAAATATTAATATTTTGAAATATTGACCCATATAAAAATTAGTTTTTATGAAAACTACTTCAACGATTTTAGTTTTAATGAAAAGATTTTATAATACAAACTCTATATAAGACTTAAATAAATCAGCCAAAGAAGACTTAGCATTTAGAATTGGACTTATGGAATTATTGATTCAAAATAGCTTTTTATTGCCTTTAGTCCTACAAATTGGCGTTTCGTCCAGCTTACTCACTTGGACTCATCAGTGACATAGTGAGGGCCTTGTCATACGCAATTTGTATTAAGTTCAGCTTAACTTACATGGATATTTTAGCAATAATCCACTGTAAACTATATTTAAATTTTTGTTTGCATATAGTGGACTATCATTACCTTGAAAACATATGAAACCACGTGTATTCTAGTTATTGGATAGTTCAAGTTACTGGGTCAACAAATTATTCCTTTTTTGCATTCTTTTGCACAAAATTGCTACTTTTTCCTTTCTTAAGATGCTTAGTAATTATTTTTACCTTTTGCTTGAGATTGCTTGAGAGTAATAATTATAATTTATTGTCTTTTGTAAGCCTATTTTGTACTTTTTAACACCTTAAAACACCAAACACTTTCTTTTATAAAATTCACTTGAAATGGAAGAAGATCTTAAGCCCAAAATAACAATAGAAACTTCATACGATTTTTCTTATACAAAAACCGTTTATGAACGTAGTGACCAACAAAAAGGAAATTCAAAGTTCAAATTAAATTTGTTCAAGTTAAAAAGATTGCAAATATCTTAAATGTTCAAATTATAAAGTTAGTAATGAAAAAATTCAAGTTACCGAGTCCTGAGAATTGCCTGTTCAAGTTATAGAATACCTACAAGGGAGAAATATCATGTTCAAGTTATTGGATTGTTCAAGTTATCGTATGTTCAAGTTAGCGAGAGTCCACTGTATTCCTATTTTTTAAAGTAATAAAATGGCAAACATTTGTTTGAGCGCTAAACTATTATACTGGTTGCTTATACAATAATTTAAAAAACGATTTGAATGCTTTTTTTTTTTTTATATTGTTTCTATAATTACTGGCATATTTTAAAAGTTCTTAAGCATGTACGTGCGATCCACTCGTGCATTTTAGTTATTTCCTGTTTTCTGTTTTGGTCTAAGGGTCAGTTTGTTCATAGTGGTTTAAATTGGCCAGTTTATATTTCCGAGATCTCAGAGGGCTCAGAGGACTCTGAAATATAAACACGATTCCTCACACAAATTTCTCACTTTTCCCCTTAAAAACTGAGACTGAAATTTTTTGGATTAGCTTGCTCAGATATTTTTTGTCGCAGTAAATTACATAGGAAGAAAAGAAAAAGAGAGTTGTTTTGACTTATATGTGAAGAATTGTGTTTATATTTTATCCTCCTGCTCTGTCATAAAGCGGAGAAAAATTACTGAGCGCTCAATAAATATAAACTGGCTAAGGGCCAGTTTGTTCACACCTTGTCAACTTAAATCAATGATTATTCCAGTTGGTTATCATTGAATGCGTTTGTTCAGCAAAATTTTAAACAGAGAATCCATGATTTGAGCACTTAATTGGAGAAATCACTAATTCGCCGATTCTGTCTGATTAGCATGATTTAATCAAAGATTTTCTGGAATTTCGTTTGTTCATCATTGGTTATTTCCTGAGCGTAGGTATAAAAAAGAGAAACAAAATCTATTAAATTCCTTCGAACAAAGAACATGAATGAAGAGAAACCAAGCATCGTCCATCTTGCAAGAAAAAAATAAACAATTTGTACAGATTTTACTACAAATTGTAGTTATTTTATTTACTATCGAAAAATAAAGTGCTTTTTTGCAAGGCCTAATATAAAATATGCATAGAAAAACTACAACTGGGAAAAAATCCCATCACTAGGTTTCACAAAATGCCAGCACTACCTACACACTTCAACTATATATTTGGAAAAAAAAATCAATTAGCCGCATTAAAATAAATACAAATTTCACGTGTGTAGCTATTCTGTATAGTAATTTAACAGGAAATAATCTTAAATTGAACACAACATTATATTTCAAGCACTGATTTTCCGTGTTTTTTTTGCACAAAAAATGTTTTTTTCGAAAGCTCACTCACACTGAAATAAGTTAATGACGGAATATGTCTGACAATTGATTGACAGATAGACTGGAAAATGGAAAGATTATTGGAAAAACTATGATTTATTAATCAAACTGAAAATTGAGTGAAAAAACACTCTCTGATTATCACAGATTCATAACTATGGGTTTAACAGAATCAGTGATAATCTAATTGCTGATTTAACCCACTGTGAACAAACTGGCCCTAAATCTGTAATTAGATTATCACTAATTCTTTTAAACCCATAGTTATGAATCTGTGATAATCAGAGAGTGTTTGTTCACTCAGTTCTCAGTTTGATTAATAAATCATAGTTTTTCCAATAATCTTTCCATTTTCCAGACCACCTGTCAAATCAATAATTGTCAGACGTATTATCATTAACTTAGTTAAGTGTGAGTGAGCTTTCGAAAAAAAAAAACATTTTTTGTGTAAGAAACACCTCTTGAAATATAATTTTGTGTTTAGTTTAAGATTATTTCGTGTTACAGAATAACTACTCACGTGAGATTTGTTTTTATTTTAATACGGCTATTGATTTTTGTTTTGATTTTTTTCCCAAATGTATAGTTGAAGTGTGTAGGTAGTGCTGGAATTTTGTGAAACCTAGTGATGGGATTTTTTGCCAGTTTGTTTTAGTTTTTCTGTTCATATTTTATATCAGGCCTTGCAAAAAAGCACTTCTTTTTGGATAATAAATAAAATAACTACAATTAGTAGTAAAATCCTTACAAATTGTTTATTTTTTTCTTGCAAGATGGACGCATACTTGGTTTTTGTTTATTCATGTTCTTTGTTTGTAGAAATTGGAGAGATTTTGTTTCTTTTTTTACATATGCTTTGGGAGTAACCAATGATGACCAAACGAAATCCCATGGAATCTTTGATTAAATCGTACTAATAAAACAGAATCGGTGAATTATTGATTTCTTCAATTTAGTGCTCAAATCATGGATTCTCTGCTTTTTGCTGAACAAACGCATTCAGTGATAATCAACTGGAATAATCATTGATTTAATTTGACAAGGTGTGAACAAACTGGGCCTAAGTAAATGAAGTATTTTATATCAATAAATGTTTTTATTGTTATTAAAAGCATTTCATTTGCATTTAAAAATATAGCTGGGGTGTTCCATCACCCCTGTTGTTGTGTATGTACCTAACTTTAAAAGTGTTGTCATCGGAAGGATAACCATAGCTTTAAAAGTAATGACACCTTTTTCAGGTTGACATAGTACGCTGTAAAACTATTTAAATAGGATACATGGCTAAATGAAGATTTCGCAAATTTTTATCAAAACATTCTATTTCACACATTTTACTAAAGTTAAACTCAGAGAATGACTTTTTTTTTATTTTTTTAGTATCGTACTATAGTCCAGTAACCTTGTAGTTTTATAGTACTGAGACCTTGCGTCAGGTCCGGTAGTTCTGATTTTTTGCTGAGTTGTTTTTGATGTTGGCCTAGTATTAAATCTGATTTTTCGACCTCGAGCGCCGAACGCAACATTGGTAAAAATCCAAAAAACAGCCAATTTTTCGCGGTTTTTTCACTTATTGGCTATTTTAACCATTACGCCTTAACTTCCGAATAAAACATTGCTCTACGATTTCAACCTTACTTAATTTGCTTCAATTTTAGTCCAAAGCCGGTTCTGTAGACATAACGGTTTCCAAGGGACGGCATTTCAAAATATAGCAATAAAAAATTTAAAACAACAAGTAGTATATAAAACAGTATAATAACAAAAACATGGTCTTTGACATATGCTGCATCAAAGCAATAGAGCGTGTAGATTGGGCCAAAAGAAGAAAACAATAGTACCGGATGGGGGGTATATATCCCCCGTTTAGGCGGGAGGGGCAATTTTAAGAAAAGTTGACTTCAAATAGAAAAATAACCATAAAAATACAATGGTAGTATCTGGACGAAAATCCATTCCTCATCTCAAAGCCAGAAATCCATTCTTTAATTTTATTTTTAAATAAAGTTTTTTAGCTGATAGTTTTTGAAAAATTTAGTCTCAAACTCAAAATTTTGAGAAAAAGACGATTTTTTTTTGTTAATCTATTTTTTAAATTTATTTTATGGTATTAAGAACTATTTTTGATTTTGATTTTCAATGCCCTTATTAATTCTAAGTTAAAAACTGAAAACCAAATGCTAAAATGACTTCTAGTTTTTGAGAAAACTGAAATTTACATGATCAACTTCACTGCTTTCAGTCTAGTATCCTTTTTCTTCGGGGTGGGAGGGCTCTGCTTCAGATCCGGTAGTTCTGATTTTTAGATGAGTTGTTTATGATGATGGCCTTACCAATAATCCAAGTTTTCGACCTCGAGGCCCGAACGCAACTTTGTGAAATACGCAAAAAAACCGAGAAATTTTCGCGGTTTTTTCAGTTATTGGCTATTTTAACCTTTAAGGCCTGGTTTTCGATTATAACTTTGCTCTACTATTTCAAAATAATTGAATGGGCATCAATTTGAGCTAAAAATCAATTCAAATTGTGAATTTTTTCATCAACTTTTGAATTTAGAATGCTGCAAATCGAATTGAAGGGGGCTTATTCACCCCTTGTGTGAAATCGTTTGCCCCTTTTCAATGATTTTTTTATACTGTGTAGCGTGTCATGTTGGCTTTATTTTAAGATCTTAATCATGAACATCGGATGAGTAGAAACGGAGTTATGATTTTTTAAAGTCAACCATATAAAACTCGAACTAAAACAGTACTCAGTTCAGTACCCACCAGTGAGTTATCTGAAGCGAATGTTTTAGTTCGAGTTTTATATGGTTGACTTTAAAAAATCATAACTCCGTTTCTACTCATCCGATGTTCATGATTAAGATCTTAAAATAAAGCCAACATGACACGCTACACAGTATACAAAAATCATTGAAAAGGGGCAAACGATTCCACACAAGGGGTGAATAAGCCCCCTTCAATTCGATTTGCAGCATTCTAAATTCAAAAGTTGATGAAAAAATTCACAATTTGAATTGATTTTTAGCTCAAATTGATGCCCATTTAATTATTTTGAAATAGTAGAGCAAAATTATAATCGAAAACCAGGCCTAAAAGGTTAAAATAGCCAATAACTGAAAAAACCGCGAAAGTTTCTCGGTTTTTTTGCGTATTTCACAAAGTTGCGTTCGGGCCTCGAGGTCGAAAACTTGGATTATTGGTAAGGCCATCATCATAAACAACTCATCTAAAAATCAGAACTACCGTATCTGAAGCAGAGCCCTCCCACCCCGATGAAAAAGGATACTAGACTGAAAACAGTGAAGTTGATCATGTTAATTTCAGTTTTCTCAAAAACTAGAAGTCATTTTAGCATTTGGTTTTCAGTTTTTAACTAAGAATTAATAAGGGCATTGAAAATCAAAATCAAAAATAGTTCTTAATACCATAAAATAAATTTTAAAAAATAGATTAACAAAAAAAAATCGTCTTTTTCCCAAAATTTTGAGTTTGAGACTAAGGCTCATTTTTTTCAGTCAAAGTTGAACATAACTTGAGGATTTTTATTTTCAACTTGTGAATTTATTTTTATTCACTCAAAATTGACGTTTTCAACTTCCGATTTTCAACTCTAGAGTTGATCAACTTCTGATTTTCTCAACTCCCGGAAAAAGTAGAAGTTGGCAAACAAACTTGAGAGTTAGCATGGAAATATTGTTTTTTTTTTCCTTTGTAAATGCATACAAATATTTTGCTTCAGATGTTTATGCTCTTCATTTATCAAAATACACTCAAATAAAAAAACAAACTATAATGTTCCGAAGCAATCATTACCATTATTATTGGGGAAATTGGCCATCATCATCTTCGGCGGAGGGGAGGACAAGGGGGCATTTCCCCCTTTGGCTCTGGAAAATACCACGCTTCCACAATATTTATAAATTTTTTCTATGGACATTTGGCAATTACTTGTATTTTTTCTACCTGAATCCACGCGCTTTAAGTAGCGATTTGGGGAAGTCCGCACCCCGCATCTGATTTTTTGCGGTGTTGGTGAGATGGCGGTTATTTGTACCTATGTACATACACTCAAGACGCGGTACAAACAAAAAGAATGAAACGTGCCAACAACCTTAACAAGGATTTCTTTTGTTAGGCATCTTTTGACTATTTCAGGCATTGTTTTAAAAATTTTATACCTATGCATACACAAATAAATTTTACACACAAAATAACACAAAACTTGAAAAAATCAGTTTGATTGACAGAATGGCTTGAAACAAACCAATTTCGCACAAAATAACACACAAAACTTGAGAAAAATCTGTTTTATTGAGCAAATTCCTTCAACTTAAAATATTAAAATGACATTTCTTGAATTATTTTTTCAAATATCCTAGGGATTTTTTTTTTCAAATCGGAAGTTGGCCAACTTTAGATTTTCAACTCGGGAGTTGAGAAAAAAATTAGTGAATAAAAAGGAATTTCAACTTGCGATTCAACTCTCGAGTTGAAGTCAACTCTCAAGTTGGTCAACTTGAGAGTTTGCCTCAAGTTGAGTATTAGTGAAAAAAATGGCTCTAAATTTTTCAAAAACTATCAGCTAAAAAACTTTATTTAAAAATAAAATTAAAGAATGGATTTCTGGCTTTGAGATGAGGAATGGATTTTCGTCCAGATATTACCATTGTATTTTTATGGTTATTTTTCTATTTGAAGTCAACTTTTCTTAAAATTGCCCCTCCCGCCTAAACGGGGGGATATATACCCCCCATCCGGTACTATTGTTTTCTTCTTTTGGCCCAATCTACACGCTCTATTGCTTTGATGCAGCATATGTCAAAGACCATGTTTTTGTTACTATACTGTTTTATATACTACTTGTTGTTTTAAATTTTGTATTGCTATATTTTGAAATGCCGTCCCTTGGAAACCGTTATGTCTACAGAACCGGCTTTGGACTCAAATTGAAGCAAATTTAGTAAGGTTGAAATCGTAGAGCAATGTTTTATTCGGAAGTTAAGGCGTAATGGTTAAAATAGCCAATAAGTGAAAAAACCGCGAAAAATTGGCGGTTTTTTGGATTTTTACCAATGTTGCGTTCGGCGCTCGAGGTCGAAAAATCAGATTTAATACTAGGCCAACATCATAAACAACTCAGCAAAAAATCAGAACTACCGGACCTGACGCAAGGTCTAATGTATATAGTTACTGGACTACTAGCTCGATACCAAACTTTGTCATTTCTCAATGTCAAAAAAGATTTTGGCTGGATTTTTCTCATGAACAGTCTTTTTTTATGAGTGCTCAGCTATTGACGACTAGAAAAGTCAAAATGCCATACCTGGTGGCAAATAAAAACAACTGGATAACCACATTATGAACTTGCCGCCATAACAAATGCATGTATTTACATTCAGGTAAAATAATTGTTTTAAAAATAAAAATTGATTTTATTTCAATAAAAATATACTTAAATGTCTTTATGAACTTCTATTTCATTTCAGTTCTCGAAAGAAAAAAAACCAACAGAAGAAAACAAGGACAAAAAGAAAACATTCATTATAGTCCGGGAGCTGACCGTAAGATTACCTATCTCATCGCGGCCAAGAGGAAATTGAGTGCCAGCCGATAGTTTTAGTCAAAAAATTTACAAAACTGCTGGTAGACAAGCTTTATCTGGTCGCAATGGTTAGAAAATGCACTTTTCATGTTGCATTTTCCGCTACTTGTACCTAGAATACAAGCAACTTATATAAATGGGGTATCAAATGAAAGCTAGGACTGTCTTCTACACGATAAAAAGTTTTTTTGGATGTTGCCACGAGTCCGACCATTTTTCTTAAATTAGAGATTTTGTGCATCCTTGGATGGAAATGAAAAAAAAGTGGTTAAGGTCACTTTGCTAGCTATTTGATATGCTTTTACTCAATTTTCCCTGATGTAAAACGCAGTGTTAAGAAAATACCAATTTTTTTTAATGGTCGGACTGGTCACCACAGCCAAAAAAAGTCTGTCCGACCATTGGAATGGAATCCAGTCTTACCTTTCATTTGATACCCCATTTATAGAAGTTGCTTATATTATTGGTACATTTAGCGTAAAATGCAACCTGAAAAGTGCATTTTCTAACCATTGCGACCAGATAAAGCTTGTCCGACCAGTATTTTCGTAAATGTTTGTACTTAAAGGGCTCACAGACACCACACTTGTGGTGCACACATGTGTACCAACACCGGTGTGCGATTCCGCCACACACGCCAGTAGCGTTGCCAGACGTCCCGGTTTACCCGGGACGTCCCGGATTTCAAGCTTAAATTCAACTGTCCCGCCGGGACAACATTTTTCCCGGGTTGTGACCGCAAACAATTGCTGCATTAAAGCTTTAATCAAACTTACCAAACTTAACGTAGAATGGGAATGAGGAATAAGAACGTAAATAATACAAAATTTGTTATTTTTGTTTTTGTGGATTGTTGAATTTGATATAGTTTAAAGTTTTTTAGTCTAAATGACATTTTGGCAACCTGACAGCTGCTGTCACTATCCTTTAACCCTCTACCGCATACAAACCCACATATGGTTCACCAAATTCATTATCATTTATTTCCATTATTATTTCACGAGTGGAACAAAAATGCAGTATTGAAGGAAACTATGTCTATTTTACTTTAATCCACCGGATTTTGTTTTTTGGAAAAGAGTCGTCATTCCCAAATAAGCTCATTGTTCAAAGGGCACTTGCCAAGTGCAGCTAAATGAAAAAAAGTTCGATCTTTGGATACATTTTTTTATAATAAAAATATAAGTTCCATCAAATACAAAATTGTTTTGTTATGTATTTAAATTTCTTTTTTATGTTTATAAGCCTTATTTCTTGTTTATTTAATTATTTATTACTTTTTTTGGGGCTTTTTCTTTGAGACCATATATGGTCTTTCATGTATTGTAGGCTTTATATGACCTTATATGCATTAGTGACTTAACTGACTGAATTTTGTAAAAATATGTTTTAACTTGTAGAAAAAAGTCAAAGAGTTTTTATGGAAACAATAAACTAATTAATGATATACCTGGCGACAGTTTTCGAATGATGAAGTCTAGCTTCCGATTCTGGTGATAAAAATATGTTCCTCGTAGTGAATTTCAACATAGTAGAAGCTCCAGTTTTAATTCCGGAGATAGAGAGCGATTACTCCGATGACGAACCCGAACCAAATCTTCAGAAGACGACGAAAACGTGTTTGCCAAAAAAAATAGGATTGTTAATCTAAACGGGTAGCGAAACATTAGATAGTCATACAAGCCACAGAAGCCCAGGGCCGTCAAAAATTCAAGAACGCTCAGAGGAAAACGAGATAGAATATATTAGGGTGGTCCTTATTTTAAAAACTTTTGAGCACCCGTTTTTTTTGTTCATTGACATCTTAAAACACTACCGTATTTTTTTTTTATTTTTTAAATCACGTTAACACGTGCCGCATTGAGCTTAAAGTTGATGCCCCTGTGAGAGTTAGGGATTATTTAAATACTGTTTTAGCTCCAAAAATAACGGTACTTGCTATACAACCGTTACGAAAAACCTTATTTATCTTAAAAACAGCTCAAAAGATTTCGATAATAATTTTAAAAATGTTTGTATAGTTACTGGAATATTTTTAAAAATTCTTTATTTCTAAGCTAATTAAACTTTTTGAGCAAGAACGTGCGACCCAGTCGTGCCTATTTTTTTTATTTTGAGGCAAGAGTAAGTAACAGATTTGAAACTGCACTTTATTAATTCTGTAAATCAAATTTTCAATAGCACCCGGTTTTGGTCGGTTTTATGAAAATTCAAATTTTCAAACTCATTGCGGCACGTGTTAATACAATCCGATAAGCATGCAATTTTTTTGGTACACGTTTTTAATGTAGAAGAACAGAAAAAAATGGTGTTCAGTAAAAGCAAACAATTTTTTTGTTCCTCCATACAAATAAGGACCACCCTAGAATATATGAACACTTTGAGGTGTAATAATTATTATGACCATAGGCCAGAATGGCAAAAAAGAGCCATAAATGTGGAATTTGTGGGATAAAAACATTAACGTTGTGCTGGAAATTTAACGTATTATTGTGTTTTAATGATAAACGGATTGTTTGACAAAACTCCAAAAGCAAAACAAATTGAATTAATTTAGCCTTTAATGCATAATAAACCATAAACGGGTTCTTAATTTGTAATTGAAAATGGCTTTAGTGCATGATAACCCATATATGGGTTATTTATGTAAAACATTATATACATGTATGTAAAAAAAAATTTCTATGTAAAACCTTTTCTTAACCCCAAATAAAGGTTAATTAATGTCCAATTATTTTTATTTTAAATTGGCAAAATAATATTGTAATAAAAACATTTGCCAATTTGTTTCTGGATTCCGAAAGAATGTAAGTTCTATTTTTTGTCAGCTAAGTATACGACTTAATATGAATTAATACGACCAGTTTCACAGTGAGAGTTTAAACTCCACTTTTGGTTTTAACTTCAGTTCAGTAGAACAATTGAACTCAGTTTAAGGTTTAAACGAGACTGTGAAACTGGCCATAAGTGTTTGATTAAAAATTGATAAGAGCATTAAATAAGTAAGAGTAAGTAAGTAAGAATTCATTTTATTCAATTTTCTCAATTCCAGGATTTACAAAAATATGAATTTTTAAAGCTATGGCTTTGCCGTCTGCTCGGTTAGCAAGTTTTTTGTTTAATAGTTTTAGGTATGTTAATAAAATGAATACATATTTGCGTTTTAGTCCAAATAAATAGTAGACAAATTTTCAAATTACTATACAAATTCTGTTATTAGTAACATTCTATACGTAGAAATTTCTTTCAAAAAATTGTAAAGGGTTTTCCAGTTGGACTCGTTCAAAATTTCAATAGTTTCCTGCATCGTTAGAGTTTTCTTTCCGAAGTATGTACGCCGATGAGAAGCGAAAATTGGGCAAATGCTAAGAAAATGGAAGCAGTCTTCTTTGGATTTAAGATTACACAACGAACAGAACTGGTTGAAGCTACCGTTGTAAGGACTTCCGTTTAAACCGAGGAGTTCGCACCTTGTTTTAAAAATTAGGGATATTTCTTTATAGCTTAACAGGTCATGAAAGTAGTTTTTTTCCATTAAATTAGTGTTCAGTTGTGAGTATATAAGTCTGCTTTCTGACTCACGAGCTTTCACTACAAACGCATCACGCACAGAATTTTCATGCTTCTGAGTAATCCGATACAATAGCTCCTTAACTGAATTTAAATTGTCTGTGTCCATCAATACAACTTCATCACAAGCATTTCCTAAACTTTTCCACTTTGCCATCCACCAATCCTCGTTTCTCAGTTCATATAACACCATTTTTTTGGAAATACGGTCATCCTGACGAGAAAGCACCTTCACAATATAGTCCGCATGCAACTTCAATGTATAGGTGTACAGTTTTGGAAGTCCTGTTTCAAGGTATAGTGCGTAGTTCGGTGTGTTTATTGGCAAGTTGAATAGCATTTTTAAGAAATTCCTATGGAATTTTTCAATGGGCTCGTGCTCATCAATTCCCCACACTTGGGCAGCGTAACATAGTGTAGTGTAGATTTTACCACAGCATCAAAAATTTTATACTTTGTTGAGAGGATGATTCGGTTATTTGAGAAGATGTTTCTCCATGACACATTGATCAGGCTTTGCGAAGTATTTGATTTTTCTGTAAGATGTAAACTGAAATCAAGAGTCCTATTAAGTTTCACACCTAGGTACTTGTATTCGTTGACGACCTCCAAACTTGAACCATTGAAGACCCAATTGTAAGTGTTTTGACTCCTTGCTGATCTGGTGAAAACCATTATTTTTGATTTGCTTGCGTTAATTATAAGACACCATTTATGGCAATATTCCGCCAGGCGATTGATCATCAGTTGCAAATTTTCTGGGGATTCTGAAAGAACTACCAGATCATCAGCATACAGCAGAACATTGATGTTTAAATCGGCGATTCGTATTCCTCCAGGTAAGTAGGCAGTAACATCGTTTATAAAAAGTGCAAATAAAAGCGCACTGAGAGGGCATCCTTGTTTTACTCCATTATCCGTTTCGAACCATTCTGAGTAGGTAGAACCATCCCACACAGCTGCTCTGGACTCCGAATATAATTCTTTTATTATACGTATGAATTTCGTAGATATTCCTATTTGCGAGAGTTTATAAAAGAGAGCATTACGATTTACCAGGTCGAAGGCAGCCTTGAAGTCGACAAAAAAGGCGTAGACTTTTTTGTTCCTAGATTGGAATGCTTTTACAATCGATGAAAGTTTGAAAATATGATCAATAGTCGAAAAGTTTTTTCTGAATCCCGCCTGTAAGTCAGTAAGGATTTTGTCAGCATCCACCCACGTTTCTAATCTATTTACTAGTATACCGCAAAATATTTTTGACAGGACATTCATAAAGGAGATACCACGGTAATTTTCTACGTTGTTTAAGTCGCCTTTTTTGTGTATTGGAAATATTACTGATCTTTTGAATGATGGTGGGATATCCTCGTTAGCAAACACTTTGTTAAAAAATGATTGAAGTTGCGCATGAAATCCCTCGGTAGCGTTCTTAAAGAATTCGTATGGAATTCCATCTTCTCCAGGAGCTTTTCCATTTTTTCCTTTTAAAATTGTAGTTTTAACTTCCTCAATAGTGATTTCAGAGTCCAAAATTTCATCTAAAATGAAAGGTTCTGCGAATAGAAATTTGATTTCAGACTTGCCATAAAGTAGTGATTTAAAGTATGTGGATAAATCATCAGCGGACATTCCTATTCCAATTGTAAAATTTGAACCATTAATTTCTCTGACAGTTTTCCAAAATTCCTTTGTATTTTTAACGTTGCCTAGACCCTAGAGTACTAGCTCGGGTATTTTCAAAATCGGTTTTTTTTTTTGAGGCACAGATTCTTATAAATTAAATTTGTTTCATGATACCACCTTTTAAGACTTTGGCAGTTTGAGTTTCGGAGTGCATTTAACAAGGTGAATGATCTTTTACGGGCTAACATACATTCACTGTCAAACCATTTTTGTTTAAATTTAGAGCCATTCAGTGTTACAGTGCTGTTTGAGGAGCTCCTAATGCAAGCAACGAGTTTATTTGCAATTACTTCTGTAGAATCATTTGACAAATTTAAGCAAGTGAGGTTTTCTTCCAAATTATGTTGGTAAACATTGGTTCTTTCCTGAATCCATTTCAACCGTGGTAAGAGTTCAAGATTTCTTTGATTTGACATAGTGTCATCGAGCCAGTCTACTGAAATCGGCATATGATCGGAAAAGCTTTTACATTGAATTTCAAACTTTTTTACCAGGTCCATCCAGTCGTTATTGACCGCACAGAAGTCGACAACCGATTTTCCTTGCCCTCCAAGAAATGTAAAGTGACCTTCCATATCACCACTAGTACACCCATTTAAAACTGTACAATCGAACATCTGCAGGAGATCAAGTAATTTTGTACCATTTTGGTTGCCTACTCCGTCCATTGAAGATCTCTGACTAGGGATTATAATATTGTGGGTTGTGCTGCGAATTGTTGTAATTTGTGAATTGGCTATTCTGGCATTAAAATCACCAATTATCAAAACGCTTTTGTTTGCCAGGTACATCATGATATTGGTTAGTCGCTCGTAATCTTCACTCCATTTGTTACAGTTGATATAGAACGGGATGATAAACAAATTGGGATTACTTATGAGTTTAACAACTGTGACTCCTTCATGTTCCACAAAGTCATATTTTTTAAGCAGCGAAGTTTTAATTCCATAGAGACTTCCTCCACTTGCACGTCCTTTGGTATAAGTTTTGACTGCTGACTTCCAAACTATTTTGTAACCATTGAAATATTTTGTAAGCTTCTTAAAATTTTCTACTGTAACATGAGTTTCATACAAAAAAAATACATCAAAACTTTTTATATAATCAAAAAAAATTCATAAATAAAAGTTTATTGTTGAGGCCTGACACATTATAAGACAAAATATTACTATTACTTAAATATATTGAGCTGACGGCATCACAATTTCAATTCCGTACTACCGTACTACAACCTGCATTATTTGGAGAAAGTGGCATCCCTGGCGCATCTAAATTAACTGGTCTATACCATTCAGAGCATTAAATAATGAATTCTTAAAAAATTGAACTTAACAACGTCAACATGAGATTTTGAAACAATTTGGTTTAAAAAACAAAAAAAAAAATGTTTCAAAAGTTATACAGTAGACGCTTGGTTTAGTGAATCTCGAAACAGTGAACTATCCACAATAGTGAACACACAAAATTTTATATGAAAACGTATTTTGTGTAAATTGTAGCGAAAGCATTTAACATAGCTTGAGAACACCAAGGAATTGTTTCTGTTTTTTGTTTAAACCTGAGTGAAAGCCTTTGTTTAATGCTTAGTTAAATTTTTAAAAATTCACATCGAACAAAATGTGCATTTTGGATCAAATTCATTTTTTAGAAAGCCTTTAAAACTCCCGCTCGAACAAGTGATCAATCTTGAAAGAGAGAACAGGCCTGGTTTTTATTACATCACTATATCGAGCCTCTACTATAGTTTGGAAATTATTTACAAAAAACAACTTTTTCAAGAAATAAAATTAGGACATAGATTTTCACCTTTAAAAATATGGGAAGAATAGATCCCCCTCTCATACGGTTTTCTTCATGTCTCGGTTAAATTTATTTTGTCCCGGGCAAAATTTGTCAATCCCGAGATTTTTCTTAATTGTGGCCATATGTCCCGCCGAGCTTCGAGAACAATCTGGCAACCCTACACGCCACACCAAATCGTACACACTTAAGAGATCTCATAGAAAAAAGACCATAATGATAATAACATTTTAAATCGACGCTCCTCAGTCAAACGCGATTCCGATGCAATTTAATAATAAATGTGCGTGCACATCCCCATACAAATCACACCGATCGAGACACCGACACCAAAAATCAAAATCTTTTGATTTTTACTCGCACCGTGTCTGACACCAAAAATTGGTGTGTGCACCAGCCCACACACAGCACACATTTCCGCACACTGACACATGTGTGCACACAAGTGTGGTGTCTGTGGGCCCTTTTAAGCTATCGGTTGGCATTCAATTTTTACGTGGCCGCGATGAGATAGGTAATCTTACGGTCGGCTCCCAGACTATTACCAGCCGACAGCCGTAAGTAACTACAGTATTTTATCTAAAACAAAAATATATTTACAAATTCTTCTCATTCTAATCAAGTGTACAACAGCGGTACCTGCTCCTGAAATTATTCTCCGGAGTCCAAATGATTTCTACTGCGACGAAATGCAAAGATTAAGTTCGATGTGGCTTGTGAAGAGTGTTGGAAATCAAAAAAGTTGTCGCTGGTGGATGATGTGTTGAAGCTACCCTCAACTGCCACATCATTAAGTAAGTCCCCTTTTACACGGTGATTCTTTGCGTCTGACTCTTTTCAAAAGTCAATGGGTGCGAAGGTGAAATCAGATGTTTTTTCTCCTTCAATACATTGCCTTCAACAATTTGCCTAGACCAAGGGCGTACGCAGGATTTCGATCAAGGAGGGGCAATCTCATTCCAATTTCAAAACCTAGATTTCTATTCTAATAATACCGTGCTAAGAAAAAAAAACGTATCTACATTAGGGTGGTCGTTATATGGTTTTTTTTTTAGTTTTATATTTGGATGGGCCAAAATCAACTCTAAATAAAGCTTTCTAAAATGCTACAAAACATTACTGTAAGTGTTGCCGTTGTTGTTTAAGTAATTTTTTCTATTTTATGCAATTATTTTATTGAATTGCCCCTCCCGTCCAAGCTGGGGGATATATTACCCCCTCCGGTAGCATTTTTTCTTTTCTACTTCCCACCTACATGCAAATTTTACGCAAATTTTTTAGTATGCAAAAAAATTAACGGCTATTTAATTTACTCCTACAGCGACTATACTATAGGGGATGCAAATAAAAATCTGAAAAAATTAGGGATTTTTCCTTCTTCTTTATAGCCAATTTTTCCATCCGAGATTACCTTTTTTTAACGACTACCCTAATTTACATATAACGGGTGATTTTTTAGCTGGTTTGGTTTTGGCAACACTGGTTTTGACAGCTGACGTGTGTTTAGTACCTTGTGTCATTGTCAAACAGCTTCAGTTTGGTTTGCAATTTAACCATGGATCGTCTTACAAATGAACAACGCTTGCAAATTATTGAATTTTACTATCAAAATTCGTGCTCGGTTCGAAATGTTCATCGCGCGCTGCTTCCATTTTATGGTCGGCATTCTCGACCTTCTGAGCAGTCTATTCGGAAGATTGTGACCAAATTTCGCACCAAATTTACTTTGTTGGACATTAAACCACCAACACGTTTACGTACTGTGCGTAGTGAAGAAAATATTGCGGCCGTATCAGCTAGTGTGACAGAAGACCGCGAAATGTCGATTCGGCGCCGTTCCTGTCAATGGTGAACGCTACCGAGCGATGATAACAAACTTTTTTTTGCCCGAAATGGAAGTTCTTGACTTGCATGATATGTGGTTTCAACAAGACGGTGCCACATGCCACACAGCACGCGAAACAATGGCGCAATTGCGAGGCGAGTTTGGGCCGGTCAATTGGCCGCCTAGATCGTGCGATTTGACACCATTAGATTATTTTTTGTGGGGTTATGTCAAAGCTAATGTCTATAGGGACAAGCCCGCTTCGATTGACGCACTGGAAGCCAACATCCATGCATTCATTCGTGAGATACCGGCCGATATGTGTGAAAGAGTATGCCAAAATTGGACTCAGCGGATGGGCTACCTGAGACGCAGCCGCGGTCAACATTTGCATGAAATTATCTTTAAACATTAAATTGCAAGGTTCAAACTATCGATTCAAATAAATATTTCATTCATTTTTTCGAATTTTTTGTGTTTTTTTTTTTTTTAAAGTTCTAAACCTCTTAAAAAATCACCCGTTATTTCTGGCATTTGGAGACATATACATATGTATTAGCAAATAATTAGCTTTCTAAGGTAATTTGCCGGATCTTCAAGTGCTAGTATGGTGGTAAGGCCTTTTTTTCTTAAAAAAAAGCTGATGAGTTCATTTTTCCTTAAACAGCAAGGCTCTTTGTACTAACGACATTTTTTTCAGACATTATAACCTGTTCAAATTTCAAAGTCGAGATATTTCAAAGCACCTACAAACGTAGATAAATAGATCTTCTAGTTTAAGGATGCAAAATTAAGTTTTATCTTTCTTAGAAAAAAAAGATAGCTGCAAATGTTTATAATATGTATTTGTATATGTATTTTGTTGAGAAAAAGACACTGATAAAATAAAATTTCAACGTCTCGAATAATTTTCTAGAGTAAAGGGTTTGTTATTCATCTGCAAAAAATAAGTGCAACATTTTTTGATTTGTCAAATGCCCCACCCTGCCTCCCCTTGCGTACGCCCTTGGCCTAGAGCATAAAAGCAATAAAAGATTCACGGACAATCCCAATCGCTTTGTGCCCTTTCACACGAGGAAACTGAGTTGCCAGCAACTTTTAGTTCCTGGGTGAGAAGGGCAGGAGGAAAGAGGGGCGAACAGAATCTCCCCGGTCGAGGATTTGAGGAGATTTTTTGACATTTCCTTTCACATCTAGGTTTAGGTGTGTTCAACCAATAGACTTTCAAAGGAAATTTCAAAAATTGCCTGGAGATTTGTTTCCTAGTATGAAAGGTTCAAGAGATTTTTAAGGAAATTAAAAGAAAACCTAAAAAAAATCTCCAGCAACTTGTTTCTTCGTGTGAAAGGGGACTTTCTTAACAGCCGATGGAGTTCGTGCACTCAATCCAGATGTTGAATTCTATGTTACTTCAGTGACGTTCAAAGTAATCAAGGGCTATAGACCAGAATACATTCTTGGCCAGAATCTTAAGAATGACACGATCACCAAGGAGGAATAATCGTTAAATATTCCTAAATTATTAAATAAACACGAACAATTTACGGGCGAGAGTACCTACGAAATCGCTTTCACTTTGGTTTATACTTTAGGAAGCACTTGGTTCGATTTTCAGCACAAATTTATGTGTAATTGCAAGTTTTACTTTATTATTTAATAAAAATATAGTTTTCATATCTATTAGAATAGTTTTTCTTCTTTTAAAAAATAATTTCGGAAAAACACTTCAAAAATCACATATGATTTGCACTAAATTTTGACATCTTATGTGGTTATCCTGTTGCAAGATTTTCCCGGTAGAGTACAGCCTCCAGTCGACAATAGAAGGCTATCGTCAGTAAAATTTCCCACGGAATTGTTCCCATCGTCGAAAACTGGGAACGTGAATTGTGGTCGCAGTTTCTCTCGGAATTGATTGGCATCGAAATTAAATATTCCATGGCCCCTGATCTTCCATTTTGGTTGACCAAATTTGAACCTGCAAGGAACAGTGAAAAATTGTTGACCAAATTTGAACCTGCAAGGAACAGTGAAAAATTGTTGACATTTTCAATTTTAGAAGATGGGAAAAATTCCGTGGGAAATTTTATCCACGATAGCCCCACAGTTTTTTAAAATAGTTGCAAATAGTCAAGGAGTATCATGCTATTAATAACCTTTATGAGTAAATCAGGCAGTTGAAAATCTTGAGCCAATAACTTTAAAAACGCAGGAACTTCAGAGCTTTAATAAACTTATCTTTGATTTATTATGTGTCAAAATATTAAAAAAAAAAAGTTTTGTTTATATTTACTGTATTTAAATTAGTTTTAATACTTATTTATCTGTTTTATATGATCCCTACATTTCTCAGTTTCACTTTTTTGTTTTGTTTTTCATTTTTTGTTTCAATTACCAAATTAAGCTTAAATAAATGACTGTTGTTGCTTTTGAAAATAGAACGCTGAACACTAAGCAAACAATTTTTTTTTATTTTTACAGTAATATCTTTGTTTTAATTGTTTACTTATATAACATATTTTTTTCTACATAACTATTGCTTAACTTGATCAGAATATATATCTTTTTTCAAATCAATTAATATAATATCAGTACTATATACATTTTTAATTTCTCTCTGTACAATATAAGACCTACAAAATGTTCTAGGCTAATTATGTACCTATTTGCTCATAACAATAATAAATTGTAATGCAATTTATTCCTTAACTTGCGATTATACTTTTTTCATTTACATCTAAGCAACAAACTAAATTAGAAAACTGTAAAGACAAAGATACAATATTGTAATTAATATCATTTAGAAAAACAAATAGTTTGATATCTCATAAAATAAAATGTTTTTATTTAACCTTATTTCGTTTTATGTTTTGCAAACAAAAATTGAAAAAAATCATTTATTTATCAACAATTAAGGCAATTTCTTAATTCATCATATCTTTAATTCCATTTTTATATAATTTTTGATATAAGGGTGTTCCATCTATAAATGAAAATAAAGAATCATGCATTTTTACTAATTATGTAGGTACCTATTGGTTTTGAATGGAACACATGTAATCATTGTAAAGATAATTTTGTTTGTGTTAACTTATTTTGTAAGTTAATTTAAAACAATTAAAGCAAGATACTCAATATATTTTGCTTTTACTCATAAATTCTTTTCTTTGTTCGATTACTTAAAATATGTTGGAGGCCATTTATTTGATATGTATTGATATTATTACACATTAAAACCTTATGCCAAGTTTATCTTAATATTTATTGTAATTTTATTTCATGGCATTTTTCTTAAAAGATGTATTATCAGATGTCATAGCTGATACTTGATTTATATTTATTTTTATATATGTTTACTTAGATTCTATGTACAAGTTCTTTTCTATTTTGAGTACAAGGAAATGAGAAAAAAATATTTTACACTTTTATTTGTTGTAAACCATTCTGTAAATCTAAATATTATAATATTAACGTATTAATACTTTCGAAAGCCAGTTTCAAAACGCAAAAATTTCGTTCAATTAAATTCTAAACATATGTCTACATTTTATAGTAACAAAGCAAATAAATTCATCTTGGGGCGCAAAATGACAGATTTCAAATTGACAGAAATTTTATAGTAAAGAATTTTTTTCATAAATGCTCGAACGCATTTGAAAATGGAAGTGAGGTGGACTTCATCGCTGTACAGGCAACACATGTACATATCTCGTAACAGCCCTATTTAAAAACTCTTTTTAGCACCGGAGTTATGTTACTTCGATTTTACAATGCCCCTGCCCTGAAAAGCTCATTTTTAACGAACATAAACGAGGAATAGAGGAGGAGTAAGCTAAAACTGGTTCATAGAAGGAACAAAGCCGTTTTACCATCTAAATATCATTTTGACATGACATCGAGTGAAATATTTGCTTCAGAAAAGCGGGGGGCAGACGTGGTCACTGAGCTGGAAGCTGTAGAAGCATCACCTTTGCACTCCCAGATGGAACCATATTAGCAGCCAAACGCAGCACCAAATATCTAGGCATCAACTTCAAGCTACTGAGATTCAACCCACATTCACGAACTGTCCTCAAAATAGCCAATTTTGCTTGTATGAACATTTTACTTCAAATTCTTTTTGAATAAATGTATACCTCCATTCATCTTCGATAAATCGTTTGCCTTCGTCTTAAACTACCTAATTCGAAAAATACCTCAATTTTTGCCTGCTAATTGCCCTTTTGAGCACAAATTGACTGGATTTTTCAAATAAGTAGTAAGACGAAAACTAACGATTTCTCGAAGATGAATGGAGGTATTTGAATGATTCAAAAAGAATTTTGAAGTAAAATGTTCAAACTTCAGAATGTTCATAAACATTTTTTTCCAAAAAAATTACCTATAGAAAAAATATAATCCCGAATTTGTGACGCGCTAGAGCGATTCCAAGACCAGATTCGAGCTCAGCGCATTAAAAACCATTTTGGTTCATGTTACAGATAAAAATTCAAGTTTTGTCACACAAAGTAATTTCTTAGTGTAGGGCGTCCATTTGAGACTTTTACAAAAAGAGAACATTTTCCTCTAAAAGCTTTAAAAAAAGGGAAATTTCAAGCAAAAAATAGAGAACAAAAAAGAGAACATGTAGAACAAGGAAAAATTGGAAAAATTTATTTAACATAAATTAAAATTACGAGAAATTGAAATAAAACTTCGATTCTGGGTTTTTGTCCATACATTTTTGATCATCTCCTTTAATAGCAGTAGGTACATTTAAAGCAACCAAAATAACTAACACCGATGTTATCACTTTGACCAAAGATATGCCAGACCACCGATCAGAGTTTTTGATCAACATCATCATCATCTTTATCTTAATTGCAACCATACTATACCTTAGACATCATCGAAACAATAATCTTGAAGAGGAAGCAATTGACCAAGAAGTTCCGAATGATAATGTAACATTAGCCGCGTTTTATTATTGCTAATAACCCATATGGTTCACCTCGTGAAAATAAAACGATGAGGGTTAGTGCGAAAACAGTGCTATATATCAGTGTTTATTTGTTTTTCATTTAAAGCCTGTCTCTTTTCCTCTCTATTCCTAACGCTGCTGACAAATCGCTGACATCATTCACAATGGTAAATAGCCCTCTGCCGGTCAGAGTGAAAACCTCTATTTGGGTTATTGAAATTAACCTCGATAGAAGCCTGGATCCCATGTTGTTTTTGTAATACATGTTAAAAGATAACCTCGACCCAGACCCAGAGATAATAAAACGCAGCCCAATCTATTATAATAAAACGCAGCCCAATCTATTATAATTTTATTGAATATTTTTAAATGGTGGGTAATTTAAATTTAGGGTCGATTATTGCAACATTCGTGGGCTAAGAAAGAATTTCTGTACTGCGTATGTTTATACTGCGTTAAACAGGCCAGCTGTTTTGGTACTAAGTGAAACTCAGGTAGTAGATAATACCGATCATACGGAATTTAACCTACATGGGTATAACTTAGTGCCATTATTCTTTTTCCATCACGGTCTCGCTATCTACTTAAGAAATGATGTTGCGTACCAACTTCAACCACAATATGGCTTGTGCTCAAACACAAACTTCAATTTCATGTGGTTTAAATTTTCGGTTAATAAGCGCATCATACATACCTGTTTTATTGATCGAAGTCCAAATTTGGACAGAAATTCAACTTTTAACGAATTTGATGGTCTGTCCGACTCCATCCAAAGAATTGTCTCCCATTATACTCACACTGAAATCGTCATTACGGGCGATTTCAATGTACACAATTCTAGTTGGCTTCGCTTTCCGGGTCAGACAACACCCGAAGAAAGGTATATTGAGGTCTTCGCTGAGTTAAACCAATCGACCCAGAACACTCTAGACTTGTTTCTTACCTCTGACCATGATAAATACATTATTAGTGTATTAGAGCCTCTAGGCATATCAGGCCATTGTGTCATATCTGCAAATTTCTCGTGCCAACAAAATACAGTTAAAGAACAAAGCCCAAAGAGAACCGTTTGGCAATACGAGAAAGCCAACTGGGACGGTCTCAATGATTTCTTCAGAAACATTAACTACGGCAACAAATACTACAATGCCCCAAAGGTAGTACAAATTTTTGGTCATTTGTTAAAAACATTCGGAATACTATTTCATCTTCGGTTAAAACGCTCGTCTTCAAAAACACTGACTACGTCAGCTCACTAGATAAAGCCAATTTGCTTGCAGCACAGTTTGCCGTTAATTCGACGCTACCAGAGAGTGTTATGACTCTCCTGTACTTGAGAGCGCTAACGATTTCATGGGACGAATCTTCTTTCGCACTCGTGCAGTTGCAAGAGTCCTTAAAAATCTTGATATACACAAATCTGCTGGCCCGGATAGTATCCCTCCTATTGTCCTGAAGAGGTGTTCTTCTACGCTGGCAATGCCACTGCGTAAGCTTGTCTGCCTGTCCCTGAAAAAGGCGAATCTTCTTCACCCGCTAGTTATCTTCCAATTTGCACTTACGTCCCTTCTTTCCAAGATCATGGAAACGCTGATAAACTATCAGCTTAAGAAATATCTCGAAGAACGGAAGCTTCTTAATGACCAGCAGTACGGCTTTCGTAGCAGTAGGTCCACTGGTGATCTGATGGTATATCTCACCGAGCAGTGGAAAAAATCTGTACATCGTTTTGGAGAAAGTAAGATTATTGCACTTGATATTTCAAAAGCATTTGATGAGTTTGGCATCATTTGCATTTGGTATCGATGAATCTCTTCTTCGCTGGGTTAGAAACTACCTTTTGGGCCGCTAAATACAAGTTGTATTGAATGGTTTCAAGTCAGATATTCATAACATAAATACTAGTGTGCCCTAGGGCTCCGTTTTGTCTCCGACTCTCTTTCTTATCTTCATCAACGATCTCTTGTCTGAAACTTCTAATCCATTAAATTGTTTTTCTGACGACAGTACCCTCAGCTTTTCATTTTCGTTTTCAGATTCACACCCTTGTCCTTCGGATGTGGAACTTCAACGGCAGCTCATAATAAGCTCATTAAATTCTGATCTCGACAGCATTGTTCAATGGGGAATCAAAAATCGCGTAGAATTTAATGCTTCAAAAACTCAATGCTGTCTTCTGTCGTTAAAGTGGAACCCACCCCCTATGCTGCTATCCATGGCGGCACTTGCATCGAAGAAACCAAACAGCTTTCAGTCCTCGGTATGTGCATCACAGATCACCTTTGTGGAGTGACCACGTATTCGACGTCGCTTAAAACGCTGCTAAGTGTTTGGGTTTCCTTCGACGATGCACAAAATTCGTCTCCCCTTCTGATCTAGCTACAATCTATAAAGCCTTCATCCGACCTAAGCTTGAATACAACTCCCACATCTGGGCAGGTGCTCCTAAAACTCACTTAAATCTCTTGGATAGAATCCAAAATAGAGCTTTAAAAATGATAGGTGATTCAACAATAACGCAATCAATAACATCTCTGAAACACCGTCGCAGTTTATCATGTCTCTCATTATTTTATCGTTTTTTTGATTAACAGTGTTCTAGTGAAATAGCCAGTTGCATTACTCGCGCTTTTGGGAATGTTCATCAGTTTACCCTTGAGAAAAGATTCTTTCTTAAGCCGCACAACAAGAATGTGGAAGGCTTTACCAGGCTCCATTCCCCCCCCCCCCCCTCCATTTCAATATTCAAAACCAATGTGCATCGGTATCTCCTGTTAAATCCTTCCTCACTTACCTAACGCTCGTACTGTGTACTTTAATCATCAGGGTAGTCATAACCCCTTTAGTGAGCGCAAAATATAAAAAAAAATATTGATTTAATGTTAGTTATTTTTTCATTTTATATTATTTTTTAAGTTTTGTATACCTAGCAAACCCAAAGAATAACTCCACTAAAAGACTAATGCGGGCCTTACACCAGGCAATATAATTGCTCAATATCACATATAGCGCAGTAATAGTGACCTTGTAAGGACTGTATTGCTCAATTATTAAGCTTTCCACAATATATTGGAGAATATTAAATTTTTTTAATATTTATTGGAACTTCAACAATATTTTTCGTTCAGCAATGTAGGTATCTGTAAACAATAGGGTGTCTAATATTTCCCAAAATCGTTTTTGTTCTTGGTCTTCCAATCCGTCGTGCACGCTGAGGATTCCATTCAAAGGACTGCTTTGCAATTTCATCGTTTGGTTTTCCCAGTGTGTGACCATTGACCAATCCAACGCCATTTACGCTTTGTTATGTCGACTTCCAGCCGCTCTTGACCTGTCCTGCGCCACAATTCCTCATTTGATATTATTTGTGGCCAGCGAATCTTTAGGATGTGTCGAAGACAGCGATTCAAAAAAGCCTGCAATCTACTCGAAATGGTAGACGTGACTTTCCAGGTTTCACAAGCATATAACAACGGATTTGACATTGGATTCGAAGAATCTCAACTTAATGCGTAAGAGGAGGACAGAGTACCGAAGGCAGCCCGAGCTTTTTTAACGTCCAGATCCGTCCCGTACCACCGTTTGCAGAAACAATACTGCCAAGGTATTTAAACTGTTCCACTTCTTCAACTGGCGTCTCCCGTAGAATAATTCGGTGCTGTGTGGAGCGTCCAGTGAGCATTATTTTTTTTTTGTCTTGGGCAATAATATTGTGTGCTGTAAGACCCGCATAAGGCCCATTTACTTAAATATTTAAATAGAACATAATTGTTTATGCGACAGTTTAAGTAGAGGAAAAAGTAGAACGTAGGCTTTTAAGTAGAACCAAAGACCGTATAATACCAAGATATTGCATCTAGTGTAAGAATTCGCAGTCAAAGCGCTAGTACTGTGGCGACCCCAGTGGTGACCCCATAGATGTGTGAGTGAGAACCCCGTCTATGTATAAGTTTTACAATCGTCGGTGGCGCGGTCGCTGAGTCGTGGGTCTGCGGCGAATAAAGGCTTGCATGTCTGTATGTGTTATGTGAGTTCGAATGTGAATGAGGATGTGATACAATACGTGGGAATGTTTCCCTTCCCCCGACCGACCGCATCTAGAGCTGATTTTTGGTGGTTGGTTGAGATGCGGTATCTTGGTATTATACGGTCTTTGGTAGAACCAAAGAATATAAGGTTACCAAGTAGTCGCATCTCACACAAATTAATCAATCAAAAGTATCCTTCTTTTTACTATCCTTATAATACGAATATTGAATATTATGGTATGCCGTGGTGTTTGCCAATATTGTATGAGAAAGAGCTTTTCTCTTAATTATTTTTTGTTTCGTTCTTTTTATTATTATTTCGAAAAGAGCTTTCGGAGTCGGATTTTATTTTAAGATCCAGATAATACTTCTTGGTAACTTTATATTCTTTGGTAGAACATAAATACTTAAGTTTCGTATCTCGAAATTTTTATATTTCATCTAGCTGTTACCCGCCCGCTTCGCCGGGCAACCGCACCACTTGCTTTTATAAAAAGTATCCTTTATTACATATTGATTCATTTACTAAATACATTTCAGAAATAGAATAATCGTGCCTTATCAAAATCTCCTAAAAAGGGTGTTTTTTTTTTAAGTATAGAACTTTGAATCGGAATAAAACAAAGGCGATTTCTTTAAATTGATATGAAATCTACTTTATTCGAAACATAACACTAGTTTACAAATTTTTGGGTCATGGTAGGGTCCTTAGAAAAAATATATTTTCTGGACTAATTTTGGGCCACTGAACACGAAAATCAAAATTATTTTTTTTTTTGAAAGAAGTGTTTTCGAGATATGCGCAAAAATCATTTTCTCAGCTATTCTTTCAGATACTCCAATAAATCTCGCCAACGGCTTAGCTAATTTACATAAAATGTGTATTTTTTTAATGATCTGTCTCCTTCCGATGCTGTACTGTTTGTAAATATAAGTCGGACTGAAATTTTTTAAGTAAAAGGCATTCAAAGTTTCAAAAACGAGTATTTTTGAAAGATTTCTAGTTTTTGGTTGCTCCATATAGACAGAAAAAAAAAATATTTAAAATAATTTTAAGGAATCAGTGAAAAGCAATCTTTTTAACAAAGATTTGAACTAGAGTTTTTTCAAAATCGGAAGATAAATGCAGAAGTTATTAAATAATAAATGAAAGCAGGCAATTTCAATTTTTTCAATAAAATTAATATAAATGTATATTAGGGTGTCTGGGCACACCAAACTCCAAGACCAATATTGACGTGATACATATCGTTGGAAAGGTATTTTTATGAACCACAATAGTTACTAAAAAGTCCATTTCAAATCTCTATGTGAAAAAAGTTATTCGCTTGTTTTGTTAAGGATAGTTTTTTTCACACCAAAATGCGCTGAAAAACAATTTTGACCACCGAATAACTTTTTTCACATAGAGATTTGTAATTTTTCTTTTAGTAACTATTGTAGTTCATAAAAATACCTTTCCAATGATATGTATCACGTCAGTATAATATTGATCTTGGAGTTTGGTGTGTCCAATTCTCCTTTTTATGGAAAAGAGAATGTCTTAAGAGGCACCGATTTATCACCTTAGACTAAATTTTGTTGGTCAAAAACTTTATTTAAGGGCATAGAATTTTGATTTAAGGGGTTTCTGATTTAAAAAAATGATTTTGGGAAATAACAGACACCCTAATAAAAAATTTATATGATATTTATTAAAAAAATTGAAATTGCCTTCTTTCACTTATGATTTAATAACTTCTACATTTATAGTCCGATTTTGAAAAACTTTAGTTAAAATCTTTGTTAAAAAGATTGTTGTTCACTTGAGTCCTTAAAATTATTTTAAATATTTTTTTTTCTATCTATATGGAGCAACCAAAAGCTAGAAATTTTTCAAAAATACTCGTTTTTGAAACTTTGAATACCTTTAACTTATAAAATTTCAGTAAGACTTATACAAGCAGTCTGACTTATACAAGCAGTACATCGTCGGAAGGAGACAGATCACATCATTCAGAAAATACACATTTTATATAAATTAGCTAAGCCGTTAGCGAGATTTATGGGAATATCTTAAAAAAATAGCTGAGAAAATGATTTTTGCGCATATCTCGAAAATGCTTCTTTGGAAAAAAAAAATTATTTTGATTTTCGTGTTCAGTGGCCCAAAATAAGTCCAGAAAATATATTTTTTCTAAGGACCCTACCATGACCCAAAATTTTGTAAGCTAGTGTAATAGAACACTACTTGTTTTGAAGGTAATGATTGATTAGTTTTGGTTTTAATGTGCTTTTGAAATTAAAATTCGTCAGTTTTGAATCTGTCATTCAAGTTTAGCTATATGTAATTATATACAATAGAAAACAATATTAACTTTAATATTTTTAAACACATTATGATAATGAACATGTATCTTCAAATTTAATAACATCATTATGATTTGAAACGAATCGGGGCCTAACCTAAATACGAGAATACAGCTTTTTCTTAAGCTTTTTTTTAATTTCTCTTTTTCTTTTTGTTTTCTTTTTTATGTTGCTGCTCAAATTAAACACTTTAAATACACAAACAATGGGTCTTGTGAATAAACAAAAAGCTTAAGCTAAAACTTGGATTTTTATGTTAAAGCTAGGTTTTGTATGATTAAAAACAAGCTTAAGCTAGCATCTTAAAGATGTCTTCTGGTAATAGCTATTTTAGAATAGCCAAAGCAAAGTTCATGTAGCTATAGCTAGTTTTTCCAGCTTAAACACCAATTTGTGTGATTAAAAATAGCTTTAGCTAGAATATTATAGTAAGAGCTACAAAAATATCAAGATTCCTGTACCCCTAACTAGAAAGCTTTGACTAGTTCTTTTAACATGAAAACAATATACTTGGCATAAAGAGCAAGTAATCCTTGCGTTGCTTTTCAGTACCAAAAAAAAAAACAGTTTTAGCTTAAGTTTCTTGGCCGAAACATATGAATAAACAAATTTACTTAAAAGTTACAAACTATTAAGCCTAAGCTAAAATTTTCTAGCTAAAGCTGTTAAGCGTATTATTTGTATTCACATAAAACAAAGTTTAATTTAGAACTGTTTAGCTTAAGCTACTAGTAATAGCTAATAGCTATGACTAGCCAGCTTTAGCTTTTTCCAAAAATGGCTTAAACTTTTTTTTTATTCACAAGGCCCAAAATAAATTGTGTATTTGTTAAAGAAAATAATGATTTTATTCATAACTTTTTCACTTTGTTATTTTTCTTACTAAAAAATCTCCTTAAGTGACCTTCAAAGGAAAAAACGCATTAAAATACAATGTTTGACATGAGTGTATTGTGCATACAAATTTAAGAATGATAACAAAACATCTATTTTTTATTCTTAGGACATTTTTTTTTTCTAAATCAGCGCTTTGTTTTTGTCATATATGTACCTATATTATTAAATTTATACTATGTCATTCTGCTTTTAAAGGTAGATCATTTTTATATTAATTTTACTTTGTATCCTTTATATCTTACTGTATATAGTGGATTTTACTTTTTTATGATTAATTTGCCTAGTTTTTTTTATATCTTATCACTATAAATATAAAAAAATTTTACCAAGAATTTATTTCAGTAAAACTTATTCACCTTAAAAAAGGCATATTAGAATTGAGGGCTCATGAGCTTTCTTTAAATTATTATTATTATTTTTCTTTTAAATATATTTTGTCAATTAATTTTTCTATTTTTATTTAAACGAAAACAGTTTGAGCTATTATTTAATAAATACCATTTTTACTTTTTGTTATTGTATTACTGGAAGCAAATATACAAATTTTTAGTTGTTGAACTAATTATTAAAATACTGTGCGAGGTATTTAAATTTGAGGAAGAAACATAGTTGTTAGACGAAAAAAGCAAAATTATTTAGATTTGGTCCATAAAATATACAAACTTAATTTAAACAAAAGTAGCTTTTCAAGTACAAAAAATAATAGTTTAGCAAAAAATGTAATTCATCAATAATATACATTTATGTATTTTTTAAATTTGTTATCATTGTATAAAAATATAAATTGAATTGAATATATATATATATATATGTATATATATATTAGGGTGGTGCTTATTTTTGACATTTTCGAATTTGTTTCGACTCCCGCCCCCCTCCTATAAGTGATCAAGGTCATTGAAAACATTCTGTGCAAATTTTCTTTTAAATCGGTTAACGTTAAGACGAGTCGGCAAGCACTTTAAATTTTCCCTACAAAATACATCGATATTTCTCTTTTCCAAAATTTTGGAAAAAGTATGAAAGTGGATGGAAAATTTTGAAACTTGGTACATGTATATTAAGTACCATAAGTAGAATACAAACAAATTATTTTTATTTTTTTGTAAAAATACCCCGATAAAAACAACAATTAACAAAGCTTTTTTTGGGTATTTCTTGATTTTGAGTAAAAGTGTGAAAAATCTCCATGTAAACCCCTCCAGCGGAATATTTTCAACTTTAAAATTCAATATAAAAAAACTACATCGTTTTTATTTATTTTTATTTCAATTAAATGTAGATTAACAATGCTGATTTTATTTTTTAAAAACGATATTATCCAAATGATGGCCATTATAACTTGCGATATAAATAGGTACTATAAGGCAAGTTTTGGATTCGTGCAAAACAAATTTTTGCGACAGCAATCGAACATGACATTACGATGATAGAGAACACAAAAAAAGTGGGTGTCACAATTCTGTCTGTCTGTCAGTTCGTCTACTGCCTAACCGTCTCGATCGTTTTTCTTCAAACTTGGTATATAGGGGTTTTTGGTGATTATGCCCACGCATGTTTTTCATTTTTTTTTAGAACCGAAAATAACGGTATTTAGTATTTATTTATTTCATCAACATCATTTACAATTTTTGACCTGACAATTTTTTTTTAACAATTTTATGTAATCGTATTTTTCTCAAAAACGGCTCGACAACTTTTCTTACAAAAAATCAATACATTTATTTTAGTACAGGCTTCCTTTGGGTGGAAAACCATTTTTCAAAAAATGGTTATTAATGGTTCCTCCCAAAGAACCGCTTTTTAATTTTTGATTTTCTTCAAAACGGAATGACTGATTCCAATATTTTTTTTATACAGAAGCTTCCAAGAAATGTAAATAGTTTTGTGTGCCAAAATTTTTGAACAAATATTTTTTGGATTTTTAAAAAATGTTTCCAATTTTTTTTTTGGAAAATCAAGTATTTCGAAAACGACAAGATCGACTTTTTTGACACGCAATACTTTAGAGTTTTTAAGTACTCTCTGAAATATTTTTTGAAAACATTTTACATTTATGAAAAATAACGGTACCTTCACACAAAAGTTAAAAAGCCGCAAAAGAAAATATTTTTTTGCTTGAAAATGACTTCTATGATTTTGATTAAACTTTGTTCATATACTAAAATTAGGACGATCTACTACCAAAAATTATAAAATTTTACACTTAGCAACTTTTAATAGAACCTGTCATAGAAAGTTTTCTCTTATTTTGAATTTTCTCGTTATCGACTAAACAGATTTAGATGATTTTTTTTATAGACAAATTTCAGATAAGATTAAATAATATTGCATATCAAAATTAAAAAAAAAATTTTTTTTGAATTTTTAAAAAAAGTTTCAATTTTTTTTTGAAAATTCGATATTTCAAAAACGGGTTGACATTTTTTTAAATTTTGTTTTTATACGTAGTACCTCGTGGCTTGATGGTTAGTTCGTAGGACTGTCATGCCGAAGGTGTGGTTTCGATTCCCAGCCGTGCCACCTAAAAACAGAAATGTTTTATCCGAGGTACTGCCTCTTGGGAGGAACTGAAAAATCCTCCAAGAGTATACTTGTCCTGAATAAGTGATGCTCATATAGCCGTTCGGACTAGGCAAAAAACTGTAGGTCCCCTCCATCCCTGACACCAACACGCACACAGGAATGGTTGAGAGTTGTTAGTCACTAGGACCTGGTTCTCCACGAGCTGTTGCGCCCCCCAATTTTTTTTTTTTTATATACACATCAATATACATATATTTACAGCCCTATTATTGACACGATTCAAACTAGTTTTAATGTAAGACTAGTTCTATAGGGGTTTCGAGTTTCAGGTTTTGAACATATTGGTATTATTCAAACAAAAATTGACATCTAAAACTCTGATTTCGAGTTTTAGATGTCAATTTTTGTTTGAATAATACCAATATGTTCAAAATCTGAAACTCAAAACAACCATAGAACTAGTTTTATATTAAAACTAGTTTTGAATCGTGTCAATAATAGATTATATATAGATATAGATTTGCATACCAAAATTTGTTCTTAAAAATGTTTTAAGAATTTTATATCTAAAATTTTTTTTTTTTTTAAACGGCTCCCACGATTTTAATTTTTTTTTTTTCCATACAATCATATTCAATCAAGAATTAAGATGGCATTCTGATTTTTTACCTCAAACTGTCAAATGAGCTGTTTTAGCTAATTTAAATATCGTATTTTGTGCTTCTCTACATTTTTCTCTCATAATTTCCATGTATTATATATACAATTTGCTTAAACCAGCAGTGCCTTGAACATGAGAGCAAGTACGTGCGACCCAGTTGTGCATTTTATTTTCAATACACTCAGTCGGACCCTTACATTTGCGACCCAACAATGGCACATCAAACTGTCGTTTTTAAACAATGTAAACGTTTTTGATGGCGTTCTCTAGGGTTGTTGGGGCACCAGTATTGCATATTTCTTCTTCGTCACTGAATAAAATGTTTCTAAGCGTAAGTGCTGTCCGAAAACGTTCCAGCATTGTTCTTGCGAAGGATTCTCGCAAAGGATAGGCACTTTAGTTGAGATACTGAAAAATTTGCATTTTGTCGGGTGGAGCTCTAATTTCTTTTTCAAAATAACATGCACTGCTGATTTCTTTTAGATGTTTTTTTAATCCATCCTGTGGAGACCACAATCTTCCTTATCGATTTACGTGGATTTCGAATAATCTCATTTCGAACTTGAGGCACATGTTCTGGCGTTGTTGCTGACGTTGATGGTCCAGGAATATGTCTATTGACCATTGTGCTTTCTTGCCTGATTCCTTGTACCCACGAGCCACGACCTGATAAGTTGCGTGCTCAGCCCATCACTTAGCAATGATTAGACGGTCAGCGCAAATGGTCAACGCGTTGACTCTCTGACGTCAAAATGACGTAAAATTCTGTCCCAAAGTTGTCTTGTCGTGTGATCGTCAACGCAGAATACTGTCCATGCGTTGACGGCTGCGTTGACACTCTTGTTGACATGATTTTAAGGGTAAATGCCTTGACTATTTTCGTTGGCCGTGTAATCACCCTGTCAACGCAGTTAGGACACTATGACAGACTACTCAACAACGCGTTGACTGTATCTTTACGTTGACACAGCGGCATTTTCTGCCATGTCAACGTACTCTGCATTGACCTTCATCTCAATCTCAACATTTTTGCAATTTTGTAGTTTGAATCGACAGTTGATGGCTTGACGGATGAGGGGCCCGAACTATGCTTTGACGGCAAAAGTATATTTCAATCCAAATCTCACTGAATTGCCCTAAAGTCACTTTTTTCCGGAGCAGTACAAAAATTTCTGATTTCTTAGATGTTTTTTTAATCCATCGTCATCGTAGCCATCCTTCAATGGAACTTGACAGTTGATGGCTTGACAGATGGGGGATGAACTATATTTTGACGACAAAAGTGTATTTCGATTTAAATGTCACCCAACTGCCCTAAAATCACCTTTTTCCTGAGCAGTAAAAAACTTCAAAAATGTCTGATTTTCAAGAGGTATTTTAATTCATCCACATTCAATTGTTCGATAACACCGCAGTCAATGTCGTGTGATCGTAATGTACAAAATGATTCAATTTAGCTCTTGTCAACTCCGCGTCAAAATTCATATGTTTTGGACAGCATAGAATTTTGGGACAGCATAGACCAGTGCCGTCATTCGTGTGATCGTCAATGTTTCATTCGTTGACACAGGCTACGTTGATGACGTCAAGGAGTCAATGCGTTGACCATTTACGTTGACCGTCTAATCTAAGCTTAGTCCTCGAATATAAAAATTACTACAAAAAGCGCGATGCGCACGTACCAATGATTCACCGCACTTCAAATATTGCTCCACCACAAACGCGCGGTGCGCTCCCGAACAGTGACTCATGGCGAAATCCGCAAATCCTGCGCTTTGAGTGATACCCCTCCTGCTTATCTCAACCCGCTCTTATTTGGATAATCGCAATTTAAAGTTGAAAAATTTCCCGCTGGACACTCTTTATTTTGTTTGGGAAATTTCAATGCCGGCACGTGTTAACGTTAACCTATTTCAAAAAAGTTTTTGCACAAAGTTTTGTAATTACCTTGATCACTTTTAGGGGAGAGGGTGGTGAAAGAAATTCTAAAATTAAAAAAAATTAGTGCCACTCTATATATATATACATACATAATACTAGTCTACACAAAAATCATATATATATATATTATATATATATATATGTATGTATGTTTCTTTCTTAATTTGGCAAAGGTTGCCTTATTATAGTTGTCATTATGAATGATTTTTATTTTTATTCCCTTTCAATCATTTTTAAAGAACAATTTTTAAGTATTAAAATTGTTGTATGTAAATATATTAAACTATATATTTATTTATTTTCGTTAAAGTTACAAAAAGGAAAGGCCGTTTTATTAATTGCATGAGTGCGCGTTCTGTTTATTTTATTTTAGTTACTTTTCAACTTTTTGCAAAAGCTTCTGAATCTTTGGTTTTGATAGCTTCTAGAAAACTACATTGATAATAATACGCCATCTTATAACTACATACATATATTCTTTTTATAAATAATGTGGTTGATTTATCTTTCTGTGAAAGGTATATTTGAAAGCGAACATCGCTCATATTAATATGTGTACTTACGTCCTTACGAATAACTAGATTTTACTAAATTTCAAATTCTACTATATATTTGTGTATGTATGTATGTATGTATTGATAACCTTACATATTGTATTCATCTCGTTATTTCAATGATAGATAGTAGTTTGATATGCATTTATAGATTTAATCTTTACATTATAGTGTTGTGTGCAATAGCTACAGCATATTTATACATATATATTTTAGTCATATTATATTAATTAATTTATTTGTTCAGTTAAAATAAACAGTTTATTGTTTGCGTTCATTCTTTTTTTTATTGTATTTTTTTTTCTCATCAAATACTTATAGCTCAATATATACTTTTATATATCAAATTTGCAATTAATAATTTAAAATAATATATTATGTTTATATAAAAACAATATTTAATAAAATACATATTTATGTATACCTATGGTAATAAAATATAATATTATAACAATAATTTAAGCGGTGTAGTTTTTTTTTTGAAATTTAAAAGTCGTTATACTATAAATATTTTTATTTTACCATAAGAATAAGTTACAGCTGTAAATATGTGTCTATGCAATTTCGTTTAATGTATAGGTACGATATGAAACTAACTACTTCAAAATGATTTCTTCCCAAAAATTCACTTTTTCAATTCATAGCTAGGTCACGCTTGTGAAAGATTTTTATGTTTCTTCAGCAGTACCTTCGCTGTTTGGCAAAAAGCACCATAAAGTCTTATACACCAAAAATCTGATGTATAACGGAAACGTTATTTTTTTTAAATATAACAACAAAACGGAAATTCTTTGAGCGCAAGAGTGACGACTTGTTCTTGTGATTCAATAAATAAATAAATAAATACAAAAATTTACATTAATAACGAAGCAGTGTGAGCAAAATACTGAAAACATTGGATTTTCTTCTTGAAAGTAAAACTTTATCTGTATAATTGTTAAATTAGAGAAAGATTTGCTAGACGATTAATGGGAAAGACTCAAAGCTTAGAAAAATCACAAAAACTAGAACAGACAGGCACGGTATTTCGTTCAGGGAGTTTTTGTGAGTTTCCACAATCTTGATGAGTTCTACAGAAAATAGGAGTAAACTTCATACCGCTCTACACACTTGGTCACACAAAGCAATGTGATTAGATGAGTTTGACGTTTGAAGACAGTAATTACCTCTTTCACACACACTGTCTAAAAAATAAAAAAAAAAAAATATTTTGTGCAATCACAACTATAGCAGCTCTGAAGAAGCTCTCGAGAGTAAAACTCGCAAGTGGACACAGTCATGAAATTTGTTCACCAGAGGGGAAAACAGATATCCGAGAACCGAAAGTCACTCTCGAGAGCTTTCTAGTGAAAGTACTCTCTCAATCGGAAACCCACATTTTAATATTTATCATAAAAAGGACTCAATCGCTCTTTTAGTATGAAATTTGTTGGCATTTATCAATAATTAATTACATACAAAAATGAAGTGAATTATTTTAATTTTATTTAAACATCTTAATCTTGAAGCAAAGTAAGAATTTTTTGAAGCTAATTAAGGCAATTTTTACTCATATTCGGTTTCATTCGCTTCGGTCTGTATTCGGTTTCAGTTTTCAATTTTCACACAAATACGGTTCCAATGAGGTTTTTTAAATTATTAATTCTAAAAATATCAACAAACTTCAGCACTAGGTTCAAATTAAAAACAAAATAAAAACCATATGGAACCGATTATGTGTGAATGCTTCGATAACTTTGTGTGCCCTAAGACTAGCGCGTCTATCGTATCTCTATTAAAGAGAACATGTTTTCTTTTTTTGTTCTGATCTTTTTTACACACTCTTTTTCTTCAAGGATCTTTTTTGTTCTCTTTTTTCAATGAAGTTCAATTTCATTTTATCTCGATAATCTTCAGTTGAATTTTTTTTTGCAAGTAAATATCAGAACGATTGCTTCAAATAATATCAAAAACTGTTGAGTGTCTTGATCTATAGACGAGCTTGGCTTGAAGAGATATCGTTTCTTTTTTCATGGATGAAACTTAAAAATAAACTTAAATGGTTAAAGGTCTTAAATCGTAAATTGATAGGGATTTTTCAAAGTTTCAAATACCACCAACCACTGTACAAAATGCAATTACTGAAAAAATATTTACCCCGATTGGTGATCAGTGTGCAAAAATATTACCTAAAGTTTGTATTATAATATATTTTTTAAATTAAAACGGTAGTAAGAAAAATCATAAAAAGAAAAATGACAATGATTAGGACGAGCGAGAAGATTTCAGTTAAATCATTTTATATTTTTTTATTATCTAAAAATACATTTTATTGCAGAGATTATACTATATCGGTACTATAACTACATTTTTTCATTATTATAAAAAGTTTCAATTTTCAGTAATTTTAAATTATGTTATATATTTTTCTTTTTCAATTTTTACTTGTTTTGTATGTTCTCTTTTTTGTTCTCTATTGTTTGCTTAAAAGTTCTCTTTTTTTAAAGCTTTGGGAGAAAAATGTTCTCTTCTTGTAACGGTCCCAGTTGGATGGACACCTTACCTTAGACCCGAATACGAGCAGTTTTGAACCCAAATGAAGTCAATTCGTGTCGAGGGAAGGGGACGTTCGGTGCTCTCCGATTTTTATTAGGTTTTTATTCTTGCCGTTTTCATTGGTTCACAGTTCAAACTTATCAGGTGCGTCCGAAAATTAACCGCATACAGACCGAACCGAATGAAACCGTGTGTGAAACAAGCCTACAAGCGTTTTTTAATTTTTGTTTGTTATTATCTAACAATTAAAATCGATTTTAAGGTGGCAAATTAAGATTAGTGCCATTGCCATTGCTCCCGTTTCATTTAACAAATTCACTAAAAAATTTGTAGAGGAAGGTTGGGGCAATAACTTTTTAAAACATTGTTTTTTAAAATTGAAAATCAAATCAATTTGGGACTCAATCTGCTCTCTAGTATATTAAAATATTTGACTATTCTCATAAAATGTTATACATACATACATTAATGTTGTTTTTAATTAAAAACCTTGACTTTGAAGATAGGACATCTAAGACCCAAGTTATAAGCTGGCTAATCGGTCGATTGGAAGGCTATTTGTGCATAGCGGATTGTCAGCAGCCGACAATCACACATTGCTGCAATGCATGTGCACCTCTGGGCTGCACATGGCCCTTAAGTATGTCCGCTCCCATAAGATCCTGTTTTATTTAATTGCATCCATTGCCCTCCTCCTTGTATCCGCGCCTGAGAACAGAAATTAATCAAAGTCGTAAGCGCAAAGTTTTGATGAAATTTGAAAAACCACGTTTGTTGTATGGCACCTTCCCGTTCAAGAGGAACTAAAGCAAAAATTCAAATTTTTCCTCTAGGAAATAACAGCTGCCTCAGATGTATGACTTCTTCATAATTCTTAATATTAAATTTGACTTAAACATCGGATTTCTTTTTCACGCGAAGATAAAATGAAATAAAATAAAATCGAATAAAATAAAATAAAATAAAATAAAATAAAATAAAATAAAATAAAATAAAATAAACTAAAATTAAATAAAATAGGTACAAGAACTATGCAAAACAAAACAGTAGAAGTCGCGATGAGATTATTTCCTAAAATGCCCGGCACCTATATGGAGAAATATAGAAAACAAATTGTTATGCGGTAAGAAACTACAAAGAGTAAACCTATTTGAAAATTGATAACCTACAACATGGACACACTCGTGCAACTTATGCCTGAAATTCAATGTCTGTGGAAGATTCCACAAATGTGTAGACAATCTGACTACACATTAATGGCCATATTATTATCTCCACATACTAAATGATTTGAATCCGAATTTCATCCAATTCCATATTATTCCTTCGTTTAATCCAAACTTAGATCCATTATTTTAAATCCAATCTCGATTAATCCCGCAATTCGATCTAAACTGCCCTCCAGAGGTTAGTTTAAGTACTAAAGGTCAGATCAAAGCTCAATTTCATATCAGTCACTCTTTCCTGAAATTTCAAGTTTTTGATTCTGTGTTCACTCCCAGAAACTCATAGTCGAAAAGCCAACCACATTAAAAGTCAAGTCATTTGCGTAACATTGTAATTCACATTAATTATAAACATTGAGGTGTTAAACCAATAACCATTTGTCTGCCTACCTAAACATGTGTCGAACAGGTGTAAAATTTGACGTAAATTTTGTACATCGATTTATTTCAACGCCTAGTGGTCGGAGGGAAAAAATGTGCATATAATTATTTTTTTTTTGTTGACTAGAGTAGGTAGATGCGAAACAAAGTTGGAAATAAAGTTCTTCGCTCAAATTTTTTAATAAACTTGATATGTAACAAAATTAAGCTGAATTTCTAGTATCTTAATGGTTGTATATGAGCTTAGTAAGAGAAAACCCGCGCTACTTAATTTGTGAGATCGATCTCATGGAATCAACGGTTTTCTCATCTTTTTGCATAGCAAACCGAGTTCTATCTGATAAGAGCTGTGAGATCTAACTCCGTCAGTAATTTGTTTGCATACGAAGCTAAGAAAGTTCCCAAAAAAGACCCATTGACTCATTGACAGATCATCAAAATTATGGAGTACTTCCCGACATCGTAGAAAGTTCAAACTTCGCACAACATTTGGCCTTGTGGTGCATAAAAAGGAAAAAAAACGAAAATCTGCACTTTTCAATTAAGGGAGCCACTCACTTTCTTAAAAATTCTTTTAAATTATATTGAGCACTTCTGATTGTTGTTGAACGATGACCTGAAGTACTTAGAAAGAGAAAAAATCGAAAATGTGGAATTTTCGGTTCAGGGAGCGTGGCATTCACCCACTTGCTCAGAATTGCTGTTATTTCTTTGGAACACTTTCGGATGTTTGTATTAAACTTTGTAAACGGTTGGGCTTGATTTTCACCTGGCAAAATAAAATATTTGCAAAAAGGCGTGCAATCACAACAAAAACATAGTTTAGTTTTAGTTCTAAATCTAAATCTAAATTGTATGCCAAGTTGTAAGTTCATGAAGTCTAATATCAAATATCTTACCCGGAGGCCACACGAGCGAGTACTCGCTAGCCAGTTACAAATACATCGAAACTTTTCCTACTCGCTAGTCAACTGGCTTGCCTTTTTCGAATCCAGTTGAGAAGCGAGTAGAGCGGCGAGTGATTTGACAATTAATGTATGTAGCCAACTCGCTAGCGAGTACTCGCTCGTGTGGCCTCAGGGTTAAGCAGAATAATATCGAAACATTTCCAAATTATGACAGCTGTTTGGTATTCAATGATTACTAATTAAAATTTGATGTATTTGCTTGGCGATTTCTCTCTTAATTACATACTTAATCAATGTGTGTATGGCTCTTTTTTTAACATTTATGTTTTTGCTGTGATAAGACTTAACATATTCCTTGAATTTGAGTCATCAAAATAGTTGGGTACATCTATGAAGGATAGGTTACTATATTAATCATGAAATTGCGATTGCAGACCACGGCCGGTAAAAGACTTCCTTAGGTTAATTCAAAAGTGCATGATGAGCAATTTTCCATTCCATATGGTTTGTTTCGGGATTGAAAGCAATTCCAGTCGCTTGAAATGGCCATTCCTGGGCCCAATAAATAGGATTAGGCAGCCTTTCACTGGGTAGACTGAAAACTTTGCGCATTATGTGAAATGGACGTTGAGTGTCGTCAGAAATGCGTGTTTGTTTTCAGGCAGGTTGAAACATCTTTTCACAAAAGACCTTTGAAATAACGACTTGTGTATGCTCTTCCTCTTTGTACCCCCATAACCGTGAACAATAATAAATTATTGACCTAGCAGCTGCGTCGTCCACTTTAAACTTGGCTGAGTGAGGTACATAGTGGTGATTAACGAATTTTGACCATGTTGCGTTAATTGCATTTTTTTATGTTGCCAGTCTTTTTGTCAGATGCTCAGACCATGACATATATAAGTAAACATGACGCCGAGAGACTTATATTGGTTTGTTATTTTAATTTCAGCTTCATTGAAATACCATTTACCGCTGTGAGCAAAATAACAATTTCAGATTTCTCAAGGTCAACTTCAAGGTTCCATTTCTCGCATTAGATGCTGAGCTTATTGATGATAGTTTGCAGTGTGGCGGGGCCATCATCCAAAGCACGATGTCATTGGCATACAAAAGAACATTTATCTCCAGCACTCCAACCCATCCAAGTACAGTCCAATTGGAAGTTCAGAGTGCAGGTCATTTAAAAACCCGTCCCGTCCCAGATAACTGCAATAATTGTATCCTGGAACAGTAATTTCATAAATCTTATCATCTTACCTGATATACCCAAAGTTACCAGCTTATGAATTACAGCTTGCTTATTTATACTGCCGAACGCCGCGCCGCTCTAAAGGACGGTCCACACTATGCCGATCAACATTGTTTGTTAACATTGTCGATCAACATGCAAGTCTGTACGTGAAAAACTTTCGTAGCAAACATTTGTGTGGTTTGCAATTTTCTGATCGATGCGTCAATATGCAACCGAAGGGTTCAGGGTTCGAATCCTGGTGTTATCCAACTTTTTTTTATTTTTTCTTGTGAACAATAAAGTTAAAACGATATTATTAACATTAAATACTTATTCACAATAAATATTGCATTTTTAATCTTGTAAAAATGTGATTAATAACGCACAAAACCAATAAATTATGTTCATGAATTTAAAACCCTACAAATGTGTTCAATAAAATGAAATTTGTTGAACAGCTTTGTCGATTGCTATCCATTTGAATCGGGTTACGTTCGGGTCAACAAATGTTGATTGGCTTTGTCGATCAACACGTCTACACTTACTCAACAGTAATTGTTTCGGTCTCGAAAATTTTGTTGAAAAAGCGTGTAGCTCTCCAATAAAATAATCACTTGCATTCTTATAAAATAAATAAGGTATGTCATCCATACCTGGAGCATTATTTTTGTTTGCCAAATTTGTTCCTATTATAAAGTTCCAACAGGTCAATTGGATTATCAAGTAACGTGATGGAAATTACTGATAACTATCACCACCTTAATGATTTCACATTATTTGTTAATGTATCTTAATTAAATTAAAATAAAACACAATTAATTTATATCGATTTCGGTATTTTATTGACTTCAAACTCATTCAATGATAATCAACTAGAATAATCATTGATTAAAGTTGACAGGGTGTGAACATACTTGCCTTAAGATTAGGATTGTTCAATAGTTGAAAATTTGCAAATGGATTGCTAAAATATTTGTTTATACTTTTTTTAATCACAGCTGCTGTTAGGAAAAATAGTTCTAAAAGTATCCACCTAAAAATTTCAATCAGAAAAATCGTGCTAAAGTGAAAAATTGTCAAATTAAAGATAATAATTTATTTGATTCACTCGAAAAATTAATTTTTGAAAATATTTAATGCGATTCATTTCTTGTGTTGCACAATAACCGTAGCTTAAAATATAGGTATAATTTCTAACAAATTTTTGAAAATTAGAAATATGAACACTTAGAATGCTTTTTGTTTCCTCCTCCTTAATTCCCATAATTTTTTTTACTAGCGTAATTTTGTTTTGACTTTACTGAAAGTCACAACCACTTAAGGTCGTAAAATTAATGTTATATTACTGAGACCCACAATAACATTTTTGCAATCTTGTATATGCTTGCTTGAATAATATAACTCAAATTCATTAATCTGCCAGGTGACGCAGCCATAAACTAAAGAAAACTGTTTCAATAAAATTAAATTCAAACCTTAGATTTCAAAATTATTATACCTTTTAAATTCCATACATATGAAAGGATGCACAAAACCTGCTACCTCCGCAAGTGATAGACGAAAAATTTTGAGGGTTGCGTCTAATTCGTCGGTTTAATTGGCTAAAACAAGGGAAGAATCTAGGTTCAGTTCCAATATTCCTACAGTCGAGACTCGAGAGCTTAATAGCTCTCTGCATACTGAAAAAGAAAAACAAAATTAAAATAAACCACCACTAAGTTGAAAGAAGTTCTTATTTGAAAGCTCAATGAAAAGAAATTTAACTCCACATTTTGGAAGCATTGATACGACTATGGTTGAGTAACAAAATAGCGCTCAGTCATAGAAATAGAGTCCATCTGTTCCGTCGAATTTGATGACATTTTCATTAGAAAAAACGACTTTAAGCCACTTGTTCTTTCAAGTCTTATGATTTATGAATCTTACTAATCTGAACTCGGTTTGAATTTCTTTTTTGTTTTGCTAACTTCGTTAAGGGGTGGTTTCATTTGATTTTATTCTTCTTCGGTAAACAGAACAATTAATTGCACTCTCAACTGTAGAAATACTGGCACTGAATCCAGCTTCTTCCCTTGGTTTAGCCATTTAAACCAACGAATTAGACGAAACCCTCAAAAATTTTCGTCCTTCACTTGCGGAGGTAGCAGATTTTGTGCATCCTTCATATCGATACCATCTTTTTGCTCATTTTTCAGGTAATTAAAGGTCAAAGAAGAGATTCTGTTAATTTTTTCCGACATTTGATGTCCCGATCATGAAAACTATAAATTCCTGCGTGCTCAACCGCGGCAGGAGCTTTTCCTCCACCCATTGTCCATTTTTTCTCAATTTGTCAGCTTTAAAAGGTCTGACCTTCAACTAGTTCAAACCAAAAGTGATGATGAAGGCGGTGTACTTATTCAAATGAACCAAAAAAAGGATTACGATTTGCACATGAATTTAAAGAAATGATAATAAATCGTGTAATGACGGTAATTTTAAGATTGTGTATTTTCTTATTCGCTCTTAAATTGGATGCTTTCTCTAATGCCATTTACAAAAATTCATTTAGTCCGCCCAATTCAGAGTTATAACGGTTAATCGCACTCGAAAATTTTGAACCTATTCAAATGAACGGGGGTGTATATCAATCAATAAGTTAATTAAGAAAATACTAAATATAAAAAAATGACTTTCGATAAATGTCTGCAATATAAACTTTTATTTGTAAACATTAACAGAGTTTGCGAGTTATTGTATTCTGTGGCCTTTTTTTCTAAAAGTCCCAGTAGGCCCTTTGCTCAGGGTCCACCCCTGTTTGGAAGTATGTAACATGCTGGCTCCACCTGCCATGAACGATGCCAAGACCATGGGCGCCCGCAGGATTTTCGGTAGGGGGGGCAGAAGTAAAATGTACCTACCTTTAAAAAATTGAAATTCTAAATAAGGCATTGTGGCAAAAAATATAATGGCATATAATATACAGGGACCCGTTAGATATATTAAAAATATTATTTATTTATCTTAATAATGTTTTCTAACCCTTAACTGCAGTCGTTGGTTCAATGGACCCATACTCAACCTTCAAACGCGTGTAAAAAACGCCGCGGTTACCTCAGCTCGCTCCCACTTCTTAGTACCTTCGACGTAAGTGCAGTGTGACAGACGCGTTCCACTCGCTGCTCTCATAGGTGAGTATCAGCATACGCTTGGGTCTGTGATATATTTGTTCCTGGTGTTACTAATTTAGTTTTCGAGTTCTAATTCAAATTTGTGCAGGGAAAAATTTAATAAGTCATTCAGGGAATCGAGCAATAGCTAATTGCTAAAAAGTGAAGCGACGATGACGAAAATAGCCAAAATTCAAATTTTAATCAAATGGCAAGTGCAAAAAGTATGATTTGCTCTGCGCCAGTGTGTTTTGTATTTTATATATTTTATTTTATCTGAGCAATGTCAGAATTTTTTACAAAAACATTTTAAGTTTTTGTTTCAGAAATTCTAAAGAGGATGTTTTAAAGTCTAGGAAAAATATTTCTTAAGATTTTAATTCTTTTTTTACTATTTTGCATATATTTTTTAGATAATATGTTTCCAGGCCAGGTGAATTGCAACCTATTGTTTTCATTGAAAATTAAAAATTTAATGCAAGTTCTTATTGTTGATTTTTTCTTAAAGCTATATTCGTGATCATTCTTAAAGTTCGGCGGAAAAAAAATTAAATAATTCATACTTTAATTTTTATTAACATTTAAAAATAGCTGGGTTCAGTGGACCCTCGACTATAGAAGTGTACATAATTTTCAGGACTGCAGTTAAGGGTTTATCAATAAGACAAAAACTTATCAAATAGACCTACAAATTAAGGCCATGCATGAAATATTGTATTTATTCTTTTTCTCGCAAGAGAAGTTTTAGCCTTCTTGGTGCCTCCCTAGAAAATCTGTCTAGCACACTTTTTTTAAAGAATGCTCTTGCGACTTGAGTAGATATCCGATCTCTATGTGAAGAAAGTAGGTATACAAAGGCCGCTGAGTCGATCATTGCTCGCTCATTGCAGGGACAGGATTCAAACAAATTCCTTCCTATAATGAAAAAAAAATTTTTTTCTGAAACATGTGTAAGTGCTTAGGTAGGTAAACATTCCCTAGGTCAACTTTTGCTAATAATTTCATGAGAGGCAAAAAAACATTTTTTTGTTGGATATTCGATTATTGAGTGACAAAAATTGAATTGCATTAGTGGTAGGTTGGTAGGATACGTACATGTTTTTTATATTTTTTTCCGATTCTAAAAATTGAACCACACCGTAGTCCTGGCTCCTGGACATTAAAATAAAATTAATAAACAGAACAAAAGTAAAAGCTTGATATTCTAGGGGGGTGGGGGGGGGCAAATGCCCCCTTTGCCCCCCCTGCGGGCGCCCATTGCCAATGAACTATGAACATGTCTAATAAAATCCAATGGAGCCAGAAAAATCCATGTCTTGTCGACGACATGTCGAAGAAAACCAACTTTTGAACAAGACATGAACGCTGTTCAAAGCTTGCCATGAGATTTGACGTTTCACGTGCGTGTGAGTTTTTTCTGGTTTTCCTTGTATCTAGAGGTAGCTGGATATTAAAAAAAGTTTTTTTTACTGTTATCTGGAGTCTAAAGGGCGTGTATTATTGTAAAAGAAAGAAGTAGTGGTGAGAGAGAAAGAAACGACATGACATGATTTGCCCAGCGAGAAAACATCTGCTGATTGGATTGTGGTTGTGATGTTGGACATCTGGATGCCCTGTGGAGTCGGGGTGTAAATATTTTAATTGCTTCTTCGTTATGCCGGATTTACACGAATGGAAAGCTGCCAGTATAATGACAAAAATAATGAATTTGTCCATTCTTTTGTTGTTGTTTTGGGCGTTATATTGCCAGTTCTCCAATCGTGTAAATGCGGCATTAACAAAAGACACAGGCACGATTGAAGTGTTATTATTTGCTGTTATTTTTAGAGGGTACATAATTTTGAAAATAAGAATTGTAAAAAATTAAACGCAAAGTAAAAGAAATGAGTTTTCAAAAAGATGCATTTTTTTGAAAAAATTGAGAATAAGTGCCAAAGTAAGAAACATTGAGACATTTTATATTAATTATATTTTTTAACTTTTAATATACCTATTTTTTTAACTAAAAAAGCTGGGATTAGGGACTCAAAACTACATTTTTTTTTACACTTCAACACAAAATTTTAATTAAGCAAAAAATAGTTATTATTATTAAAAACTTTCAGTTTTTTTCCAAATTCATCCTTTTAAAAAGTAGCTCATAGAAATACTCAAAGATTCTGCAAACAGGAATAAATATTGTTCAAAATGTTTTTATTTATTCAATAAAGTGTGTTTTGAGTTTCGCTTGTTTTTAGACACAAACTATATTTTACTGATATGTTTCACAAACAGTAAACAAAAACGCAATACATAAATGGATGCAAATACTATACCCACATCTTCATAAAAACATTACTGCAAAGTTTCGGTGACGTAAGCTTTTAATTATAAGAAAACAATAATAAAATATATTATATTTATAAAAATCTTTATAATTGAATCTTGTCTATCAAACCCCTTCCCTGTATTCCCACTTACATGACACCAATTTTGCTTACGACATGAATCCATTTTGGAAAGCAACACAACAATTCGCGTTTGTTTACATTTTTCATCTGCAAAATATAAGTAGGAAGTTTTGATACATATCCTTCTTGATTAACGAGCTCACATAAATTCTTATTCTATTGAAACTATAAAATACCTTTTGCACGCGCTGACTGCTAGGTGCCGTGACTCCATTCGATAGAAAAGGGGGTCAATTGTGAAACGGTGAAATGTGGAAACTCCTTCATACCAAAACTCAAATGCCATTCTCGAAGTATGAACAAATGAAAACAAATTTGATGATTCTCTTATCAGGTGCGTTGATCAGAAAAAAATTGAAAATCCAGTACTGAATCGTAACGTTGAACGCACAAAATTTCAGAAATTTCAGCCAAACGTCATAATTTTTGTCTGTTAAAATATATCTACTTTCTGATTTACTAGTAGCGAATAGGTATATTCGCTTCTAGTTTAAGAAATAGTTTAAAAGAAATTTAAATCCAAAGTGATTGACTTTGAGGATAAAGTAATATGTAAGTTAACTGGAAAACGCCTGTTTTTTTTTATGGGCTAATATTTTCGAAAAAAAAATAGAAGCTGCCATTTTTACTTAAAACAACGACAACATCGGGTTTTTCCAAACCAATTTATTATTAACGAAAACGGTGAACTCTCATTTCTTCTAACATATTACAAAGGCCGAAAAGCCATGGAAGAAAACTCTACTTATTAACCATAAATCAATTTTTTTCACTAAAAAAAAAAAACAAAAGTTAAAAAGCCAACACGCTTTACCAAGCCAACAACAGGGCTCTGGACATTTGGCACCCCATATAAAAAATCAAAAGAGGATCTATAGCTGACCAATTGCTGAAACCAGCTGACCTTTTCTATAGATCTAAGGGCCTTTCAGTTGGTATAAATTTTTTGCAAATTTCCTATAAATGAGGTGCCAAAAATCGCACGTGACCTTGAACAATAATTTAAATATTTATTGAAAAAAAAAACTGGGTGAACAATTACTAAAACTAGCTGACCTTTTATATTGTTTTCAGGGCCTTTCAGATGGTTTTAAATTTATCTAGCTGACCTGTTATAAAGATCTAGAGATCATTTAACATTTTTCGCAAATTTCCCATAAATAAGGTGCCAAAAATCGCTATGACCATGATGTTTTTTTTTAAATTAAATAAAAATTCATAAAAAAAATGTATGGGTGACTAACTACTGAAAATACCTGACCTTTTATAAGCGTGAAGTGACCTTTCAAATGACATACTTTTTTTTATTAATTGACCCAAATGAGGTGTGAAAAGTTTTTTTTGTGACCTCGAGTATATGCTCATTAGACACACCCAAGTCGCCATCTTGTTTTATCTATGGCAGCACAATCATCATTTTTAATGAGCGAGTGACCTTATTTTTTCAATTTAAGAACAAACATAGATAAAAAATATAAAGATGGGAATCCTCGGCTGTCAAACTGATTTGCCTACAAGCTCCGACCGTGGTGAATGTCATAAGGTTGCACTATAGTAACCTTTGCCACACGCACACTGGTGCAACTTTATGATTTTCACCACAAATCGTCGTTTTTTTTTTAATTTGTCAGTTATTTTAAAAATTTCATGAGCCCCAATGGACATGTTCATAAAATTTAAAAGCGGGTGAACTGAATTTTTAAGTGCTCACTTCCCTTTATATCATTTGATTTTAAAATTACATTGGCTACTTATATTTAAAGCGTACTAAAATAAATAAATAAAAACAATATTGACAGTAGTTAATAAATTGAATAATAAATGTGGGGAATCGAAGTGGGAGAAAATTGGTTTGTAAAATATGAGGTTTCATTATACATCTGTTTTTCTTTAAATTTGTATTTGTTGCTTGAATACTCCCTCAGATTTTTGATCTCCGCAGAAACGAACTATAAAAAATTGTCTAGATAATTCAATTTATAATTAAATGAATTTTGTTGTTGCTTATTGTTATCTTCCAATCGTAAATAAACATGTAGTTCAAACAAAAATTGCGTTCCGCATCAAAATATTTTCACTCTGGCCCGGTTGTACAAAAGTGGTTCAAATTAATTAGTGGTTCAGCAATTTTAATTCACTGATTTTGTTGGATTAAATGGGGTTAGCAATGGTTAAAGTTCAAGTAAATGATAGTGGCGAATTAAATGTTTGAGTCCCAGTTAATCTGCCAAAATCGGTGAGTAAAAATGTCTGAACTACAGAATAAATTTGAATCACGTTTGTACAACTCTTATGAGCTTTAAGATTAAAACATACATAGATCATATTCAACAAACAGTTGATTAATTTCCAGATTTAAGTCTGCTATTACGACGATTCTTTTGAGTAATGACTTTTTTTTAAATTGAAGGACTACGAAAGTGAGATCTGATGTTTTTTCTCGTTCCCACTCATTTGTTTTCGAAAATATTCATGACTTAAAAGTTAAAACGGGCTTCAAATTTTGAACTGTGGTTCAGCAATTTAAATTCGCTGATTTCGGTGTATGTAGCCAATCAAATACTTGAACCATCGCTGAACTTCAGTTTCTTTGCCAAAGTTGGTGAGTTAAAATTGCTAAACCAGAGATTAAAATATTATATATTATTGTGGTTCAAATGTTGATGCATGGTTCAGCAATTTCAAATCACCGATTTCGGTGGAATAACTGAGGTTTAACAATGATTCAAGGTTATAGTATGTGAAAAGAGTCAGTCACATGCTTAAACCATCATTGAACCTCAGCTAATCCACCAAAATCGATGATTTGAAATTGCTGAGCCACAAATCAAAATATGAACCACGATTATGTAACCGAAATTGGTGAGTTAAAATTACTAAGCAACGGATGAAAATTTGAAATTTGAACTGGCCCTAAATGTTTATAATTAAACACTACTTGATGCCCTATTACATGACAACTTTTGAGTCATGACTTTTTTCGAAATTAAATAAGTGTGCAGGTGAGATCAGATGGTTTTTCTCGTTCGAGCTCACTGAATTTCGAAAAAAGTCATGACTCAAAAGTCGTCGTGTAATAGGGCACTTTCACTTGACATCCAATTTTTAAGGTATATATGAAAAGGTATATGGGTGTTTTCATCGTTACGGGTGAGACTCCATATTTTATTAATTATTCACATACTATTCCCAATTTATAAATTAAAACTTTACTATTCTATAGGACACCTAAAGCCCTTTTAAAAAATAAGTATATTAAAGTATGAAAAATTAGTGGTTCAGTTATAGGATGCAATTTAGTTGCGTTACGTGTGACCTTAGAAAAATGCGATTAAGATATCTAACTGTCATGTGGTGTAAAATATTGCATGAAAAGTATGTATCATTCTTTTGCAAATATTTACCCAGAAAGTTGATCTTCAATTTCAGTTAAGAAATGAGAACCAAAACTACGAAACTTTACGGATGTGACCGAGTATGATTTTTATGCATGAAAACAAGATAATATACTATATTTTGACGGGAAATTGTTGTCATCGATGTATAATAATCATTTCTCACATGATGTCAGAAACCCCTTTCTCTAGAAAAATGAAGTTTTTCTCACTGAAAAGTTAAAAGATTTCTCAATTCAATGAGATTTTTTCCATTTCTTTTAAAATCGGGAAAACTTTCACTTAAATCCGATAAAATTTATATTTAAAGTAGATTTTCTTAGGATTATATCCCTTTGTCATGAATTTCGTATCTAAAAGCAACAAAACTAAAATTGAATTGAAAAACAGAAAGAATATGATTTGAAATGCCAACCTGTTACGGCTTAAAATTTTAAATACGGGGTCAGTATTAATTTCAAATTCTTGAAATTTTGTCTGACAGTAAATCATAGTATTCTCCTTTTTTCCAAATTATCACATTGAAACAAATTTTTTTCTTCGAGTAATGTGCTTGATTACACGTGAAGAACGAAAGTGTTCAGATGTGAAGAAAATTATTCTGCAGATTTTGTTCTCTTCTTTGTGTTTTTCGTATTTTCATAATGAAAGACACGATTTAATTGGTTGGATTGGATAGGAGAAGCAACAAAAAAGAGAACGTCAATTTTCTACACCGAATATTTTCAAATGTTTTAAAATATTTCATCCCCCTCCCTCTTCTGCAAGTTACCCCGCTCACCGTCACAAATCGCAGAAAATACTTGAATTTATTCACGTGTGATCAGGGCCAATGAAACATATTTTTTTTTGTTACGGAGGTGACACTAACCACTTTATGAATCAACTGCATAAATACTAAAATTGTATTTACTATTGAATAAAATGACACGAAAGCGAGTTCTGATAAGGGCAAATAACCACACCGGTTCTCAAATTGTGAAACAATTAATTATTGAAAATAGGATTTTGAGCTTCTGATAACAAAAACTGACTTTTGGAGACCTATTCTGCTAAGCTGTTCGAGCTGCGAAATAAGCGGCGATAAAAAAAATTATTGATAATTTCACTTTTAAAATGAAACATGTAATCTTTCAAAACCGTCTAACGGTACTTTTTTCAATTCGAAGTCATATTTTGTGGTTTTTCGTAAAGAGGCGTTTTGTATGGAATCACCCAAATAGAAACTTAGCCATGGAAGCGCACTCTGGGTACCTGTTTTATGTAAAAATGAAATTTGATTCTAACAAAATAAAAAAAATACAATCGAATCTGGACTATCCGGAATTCGATTAATCGAGGACACATCTATATATTAATAAGCTTAAATAAATTTTGTGGTACCATTTTCGCCTATACTTCGGCCGTTTTCGGAAACGTCAAATCAAATTATGTACATACTTTTTAATTACATATATATCGGTATTATTATTTATATGTAATTATTTTAGATACGTTTTTATTTAAGTTTTTTCCTAATATTGCGTGCTTTCTGTTTTGTTTTTTTATTTTATTGGAGAGTTCCCCTTTTTTACAGCTTTGGGAGGAAAATATTCTCTTTTTGTAAAGGTCCCAAACGGACAACCTGTCACTCATAATTTTGGACTATTTAGCTGAACTCTCAAAAAATTCCGAAATTCTCCTCAAAAGAGTTAAATAATAGCAAATCAATATGTTTGAACCTTGGTTCATGCATATTTAACTCGACAAAATCAAGGCCAGTTGTAAAAATATTTAACTCATGGTTCAGCAGTTTTAGCTCACCGACTTAAGCGAATTTACTGAGGTTCAACGATCGTTCAAACATTAAATAGGATACTATAACAAAATGAACCATCGTTGAACCTCAGTAGTTCAATCAGACAGTAAAAAATGTAGAACCACGGATCAAAATTTGAACCACGTTTGTACAACTGGACCTGAGGTCTGAGTCTGGGCCCTAAAGGCCAGTTGTACAAATGTTTAACTCGTGGTTCAGCAATTTGAACTCGCTGACTTTGGCAAAATAACTCAAGTTCACCGATGGTTCAGTCATTAAATTGGCTACTATAAGATACTTGAACCTTGAACCATTGTTGAACCCCAGTAATTTCGCCGAAATCAGCCAGTAAACATATTTGAACCATGGATCAAAATTTGAACCACGTTAGACAACAGGTCCTAAGACCTGCCTTATAGGAGGTTAATTATAAGTATGTTTGATTAAGGAAAATGCATATTATGGCGTAGAAAATAAAAATGTGCAAACTAAAAGCAGAATCTAACAAATATCACGACTAAAGAAATAATATTTTCAAAAGATTTTGCTTTTTTTAAATATTTGAATAATATATTTACAGATTATTTTATTGAGGTATGGAAAAACTTAAGCTTCCTTTTTTTATAATACAAAGCAAAAGCATAGCATAAGGAATCACAATTCGTAAGATTCATATACCTTCATACTCATGGAAGCTGCCGAATATGTAACATCAGGTTGATTCTTTTCGTCAACGTTATTATGCTTATGAAAAAAATGTACAGTTATTTTGTAGCAATAAATGCAAGCAAATCTCTTAAGAAATCATAAATAATGCGCATTTTCATCATCTATTACTGGGATATTATTAGATATAATTTTCTGCTTTGTCAGGCGAAAATCAAGCGGTTACCAAAAATATGCATGTATTTTTATTCAAATAGTTTTTTTTTGCCTACTAGAAAATATTAAACTCAAATTACAAAAAACAGTAAATAACTTAACAAACAATGGTTTAAATTATGTAACTGGATGGATTTTTTGTATCTCTTAATAGTCTAAAGCATACAAAGAAATTTATACTATCATTTATCATATTATTAGTTAGTCTATGATAATATACACTTCGCTTCAACTGAAAAGAGACACATTTTCAAAGGAAATTTGTCCATTTTTCTCAAATATTGCGTATTAAAAAAAATTAAACATTCCCAAAAGTTTTCAATGAGGTGTTGGTAGGCTGAGTACGGTTTTCATTGAAGCAATTCGATATTTCGCTTCTCTTTCAAGTCTTTCACTATGCATGCCGTGTGGATTTTTATCCTGCTGTCCAGTTTATGGGTCCAAAAATATCAAAAAATTTAGGGAAACCTCTTTCCAATAGTTTTTATGAGCTATTGCAGTCATTTTTTAGCTTTGCAACTCAAACGCAAAAGTGCCAAAGTGGATTTACGAAATACTAGAACTGCCTAATAAAATACTTTTTCAAAAAATAAACTTGTTTTAGTTTCTTCCATTAACTCCTATAACCAATTTCAATACGTGTGACTATTCAGTTGACGGAAAAAAACTGCATTTTTCGATGTGAAAAGCCTTGCAAGAAAGTCGGAGAAAAAATAACGAGGCTTTTTGAATTATTCTTTCTAATTTATGTTCCCAACATTATAGACAAACAATACGCATTATCAAATTACACATTAATGCACAAGGAAAAAATGGACAAAATCCCTTTGAAAATTTGTGTGTGTCTATTCAGTTGAAGAGGAGTGTACATATATTTATATTATCAAACCAATCTCTGGTCAGTAGGTAACTAAAACGATAGATGGCGTTGCCGTAAATCCGTTTTTATAGGCTTTACCTCAACATTCACAAAAAGTTTTTTGGCGTGAAAACATAAACTTCTGTTAGCTTTACCGCCCTCTGTATTTGTATACACTAACTATACGGATGACGGTACCTAAAAATATTCAAGCTGAACCATTTTTGCTACGCACTTTTTCTCTCCGACCAATGGGAATTGAAAAAGATCGATTCAAATTATAAAATGAAGAGAAGTGTGAAAGTCTTGTAGGAATAACGTAAAATATTTGAAGTATGCTTTTGACTTTGAGGAACAATAAAATGCGAAGTATAGCGTGTTATAAAAGTTTATGATCTCAAAACATAGTTTGACTGTGCAACATTTATATAAAACATTGTTTGAGTATTTTTCAATAAAATATAAAATCATTCATTGTATTATCAATACTATTACATTACAGATATTTTTTTTCTTAATGGTTGTAAAAATTCCAATCCACGGTTTAAAATTCTAATTCGTTTTACTTATTATTTATTTCTCTACTTTTAATACATTGGTATCTTTTTTTTATAGTTTCTAAGGTCATTTCGTTATTATTTTCTTTTTAAATATATTTTCTTTATTAAAATTATTTTTCCTCTAAATGTTTTTCTTTCATTTAATATTGTGTCCTTCGGAAATGTGATCCATTGTTAAATTGATTTAAATGTATTTTATGTGAGGTTCACAACTTTTGCATTGTATAGAATAACAATTCACAAAGTATTTATTAAAAAAACAACAATTTCAGTTAATTTAAAGCATTTAAACTTGTTGCTTATAATAATCGTTATATTCTTTTTATAGTGTGAAGATGTGTATTCATTTGTATGTTTTCATTAATCTTTAGTGGTACTATTTTTCGTTTTTTTTTTTTATAAATCTGATGTAAAATTATTTTGTTTCTAATTTGTAAAGCTAATAATACTTGTTAATATAAGCGTAGTTATAATGATCCCGTTGTTAGCTAGAATTATTCCTGATGTTGATGTCCTGTCGGATTTATCAGTATCATTGCATGTACCTGTACCTGTCGACAAAAAAAAGTATTTTGAGTTAGAAACACATTAAAGAGATACATAAATGTTTGTTAGTTTTCTAGAAATGGCAGGTGTGATGGGCTAGGCTCTGAAACCTGTTAATAATTATAAAAATAGACTCAGCATGTTGACGCCTAAGTTTCTTTATTTAAAAGATATTTGTTTAAAAAAAATAACTCAAACCAATGAAATAAAAATGAAATCTCATAGAATTGTATGGTCGATTAGTACAACAATTTCATTAATTCCTTGACAGTAGTTGCGGATAAGGTTCGATTAAAACCAAAGGAGAACCCATTATTTAAAGATAATTTTTAATTATAAGAAAAAATAAAAACCAAAAATTACAACAAAAATAAATAATAATTCAAACAATTCATTGAAGCATACCAAAATAAATGAAAATGTAAAAAAGCCATTTCATACAATAAAAACCTACTCTGTATAGTTAATTAGTCAATAACTTTGTATAGATAATTAATTAATTAATTAATTAATTCAATTACTAACTTAATTTTAGCCCAATTTTTTCATCTCAGCATTCTCAAATAAAAAGGCTTTTTCTCAAAATCACATCGAAAAAAAAAAACTTATAAAGTTAACCAGTTTTTATTTTCAGACATCTCAGAACTCAGAGGTTTTCGTATTCTCAAAAATATAAGGATTAAAATTGTTTGAATTCACTTGCTCAGGTTTCCGTATTCTCAAAAATATAAGGATTGAAATTGTTTGAATTCACTTGCTCAATTTTTGTTGTCGCGGTAAATTATATACATAAAGTAGGGAAGAAATAGAAACACGCAAATGTTCGAAAATTATGGTTTCACCACATTGGGCATCCACACGTATAGGATACCATACATGCATTGAAATAATAATAATTATTCAGCCTTATTGTGAGTTTCACGTGAACAACAATTTCACTTTTCGTGAGTCCTCATTTCGGGTGAAATGCGGCGTAGTTAAGAGCTTTAACTGTCACTTATTTTTTAAAGGCGAACGAAAGATAAACAGAGGGTACTTGTGCTTTTGCTATTTTAAAGGTCACCTTTCTTTGGCAACTTAGGAATTGCAACAATTGACGTGGTATCACGTTTTGTCCGTTTTCCCAAAACTAATGGCAACCATCATTCTCGGGCGAGTAAGGGATAGAATCGAGTCTACACTCAAGAGGCATCCAGCTGGCTTCCACAGTGGTCGATCGTGCGTCGACCATATCAACACCCTGCGTATCGTCCTCGAGCAGTACATGGAATTTCAATCACCGTTTTACCTCATGTTCGTGGGTTTTGAGAAGGCCTTTGATCGAGTTAAAGGTAGCGCTAAACGACGAACATGCTCGCCGAACTTGTTCTTTTGCGTTATCCCCTACACGACGAACACATTTGGCGAACATTCATTACGTGTTGATTCTTCAAAGCGTAAGCATGTGCGATAAAGAAGCGCAAGTCGTTACGTTGTTGTTATTTCACAGCAAAAATGAGGTTTGCTCACGAACATGGCCCTACATGGCGAACATCGAAGCCAACAAACACGACAAAATCGAAATTTTTCGCCAACAGCGAGCCGTTCGCGAACCATCCCCTACACGACGAATATATAGCGAGCACGAACAAGTTCGGCGAGCATGTTCGTCGTTTAGGGCTAGCTTAACCGAGAATGTAATTGGAGATCATTGCTTCGTAGAGGAATTCCGCCAAAAATTGTTGCCATTATTAAAAAGTCCTACAACAACGCAAGGTGTTTTGTTTAACACACTGGGCAGCTACCCGACTCCTTCGTGGTGCAACAGGGTGTGAGACAAGGGTATGTTCTATCGCCGATTCTCTTCCTGCTGGCGATGGACGACGTATTGACGGCCAGTGTTGGTAAAGCTGAGCGACAGGGCATTCAATTGAGACCGTTCGAAAGGCTCAGTCATTTAGACTATGCCGATGACATATTATATCTACTGGCGAATAACATCAGTGGGCTGAACGGTATGTGCCAAACACCGCAGGTGAAGGGAGAGTCGAGTGGTCTAAAAATAAATAGCAAAAAGACAAAAATAATGCTCACAGGCCACTTCACACAGCAGCGTATTATTCTACAGGAGACGCCAGTTGAAGTAGTGGAACAGTTTAACTACCTTGGCAGTATTGTTTCTGCAAACTGTGGTACTGATCTAGACGTTAAAAGTAGAATAAATAAAGCTCGTGCTGCCTTCGGTACTATGTCCCCAATTTGGAAATCCAGTCAAATTTCCTTACGCACTAAATTGAGAGATGTCAAATCCGTGCTGGTATATGCTTGTGAAACCTGGAAATTCACGTCTACCATTTCGAAGAAATTGCAGGCTTTTATGAATCGCTGTCTTCGCCACATCCTTAAGATTCCCTGGCCACAAATAATATCAAATGAGGAATTGTGGCGCAGAACAAGTCAAGAGCGGCTGGACGTCGGGATAAGAAAGCGTAAATGGCGTTGGATTGATCACATACTGAGGAAACCTAACGATGAAATTGCAAAGCAGTCCTTTGAATGGAATCCTCAGGGTGCATGGCGGGTTGGAAGACCAGGAACAACATGGAAATCAACTGTCTTAGCCAAAGCAGAATCCCAGAGAAAGACGTGGCCATAGCTGAAGTACCTGGCAGCAGACCGTGAAGGATGGAGACTTTTTGTTGACGCCCTATGCCCCAGCCGGGATTACAGGACACGATGGTGATAACTGGTGCTTTTTACGCAAGTTTTTTTGTTTATTTTAGGTTAAAAGAAGTTCGGGCGAAACTCATAATAGCTTTTAAAATTCCGGGGAAAAAAAATTTCGGCTTTAATATATTCCGGGTGAAACTCACAATAAGGCTGATTATTACATTACAAATTTTATTATCTGGGAAGGGATTTTGTGGACCTACAAATCTAAAAAAAAGGCAAAATAATATCCTTGAAAAGGCAAAAAAAAGGCATTTATTAAATAAAGAGAATATGTATTAACTTTAATTAAAGTTCATATTTTAAACACCCAAACATCCTCTTCAACGTTTTTGGATGTTTGGAATTGACGTCACCATTCATTACAGCAGTTTTTTTTTCAACTATTTTAAGTTCCGTATTTGCATTCAAAACAAAAATGAACTTTCTCGACACCTAATTTGCAATCGGTCCTTTGCTTTAACCAAATGTTTGTTTTTGTTTCTTGAAATTAAGAAAATTGGGTCAGCCAAAGGTGTTCTTGTGCTACTAACATCTGACCTGACCTTTCATTTTACTGACTTAAGAATTTCTGCCCAAAGAAATTTCTTGGATAGAATTTATCAGCAAGGGAAAGTGTTTTACTCTCTGGGGAGTACTCCCTTCTGCCCAAAACAAACACTTTTTACAAGTGTGGAACAAAAATTGAACAAATTGGCCGTTTTGGTCAATGTTTGGTACAAAGTTTATGTTGTTGAATAAAAAAATAGACACTCAAAACTACCTTTTTTTGTACTTTAAAATATTTTGTCTTGAAAAACAATGAAAGTTGAAGAAAAAAAAGAGAAAAATGTTAAGATATAGGCAAAATAGAAAAAAGGCAAAAAAAAGGCAATGGGTAAAAAAAGGCAAAAAAGGCGAAATAAATTATATTTTTTTGGAATCAGGAGGACATGAAACGTATTTTTATAAAGTCGATACTTTTGTACGATAACGCACAAAAAAAGGCAAAGTTAGCAAAATCCTATCCCTGATTATTATAAAAGATTCTCATCTTGTTCTACGTACAAAATCTGAGAGTTGAGTGCGTTCAGTTATTTTGTTCAAGGTAAATACGTGTAACGGTGCAACTATAAATTTTCATTATTTTGTAAAAGGAGGACATTTGTTAATGAAAGAAGGACGACGGGAGGACAAATAATCGTAAAGGAGGATTGTCCTCCCAAAAGGAGGATTGTCCTACCAAAAGGAGGATTGTCCTCCCAAAAGCAGGACGGTTCGAAACACTAGTTGTGGAAGATAATTCAATTTGTGGACTGTATTTATTTCTATATAAAAGGTATGTTTGCGTTTATTTTCAAATTAGGAAGCTTCCTTCGGAATTCCGTTGATTTTGCTACGTGTACTTTCGTACATTCTCCCCGCAAAGTGAAATAATGCAGAAAATCTGTCAATCAAATTTCCCGTGTAAACGATGTGATTAGAGCGCCTTGGCATCACCGTTCCTGATCTCATCGTTTCGCACTGTGTCATACCGGTATGATCATGTAATGGCTCGTGTTTATCCTCTTCACCTTATATTTCTTATCTTATTCTCAATAATTTTCAATTATTTATTTACATGAAAAGAGAAAGCAAATTAGTAAAAGTGATTCGATATGATAATAGCATAACAGAAAAGGTCAACATGATATAATCGGCCGAAAGAGTAGAGCATGGACTGGACATGGCAAATGGCTGAATTTCCGTTTTATGCCTCTCGTTTCTGCTCGTGTCCATCAACGAAGTGCGAGTGCGAGAAAGAAAGTACAGCAGGTACACACTTAAGTGCCTTTCACATGAGCTGCGAACTGCGAATGCGAATAAATTTGTTTAGGCAATTACAAGAGCAAATATCAACAAATTCGTGTTTTAGTTTTACTACAAAGTGAATAAACGATCCTATTTACTATTTTAAAAAGAAAACACGAACAAAAATTAGTTTTAATTGTTAAATTAAGCATTTTTATATTTTCTACGCGACCAACGAGATACTCTCTGCGAACTGCCAAACACTTATTCGCAATCCACAACATCTGGACGCATTCCACAAATCTGCGAATGAAAAATTCGCTCGAATTTAGACTAAAATATTCTTAGCACCCATTTTGCTCGTTTATTTTTTATGACAATTCGCGTCTGTCGGCGACCACTCACGTGATAGAAATGTCAAAACTCGTGACCATCCGCATTTTGCAGTTCGCTATTCGCAGCTCATATGAAAGGCACTTTAAGTTGCAGTTATCGTCTTCGTTGTTGTTTGTTGTATCTTATTAGGTTTTAATTATTGTGCATCTTGGACTTTAAAAGTGTTCGGTCTCGATGGTGATTTTTCTTGTTTAATTAAGTCAGTGTTAATTAATTGAATATATAAGTAATGATTTGTCCCGGTCACATAAAATTACCTATTAAATTCGGTGAACTTATTGTTGTGCAGATAAGTTTTGTTGAGTGCATTTGATTTGTTGAAAGATGAGTTTGTCGGCGAAGTAAACACGCGCATTCGAAAATTTGTTTGCGATCGCGGTCTTTGTACATAAACTTTATAAATAGTAGTATCATCAATTTCGATGTTTCGCCGCCATCTGGTGGTGAACCACCTTGCCTCCTCTCAACAATGTTGATTATTTGAACGCAACTTGTCGTATTTAAATGTTGCGGAACTTTTTTGAAAGCTGATATGGCAATATTGGTAGGATATGTGAATTGATAAAAATGTCAAGAATGGGAAGGCTATATAGTGTATAGATATAATATACGGAGTTGGAGGAGAAAAAAAATAGAGCAGAAGAAATGAGATTACGGTAGTTTTGAGTGAAATTGGTTATATTGTTTGTCTGTATGTATATGATCTTGTATGGAAGTGAATATTTTATGACTGTGTAGGTTGTTATTTATAAAAAAAAAAACTTTTCGCGGTGTTACCTTCTTCGGCTTTTCACTTTTAAACAATAAATATCGCGATTTGTAGATTTTTAGAACTTAAAAATATGTGTAAGCTTTTGGAAAATGCAAAAAATAATTACACCAATCATACGAAAAAATAGGAAAAATAATACAGTCTTCAATGAAAAACAAAAATATTAGAACAAGAGCATCATATTTTGGCGCCTGAACAGGGACCATTAGAAGGTCCAACCGCCGCGCCGACCGACCGAGAGTCTTTCAAAGGCAACACCGATTCTGCCTAGACAACCGAGTTACCGCAATTCTTCCTGTGGTATGGTGCAGAGGTATGGACACTGCTAACGGTGGATGAGAACGCGTTAGGCTGTCTTGAGAGGAAAATTCTTCGAGTGATTTTTGGTCCCGTCTGCATAGATGGAGAATGGAGAAGAAAATACAACAACGAACTGTACGGGCTGTACAGTGACACCGACCTAGCAACAAAAGTGAAAAGCCAACGACTGAGTTGGTGGGGTACCTAGAGCGAATGGAGTGGGACAGCGCAGTAGAGATGGACAGCGTAAAAGGTGGCGCACGCAAGTGGAAGAGGACCTCAACCAACTTTTTATTTGGAAAGTTTCTTATGAAGTTATATTAGTATGATAATAAAAAATAGAACAAGTTTTTTAATAAAATAATATAAATAGAGACAATGACGCTAAATTCGATAAAAATTTGTAATTATCTTTTATAAAATCTCGCATCATACTGTAATTGTTTTTTTATTATACTGATGTCACTAAAATTTTGGGATAGACGTTTAATTTAATGATAATTTTAAAATTATATAAGATCCTACTCAAAATTGAATATAAATATGAATATGTTATTGTAAGTTGTAACTTTTATCCTTATTGTTTTTGCATATTGTATTCTATTATTTTCTTACCACTATGTACTATTATAAAATAATAAGAAATATCAGAATAGTTTTATTTATGTTAGGTATGCTCTTGTACATTCGAAGGTAATTTAAGTTACATAAATATTTTGTGCTTGTCAATTTACGTATAATAAGAAATGTAAAGTGCAAAAGCAATATTTACCTTAAAAGTAAAGCAATTAGTTATACTTAGAAATAAAAGAATCTAATATTTACCTGTCCAACTACGAACTTTCGGCAGATATTCATTCCAAAAAGCACATCTAGATGCCATCGGACCACGTCCTAGTTTCTCACTTTTCTTTATATTATCATCCTCGGTTCCGAAAATATAGTAAACCGGATCTTCTTTAGTGTAGAGTGGCCAATCTTCACCATCTATTGACGGGTTCCTGAAAAAGTAAAATTTCAAACTCAAGCTCTAGTCCTAGTCGATAATAGTAGATAAGTAAAGTTATGGATCCCGGAAAATCGGCCCTCATCGAACTATCAAAATGAGAAGAATGTATATATAGCCTATTGAATAGACCTTTTAAAAAGGAACAATTACGTGCAAGGGATTTTATTATTGAATATGTTTGTTTGGCCCATAAGCATGCTTAAAACCGAAAATGCTACTAAATTCACACATGTGTTTCTGAGAGAATGGTCACACTGGCCACTTTTCATTATTTTTGGTGTAACTTGAAAACTAAGCCGAATTTGACAATTTTACATATAATACTTTTTGTTCAAAATTAAATGTTCTATGGAAATAAATAGCTTGGAAAATTTCTTAAGAATATTTAAGCAGGAAAAGTAAACAAAAACTAACATAAAAAAAACGAAACATTTTTTAATTTTTTTCAAAATTGCGCATAATTTTCTTTGGAGCAAAGATATGCTCAAGACATGCATGAACAAAGTAAACTGGAGTCTTACGGCTTTAATATGACATTATTTGAAAATTGACAGAGATATAACCATTCAAACCTTACCATTTCTTATCATTTTTCGCAGTTTTTGCCCGAAAGCCTATTTTTGGAACTTTATGACAAATTTAACGTTCCTAGCACCTAGTACCAAATCTTATGTTAATCGGACAAGCCGTTCGGTTTGTAGGTCTGAAAGCATTTAAAAATAGCCGAAAAACGAAATTGCGAACAGACATGGTTAGGTTAGGTTGAAGTGGCTGTCAGTCATGAAAACTGACACACTTAGACCATAAGTTGGCCCATTGTGATACCACAAGAATCTGGGAAGCCTTTTTCCCTACTCGATGAACCATTTGGAGCTTCTTATGAAGCGTAACAGACTACCTATGTCAACATTTACTAAATCACTAGGATCATTGAAGTAGAAATCTCGAAGATGGAGTCTTCGCCTATGAGATAGAGCAGGACAAGTGCATAGAAGATGAGGAATCGATTCTACCTCTTCCTCGTCCATACAGCTTCTGCAAAAATCGTTAGAGAATACGCCAAGACGCGTTGCGTGCTTGCCTATAAGACAGTGTCCGGTTATGACACCTATCATGGAGCTAATGTGCAATCTGCTTAGAGATATCAAACATTTAGACCGCTTAAAATCCATTACTGGCCAGATTTGTTTTGTTGCCCAGCAAGTGGTGATATTGTTCCACCTAACGTTTGTTTTCTCTAAAGCATCTTGCTTCAGCATAAGTTTACATGTAGCGATGGGAATACCAATATCTGCCTTACTAGGTAGAAGAGGTAGAGTTGTTCCATATTTAGCGAGTTCGTCGGCCTTACAATTACCTGGAATGTCTCTATGCCCCGGCACCCAACACAGGTGAATGTTAAACTGCTGAGCCATCTCCAGCAGAGATGAACGACAATTTAGGGCTGTTAAAGAGTTGGTAGAGACCGATTCCAGAGATTTGATAGCTGCTTGACTATCCGAGAAGATGCGGATATCTGTAGTTGATAACACGTTTTCTTTCAGCCAAGATAAGGCTTCTTTGATCGCCATAAGTTCCGCCTGGAACACGCTACAATGATTAGGAAGACGGAAGGAGAGACTTAATTTTAGTCTTTCTGAGTACACACCACCACCCACCCCATCATCAGTTTTCGATCCGTCGGTGTAAATATGGATTGATTCATCTTCCAAGAGAGCCGTATCCTCCCAGAGAACTCTAGAAGGAATGCTGACTTGAAAGTTTTTGCCAAACTGAAGTTTTGGGATGGTGTAATCAGTGCGACTTGTGATTGATCCGAATGAATTCAGAATGATGGAATGGCCAAAGTTGTTGTTGGTCCATTGTGAGGAAGCTTTAAGGCGAATGGCTGTATTTGCAGCCACTTGTTTGCTGAAAATATTGAGGGGTGTCAGATGGAGCAGAACGTCTAGAGCAGCGGAAGGTGTCGTACGAAGTGCTCCACTTATGCACAAACAAGCAGAGCGTTGGACTTTGCTCAATTTGTCGCAATTTACCGCTTTATCCAGAGCAGTCCACCATACTGTCACTCCGTAAGTGAGGATCGGTCTAATCACCGAAGTATAAAGCCAGTGAGTGATTCGAGGTTGAAGGCCCCATTTGTTCCCAACGGCTTTTTTGCAAGAGAAAAGTGCCACTGTGGCTTTTTTGACTCTTTCTTGTATATTAGGTTTCCAACTTAACTTTTTGTCCAAAATAAGACCCAAATATTTTGCTTGATCAGTGAATGTTAGTGGAGTACCTTTGATAGAAGGAGGATCAATATGAGGGATTTTATATTTCCTTGAGAATAGAACAAGTTCTGTTTTATGAGGGTTGACACCCAGACCACACCGGTCAGCCCAGTTGGTAAGCTTATTTAAAGCATTTTGTAAGAGTTCTTTTAAGACAGTAGGATGCTTTCCTGATACGGCAATAGCAACATCGTCCGCATATGCAATCACTCTGTAACCCTCTGCTTCCAGGCATGTCAGCAGCTCATTTACTACCAAGTTCCAGAGAAGGGGAGATAGGACACCACCTTGCGGCGTACCTCTACTGACAGACCTTCTAGCGGAAAAGCTGCCCAGTTTTGAATTGATAACCCTGCTAGTCAGCATTTGATTAATCAATTCACCAAGCGTACCATCTACCTTCAGGGATGTCAGAGCAGATGCGATCGCATATGTGTCGACATTGTTAAAAGCGCCCTCTATATCCAAGAAAGCGACCATGGTGTACTCTTTATGATGGAGGGAATATTCTATAGTTCGAACTAGAGTATGTAACGCAGTTTCAACCGATTTCCCTTTACAATAAGCGTGTTGAGCAGTAGACAAAAGTCGCGTATCTATGCTTGTTCGCAGGTGGATATCGATCAATCTTTCAAAGATTTTAAGAAGGAATGATGATAGACTAATAGGTCTGAGATCTTTCGGGTTTACTTGGGAGCATTTGCCAGCTTTGAGTATAAACACAACCTTAACTTCTCTCCATAACAGGGGAATGTGGACCAGGTTTAAACAACTAGTAAGAATGATCTCCAGAATTGGCAGAATTAAATCAGAATTCATTTGGAGTTCAGCTGGTACTATGCCGTCGGGTCCTGCAGACTTGTATGGTTTGAAGCTGTTGAGCGCCCATTGCAGCTTTTCCCTAGTAACAAGACCTTGTGGATATCTTGGCTCATTATCTGACCTATTATGGTCGAAGCTATTAATATTTTTGGAGCTTCCAGGGAAATGAGTATCTAGGTTTAGCGATTCTTCGCAAGAGTTGGTCCATGAGCCATCAGCATTTTTCAAACAGCTAGGCATCACTGGATTTGAAGAGAGGATTTTTCTAAGCCTGGATGCCTCTGAAGTTTTTTCTATATTTCCACAGAAAATTCTCCAGGAGGATCTCTTAGACTTCCTCAAAGCTTTCTTATATAATTTAAGGGTTTCCTTATAGGATTCCCAATCCGACGCTACTCGGGTACTTTTAGCTCGATTAAAACATTTACGACAATCTTTCCTGAGCGGTTCAAGCCCTGAATCCCACCAATACGGCTTCTTTTTTCCCCTTACTTGAGTAAGTGGACAGGAAATAGCCATTGATTTGTTAAGGGCTAACGTGAGATCACTGACCTTGCAGTCAAGTTCAATTATATTTGAAGGAGGATTTAAAAGATCAGGTTTTAATAGACCTTTGAGTGTTATCCTATATTTAAGCCAATCGGTTTTTCGAGGGTTTCGAAATACCAAGCGGCTAGGAGGTTCATCATTTAGACTGAATTGGATGTACCTGTGATCAGAAAACGAGTGTTCATCAGATACTTTCCAATTCAAGATCTTGTGATGAATTGTATCTGAGACAAGAGTAATATCCAATACTTCTTGTCGGTTTTTAGTAATGAAGGTAGGTTCGTTTCCCACATTACTTACTATAAGTTTAGTACTTAAAATATAATCAAAAAGAGATTCACCTCTATCATTGATATCAGTACTTCCCCATACTGTATGATGGGAGTTAGCATCACTCCCAATAATGAGACAAATCTTCTGTCGTTCTGCCTGTGCGATGATTCTCTCCAGTGTATAACCGGGGAGAGGGCCGAGATTGTCATGGCCCAGATACGCCGACACTAGCCAGTACGCACCATTGGCCGTTTCCAGTCTAGCAGTGGTGATATCTCTATCGCTGAGATCAGGGAGTAAATATACGTTAGTGGTACTTTTAACTAGTATGCAAGATCTAGGTTCACCCTTACCAGATGCATACAGTAAGTAGTATCCAGGAGTTCTGAGTCCTTTAACCATGGATTTAACAATCCAGGGTTCCTGGATCAGAACAATATCCTCACCGTTTCTGGATAGACGGAGAAGAAGGGAGGCCGAAGCCTTAATAGAGTGTTGAAGGTTAATTTGGACTAATTGCAACATTTGGCTACAATCAGGCGGAATAGCCTCCTGTACGGTGTCGTTGCGTTCTTCCAAATCAGAAGATGAACTCAATAGCTCATTCTCACTCAATGGAACGAGGTTAAGGTAGTCTTCGGTCTCCATTTCGGTCAGACTGTCGACATTAGTAGAAGACTGAACCTTGATCAGGGATGACCTGGATTCCTCATCAACAATGGATGGAAAGGTGATGGATGCACCAGGGTCCCATCCCACAGGCTCAGCCTCAGTTTTTTGTGGAGGGACGCGATTTTGAATTTTTCAAACGGTCTGGTAGAGCGAACTATACACTCAAATGGTCTCAGATTCCTTGATATGTGATCTGTGGAGCTTATTTAGAGATTTAGAGAGTGAACACAAACTTCGGCTAAGACGATTATCCTCGAAGTTTTATTCATATTTTTTTTTTCGATGCACTGTTTCTTGCAAAGGCCCCAGTTGTGCACTGCAAGACTATGATTTTTTGAATAGCCTTTAATGAAGCTTTCGACACCCATACCTCTTTTTTTTGCTATCAATCAAACCCAAAATCTGCTGTGGGCTCTCGGTCTATAACTATTTAGGTCAGTAAAGTAATAAAATTACTCTTAATGAAAAAAATTTACAGATTTCACTCCTTGAGCGACGATGGGAATATTGAAAATGACTTCCTTATGCTATTTAAATCCGTAGTAATCTTTATAATTTATATAATCTTTCTTCTATTTTGAATTGTATCTTTACCAATTTATTCATACATATCAATTTAATTCATCTTTCTTTTGAAGACCAATCCAAGCATTATATTAAACTAAAAAACTAAAAATGTGTTGAACAAGCTTTATTCGCACTTGCACACGCATTTCCCTCTTTACTTGCACTTAGTTACACCAATTTTTTTTTTCAGCTTCAGAAATAATTAAGGAAGGATAATTTTTAAGCCGTTAGGCCAACAACAATTTCTTCATAGGAACTCCTAATTGCTTAATACATACATTTCAGTTTCACTCCGTTTTATCTTCAACCAAATTTTGAATTTCCCAGCACAAAATACGATAATATAGGGAAAATGATGTTAGCATCCCAGCGGGAAATATCGTCCTCAATGAAATTTATTGCTGAAATAATCAATGAATTCACTTGCCAAATCATAAGAGAAACGACATGCAATGATTTAGTAGGTGAAGAGTAATGCAAAGTTTCCTCAGTTCGTAGCTTTGATTCCACTTCCTGCTTTGTGTTTAGGAAACGACCCCTTCTTTCGGTGAATTTAAAAGGGAAAAGTATGTGATGAAAAAATTGTGAAAAAGTAATGTACAAGTTCATCAGTTCACTGTTTGAATCCACTCATCTGCTTTGTAAAGTGTTCATAGCGAGAAAAAAAAAAATGTGAGTGAAATTAATGGTGAATTGTAATCGATGACTTCAACAATAAATAGTAATGCATAAAGTTGCTTATGATTTTTTGGCAACTATAAATTCTCATTTTGTTGGATACAATTCACAGTAACTTTCAGTAAAAAAGTCCATGTAAGACGAACTGAACTCAATAGAAATTGCGTTTGCCGAAACGCCAATAACTGGGGATTCCTCGGTGAATTTTTGAACATTTCCCACTGGGATGTACTAAACAATACAAATGGGAGGATTTAATTGATGAAAAAGAAACTACCACTAACCTGGTGATTTGATAACTGAATTTTCATTAAATGTTTCATCGGAATTATTGAACTGATGAATAAGCTAAATACCCGTATGTAGTAAATTCACAGATTATGCAATCATCATGTTTTTCATCACCTGGGTCGGTGAATAAACAACTTCCATTGAAGTAGTGAATTCGTTAGTGAATTTTCATCGAGAAAGTGGCATGTGCTTCCCGCCAATGACACGCCCATGTTAAATTCATCAAAGGAATAAGCTGAAAAGTGGCAGGTACAGCTTCCATTCCTCAAGGAAAAAGCAGGTTTTTCCTCAATGAATTTTTTAATTTTTCCCGCTGGGATTATACTATTTTTTTTTTTATCTCGTTCTGTATTCATTTTTCTTTTTCCAAAATTCCGTTTTTTGTAATACTAAGGCCTGGTTCACACGAGATTGTACCGCACGTTTTTTATCGCATTCGGTTTTTACCGAACAAAAATCGGATGTTCACACGATATTTATATTTATTCGTTTAAAACTCGAATGGCTGCAGTATAATGAAAATGAATGGAAAAGTTTGAATTTGTGAAGTATTTTATTTTTACCTTTTTAAGGGAAAGGGCTAGAAAGCTGAAATTTATACGTATGATAGAAAATATTGATTTAAATATAAATTAATAAAATGAGAGTCCTAGAATACCGTTGGACGGAGATAACGGCATTATTTGAGCGCTTTCACATATGAACTCATATCTGTTAATTATAAGGCCAATTTTTACGTACGCATGCATGGTCTGGTGGCCAGCCTTAGATAAGGAAACCAATCTTAAGACCATGACAAAAATCCAAAGAATAGCGTGTATCGGCACAACCAGTGCTATGAGAACTACACCAACGGCAGCCCTAGAAACATTCCTTTCACTAGCCCCACTCGATCTATTTACAAAAGAGATGGCGGCCAAAAGTGCTTTAAGACTTAAACAGTCTAATAACTGGAAAAGAGGCCACTACGGTCATAAAATAATAACGAACTTTCGGACATAGACACTCAAACAGACTACATCACACCACACATAGATTTTAACCCAGTGGCCATGACAGATATCCCAACAAGGGAATTCTGGAATGAAAACAGGGTCATTAATGCAAATCATGTTTCGGTGTTTACTGACGGTTCTAAAACAAAAGAGGGAGTAGGGTCAGGTATCTACTCGGTAAACCCACCTATCAACAGATCAATGAAGCTTCCAAACTTTTGCAGTGTATTCCAAGCGGAGGTGCTTGCAGTTTGCGAAGCCGCGAAATATCTAATCTCTTATGAAGTAGTCAATAGTAATATCGACATCTTCATAGATAGCCAGGCGGCCATTAGGGCCATTTCTTCAATCACTGTAAAGTCCAAACTGGTGGATCGTTGTCGGATTGAGCTTAGATCTCTAGGCACAACGAACACTGTTACCCTAAAATGGGTCCCAGGACATCGTGATATTATGGGGAATGAAATGGCAGATGAACTGGCCAAAAACGGATCATCTCTCGATCCGAGCCAGGTCGAATCTTCTATACTTGTGCCACTGGAGCAGGTAAAAAGTGAAATTCACCAGAATTTCCTCGAAGCTGCAGACGTCAGATGGTCATCAATTGACACTTGTCGGGTTTCAAGAAATTTATGGCCGAATATTTCGAAGAAAAGAACTGAATATTTACTAAAGATAAGCAGACCTCAACTATCGCTCCTAGTTGGAATCCTAACGGGACACAACTCAATGGGAACCCACATGAGGAGAATGGGCATTAGCCTATCGGACTTATGTAGAGGGTGTCAAGATGAAGAGGCGGAAGAGGGCTCATCCCATTTCCTTTGCAAATGCCCCAGCTTATCTAGAACTAGAAAAGACGCCCTCGGAGAATATTTTTTCGACGAAATGGGCGACATCTCTTCCTTGCCACTAAAGAATATCCTGAAATTCATTCAGAATTCAGGTGGTTCAGGGAGGCATCCCACACCTAAACTATCCCCGATCACCCACCTTCCTCATACCTACCTACCTTAATCCTGGGGAACGCAATGGATCCACGGAGATCCGAGTGAGATGATGCGGCTTGCCGTATCATCACCCCTTCTAACCTAACCTAACCATATCTGTTTAGTGCATTGATGAATGTTCTTGTTGTTTTAAATATATCCTATAAATAAAATTACGGTTATTTTGATACCTCACTCATTATCCTACGTGGTATATAAGCGACACAATCTTGATTTTGAATTGATCGAAAAATCAAAACAATTGCATTGAAATTATCTGCTTGGACCATTGTCCACGACCATCCACCAGCGAGAAGATCCCGTTATCTACATGGAATTTTTTTTATTAAAATTTGATATGGATGGCTTTAAAAAATTATAGCTCCCGTTCTACTGATTGAATCTTCAAGTTTCTTCAAAGAAAGCTGACATAACGGGCTATATTGTGTTTAAAAATCATTGAGGAGGGGCAAAAATTTTCATACTAAAAGGGTGAATAAAGTCCTATTCAATTCCATTTATTTTATTCTAAATTCAAATGTTGATGAAAATTTTTATAATTTTGAAAATATAAAAACGCATATTTATTGCCTCATTCCTCTTCTTTATTTTAAGACCCTAACCTACAAGATCCAATGAGTATCACCGGAGTTATAATTTTTTTAAACCAACCATATCGGTCGATTAATTTTTTTTGTGTACATCGGCTTTTCTCTCCACTGAAGCTCATACTATGCCAACGAACAAATACCCAACGTGGATTTTAACCGTGTGAACGAGACTATATAAGACTATACGCCACTGGCAGACGTATAGTCAAACGGTTCATTCGTTTTTTTTTTATAAGTCCGTTGAGTATTCGATAAACGTACTTAGCTGAGTACGTTTTCTTGCCGTACAAACGTCGTGTGACAGGCTCCATGCAAAATATATACGCCACTGCTCATTCGCACGGATTTATACTGCAAAAAATCTTGCGGTACAATCTCGTGTGAACCAGGCCTAACTAAAATTTGATTTTCCAAAAAACAAATATTCAATGTTGGTAGGGTTATTGGAACTAATATCATATCCAAAATGTGTTGACCTATAAAATAAAATTACTGATGCCTATTGTTCCATGAGATTTTACATTATGTCTGCAAAAAGTTCCCTTTTCAGTTTTGACATTTGAAAAATTTACTTTTGGCCGAGTTTTGTAGGAAAATATTCCTATGTGCGTCGCATCGACTTGACGATAGCTGCGTTTTATTATCTCTTAGTCTGGGTCGAGGTTATCTTTTGAAATGTAATACAAAAACAACATGGGATCCAGGTTTCTATCGAGGTTAATTTCAATAACCCAGATAGAGGTTTTCACTCTGACCGGCAGAGGGCTATTTACCATTGTGAATGAAGTCAGCGATTTGTCAGCAGTGTTAGGAATAGTCAGGTGTTTACATGAAAAACAAATACACATAAGAAAAAAAGAGACCGATATATAGCACTGTTTTTGAACTAAGAGGTGAACCATATGGGTTATGAGCGATAATAAAACGCGGCTGATATCTCTTTGAAGTTATTCTCTCGTAAAATGAATTTTTAACAAGGAAATACATAATAACATCTCTGATCTCTCATCGTCTCGTCACGTAATGATTTCGAAAATTTGAAAAAAGCAGCAAGTTGACGACGATAAATGCTTCATTAGGCGTGTTCATAAAAATGAGATCTCGAGCCCTAAGCCATCTCAGTCTCATGAACAGGATTCCTCAGAAATTTTGCTGTCAATAACTGAGGAAAGAAAATATTGGATTCACTTGCTCAGTTTTTGACACTGAGTTATCGGAGATCTCATTGTCCTGAGCACGCCTATTATGAACTATTTCCTTAATCAAAACATGTGTTTAAGAGAGAATTGCAGTTATTCGGGTCGTCGACGCGACGTCTCATTTCCTCGTCGTATTGTTAGTCAAGCTTTTGAGACTTAGTCGGCATTTACATTACCCGATTTTTCCAGTACGATTTTTCCCAAAATCGTGTGAAATGTTTACATGAAACGATATGAAACGATTTTTCCAGTCCGATTTCTATTCCTGTCCTCTTCATACTTTATTGCTGTCTCTTTCATTTTGCATTCAGAGGTAGATGGCATATTAGGACCAGCGTTGCCTATTGCATTTTTTTTTCGTAAAACACATCCACTGGCAATCAAAAACTTTTTGGTTTTACGAAAAAAAATTTAATTCAACAAAATTAAACCCACAACATTGTATATCCAATCTATAGTATTCTCATGAAACACGATTTTGTAAGTAGACATTTGGTCGATAGGTTCGCTGTGATCGCCTTACCGAGATCCCTTAACAAAAATTAGTATGACATTTGGACGCATAGATGGCCACGAGCTTTTTTTCTTCATGAGAATACTATAGAATTTATATACAATGCCCACAAATAATTTCATCATCATTGTTGTTGTTGTTTTTTCTACTGAAACCCAACCTTTAAGTGCCTTGCATATGAGCTGTGTAGCAAACTATGTATGTGTTTTCAATCACTTATATGTATTATTAATTTCTTCTTCGAAAATACAAATACAAATTTGGAAATGCATATCTACTGCGAAAAAATAAATAAATCTAGTTACAGCATTTTCTCTTTGGATCAGCTTCGGAAAATTCTCCGATTAGTGGCAACGCTGAACACACAAGACTCTGGGAAAAGTATAAAAGAGAACGCAAACATACTGGAAAAATCGTGTGAGTTTGCCAGGAACGGACGATTTGGTCCTTACCCCTCACTTTCTACTCCCTTCATCAATGAACAGAAGATCGTCTGAGGAAAAATCGGGTGGTGTAAATGCCGACAAAGAGAACGCAGACATACTGGAAAAATCGTGTGAGTTTGCCAGGAACGGACGATTTGGTCCTTACCCCTCACTTTCTACTCCCTTCATCTATGAACAAAATATCGTCTGAGGAAAAATCGGGTGGTGTAAATGCCGACTTATGTAAATAATTTTGTGTGTGGTTCAAGTTCGTTCGATATATCTAGGAACATTTGCTAAATTGTTTAATTTGTTTTTTTTTGATTAGTTGATCTTACCCGCTTTTAGCAAATTCAATAACAGAATTTAACATTCGTTTTCCAAGATCTCTCTCAACTTGTCTGTATTGAAGCGATTGGTTTAATGGCTGCCCGAAAAAGTACTCAATTTCATCTCCATGCAGTACGCCCATCCATTCACCCCATAATGAAGTGCTGGTTCTCTGAAATAAAAGTGTTTGGTAAGTTATTTGTGTTTCAAGAAAAATTCTACTTAAAATTACAACCTAATGCGTTCAATTGGTTTTGTTTTACTATTTAATGTGAAATGTCTACGAATAATCCAGTAAAAAAATACAAACAAGAGTAAAAACTTGAACAAAATTGCAATGAACCTTCCCTTCATCTTTAACAAATCAAGTTCATAAATGTATCCCCTCATGATGGTATAGTCAGGGAGCTCGTGACAGTAAAAAATGGTCAATCTGCTCGTCGTCGTTCAAATTGTAATGTAACTTTCAATTAAGAAATGTGTGTCCTCAAAATGGAGCGCTTACAGCGCATCTCGAGAACTTTTGATGTGGGGAGCGTTTGCAACATGCAAAAAAACATAAGAATCAACATTATGTGCTCGTCATTCATCTGTTGTGTGTTTGTTGATTAGCATCCAAAAATGTTAAAAAAGTAACGCTTACACTCGTTCATCGGGACAATACACCGCTTACATGCCCCAAAAGGTATGCAATTTTGTTTTTCCAGTTTCGATCAATGGGGCCAATATTAACACTAACCTTGCATTTCATCCTGATGGGTTGAGCTTTGGTACGAAAAGACATCTCTTGAGGGGCACCATTGCAATCCCAGAACTTTGACAGAATTGGATTCTTCGAAGTCCACCGGTGAAAGTTCACTTGCGTAAATTGAATCCAGCTGATTTTAATAAATCCACCAATTCGATTCGAAGAGAAATGAGATCATCAATGGTGTCTGAACCGGTGATGACGTCACCAACGTAACAATCACTGAGAAGTGTCTTGGATGCTCCAGAATGCGTATTTGAAGACTCTGCAGCTAACTGTTGCAATACTCTTACAGCCAAAAATGGAGCAGCAGAAGTTCCATACGTGACAGTGAGCAAGCGAAACTGTTTCAAAGGTTCTTCAGGGTTTTAACTGTTCTTCAAGAGACAGCGGTTGTTCGTTGGATAATTCCTCAAGCCACCAAAATTTTTCTAAATCAAATTCCTGATCATGATCTAATCGAATGTAAAATGTTTGAATTCCTGATCTTACTGGTAAGTGCTGTGAATGATGACCAGATATGACCCAGCCAAAAATGGTTGGAATCGGAGTAAGAGTTCCTCAACAGCCCCAATCAAAATGTCGATTGGACCAGGATTATAGTAGTTAGGATCAGCAAGATTCGGAGATGAAAGATTTTGAGGAATTTAATCTATTGATAGTGGTGGAAGCGATAAGGTGATGATAACGTGGCAACTGAGATCAATTATTTTGGAACTGTGGCAAGAGACTATGTTAAGACTGACTAGCCACTAGCCCATTAGTTACTCCAGCAGATTTGCGTGCAATTCCTACGACTAGGATTCTTAAACGTTTTCGGGGGAGCCCTAAGTGCCGAGCTGCTTGCTCAGTTATGAAAGATACCTGAGAACCATAGCCAAGAAGAACGCGTACGAATTGATAAAGTCCTTGATTATCTTGAATCCGGGCTACAGCTGTGCTGTTAGTAGAATTGTTGCAACTTGGTGATTAGATTTGGATGAGATTGAATGATTTGCAATGAGTGAATTTCAAGAATGTAAAATTGAATTTTCAGAATTAAAATTACTCGACCGATGATTTGAATCAGAAACTGCATTTGAACCTTGATTAGAATTACGAAAAATACGACTTGAACTAAAATTTGAAGTTTGATTTGATGTTTGATTAGAGAATTGAGACTGAGGCGAACGGAGAAGAGAATGTTGACGAGAGTGGCATAAATGGCAACGCACTGTCAGGCGACAATTATTGGACGTAAGAAATTGAAATAGAGTGAATGGTTTCATACGAATCCACGACGAGATTCGATATTCAATGTTTCAAAGGCATGGAAATTTGAAAGTAAGTGTCCTTTCTTGACATTTTGGACAGCTTGGACCAGATTTCACTAAATGCGCACAAACAGCCTGAGTGCTGGTAAGATTTGGAAAAGAGCTGCAAGCTTCAAGCTACTGGCAACGAGTTTGAAGAAATTCTAAGAATTCATGTATGGTGAAATCACCTCGTGAACGAACTTCCTCAGCCCAAACCCTTTTAGTTTCTTGATCTACCTTTTGAAGAAGCAGATAAATAAGCCATGGATCACCTGTGTTGGTGTCCAACGCACTGAGTTCCTGTACAGCTTCATCAGCCCTATTGGTAATCTTGCGAAGCGATTGGACATTTGCAGTATTGCATGATGGAAGCGAAAGAAACGAATGAATAAACGAACGTACGATAAAATGATTTTGATCGTAACGTTGCTCTAATCTTTTCCAAGCCTCAATGTAATTGCTTCCAGAACATTGAATATGTTTGAGAAGATTCGTGGCATAAACGATTTTAAAAAGTGTAATTTTTGCGTTATTGGTAATTGTTCTATTTGAATCGGCAGTTCCTGAGAACATGTCGCGAAACGTAAGCCAATCTTTATATTCACCCGAAAAAGGTTAAATGATAATGGCTGGTAGTTTAACGGATTTATACGGCATGCTAATATCAGAATCTTCCGACGGCGTGTGATAACCTTGAGCGATAACCGTTTTACTAGAATCATGAGATTTAGATTAAACGCGAATTGCGTCTGTAAGCAAAGCGTGAGTTTCAAAATATTTTGCCTTATATTTGGTAAATTCAGATTCAAGACCAACGTAGTCTTTGGTACCGATAAAGTCTAAAAGTTCATTTTGCAATGCTATGAACTCTTGCCACGCTTCATTAAGTTTTTCAAGACGAAATTCTAATGTCTCTGAAGTCGTCGGAATGGGAATCCCACAAGCATATGTTGCTGTAAGAGTGATACAGCCTTTAGCACAACCACGCTTGCGATAATTTTATTCATTTTGATTAGAAAAAACAACGAATTAATTAAAGCGTGTTTTGAATAAAGTAATTTTTTGAAAATGTATGAAATGTATGCATAAATACCCGTTATGAAAAGTAGGTACCGTTTGATAAAAAAGGCTTTCAACTAACTGTACCTATAAAAATATAATCGAAGTTATACGCTTGAATAACTGCCTACACTTATGCACAAAAACACACCTTTTTGCAAACCAATAAAACCGATTAAAAAACCTGTCACTTTATTTCGAACCGCACTGTAAATGTACTTTTTTAAATTAACGTTCAATTAATTAAATTGAAACGCAATGGTCTTTTCATAAAAAAAAGTCATGTGGCTACCGAAGGACCATAATTATGATTTGTGTGAAAATGTGTAATGGGTATTGTTTAATAAACTGCTAATATTTTGTAGTTTAATAATAGTTGTTGTTAGTAATTTGATAATGTGTTACCTAATTTGTGTTGTGTAATCGTGTACCTCCTTGTTGTGTTTAATATTCAATTTAGTGTAAATGTATGTTCCGTGTGTGTTTGTTGTTTGAATAAAATATAAACTTTATAATTAAAATTCAATGTATGCACCTACTTTATTTAATTATTGTGAAATGTGATTTTATGTAGGTATAAATAATATGTGACTGTACAAAGTATTGTGATTGGTTTGTGACTTGTGAATTTAACGTAAGAGCCAACCGATCTGGTTGTAGAATGACAATTTAAAATATGTATACAGATTACGCAATTCCATAGAGATAGAGAATTTACTGTTTATGTTAGTACATAAAAAATATGATGTGCATTGCGAGAAGCGCATACATAGATAACAAGAAATTCAATGTGCTTGCTTACACGTGAAGAACGAAAGTGTTCAGATGTGAAGAAAATTATTCTGCAGATTTTGTTTTCCTCTTTGTGTTTTTCGTAGTTTCATAATGAAAGACACGATTTGATTGGTTGATAGAAAAAGCAACACAAGAGAGAACGTCAATTTTCTACACCGTATATTTCCCCCTCCCTCTTCTTCAAGTTATCCCGCTCACCATCACAAATCACAGAAAATGCTTGATTTTCTTCACGTGTGATCAGGGACAACCCAGCAAACATTTTTGTGAACGTTCATTGAACAGTCAGTGAAAATGAAGAATATAAAATATATTCGAGAAACACTCACTTCAGTGAATCAAATGTGAAAATACTCAATTATCCCATCACTTTTACTTCATACGCGGGAAAGGGGATTTCTGTTGATTTTTTTCATAATAAAAAAATATCAAGATTCTTATTTCCTTCACATAATATGAATAAAATTGAATGCGCACAAGCGATCCTCAAAAGAGGCATATCTTGGGTGCGCGTCCATTTTTATTTACATAAACTGAATGTCCCTTTCATTTTGTTTTGAAAAGCCAAACAAAAGTTATGCAAAGAAGAAATTCGTCACTTTCAATCAATTTTGGTCACGGAATTGAAAACGTCAAAAATGGCGTATTGTGGATTCATTCGTTTTGCCGAACATCTACGATTCATAGACGTTCGGCAAAACGAACGGAAGCACAATAATCCATTTGTTTTAACTTTTTCAATTGAAGTATCTTTTTGATTTCCATTTTCATTCCGTACGGAACTAATTTGACCGAATATTAGAATAGCCGCGAATTTTCCATTATACTTTAGCAAAATTTATCATAAGTTTCATTCGATAAATCTAGACAAATCAAACTGTTTATGCAGATAATTTTATAATAGCATTTTGTATAACCACACTGAAATCATATTTACATTACATTCGGATTATTAAAGAGTCATTATAATGAATGAAATATGATTCAATTTATATTCGCTAAACTGAATGAGTAAACCCCAATTTATATTAATATTATTGAATAAAATCTGTCTCATTTAAATGATTCAAAAAAGATTCATGAATAAGTGAAATTAATATATAAGCGTCCTATTTACATTCACTAAAATGAAGATTTACTCTATTATTAATGAAACATAAAAAAGATTCGAATTCGAAGTAATGCTACCCAGTAAATTTGATCCAAACCGGTTTATAAATGAGTTCATAAATGAGGGTTTCTTTCACTTCTGTGAATTATTTATAAATCATTTCTGAAGGGAAATAATGTTTGCTGGGAATGATATGATTTTTCGAGTTGGATTTTATATGGTGTTGCGTCCGATGTTTGGAAGTTTTAAACAGCCCTGATGACATGAGTGGCATAAGCATACAGTATGCATAGCAGGAACGAATGGGTTGATGGTGCGCGATCAGCGGTCACTGGCTTAGGCTTACAAAATATGTCAACTAAGCATTGTAGCCTAGCAAACCATGCTACTTGGGACAGCTGGTCGTTTACCCTTAGCCGCGTCATGTTATGCTGACCCTGAGCATTGATTATTAGTGGGGTTAAGGTCACTTAATACTAAATAAACCTAATTTTTGCTGTATTGCATACGGCTGTAATAAAAAGCTTGTATTACAAAATACCCTAGAATTTTTAACCGTGCACCTTTTTATTTGAATTCTTTTACTTTCCAAAATTACGTTTTTCTGTAATTATTTGTTTTTATTTACTGAATAAATAAATAGCAGCAATAAAATAGTAGGTAGATGTACCTATATATCCTCCACCCGCAAAAGTTACATCAGATAAGTGCCTTCCAACATGTTTCAAAGAAATTTTACAGGTCTGTATATGAGTATACTTTTCCTTCATATCGACCTATACGTTCCTGTATGAACTTTAGTCAGTCCATGTGGATTTAACAAATGTAAAAATAAACAGATGACCCGTCTTTCTTAATACCGGTCGTGTTCCCCCAACTATGTATTAAAATTGGTGCGCATTTCAGACATTAAAGTGTTAATTGTTTCTATAGCGCTCCTATTACTCAACTGACGGGAAGTTAATACTTTATTTGAGCATAACTGATTCCTTAAATATTTTCTGGTGCAAATTATATCAGCTTAATAGAAGCGATATACCGACGTTTCTTTAATCTCCTTATATTGCTCTTATGGAATGACGGCGGAACTTTCGCTTCTATAGTCATCCTGTAAAATTAATTATTTATATATATTAATTTTACAGATTGTAAATATAATAATTTACAATCTCTATGTAAGTTTCTGTTACTTCGTTTCTATATTGCTTGTATTGGTATGCTTAAGTGCAGCCACAAACCATTTCTGCTATACTGGTGAAACCACAAACCACTTCTGGTATACTAAAGAGTATAGCCACAAGCACCGTGTGGAGAAAGTGCATACGTTTTTTTTTCATCGTAAATATATTGTTGCATGGCCAAGCGGTTAGCATGGTGCACTCTCAGTGCGAGAGGACCATGGTTCGAGTCCCACAGAAACCTTGCAATTTTTATAACTCAAATAATATTTAATAAATTCTAATATTGCACTTCAGATAAAAACTTTCAAATAAAATAAAATAATAATAATAATTATAATAATAATAATAATAATAAAATAAATAATAAGGGTTTTCATGCAACGTGCGTCCTAAGTTTACAAATTCTGTAAAATGATAAGTTTACGCAGAAGTTTGATTAATTTGGTTAAATTTGTGTAATTGAATCAGCTGTTCGTTAAACGTCAAATATTTGGGTGCGTTCGGCTGCGTATCTTTAGCGATCCGGATTTGTTGTTTTGTCCGTATCTGAAATTTTTTTGGATTATGGAGAGCCTAAGACGGTGTTTAGATTGGGAAGATTGATACCGGTCTCACGGCAGTTTCTGGACAAGTGAAGTGGGGGGATCTCTGACCCCTCACTTCTCTTGTCCAAAAACTGCGGTGAGACCAGTCTCAATCTTCCCAATCACAGGCCCTAACGGATAGATGCTCGAACGCGAGGAAAGATTTGTTTTTGCAAAATTAGGTAGTTCCCTTACTTAGAATTTCTGTGATTTTCAGTGCATTTCTGCGCATTTTAGTGAAAAGTTCCATCAAAGTTCATATACAAATTTGTTTTGGGTGGATCTGAATGGAATTAAAATGAGCTTGATTCGACTCGACTCCGCTCGGGAAGCGAAGTCGAGTCGAAATTTGTGACGAAAAACTTGGGTCGAGGAGTTTGTTTTGCAGATAATGCATTATGGTCTGTTAATTTGCATGTGTGTGTACAACTATACATTTATTTGTTTAATAGATACGTGTAGTAGTACTCCTGTTAATTCAATTATATTTGTTTTGCATTGCAATAAATACATCAATGCCATTAATTTTGCTGGAATCTCAATACCATTTCAACTCAAATCAAGTGACAAAAAACCTGGAGCTCCCGATCCTGCTTGTAAACGTAGTAATTTTTAAATAGAGAACCTCTCCCGAACCAACGTGAAGTCGGAAACTCGGAAGAGTATCACACTAAAGAAATATATAAGGATTTGAGAGTATGTGGCTCGTTAAATTCTTTTGAATTTCTTTTTATAAAGCCAACCATTTTATTGGCCTTAGATACAAGATGATCTATATATTCATTGAAGGCCATTTTAATGTCGAACATTACACCCAAGTCCTTAATCACTGTTACTTTACCAAGTGAAGTATTATTGACCTGGTACTGGTATTCCAACTTGGTTCTATACAACGGTGCCAAACATAAATAGGATAGATAATTTTTTGCTGAAGCTTTTTTGATGTCACATTGTGAGAGCGATGTCCTCGGCCAACAGCTTAATTTTTGGGGCTTACTAGTCTAAGAACACATACTACCAGAAACGAGAGTGAGCGCTTAAGCGGTTTTTTCCGCCCGATGCATTCCTCAACTGAGACAGTCGAGGGCTGATCCAGGATAGAGCATTGGTTCCGCTAATCTACTACGTCGGCCCTAGAATTGTAGGTCGGCGGCACCTTTATGGTCGAAACGTCCTCACACAAGACGGATCTGAACACCTTCGGTTAAGTAGGACTGTGTCCGATCGGGACCGAAGAGGTAGTGTTAGGCAGGAGAACCAGTTCTGGTGGTTGAAACATGAGAATGAAGTTCCTTCGGATATTATCTAAAAGTTGACTTTGCATTTTTCTATGCAATGGCCGAATTACAGGCTTAGGTAGTTAGTTTAGTTCTTAAGCAGGGACAGTTAGAGTGGCACAACAAAAAAAAAACACAAGAAATTTAAAAAAAATCACAAAAAAATAATAAAACTCGAAAATGCTTGCTATAGCTGTTCTAGTTTGTAAGTAGTTTGTAAGTAGCTTTAAAAAGTTTTAAGTAGTTTTAGCATTGTATATCCAATCTATAGTATTCTCATGAAACACGATTTTGTAGGTAGACATTTGGTCGATAGGTTCGCTGTGATCGCCTTACCGAGATCCCTTAACAAAAATTAATATTACATTTGGACGCATAGATGGCCACGAGCTTTTTTTCTTCATGAGAATACTATAGAATTTATATACAATGGTTTTAGTATTAAGATAGTTCCTAGGCCGAAAGGCACTAGTATTAAGTTATTATAGTCTAACTTAGAGCGCCCGATTGGGGGGTAAGTTAGTTATAAGATATTAGCTGCGTTTTATTATCTCTGGTTCTGGGTCGAGGTTATCTTTTAACATGCATTACAAAAACAACATGGGATCTAGGTTTCTATCTAGGTTAATTTCAATAACCCAGATAGAGATTTTCACTCTGACCGTCAGAGGGCTATTCACCATTGTGAATGGATGTCAGCGATTTGTCAGCAGTATTAGGAATAGAGAGGAAAAGAGACAAGTTCTTACCTGAAAAACAAATAAACATAAGAAAAAAAGAGACTGATCAGCACTGCTTTTGCACTAACCCACATCGTTTTATTTTCACGAGGTGAACCATATGGGTTATGAGCGATAATAAAACGCGGCTATTGATAGTAAGGCTAGTTTTTATGAATTTTTGTCTAGCTTTAAGATAGTTTCAAGAAAATGGAAAAATTACAATGATTTTCAAAAAATAACACATTGAAAATAACTTACGTGAGTAAAGAAGTAATAATGAACGGAAGCACCTCGCTCAGCTAACGCCTGTGCGTACTCGTTTGTGGGGCAAGTAAAGAAATGGTCTCCAACGGCTCGTCCTATCTGATGTTGGTTTTGAAATCCTTGAATGCCGCCATCCCAGCTTGTATACTAGAAAACAAAACACAAATATTATCAGATATGGTTACATTAAGATGTTAAGGGCAGATATAAATAGATATTTTACTCGCGGTTCAGCAATTTTAACTCACCGACTTCGCAAAATGCTTTGAGGTTCAACGATGGTTCAGGCATTTAATTGGCTGCTATAACAAACTTAAACCTTGAAATATCGTTGAGCCTCAGTAATTCCGCCGAAATCTGCCAGTCAAAGTAGTTGAACCACGGACCAAAATTTTAACCACGTTTGGGTTTTGAGGGGAAATTGAAATATTTTTTTAGCTCAAAAAATAACGGTACTTGCCATACAACCGTTAAGGAAAAGCTCATTTATCTCAAAAACGGCTCCAACGATTTTGATACAAAAAAATCAGTGTATTATTGTAGATATGATATACCTTTTGATAAGAAAAAGAATCACCAAAAACATTTACTAACGGTACCTGTCATACAACGGTTTTTTTTATTTTTGGTTTTCTCATTAATCGCTCATCCGATTTCATTAAAAATTTTTGCACAAAAGCTTTGTTATAATATTAATAATACTGCATACCAAAATTTTTGAAAAAATAAATTTTGGATTTTTAAAAAAAGATTCAAATTTTTTTTTTGAAAATTCAATATTTCAAAAATGGGTTGATGAATTATTTTGAAATTTCAGTTTTAAATGTATATTAATATATACTCAAAATTGGCATACCAAATTTTTTTTTGAAAAATGTTACAAAAATTTTATATATAAAAAATTATTTTTTAAGGAAACGGCTCCAACGATTTTAAATTTTTTTTTGCATATATTGATATTTTTTTAAGCAATCAAATGGCATACTTTTTTTTGCGCTCTAAGATATTTATCAGGCTGTTTAAACAATTAAAAGAACGATTTAAATGCTTTTTTATACTTTTTCTATAATTACTTGAATATTCTTTAAAGTTCTTAAGTTCGACACAACTTGAACATAAGAGCAAGTACGTGCGATCCAGTCGTGCATTTTATTTTAAATGCCTTATTACGGCTTAAACATACTGGCACTCCAAAAAGGATTTAAAATGTATTTATAGAAGTAACATTTTTTATAAATTTTAAATGTATTAAATGTTTAGTTTATGAGTTAAAAGTTTATTGAAATACAGTGGGATGCATTTACTGGTGTTTTTTTTATAAACATACATATTTCACAATTCATAAGATAATTTATTTTTATTTGTCGTCTTTATTATTTTGTATTCGCTCTATTGCCCATTGTGAAGAATTCTTTGATCAAATCACGAAAAATGGGCGGCAAATCACGAATTTAGTAATTCACGACTATTTTTGTTCGCAATTTTAAAGCTGGACAAAATGGAGATATTGATATTCAAAAATCATGAATCAACCCTTTTTAGTATCAAAAATTGCTATCGCAATTTTATCCAAAGTTTAATATGCAACTTACTCAATTTGTAAATTCGCAAAAAAGTAATTGTGATTACTTGATATTGCAAGTTATTGAAATTGCAAACTCGGAATAAAAATTTTTGCTTTCCATTCTTTTTTTGAAGGGATACGTAATTAATTTAGTTTAATTTAGTTCAATGCAGGTTTAATTCAATTCAATTCAATTCAATTCAATTCAATGCAATTCAATTCAATTCAACCATGGATTTTAATTGCAAGTCACGAGGAGACAAGTTTTGTAAATTGTTAAGTTTTGAATGTTAAGTAACCAGTTTTTGTGAAAATTTGGAATAAAACATGATTTGCAAAATGCAACTGCAAATTTTGCAATTGGTGATTTTACAATTCTTTCCCAAGAGTGAAATTTAAAAGACTAAAGTTTATTAAGGCAAAATGGGAATTTTTGAGAAAAGTAGTGTTTTGAATTTAGTAGTGTTTTGAATTTTGACCAAAAATTGTTAGCTTTTTACTACGTAAGTAGGGTGTCTACGCAGCAAATCCCAAGACACTCATTTCTCAAAAGGGATTTCAAGCCGAAAGAAGAATATTTTCATGAATGAAGACAAACGTAGGTACATTGCAAACTTAAAATTTCATGCTGCATCGCGGCGGGTGGCCGACAGCAGCGGCGCGATGGCATGGCGCACAGCGGTTTGAGAGCGGAAAAAATCAATTTCAGAAAGTAATGAGTAGCCTGTTAAGTGTTATGTCTAAGTACTTTTATATATCCGGAGCATATGATTTCAGAGTATTTTTTTATATATATATTTTATATACATATTTGCAAGCCCTCAAATTCAAAGAAAAATTTATTCAAGTCGCGAACCGGACTTTCAACTAATTTTTAGATGTCTTTACCGAAGTTCCTTAATTTAAATTCTGAACATTAATATATCATTTTGTTGGTCTATTCTTGGTTATCTAAAAAAAAAAAAAGATGAATTATAAAAGAAGCCTTCTATAAGAAGCTTCCGATATTGGTACTAACAAAAAATGGTTTTGATGAAAACTTTTTGAGTTTCAATTTTAGCTACACTTGCCTACACGTAGTGAAGTATACCAATGTGTGGTCCATACCTTCAAATAACAAATAGAAAAAATCAGCTGCGAATGCCTGCGAATCTGGAAGTTATGTTCAAATTCGTCTTACTGAATCTGTTTTCAAAAAACTCGGTTTTGAGGGTGGTGTTTATCAAATAGTTATAATTTTTCTCGGTTCTAATTATCAAAACGAGCTGTTTAAACCCTTTATTTTTAGAAAAATGCGTACCTTTATTTTAAAAATAAAATAAAATTCATACTTTGACTTGGGTCTGCGAAATTCGACTTTTTGCAAAACAATTTATTTCTGCCTGAAAAATTTTTCAACTTTCAACTCAATTTTCTTGGGATAATAAAGAATAAAACAAAAGGATTAGGGATAATCTCACAGTTTTCTTGATTTCACGCAAAAAGTAGGGGCAGGTAAAAATAAAAAAGGGTTTTTATTTCTATACATGAGTTTTTCTCTACCTGTTCCGTTTCCGGCATAAGTCGAAAAACTTAAAATTTTTATTGTTGTTTAAAGTTTTATTGCTTTGTCTTTGTTGTGTATCGCACAATTTTGTATGACTTTAAAGGGTTAATAGGTAATGTCCCATAACTGGCTGAACAGAATGGAGATGGAGACGGAGCTGCAACTGGAATAGCTGTCAAAATATTGAATACACACAAATTCAATGATGGGAACAGAACACGACGCAGCTGGACAAGTTGGCCAACTTTTAACTTTTGCTTGCAGCTTTTTTGACGTTTCAAAATTGTGAGCAAAACGAAGTGTTTACATGTGGGTTAAAGTGGTTTTTAAACTCTTTTCAATCACTCATAAAGACGTAAAGCTATTTTAACTTCTTTTTCATCATTATTCATTTTTATTTTTGTTTTCATTTTTATTTTCAATACTAAAATGTCAGAAAGCTGTACAGCTGCATTGTGGGGGCGTAAAAAAAATCACGTACGATACTTTTTGACAGCTATTCCAGTTGCAGCTGCAGCTCCAGTTGCAGCACTCTATTCTGTTCAGCCAGTAAGAATGCTTAAGTTCTTACTTAAAACTATATATATAAAGGATTAAAAACAAAGTAAGTCATTATTGACTGATTGTCCATTTGTGCAAGGTGTGTAAGAAAAATTATAACCCTTTTATCGACTGACTAATAAGCAAAATTGAAGTGAAATATAAATAAAAACAAAAAGTGAGTTTAATCAGCGGCCGTTTCCTTATTCGGTTTTGTCTTCCGAACTTATGACTAATGGTCGCAAAGTAAATATATGCGACAATATTTTGAAAGACTATAGGTACCCCAACTTAACTTCTGAGCAAATAGAAACTGTGATGTCAGAAGTACAGAAACGTTTTTTTTTCTCAATTTTCAAACTGGTGGACCACAGTTTGTAGAAAAAATAAAAAAAAAAAAAATACAAGGATTGGCTGGATGGAAGGAGTTTTGGAAGTAGAATTCACCGAAAGTATACTGCTTGAAACGTCAACTGATGGTCGTGGAAGACCACGAAAGAGTTTTGAAGAATGCTTTGAGCGAGCTAAAAGGTTTAAGAGAGACCAAATTACAAATTTATTTACTCAAGAAGAGATAAACTATGCAGCAACATCAGAAAGCTTTTCTTCATCACATTTTCAGCCAGATAAGGCTCTTGCATTATTTATGCAAGCAGAATTGTCGAAGCACCAATATGAAGTATTGAGACATGCGCTTAAGGACGAAGGACATGATGTTTTTCCACCTTATGATAAATTACTGGAGGCAAAAAAAAGGTGCTATCCTTTAGAGATAAACATTACAGAAAGCTCAGCAAGTGTGAAACTACAAAAATTGTTAGACCATACTGCAACAAGGTTATTAGAAAGAAAGACAGCAGAAGAGATGACTAGAATTGAAGAAGATTCTTTAACACTATACACCAAATGGAGATGTGATGGTGCCTCAGGACAAACCAAGTTAAATTCAAAAATTTGACCATGAGGAAACTTCGGACGCTAATATGTTTATGACATCTTTGGTACCAATTCAAATGACTATGAGGGATAATAAGGATATTATTGCGTGGAATAACGATCGAACATCTTCTACAAGAGCCATCCTATTTTCATTTGTTAAAGAAACTGCAGAAATTATACGAGACGAGAAAGAAAGAATTGGCATGGAAATCAGTTATTTATCTCAGACGATAGTTCAAATGGGAAACCGCCAGTTCACAATCAACCACGAGCTCATGTTCACAATGCTGGATGGGAAGACAGCCCAATCTGTAACAGGTACTCTTGCAGCTTCTTCCTGTTTCATATGTGGAACTACAAGTTCGGGAATGAATAACCTGACGCAAATAAGAAGCAAACCTGCAAATATGGAAGCTTTGAAGTTGGGAATGTCTCCTCTCCACGCTCTTATAAAGTTTATGGAGTGTATCCTCCATGTCACGACTACCATCTCAAAGAAATTGCAGGCTTTTGTGAACCGTTGTCTACGCCATATTCTAAAAATTCGCTGGCCACAAATTATATCAAACGAGGAATTGTGGCGCAGGACAAGTCAAGAGCGGCTGGACGTTGACATAAGAAAGCGTAAATGGCAATGGATTGGTCACACACTGAGGAAACCAAACGATGAAATTGCAAAGCAGTCATTTGAATGGAGTCCTCAGGGTGCACGGCGGGTTGGAAGACCAAGAACAACATGGAAATCAACAGTTCTAGCAGAAGCAAACTCCCAGAGAAAGACGTGGCCACAGTTAAAATATCTATCTGCAGACCGTGAAGGATGGAAAGGATTTGTTGGCGCCCTATGCCCCAACCGGGGTTACAGGACTTGATGATGATGATGATGATACTCCATGTTGCCTACAATTTGCCATTTAAAGCATGGAGAACTAACAATGAGACCCGCCAAATTAGAGATGCTCAGAAGAAAAAATTCAGCGGGAGTTTCGTCAAAAACTGGGCTTCATTGTTGATGTTGTCAACAGGGTACGGGGACAAGTAATGACGGCAACACATCCAGGAGATTCTTTGCCAATCCAACCATGACTTCAGAAATCACTGGAGTCAATGAAGACCTAATTCGGCGGTTTTCTGTTATTCTTGAAGTAATAACATCGAATGAAAAAATAGATAAAAAAAATATCCCGAGTACACGTGGGAAACTGCACAACTTTTTGTAGAGAATTACCATAAGCCAGCGACCGTACATAAGGTTTTGATCCATGGAGAAGAAATCATAAAAAAATTTGCATTTCCTGTTGGATCACTCTCCGAGGAAGCCCAAGAATACCGAAATAAGGACTACAAAATCTATCGCAGTTTTAGTTCGAGAAAATGCAGCCGGATTGTGACGAATGAAGATGTGATCCTCAGATCCACTAATAACAGGAAGGTAATGGTGTTTAGAACTCAAAGCCGTTCTGATAGAATTTTAAGGAATTGGACTTTGGATGGTACCAATTTAGAAGTAGTAAATGAGTTCAAATATCTTGGTTTCGTTATTTCATGCAATCTGAATATCAAGGATCATATAAAAGAAAAATTGTCTGTAGCCAAGTCAGCAATAAACACAATGTGGTCTCAATTCTTTAAAAATAGCTCTGTAGACCCAACATCAAAGTTTAAAGTATTCGATGCTACAGTTAACAGTTGTTTCTGCTATGGAAACGAAGTCTACGGATACCAATGGATGGAGGAGATTGAAGCAATTCAAAGGTACTTTTTTAAAAGAATTTTTAGATTACCGACGAATACTCCTAACTACGCTATTTACATATGTTGAGTCCGGTTTACCGCAAATTTATATAAGAAATTTGAAGGCTTGCGCAGATTTTCTATGCAAAGTTATGAAAAGACCTGATAACAACCTACATAAACGAATGTTACTAGTTTCACTTCAATGTGATTATACCCCTTTTAAGAACTGGCAAGACCTTGCCTTGGAACATCGTGTCTCATTGAATTTGAGTTCCAACAATGTAATGGATTGGAAAAATATTTTCTATGACTGCATTTCAGTGGTAGACGAACGAATGTATCATGTGAGTCTTGATAAGGCAAGGGGATCAACTTCTAGGGCTATATATAGAAATTTAAATCTTCAGTTGGGTGTGAAAAATTATTTTAGAAGGGACCTCTCAGTCTCAGATATGAGTCTTATCTTTAAAATCAGAACAGAAATCCTCGAACTTAATTTCAGGCCACATCGAAGAGACCTTAACCCTGTTTGTTCTCTGTGCAATTTAAACCAAAATGAAGACGTCCTTCACTTCCTCGCAGTTTGTCCCATTTTACAAGAAATTCGCAGACTTTATTTCAGTAAGAGCTTTCTGACATTGGAAGAATGCAAGAGTGTTCTGAATGGTGAATGTGGATGGAAGTCGCTAGTACAGTATATAACTAACGCAAACCACTATCGAAATACATATTTGAATTTGTCGTGAGTAATACACACACTTTTGATAATTTTTGTTTTAGCTAAGCTAAAAGCCCATTTTCGCAAATTAAATAAGTTACTATTCCTTTATTCTAAAACTCTATCTTCATATAAGAGAAAATGCATTTCTTTTAACTTCTCCGAAGTGGAATATTAATTTTTCGTTTACTCTCAAAATGTTTTCTTTTTTTTTTTTGTCTATCAAAACATAGTTAAATTTCAAATTAAATTTTGTAATATGTTTCCTTTAATTTTGTATCAAAATAAAAAAAAACGAATGTTTTTAACTTAATTTGTTTGTACATAAATGTAGTTTTCTTACTTTTTATTGTTTCTTTAAAAACAAAACTAGTTTTAAAAATTGTACTCATTCAAAAAATTGTTTTTGGTAAATTTTTGTAATCTCTAAAGTAAAATTATCAAGAAAGCGGCAGACGGCTTATAGCCATGCTTTAAAATCTTTATAAAAAAAATTGTATAATTGTGTTATTATTTTTAATTATTAATAAAGATTAGATTATCTAATCTAATCTAATCTAAAATAACAGGATTGAGGCCACAGGCAAAAAAGAAAATACTACCAATGAGTGCAGATGCTAGAAACCCCATTTTAGCACAGTAAAATAGCTGCTTCTACTTTTTATATTATTTATTTATTTATTGTAAATGTTTTATTTATGTTCTTAATATTAATTCATGCTAACAAAGAAAGGTGCAGATTTATCTGCTCTTAAATTTGTTACATTTAAACTGAGCGTGCCTTCTAACAAACTCTCTGTTGTGATGGACTCATCTGTATGGGGTTCCTTTGTTCAAGTGAAAACATTCATCATGCGCGAAAAAAAAGATCTCTCACCTCCAACAAACGCACTCGCACCTTCTCAATTTGTCAACACACCACCGCCACCGCCGCCGCCGCCGTCAGTTCCATCTCCGCCGCCAAACTCTCATCAAGATCAAACACTAGGGCAATCGCTTCCGTCTTCATCCCATTGACAACCAACTTTACCTAAATCAACTGCTTATCCACATGTTACGCTCTCCAAATCTTCGCCCAATTTAAATCAATTTCTTGGTTATTATCAAAACATTGGTGGAATGCGCACTAAACTGCAACAAATGTTTTTGTCTACATCTTCACAGCAGTATGATTTCCTTGCATTCACCGAGACCTGGCTTACTGATGATCATCTTAATGCTGAAATATTCGACAGTCGACTTTATAATGTATTTCGCAAAGATCGTTGTGCACAAACAACTGGATTAATGAGAGGAGGAGGTGTATTGCTTGCAATTCGCTCCTCTTATCTAAGTGTTCAAATGTTTTTGCACAGCTCTTCTTCCTCAAGTTCGTATGATATAGATCAAATAATAGTTAAGGTAATAATTGAACATCGATTTGAAATTTTTTTAATTGTTAGTTATATTCCTCCGAAGAGTTCAATTGAAATTTATAAAGAACATGTTAATAACTGCCTTTTTTATTTATCTGAACTCAAAGAAAATCAACATGTTATAATAGTAGGAGATTTTAATTTATCGAAAATAGATTGGGTTTATGATTATGATGACCTTCAACTTATACCTTTTAATATCAAATATGATTATGAAAGTGAAGTAATAGATTCCTTTTTGAGTAATGATTTAATTCAATTTAATAGTTGTAAAAATGATTTGAATCGCACACTCGATTTAGTTTTTGCAGATAAAGAATTAAAAATATGTGTAGATAAGTGTGTATCTCCTATTGTTGAAAATTCTATTCACCATAATGCATTATCTATTTGTTTTGAATTTTATGACTATTTCAAATCACATTGTAATTCTTCCAAATTTATTTATAAAAAAGCAAATTTCCAGGGCATAGTGAGTTATTTGGCGCGTATTCCCTGGCTTTCGAATCTTCAACAGTCCAATTTGTCATCTTCTTACAACTTTTTTATTGATTCATTAAAAAGGGCAATTGATATGCATGTACCAAAATTGCTGATAAAAAATAATTCTAAACCCCCTTGGTTCAACAAAAGACTCTGTAATTTAAGCAATAAAAAAAACAGAGCTTATAAATTGCTTCAAAAATCGTTTAATCGAGAAGCATTTAAACTTAATTACACTCGGTTGGAAAGAGAATTCAATGTTCTAAACAAATTTCTCTATAAAAATTATATAATTTCAATAGAATCGGGCTTGAAAAAAAATAGTAAAAGTTTCTGGACGTTCATAAAAAACAAAAAAAAATCCAATGGCATTCCAAGAAGTATGCAATATTTAGGTTCAACATTTTCTGATATTCCTGCAATCTGCAATTCATTTGCAGAATTCTTTAAATCTAATTATACTTCATCTTTAAAGCATCAATCAGGTAATTCTGTTTGTTCTGAGACTCCCATTAATGTTGGGCGGCTATTTATTAGTGCTTCTGAAGTTGAAACTTCACTTTTAAATTTAAACTGTGACAAACAACCTGGGCCCGATGAAATTCCGCCAATTCTTCTTAAAAAATGTGCTGCTGTGCTATCTGAGCCACTGTCATATATATTTAACAGTTCTCTTTCTAAAGGAGAATTTCTCTCCGAGTGGAAAGAGTCATTCATTGTTCCAATACATAAATCAGGTTCCAAGCAGGAAATATCCAATTATCGACCAATTTGTAAATTATCAACAATACCTAAATTATTTGAAAAAATTGTGTATGACAAATTGGCATTTATGCTCAAGGAAGTCATTTCACCCTTTCAACATGGTTTTGTAGCTGGAAGATCTACATCAACCAACCTCGCTATATTTTCAAATTTTATTTTAAATAAACTTGAAGAAGGATTTCAAATTGATGTGATATACACCGATTTCGCCAAAGCATTTGATAGAGTCAACCATGGAATTTTGATAAGCAAGTTAGAAAAATTAGGTTTTCACTCCAGTGTTTTAAAGTGGCTTGTCTCCTACCTAGTAGGACGTATTCAATATGTATCTATCGATAATTGTCTCTCAGTTCCAGTTCTTGTGTCTTCAGGTGTTCCACAAGGAAGTCACCTTGGTCCTCTACTTTTCCTCATATTTATCAATGACTTGCCTGATATTTTTTTGAATTCTCTTCGTCTTCTGTTTGCAGATGATCTTAAATTCCTAAGATGCATTAAAAATGTCAACGACTGCAATCTTTTACAAGAAGACCTTGAAAGACTAACGGAATGGTGTAAGATTAATGACTTGTCTTTAAACGTCTCCAAATGTCAATGTTTTTCTTTCTGTCGTAATTTCTCGCCAATTTGCTCTGAATACAAAATTGGCAATAATGTTCTTGAAAGAGTTTTTGAAAAGAAAGACTTAGGTGTTGTTTTTGATGCTAAATTAAATTTTATTAAACATGTTGAATACATTGCTGCTAAAGCTAATTCTATGTTAGGTTTCATTAAACGGAATTCCAGAGACTTCAGTGATCCATATACACTTAAATCGTTGTATAGTGCGTATGTCAGATCTATTTTGGAATATTGTTGCGTAATATGGAATCCATATTACAGCATTCATTCCAATAGAATTGAAACTATTCAAAAAAAGTTCAGTAGGTTTGTAGTATGGAAACTTGGCTGGAACATCGAAATGCCCTCTTATTCCACTAGATGTCAACTTATTGGCATTCAATCGCTCGAAAATCGTCGTAAAATCTTTTCAGTCATGTTTATAAGCGACATTTTGTCTCATCATATTAACTGTCCATATCTTTTGTCCTTAATAAATTTGTATGCACCTTCTCGCCACATAAGGGAGCGTTTTCTTTTTCTCGAAGATGAACACAGGGTGAACTATGCCCTAAATGAACCAGTAACTCGCTGTGTCAGGGAAACTAATCATATTTCAAATGTTATCGATTATAATTTTCACCATAGTAGATTTTCTTTAAAATGCAAATTAATGTTATATTTCTCAACTAATTTTTGACTGATATTATATTTTATGTACATATTATTTATTACCTATAATACTCTTATTTATATTTTTTTTTTTTCAATAGTCTTTAAGATAATATTGTATCTGATTGATTAAATAAATAAACAAATGTTATAAACAAATGTTATATTGTTTTTATGTTATGATACATAAACATAGTTTGTTCTACTTTATTCAAAATAAAAAGTTCATATTTTACTAAAAAAAAGAAAATATATTTCAGTACAACATCAAAAACCAATTTTAGAAAAATGTTAATAACATTTTTTCCAATAATTTTTTCTTTACAAAATTTTGACCACCTATGTGTTAGATTTTAACATTTGTACCGGATTTCATTCAAATCTGTTGAATAGTTCAGATTTTACAGACTTTTTTCCGCTCTCCCATACAATCAAAACGCACAAATTTTAGAAAAATGTCCATAACTTTTTTTCTAATAATTATTTCTTAACAAAATTTGGACCACATATGTATAAGATAGATCTAAACATGTGTGCCAAATTTCATTCAAATCCGTTAAGTAGTTCAGATTTTACAAATTTTTTTCCGCTCTCCCATACAAACCAAACCACTGTGGCGCGGCTGTGTGCGTTAAAGATGCTGGTATGGGTGTCAGCCAGACAGGTATAGTATTAATATGTATTGTATTTTGTATACATATATGATTATTGATTAACTATAGTTTTTTTTGTGTAGTTTTGCACAGGTATTTTGTCTTGCAATATCGGGTTACTTTTTTTTTCCTTTAGATTTTCGGTTTTAAATGAGCACAAAAGCCAGAAAATAAAAAAAAGTATATGTAGGCAAGTAGCATTTCGGAAATGTATTTGCGATACTTTTTGGTCAACCTCTTTTCTTGTTATGAATCATTGTAACTATGCAAGTGTATAGAGATGCAAGGTGGGGATACCAGAAAATGGCTAGATTTTTCTTTCTTGGCAAGTGTTGTTATTTTCGCTAGCATCTGAGGGTCCAGAAAAATTGAATAGGAATACATGGAAATTATGGGAGAAAAATGTTTTACACAAGATATTTCTTTTTTTATAAACTAAATCCGTTCAGCTGATAATGAGAAAATTCAAAATAAAAAAATCTATAAGAGATTTTACTAAAAGTTGCTAAGTGTAAATTGTTATAATTTTTGGTAGTAGATTGTACTGATTTTCGCATACGGAAAAAGTTAAATTAACTTTTGTTCGGAAGATACCGTTATTTTTTCATAAAAGTAAATTTTGTTAAAATATTTTAGACAATACCTAATTTGACAGTACTAAATTGATCAAAGTATGTACAATAATTGGCACTTCGCTGTGAAGTTAGCAGGTCAGTATGAAATATTTTTCAAATTGAGTGATTGGCAGGTCACTCAATTACACTCTATCTGGCGAACTGCAAAATAGGGAATAGAAAAAAGCAAACAAAACTGCAAATTCCTGTCAAGGTCTCATTTGCGTGGTAGGGTCGTCGACAATGGTCAATGCAGGTAATTTCAATGAAATTTTTGATTTTGACCAATTTAAAATCAAGATTGTGACACTTCTATAGCACGTAAGGTACTAAGTGAGGTATAGAAATAACCGTAATTTTATTGATAAGTGAATTAAGGAAAATTAAATTCATCCATACATACACTGAAGAGATATTAGGTCATGTAAAAGCTTTCTAATATTAACGTCGACTCCGTTCAACGGTACTCTAGTCTAGGATTCTAATTTTGTTTATCTATATTTAAATTCAAAAATTTCTATCATATTCTGTCAAAATTATACCTTCTTACCTGCCACTTAAAAAGGTACAAATTCAAAAAATTCAAACAAAAATAAAAAAAATTCATGGGTGTGTGTGAAAGCATACTTATTTGTTGAGAAACCGGGTAACCGATGCCGGCTAACCGGCTGCCGGGCATGTGTGGTGAAATGGACCTTAGAGTAAAGACCAACATTTAATTCATAAAAACTCAAAAAGAGGCAAGTATAAAAGGCAAAGTTAGCAAAATCTTACCCCTAATTATTATTATATAAGGGTATTCATGTAACAGCGTAAAGTCGTCGTAAATTTTTCATATAAATTGTGACAGATTTACACTTGAGTTGTAGAAATAAGGTTTGTGTTTCTGTTTTACGTCAGAGCGCTTAGAGCTTCGAACTCATTGTTTTTATATTATTGAGAATCTTCATAGCATAAGCATACGATTTATAAGTACCTGGAAAATTATCGCCTCCTTTTCCTGTTCAGTGGCCTTACTGAAAATTTTATTCATTATCTCCAAATATTTATCCCGTGATAAGTTTGTGGGTTCATCTTTGTCAAAGTAGTCGATGAAATCATACAGCAAAAAATATGTTCCTTAAACACAGAGATAAAATAAATTATTACTTTTGATTGAAAGATTTAGCAAAATAAGTAAATAATAAACAGATAGAATTGATTTGTGGGGAGGATTTCTCTAGAATTTTGATAATAATGCCCTGACTAGTTTTCACATAACTTTTGCATTCCAATAGATTAATTAAGACCAGTTTTTAGTGTGGGATCATACATTGGGGCATATTCTTAGATGTTGGCTAAGCTGTTGCTAGGAAAAACTGGAGTTTATCCTATGGGAATTTCATTAGAAAAACTCCAGTTTTTGCTAACAGAAGCGAAGACAATGGGGCATATGCATAAAAATGAAGTACTTACTACCAGTAGAAGGTTAAAGTAAATACTGGTACTACTAGTAGAAGCTGAAACTTATAGTATTTACTGCGTTTGGTATGCATAAAATAAAGTTTATGCTAACCACATACTAGTAGTAAATACTGAATTCATCCAAGTTAATACTACTGATTCACCCAAAATTGGTAGTACACTCAGAGAAAAACGTCAGGTAAAGAATTAACCTGGGCCCTGTTGAATTCACGAGGTGCACAATCCCATACAAAATTACTGACATTTCAGAAATTTACCTGATTTTAGTAACCTTTTATTCAGAGTAAAATGAACCTGGTGGGCTTTCTTGCCATATTCAGGTTGATTTAAGAAGATGACCTGTTATTTTAATACTAAATTCTTGTAAATAAGAAATTTTAACAAGAATATAGTGTTTATTTTAACCGACATCGTGTTTTTCTAACACTGTATGTTTTGAATTTCTGTTTTACCACATATCAGGTTGAATTAACATTTAATGTGGTTATAATTAGCTGTTGCATTTTACCTGACCTCATGCTAAAAAAGCACTCTGCCAGTTCATTCCAACGTGACACCAGTGCTGGTACGTACACACACAGGCAATTTAAGTAAAACGATTTGAGTTTAACCAGGCCTCCTGTTAAAGAAGCACTCTGCCAGTTCATTTAAACGTGACACTAGTGTTGAAATGCACACCCACACGCCATTCAAATAAAATTATTTGAATCTAACCTGGCCTCCTGGTAAAGTAGCACTCTGCCAGTTCATATAAACGTGACACTAGTGTTAAAACACACACACAAGCCATCCAATGATTTTCAACTTAGGTATTGATATTTGTCACCAGTTTTTTGAGTAGTGAATTGGCCCAGTGGATGAGTGCTTTCCTCGTGTGTGAAAGGTTCCCAGTTCAAAACTGAAGTAAGTATCACAAATTATTTTTAAATTAAAATAAATAAATAATAAATTTCTATATGTTCTTTCAGAATAATGCTTAACGAGTTGAGCGATAGGCAGCGCAAGAGACTCTTAAACGTATAGATTCATGACTTATGCCGGATTTACACGATTGGAAAACTGCGAGTATAATGACAAAAGCAACAACAACAAAATGGACAAATTCATTCTGTTTGTCATTAAAGTGGCAGCGTTCAAGTCGTGTAAGTCCGGCATTAGATACAGGGTTGATATAACATTGAAACCTGTTAAATTAACTATAGGTTTTCAGGTTAAACTAACCAGATTTTCATGTTAAATTTACAGGGCATTGAATATTTTGTCATGTTAAATTAACTATATTTGCAGGTAAAGTGTACAGGATTACAGTGTTAAATTTACAAATCAGGTATCTGGTTAAACAGTTAACCTGATCTACCGAGTTGAAAAATAACATCCCGAAAATCAGGTATGATTGATCAGAAATTGGTTGATAATACATGCTTTTTTCTCTGAGTGATACTGAATGAATGTGTTTACGTGAAATTGGAAGCTGTTGTTTTAAATTTCTTTTATAATTTACCGTTCTATTTCCTCTTTTGTAAACACTTTTGTTTTGTACTTATGGGCTAAAGGTGTGTGTTTATTTGAAAACTCTTGAGAGGTTCTCTCGCGTATAGCTGTCTACCACTTTGTTAGCTAATCTCATAACTGTGTTCACATGTGATTTTCGATCTCAAGAGCAGCTTGCAGTATTATAACTTTTAATAGAACACATACCTGTAAGCCATTCGGTTGGTATGTCTTCTTTTTTTTCTACTTTTCTACGCCACTTTTTCTGACTCACGACTGTGAATTTTTGTATTCAGCATACAAAAGTATTTACTATCAAATGTTCAAGTTGGTTTTTACAAACTTAAACAATTTGCAGTAAATACTGGAAATAAAAAGTACTTACTATAGTTTTTATGCATACCATTAAAAGTATTTACTGGCTAAATTCATCGGATACCAGTAAATACTTTTACCTCCAGTAAATACTTGTTGTTAAGTATTTTCTTTGATTTTATACATACGACAATTAGTAAATATTATCAAAATTTACCAGTAAAAGCACTTACTACCGTTTATGCATATGGCCCAATATCTATGAATATTAGGGTTGAACATGAGCTTACTACAGAAACGTATTTCAAAGTCCATTGAAATCTTAAGTTCAATTCAATTATTAATGACTTTTATTATTCAAAGTTTTCTTACAACTAATTTGTACAAATATTCATTTTACAGCATGGCTTACGCCGTCTGCCAATCTTAAGTTAACGCCAAGTTAACTCACCTAATTTGTTGAATTAACTCAGCTAATCTGCTGAGTTAACTCAGAGACCGAATTGAGGCCTTGTGGCAGCCCATTAACATAAATTTATAATCATTTAAACTAGCTATCTGCTTGTCAATAACAAGAGACATAAATTAAAATCTCACAATATATATTTGTAAGAAAATGTTTATTTGACACTTTATAATCTGTCATCCAACACAGCTGCCTGTTTCGATTTAAAATTCGTTCTAACTGCATTCTGCAAATCGTTTTGTTAAATTTGGAATAAAAATGAAAAGAGTAAGTAAAATTAACGAAAAATCTCTCAAATATACTTCCACCGGATTACAAAACCAGCCAGTTTCGCTACCGTCAGGACAGAGCAACTTGGCCGTTGATACAGTGAGCGTAGTCAAGCTACCGTAGTTTTTGTCGTCCGATCCTGTGCTTTGGTTCACCCAAATTGATGGCTTACTCCGCGTGAATAGAATACTACACGGTTATTACAGCTTTTGATCCAGACACACTTCGTCAAATCTCTACATCTGAGATTTGATGAAGTGTGTCTGGATCAAAAGCTGTAATAACCGTGTAGTATTCTATTCACGCGGAGTAAGCCATCAATTTGGGTGAACCTTCCGGAATCAGGTAAATATGTACATTCAAAGTCAAAAGAAAAGCAACTGATAAAACTTCTGACTGGGTTAGAATTGTCTAACAAAAGATCTAGTCAACTCCTTAGAGAGATGCGTGACTTAGCACAAATGTTTCCGAAGACGCCATGTTAACCTTGTGGCTACAACATGTGCCCAACAACGTGAGGTGTATTCTTTCTGCTTGCAAGTTCGAATGTTTAAATGACTTGGCTGTGATCGCAGATCGTATTTTGGATAATTCTCCTTCATTGTCCTATGTCATGGTGACAACAGCATCTCAAGGCAGGACGACTCATACTGATACTTCGAAACTTCATGCACTTGAAGCAAGGATACTGGCTTTGGAAACTTCTTGGTAGCGAATCATACAGAAGCTGAGCGAAATTTCTGTTAACTTCGCCACAAGTGACCGGCGCTCGCGCAGTGACAGCAGTGTACAAGGAAGAGGTCAGAGAAGAAATCAATCGCGTGGTGCACAAGAGGTTTGTCGATTCCACATTCAATTTGGTTTGGCTGCTAGAAGGTGCGAACAGCCATGCGAATACAACAAAACACCAAGTAGCATCAGCCAATCGGAAAACTAGATGTGCTCCCGTCAGTACTTGTAGTTGGCGGCAGCAAAGAAGACACCATCAGCACCTCCGAGTTTAGACTTCACATACGCGACTGGAATAGCAATTTGAAATTCTTAATTGACTCAGGTTCTTCCGTTTCAGCTATGCCAAAAGAAGTTCTCAGTTCTAACTGTTTGCAGCCAATGATATCGTGTTTCCAACATTTGGTTTCAAAGTTCAAACGAATAAAACTTGATTTTGGTCTTAGACGTTCTTTTAACATGGAATTTCATCATTGCCAGTGTAAAGTCAGCAATACTTGGCGCAAATTTTTTATCTCAATTTGGACTGGTTATTGATAAAAAAAGCAAATTAAATTTTGGATTAGTATCAAAAATCTGTTCATCTTCTAAAATGTACGATATTGTAAGTAAATACATTGGGGCATATTCATAGATGTTGCCTAAGCTGTTGCTAGGAAAAACTGGAGTTTATCCTATGGGAATTTCATTAGAAAAACTCCAGTTTTTGCTAACAAAAGCTTAGACAATATCTATGAATATGCCCCATGATATTACAATGCCAAACTCGTATCGGCTACCCATACGACGATGTAGCAGTAGTTGGTGGTATATCTTTTCTTTTAGCTCCCTTCGACGTCGAGGAATTACGCAACAACGGAATACGCAACAACACCGCTGCCAGACACTCTGAGTAGTTTTTCTGATGTTTCTTTTGAGAATTTGAGAATTATTTGCATTATCTTTGGACAGATATTCGCATTCATCACTGCAAAGAGAAATATTAGAATTCAGCGCACTTATATTGTCACTAAGAAAACAATGTTTATTGTTTAGTTCAGCAATGAATAAAAGTGGGGAAATGAATTTCGACCCCAACCCCATTTGTTTTATTAAGGGAGCCGTAACAATATTGAAATATGACAAACGACAAAAGGGTTCCTTACAATGTTGAATCGAATGATACCGAAACCAACACAATGAATGAATCACTATTGGTAGACTGGTGTTTTTAAAAGAGGGGAAAACATATTTTAGGAGTATATTGATAAGACTTAGTAAAAAAGTTTAAAGTAACATGACCACCAAGAATCAAAGAGTCCATACAAACTCAAGTTTTTTATTTGGGTTGTTTAAAAACTTACCTTCATCTCGGACATTTCCCATCATAATGTCAAATCCCTCCAAATTAGCTGTTTTCAGTAAGGTAATTGGATCGGCTGGTAAAAATGCTCCATCAACCGTTGGCGCTGATGGAAAGCCTAGTATTCCCAAGTATGAGTTCCATTGTTGGATAGAAATTTGTTTTGCCTCAACAGCCCTCATGCAGGCCATCACAGTCAAAGGTGACTCCTAGAAATGCTATTTTATTAAAACAAAAGATACACAATTCTTAACTAATTTACCGCTAACATGGAAACATTGCAGTTACAATCGTGTATTAACTTCTTTCCTATTTCTACAGCTTTCTCCGATGTCATATGACTCCATGGAGCATTCAACGTACCAGATTGCATCATACCACGCTTTACAATGCCCTTTGTCACTGGTGACATTAATTGGGCATTCACTGAACTTGAACCAGCTGATTCCCCAAATAGTGTCAGCCATTCTGGATTGCCACCAAATGCCTTAGCGTTGTCTTTTAACCATCGAATAGCCAGCGCTTGATCCCAGAGGCCAACATTACCAGGAGCTTCTTCTTCATAGCCAGGCATTTCTGGAGCTAAATGAAGAAACCCAAATGCTCCAACTCGATATTGGAACGATGCCACAATAACATTGCCAACGGCAGACATAATATCAGCATTGTAAATATCAAGTGTAGCTGATCCTGTCATAAAACCACCGCCATATATCCAGATGAGCATTGGAAGACCGCTGGAGTTTTGATGATTTTGGTTGTGGTCATCGGGTTTGCTTGCGTGCTGTAAAAATGATAAGATAAAATTATTTGTCATTAATATAAGTGCCTAAATATGCATCGCAAGAAAAGTTTAGTTAACACAACTTTACTTAACTAAACATAACTTAAGTGGGGTTTTTGTAAGTTAATGGAAATCCACACAAGTGCAGTGCATGCTGCGAATTATACATCAATGTATATTGAAATTTGTTTGAATAAACAACAACAACTTGTGTGTGTTACCACCAAGTAATAAGGCAGGAGTTATAGCTTTTTCACGAGTGCCACCTCGATAACTTCTTTAGTTGAACTTAACTTAAGTTAACTTAACTTAACTTAACTTAAGTTATTTAACTTAACTTAAGTTAACTTAACTTAACTTAACTTAACTTAACTTAACTTTAACTTAACTTAACTTAACTTAACTTAACTTAACTTAACTTAACTTAACTTAACTTAACTTAACTTAACTTAACTTAACTTAACTTAACTTAACTTAACTTAACTTAACTTAACTTAACTTAACTTAACTTAACTTAACTTAACTTAACTTAACTTAACTTAACTTAACTTAACTTAACTTAACTTAACTTAACTTAACTTAACTTAACTTAACTTAACTTAACTTAACTTAACTTAACTTAACTTAACTTAACTTAACTTAACTTAACTTAACTTAACTTAACTTAACTTAACTTAACTTAACTTAACTTAACTTAACTTAACTTAACTTAACTTAACTTAACTTAACTTAACTTAACTTAACTTAACTTAACTTAACTTAACTTAACTTAACTTAACTTAACTTAACTTAACTTAACTTAACTTAACTTAACTTAACTTAACTTAACTTAACTTAACTTAACTTAACTTAACTTAACTTAACTTAACTTAACTTAACTTAACTTAACTTAACTTAACTTAACTTAACTTAACTTAACTTAACTTAACTTAACTTAACTTAACTTAACTTAACTTAACTTAACTTAACTTAACTTAACTTAACTTAACTTAACTTAACTTAACTTAACTTAACTTAACTTAACTTAACTTAACTTAACTTAACTTAACTTAACTTAACTTAACTTAACTTAACTTAACTTAACTTAACTTAACTTAACTTAACTTAACTTAACTTAACTTAACTTAACTTAACTTAACTTAACTTAACTTAACTTAACTTAACTTAACTTAACTTAACTTAACTTAACTTAACTTAACTTAACTTAACTTAACTTAACTTAACTTAACTTAACTTAACTTAACTTAACTTAACTTAACTTAACTTAACTTAACTTAACTTAACTTAACTTAACTTAACTTAACTTAACTTAACTTAACTTAACTTAACTTAACTTAACTTAACTTAACTTAACTTAACTTAACTTAACTTAACTTAACTTAACTTAACTTAACTTAACTTAACTTAACTTAACTTAACTTAACTTAACTTAACTTAACTTAACTTAACTTAACTTAACTTAACTTAACTTAACTTAACTTAACTTAACTTAACTTAACTTAACTTAACTTAACTTAACTTAACTTAACTTAACTTAACTTAACTTAACTTAACTTAACTTAACTTAACTTAACTTAACTTAACTTAACTTAACTTAACTTAACTTAGTTTAACTTTTTTATTTCATTGGATAAATTTTTAATCTTTTTGGTATTACAATAACCAATTTTAATACTAATCTATTAGAACGTAATACAAAGTTGTTAAAAAATTTCGCTAATATTTACGGAATATTAAAAAGTAATATTTTCTGTATTGAATACGGCTGTAATACAAAGGCTGTATTAAATAAATTGCATGACTGGATCGCACGTACTTGCTCTTATGTTAATGCGGTTTTTTAACTTTTGTATGGAAGGTACCGTTATTTTTTCATAAATGAAAGTTTTTTTCTAAAAATATTTTAGAGAATAGGTACTAAAAAACTCTTAAATATCGCGTTTCAAAAAACAATTTGATTTTCCAAAAAAAATTTTGAAACATTTTTTAAAAATCCAAAAAATATTTTTCAAAAATTTTGGTACACAAAACTATTTATATTTTTTGGAAGCTTCTGTATAAAAAAAATAATTGAAATCGGTTATACCGTTTTGAAGAAAATCAAAAATAAAAAAAGTGGTACCATTAATAACCATTTTTGAAGAATGGTTTTAAGTAAAATTGTCGAGCCATTTTTGAGAAAAATACGATTATGTAAAATTGCTGAGAAAAATTGTATGGCAGGTACCGTTATTTTTGGTTCAAAAAAAATTAAAAAACGTGTGGGCATAATCACCAAAAACCACTATATACCACGTTTGAAGAAAATCGATCGAGCCGTTTAGGCTGTAGACGAACAGACAGACAGACATACAGAATTGTGCCACCCACTTTTTTGGTGTTCCCTATCATCGTAATATCATGTTTGATTGTTATCTCAATTTTTTTTTGTTCGGATCCAAAACTTGCCTTATAGCACCTATATCGCAAGTAAAAATACTCCAGAATTTTTAACAGTGTGATTGTTATGTTAAAAATGTTGCCGTTAAGACATTAATAGAGGAAGCTAGAATTTCGACCACTGAGCGATACTTAATTAAAAAATACTAAACGTAACATAGTGAAGGTCCTTACTTTTTAATATTTTTTGTATTCCATCAATATTAAAAGTATTATTTTATTCGATGGATAGAAGAAAATATGAAAAATTATGAAACATATTTACCTCACCACCATTAGCCCCTCGTCCATGCCGCAATCGAGCTTTTGCTGGCGCCCACACATTTATATATAAACAATCTTCAGACACATTTGTGTTTGGATTCCAAATTTCTTCTCCAGAAAATCCAGGAAAATACTCATAGCTAAAAGAATAAAATGATATTAAATTTCAATACATAAAGTATGTTAACAGAGTGTATCGTAGGTGTATTTTAAATCGCTCATGACAACAATAAATTTAACCGTGATCTGCCCAATGAAGTAAAGAATTAAAAATTGAATTTTCTTAACTATAATTTTTAGTTCATAATTGTAATAATTTTCAATTAAAAGTGCTTCTGATCATTTCAAAAATCAAAACGAAATCAAAAATATTATATCATTTGGTGCTGAAAATCATCTTCTTAACTTTCCATCACCTCTCACCATATCTGTCTCTGAAAGCAATTCTACCACAATTTTATCCAACACCACATACATCACTTACAACACCAACACATCGAACACAACACACATCACTAACACCCCCAACACTACAAACACAGTCAACACCACTAATACCACCAACACCAATAATTCCACCAACACCAATAGTACCACCAACACCAACAATATCAACATCGCCAGTACCACCAGCCCCATCAATGCCATTAATACTGCCAACACTCCCAACAAACCATCAGCTAAAAACAAAACTGGAACCAATATGAAAAAAGTAACCACCAAAACCAACAAGGTTGCCAAAAATGGCGCCACCAAAATCCATTCCTATTCCGCCAACATTTCAAAAACCGGCAACACTGCCAACACCACCAACATAGCCAACACCACCAACACCGTTAACACAGCAAATACCGCCAATACCGCCAACACCACTAAGGCCGTTTGCCAATTGCGTTAAAATTCTGGTTAAATTTGATCCCAGTTAAATGTTATCCCTTTTTATAGGGGTGAGTAAAATTTAAGGTTTTTGCTGTGTCAATTGGATTAAATGGGATTTTTTTTTTACATTCACTTCCCATTAGTTTTGTTGTTTTTCTCAGTAATGCTAGTTCGCAAACATATCAGTTTGCAAAATGAATGAATCATCTGAAAAAGTATTTTCAATAAATTTTATTGATTCTTTTACATTATCAAGGATTTATCTCAAGTTCTTCAAACTTCTTCTTGAGTGCATACTTAAATTTATTATAAGGTTTTTGTCTATATTTCTTAATCCTTTCATTTAATTTTAGTTTTTTTTTCCATTTTTCATCTTTCCCGATAGGATTCATGACTTCTTGATAGCAAAATAAAATATTTATCTACATTCATCTCCCTCAGCTGTTTTTTTATAAGTGTTTACAACAACACAAACAAATCCGGATCGCTTAAGATACGCAGCCGAAGGCGCCCATAGACATGTCAAAAATTAACCACCGACTAAAATTTTAACGAGCTTCTGAGCAGGTTAAATTTTGAAGTCTATATTCACCTCAGTAATGTCAAAATTTAGCCATGGGATGAAATTTAACCAGGATTTTAACGCAATTGGCACACGGCCTAACACCACCAACACCACCAACACGGCCAACACCGCCAAAACCACAAACACCGCCAACACCACTAACACCAACAATACCACAAGCCCCAACGATGCCATAAATATTGCCAACATTCCCAACATCAAAACGTCAACTCTATCAACAAAACTGAAACCACCATGAATAAAATAACCCCCAGCAATTCCTAAAACAACAATGCTTATGCTAAAAATGCAGCCTCCAAAACCTGTTCCTTCTAATGTCTTAGCTCCGAGGAAAATCGAAGCGTCCGTCGGCATCATCTGCATCTACATCCTCTTCTCAACAAACAAGTCGAACTATTATGCGTATGCCCGATAATTTTCGTCAAGTTGAGGTTATTTGCCAAATTCAAGAACTTGTTCTCTATTCTTAAAAAAATATGAAAGATGAGATTAATGAAACTATAACTTCCTTATGTAGTCGAGTGTTGACCTTTGACAGGGCATATTCTATGTGTTCACTAATAGTGGATGGGAGTTTACGTGTCGCAAGTAGTATTAGGTCATCTGCACAGGCGTGGATACCCCCCCTGGGCAAGAACGAACGAAGCATATTAGGTGTGTTCCATGCCGACTTTCAAACAGTTTGAAACCGCCAGATTTAGTCCGAAGTCGTTCCACACTTGAAAGTTTGTACTGTTTCGGACCAAAAAGAGCTGTCATAAAATTTCCCCTCTTTACCAGATTTGGTCCGAGAATTTCTGGTGGCTGTTTTGTACTAGCTGTAAAATATGCCAAGTTGACGTAATTTAGACGTTTGTTGCATTCAAATTAAAAAAAACCAAACCTTTATTAAGGGTTACCCAAGTGCAACTTTTATTTCTATTTTTACTTTCATTTTAATAAGTGTGTATATTCTTTAATTTTGTTTTTCTTTAAAATAATCAAATGATATTTATAAAATTATTGCACTCAGCAAAACTGTTTGAAAGAACACATTTGTAGTACATTTTGGCAATTTAGTATTTCTTGTATATTTCAGTATTATTTCTTAAAAAGAGAAGAGATTTAAGCATTATGATTTACCACCGTGTAGGTAAGTATTTAGGACACTACTTTTTTAAGCGAAGATAAAAATGCACTAAAAAACAGGGCTAAAGTAAGTATGCTCATTTTATACACTCAACATCTTGGGGTTTTGTGACGTCACAATCTTTTTTAACCTACTTTTATTATTAATCAAACGAGCAATCAAATTACTTTATTTTTTTGCTATTTTCCGAAAAAAATCAGAGATGATTATGACGTCACACATCGTGACAAAAGCAAAAAACCATTGAATATTTGCTTAAAAGAGATAAAGCGAAGCAACTGGATGCAGCATAATTATGAAAGATGAAAAGGTAGGCATAAATGAATTGTAAAAGATATGAAACAAAACTCCATTTTGGTTTGTGGTGCTCTTATGTTTTAAATGCAGAAATTTGTTCGTTTCATTAATATCCACGCCAGGGGTTTTGATGAATCATATTACAACTCCATTTTAAAATCACAAATTTTTCCTTCAAACAAAGGCAATTTATGAATATTTTTTGTTCTTTATTTTAATAAACTTGAAATTTTTATTAACTTTTATTTTTTGAGTTGTTATTCTTGAAAATGTTTTTTGAGATTTATGATTAATGTACGGCAACTCTAGCTGAGTATGTCGTTTGACGTTTATTCCGAATTAGTGCAAACTAGTGCCCAAGCCGTTCCACACATTTTGACAGTTTTTCTCCTCTCTGAGAGAAGAATGTCAAAATTTGACATTTAGTCCGAAACAGTGCGAAGAATCCAAGGAACAAACCTATTATATGACTTTAATAAAATTTAATCAAAAAGAAAGGTTATTTCGTTATACGTTTATAAAAATTTTCTTGGCAGTGCAGCGTTGCAGCAATGAGTGGTTGTTCGTTGGCCGCAGGCTGACCAGACCAGGATAAGTTAAGAAATGTTCCGCTAAGCACAAAAAGCACCTTCAAATCGACTGAGTGGAAGCTTATAACTTGGGCTTTATGACCTCGATCTTAAAAGTTAAGTTCTTTAATTAAAAGATCAATGTCAGGCTACATTACTATATAACATTTTGTGAGAAAAGTCAATTTATTTCATACTAGGGAGCAGGTTGAATCCCAAATCGATTTCGTTCACTTTTCAATATGCTTTGAACGAAAAATTTCACAATTTGGAAAATAGTGTTTTAAAAAGGTATTGCTCAACCTCTAACCCTACTCTACCAATTGATAAGTGGTTTTTTATACTTAAATGTAACGGGAGAGGCGACAGGGGCACTCATCTAAATTTTCAACCTTGAAAATGATTTTAATTTCAAAAAAACTTTAATCTTTAAAATACGTCGATTTACGAGTAATTGAGTACCTTCAAAAAGTTCTAATGTTGCTTCAAATGATCGGATTTACAGGATAAAGATATCTTATTAAAGTTAAAATAATAAACTATACATTTTTGTATAAAAGTTATTGAGAAATAACAAAAAATTTCATACTAAATGGGAGTTCTTTTTGTGATAAATATTAAAATGTGCGTTTCCATTGAGGGATTACTTTCACTAGAAAACTCTCGAGAGCGACTCTCGGATATCTTCTTCCCCTCTGGTGAGCTTATTTCATGACTGTGTCTGTGTCTACTTTCGAGTTTTATGTGGTTTTCCATTCAACCATTTCTGATTTGCTGGTCAGATCATAATTTTTTAGTGGTAAATAGAACACAAAATGAGATTTGATTTGCTTTTGCAATTGTGTTAGTGACTATTTTTCTATTGACGAATTTGTCCAACAAACACCACCTTCTTATCGAAAGTAAACAACACTGCGAAATGCCAAATGCAAACTAATACGTTCAGATTTATGTCAGTTTATTTTGGTGTGTGTGCAAATGCGTGTAAATCTTGCTAAAAATTGAGATTTGAAGAATCGACCTGAGGTCGAAAAAAAAATCGATTTTTTTGGTTGAATGGAAAGCAAAAGTTGATCTCAGGTCCAAAAAATCAGAAAAAAGTCGACTTTTTTGGTCGAAAGGAAAACCACATTACTCTCGAGAACTTCTTCAGAGCTGCTCACCGCCTTTTTACTCTGAACTGTATACGCACTTTAAGAGTATGCACATGTGTTTCGAGTTCGGCGCTGTACGCAGCGTTGCGTGCAGACGTGCTGCACATCTGTTTTAGCCATATGATACGTTTTTGAGGTGAGAATTTTGTCACTTTTATGGATGTGTTTTGGAAACTTCCGTGTTCCATATTATTAAACTACCGAGGAGTGCGAATCCAACGAAGAAGATTGGAGAGAAACCAGGAAACGACTACAGCATGTCACTGCCGAAGAGAAGTTGGATGGAACTTTTATACCTAAGGAAAGGATAGTTGTCTCGTCAATTCGATTGTCAAATGATTGCCATTTCTCGACGCCAATATTGCTATTGTATCGAACTACATGAGTCTCGCCACTCTGTAGTCGATGCTTTGAGCTTATATGAAACATTTATATTAAAACTTAACGAATGCTAAGTATATTGTTAATGCAACGTATAACGAAAATTAGTCACAATCGAGAAGGTCGGACGGAAAGTTTAAGTAAAGAGTGGTATTTTCTTTGTAGTTTCCACTACAATCATTGTGTTTTATTTCAATGTCGGAAAGTTTAGTTTTGTATCATGGACGAAGACATCTGAGCAAACGATACGGTTCATCTCGGTTTCGATCTATAATTTTAGTTCAACTAAAATACAGATATTGTCAAATTAATGCAATGGTTTTGTTTGCACAAAATCTTTTTTATCAACGTCTTTCAATTTTCTTGCAAACGCATTTGAAGTTTGAGAACACGTTCTCCGGCTTCTCAATATTTTACTGCAGAATTGCGCCACACATGATGTTTTCGAACATGTGACTTTAGCAAACTTCACTATCGAACACAATGCTTATGCAGTAAAACTTGAATTTGCCTTTTCTAACAGCAGACTTTTGCAGTTTGCGTTTGAGAACATTCTGCAAAACGCATTTTTGACGCTAGTGACGTTCTCGAAAACGGCCTTTTACAAGCAGGGTTAGGTTAGGTTGCCAGCTAAGGAAGAGGCTGGAAATTTCGCTCCAACTCGAACGTCATGTGTTTGAATAGGAATGTACCACTGTACTAATATGTTCTCCGAACATAATTTTAGAGTTACGCAGATCCAGAGGGAACTCAAAAACGCTGTTAAGACTACAAACCGCAAAAATTAATTTCACAAAGTTCAGAGTACCCTCTGTTCGAGAACTGTGGCAGTTAGAAAGAGTTTATTTGCTTTCTTCAAATTTCGAATTCATTAACTCATTGCTTTGTGTGACCAGGCGTGTAGAGCGGTATGAAGTGTACTCAAATTTTCTGTAGACCTTATCAAGATTTTGGAAACTCACGAAAATTGCCCCCCCCCCCCCCCCCTGAACGAGATCCTGGATCCGCGCCTGCATCTGCATAAGCTACTACGTTGGCCACTGAAAACAAAATTGGTTCTCTTCACTAACAGAAGTTAAATACCACTGTTAAGATTACCATCAATTGAATAAGGGACTCTGCTCAAAATCTCGGATCAGGCCAAATATGGTTGCGTTCTATTCCTGCAACAGGATCTTTGGAAAATCCTGGGGACCAACCCAAAAGTTATCAGGTGGATGTACACGGCAATAGTTAGACCGATATTTACCTATGGTAATTTAGTTTGGTGGAACTCGACTGAGAAAACAACAAACCTGAAAACCTTGACAAAAGTTAAAAGATTAGCATGCTTAGGTATTACGGGGGCGTTGAAAACCACTCCCACAGTGGGACTGGAAGCGATACTCATTTTGAGACCCTGCGGCTAAGCCAGACTAAATTCTGGAAGCAAAGCACAACGGGCCATACTCAAATTCTGCAGAGATATGTGGGATATAATGTTTGCACAGACTACACAACACCCAATTTAAACTTCAACAGATCCTTAACTACCTCTTTTCCTAATAGGAAGGAGTGGGAAAATAACCAATCTTTCAGTAATGAATCTACGATAACTCTCTTCCCTGTGCCGAGATTCAGCTATTTCAGCGAGTGAGATGAGATGACTCGCCTTACTCACCGACTCATCTCACTTCCCTCGCAAAAGTGATTCAGCTATTTAAGTGAAATGCGTAAGTTCGAATTTAGTTTCGAACATGAGACAAAGAATATATATAAAAGAGCTAAATTCTACCTCCTTGTCACACTCGTTACGCAAAACGAAATGAAACAACAAATACAACAATGTAAACATAGAAATCTTTAATAATGGAGTTTGGAGTATAGTTTGTTTCAATTATTTCTTTTGTCATAATTAAAGTTTAATGTGAGTTTCACCCTTGAGAAATAAAAAGTTTAAAAGTGTTGAAAGTGAATAGAATATAAATTTATTTAATATATATATGTGCATATGATAATAAAATAAAATTAATGAATCAATAAAAGGGTAGTTGTTCTTATCTACGTTGTTGTTTTTTATTTCGTTTCCTATCCATGAATAGGAATTCTTGAGAAAAGCACATATACCTATCCAAAACTAGAAATTTACCAACACATACACCAAGTCACTGCGGAAATATCTGGCGAGTAATCTGACATTTCACTCGCTCACTCACTCCCTTTTGCTAACAGAATCGATTTTTGATGAAAAGTGACTCATCTCATTCACTCCCTGCGGCTTCGAATTAGCTGAATCTCGGCACTGCACCTACAACATTGAATTCTCACGTGTGCCAACTCCATCGACATTTCAAGTCAGCGATTTTAAATTAGTTGATAACTTTGCGCTGCAAGCTGATGCTAATGAGTTCCCTTGGCATTTATGTCAAAACTTCGCTAATTCTACTGAAAAAGTTTATTATTTTCAATCATTGGTTATTGAACAATTTAAAAATATTTTCCTCTTAGAACGGTGTCAATTCGAAGCAAAAATTGTCCCTGATTTACCTCTGATGTTCAAAGGTCAATTAAGAATAGAAGAAAATCTTATTTGAAATGAAAGCTTAACCTTACTAATATTAATTGGGATTTATTTACCCGTGCAAGAAATTATGCAACATTTGTTATTTGCAGAACCAAAAAACGATTTTATATGTCAAAGTTGGATACAAAGCAATCGGAATTGGTAAAAAGGAGATTGTTCATAACTTTCCTGATCCAAATGAACTAAATATTACTTTTATATTGAGAGATGTCCAAAGTATGGATTTTATGCCTAACGATCGAATCATTTGTGATCCATCAAAAGTATTTGAGTTTGATTCTGTCTCAGAATCTGAAGTTATGGAGAGCATTCGGTCTATTAAGTCTGATGCTTTTGGTGAGGATGGACTGCCGATTTGTTTTATAAAAATGATTATACCATATGTTTTGAGCGTCCTGCCTGACGCAATTAATACATTTTTGCATTGCGTCCTCTTCTTTCCCAGAAAACTGGAAAATTTCTAAGGTCATTCCTGTTGCAAAAAAGTCTAATCCTACTTCATACTCTGATTTCCGTCCAATAAGGTTTCTCCTTTGCCTGTCAGTAGTCTTTGAGAAAATTCTGTCCTCACAAATATCGAATAACCTTAAAAGGTTTAATTTACTATCACCATTTCAGTCTGGTGTCCGAGCAAATCATAGCTGCCAAACTGCATTGATCAAAGTCCTTGATGATATTAGGTGTGAATATGATTTGAACCACGAAACTATTCTCTGTCTACTAGATTTCTCAAAGGCTTTTGACAGAGTAAACCATGAAATTCTTTGTCAAAAACTTAAGTACTACTTTGGCTTTCATGATAGAGATGTGCGTCTGGTCAAGAGTTAAGTTAGCAGTACAGTCGGTCACACCCACTATTTGGTGAACTGCAAAATCCGGAATAGAAATGCATAAAAAATGCATAAAAACTGCAAATTCCTGCCATGGTCCCATTGGTCTACCTCAAAATTGTAATGCCAAACTCTCACACGTCAAACGGTTTAAGTTAAAAAAAAAACAAATTTTATGGATTTGATTGACTTAAAATTGAAAAAGAAACAAGCCAGGTACGTAGTGAAGTTTTGTATTTTTTTGAAAGCTCATATTTATTTCTTTAATACATATATTGTAATGAAATGACTTTCATAATTGAATTATAACGACACCGAATAGGAAACAAACGGACACAATACAGCTTACGGTCGCAGTGCAAACATACCGTTAACCAACGACTCTCAAACGAAGAAACGCCATCTTCCGGATTATAGCAGGGGAAATTTCCCCTACGGAAAGCTCTAGAAGCAGATACCAGAACCTTCTATTATTTTCCAGAGTTTGTCAAACAAGTATAAAAGGCACACGTTTGACCGGCAGCGAGACGGTTTGTTCCTAATCGTGAATGAATAAAATTGGTTGTAATAAAAGTAAAAAGTAAAGTTGGTGAATTAATTTCAGTGGTGAATAATAAGTTGTTTTGTTTGTAGTAAGAAAAAGTAAAGCGTTTTATTTTGTGAAATAAATAAGTGGACGCGACGTTTTGAATACTAAAAAACAATGTATGAGCTTTAAAAAATGCTATATCATTAATATTCCAGAACATTGGCATGCCGTCTAAAAGGAGGCAGATGTGGGCTCTATCTGCCTCTTTTTAGACGGCAGGGCCAATTTCTGGAAACTTTCGCAAACATTATTTTTATCTCGACCCAACCTACTCTCAAAAACCTTTTCCTGCATCTTAAGCAACTCATTCTGTATAATTAATTTCATGCTCATTTTTTATTTTTACTCATTCTGTATAATTTATTACATATTTATTTTTTATTTTTCATTAATTCATATCACATACATACATACATACATACATAGATACATACATACATACATACATACTAATAAGCATTTTCACGTTTTAATAGTATTTCATTTCAGTATCGAAAATAAACATACATAAAAACCAAAAATAAAAATTAATAATATGTCCGTTCGTGTACTTCCCAAAACTACGAATTTCTACGATTTTTTTTATATATAGCATTCGCAAATTATATTAACCAAATCGCAAATAGGTTTAACCTAAACGCAAATAAGTTTCACCCAAGCCCAAATAGATTTAACCCAAACGCAAATAGAAATAACCTAATCGCAATTCGATTTAAACAAAACGCAAATATAGTTAAACTATACGCAAATAATATTAAACTATTAGCAAATCATTTTAACCAAAACGCAATTGAATTAACCTTAGCTTGATTTATTGTTCCAGCTGTACTTTTTGGGTCTAATGGATTTTGGTATTATCCATAATTGTTAAAAAGCCATTATTAAGGGATTGGCTTTTTATTTTGTCGGTAAGTTCTTGGGAAAATGCGCAGAACTAGTTGGATTGACAATTGGGGGTTTGTCAAAATCTTATGGTGAACTGTTCCTACTATTATAAGCCTTCCATTTCTTTACCACACAGCTGGAACAGCAAGTTGAGCTCGGTTTAATTCAATTTGCGTTTTGGTTAAAATGATTTGATAATAGTTTAGTATTATTTGCGTATAGTTAAACTATATTTGCGTTTTGTTTAAATCGAATTGTGATTGGGTTAATTCTATTTACGTTTGGGTTAAATCTATTTACGCTTGGGTGAAACTTATTTGCGTTTAGGTTAAACCTATTTGCGATTTGGTTAATTTAATTTGCGAATGCTATATAAGCTTTGACAGAACTTTGGGCTAAATTAGTAGAAATTCGTAGCTTTGGGAGGTACGCGAACAGACATAATGACACTGACAATGAAAGCATAGCTTCCAAAATGTACATTTAAGCAAATAATATATAAATAATTTGTATTTTGAGTTACTGAAAATAACATCTTTAATTTATTGAAATAAAAAAAAAAAACGTTGAAAATCTCCACTACCAAGTTAATTCGAAGAATCATACAAAATGGCAGGTGCCATCAAGCGGAGAACACTGTATTTCACTTCATCTTAAATAAACCGAAATAAGGCCGAATTTTTAAAGTCATAATTATTTTGCTTGACGTTATTCTAAGAGACCAGTTAAGTACTTAACCAGTAACATGAGTTAACACATGAGTGGACATGACTGTTTTGAAAATGATCGATTAAGTTTTAAAACTACATACATTCCTTAAATTTTAGAGCACGATTCCCACGATTCCCATTCCCTAGGTATTGTTTATAGATAAGTTTTAACACTCACCGCTCCTGAACACATGTTGCTGGTAATTTTGTGGCATCTAAGACCCCATGCCATGGCTCCGTCGGCACGGGTTTCCGAAATCGTAGATCTTCTACGGGTGACTTTGCGTATGGTATGCCGGTATAAACATGTACTTCCCTTCCTTGCACTGTTATAGACCTACCTCTTACAGGTCCACTGGTAGTTTGAACCACCAGACGATCAATCACACCATTTACACAACAAATTCTCAATAAAAGTACAAGGAGTACGGAGCTGGTCGTTAACGCTTTGCTTTTAACCGCCATTATTAATCGCATGCTAACGGAGCTGGTAACAAAAACAAACTAATTACAAGATAAAGTTAACTTCTGATTTATGGAGATTGCTTTGAATTTGAAATCGATCTTATATCGCAAATACTTTCGTCGACAAATATCCGACAAAATACAGCCTCACCAACCGTCAAGTACATACGTAAGCCAATTTCTTTTCTGTAATCTCAAATAGTGCAATTTCAATATATTGGCTTTATTTCTTTACTTTAAAACCAAACCGGAAAATGTTCCTTGGCAATGACTTCGACACACACTTGCAAGAAATGCAAAAACATTGTAGTTATCAGTTCTTATCTCTTGCCTTCGACAAGTGCTCAAACACGAAAGGTTCGTTTGGTTGTACAATTTGTGTATGTGTACGCGTTATTCGTGTTGAAGGATGTTGGCATAAATTTAATTACTATAAGTTGTTGGAAAATCAAAAAAGGACACACAAGGAAGATATATCTCCTGCTCCTACATTCTTATAGTTGATCACTTATTCTGTGAATCCCTTCTCGTTTTTTAATGGCCTGCGCAGGACACACAGATCAGTTGTCAGTGGATTTACCTGAAAGAAAGAATAAATAAAAAGCTTTAGTAATTTTTGTATGTTAAATATGAAGGATAATATTTAAAAAAAAAAAAAAATGTGTGAGTACCGGGACTCGCGTGGAAGATGTGTAAACATTCGTTTTCACCTGAAGGAAAGGGATCGGGTCATTACCACGTATGGCAAAAATTAGAAATCTGTAATACAAGCGCTAAAACAAAATGGTTGCACGACACAAATCATAATGAATTTACCCATTAAAAAACTCCTTCCGAGAAAACTCCTCCACAAATAAACCATCACAAATTAAGCTACTTCAATTAACTTTATGACGTCACAAAGTTGTTCCTGGATTCAAAGTTAAAGTGTCAAAAATAACTTTGAGTACATTTTTCCAACTTATCTCTTTGATACTGATTTGAAATGGTTAGTCCGTCAAAAGCAGCTGAAATCACGATGTTTTCATTTTGAGTTATCTTTTGTTTGCTTCTCGATCGTTCGGTTTGCAACTGATCTCATTTTTGTAATATGTAATAGTTTAATTTTATTATCCCCCAGATCTGATCCGGATTAGATTATCAAAATTAAACAAACAGGATCCCAGTGTGACAAGAGTGTTATATACCTATCCGATCCCCGTTTATCCTTTTGTTTCTGTATTTTCTCTCTACTCTATTCTCTATTTTCTCCCTATCTTCAACACAAAAAGCCATCTACCTGTGAGAGAAAAAACTAATTTTTGCAAAAAAGTAAAAAGGGTGTATGGTCAGAATTAATTTGCAAATCGAAATCCAAAAGCAAGGTCGGATTTTGTGTTGTTTTTGTAATACATGTATGCATATACAATCCAGGTCAGATCTGGGGGAAAATATAAAGCTAATATATTTTTATTTTTATTGATTTTACCGCCGATAGTGAGTTTGGAAATTTTTTCCAGGTTCTGCGACATTTTTGTATCTGATTTGATCGATTTGTAGTAAAGAAATTTGTGCAAGTAATGAATGATAAAAAAAATTGGAAATATTTTTGCTTAAATATTCAATTTTGTGCTAGAATGAAGTTAAATGAAATTTAATTTGAAAAATGTAGGCATTTTCGAAGTGCTGATAAAAGTTCTTTTCAATAATGAAATCACAATTTCTTCTTGATTTTTAATTCCAAATCTATTTCGACTTTTTTCACCATTTTTTGATAGATCAGCCATATTTTTAGCATTTGTCGTTCCTAAATGAAAAGTAACTCAGAGTAACTTTTTTAGATATGACATTACAACACTTCGTCACGTAAATTCTTATTTGTCCTGCATACCATTTTGGCTGAAAATGAGTTATATATGCCATCGTATATTTTCGGCCACGCTCTTTCGATTGGTGCAATCCAAATTGTTCTATCTCTTTTATTTATCGAGATAGAAATTGCACTTTTGGCCTACAGACCACTATTTTTTCGATGATTTTTATGCTTATTTGTCCTATAAACACTTTCAGTATGCAGTAGGACAATTTCTATACTGGCTTTCAAACTTATTAAAGATTTGTGCTAAAATGTCCTATATCAAATGAAATTGGATATAGGACAAAATATATAGGGAAATTTTAAGATCAGCAAGTTTTTGCTTGTTTGTTCTATATCAAGGGGCAGAAGTTTATTTTGCATACAAAACAACAACAATCGCTGTGACGACGTGCTTTAGAGGCTAGTCAATAAATTTTTTGATGAGTAGGTACAGTGAAAATAACATTATAAATTGGGTGGCGCAACAGCTCGTGGAGAACCAGGGCCTAGTGACTTACAACTCTCAACCATTCCTGAGTGCGTGTATTGTGGGCAGGAATGGAAGGGACCTACAGTTTTTTTTCGAGTCCGAACGGCTAGATGAGAAGCACTTATTCACGACAAGTATACTCTTGGAGGATTTGTCAGTCCCTCGCAAGAGGCAGTACCTCGAATAAAACCCACACCAACGCTGTGAAGAGAGATTTGAGACAACTATTTTTACCGATGGTTTAAAGATAGTGTGTGATATTGGTTCAGGAATTGATCTTTTCTGAGTCTAGGTCTTTTAAGCTACCCAGCTTTCCTAGTTTTTTTTTAAAGGTGAATTACTGACAGTTGGAGAAGAATGCAAAACAAAACCAACACCATCAGAATCCAAATACAGCTATCTTATCAGACATCCTTGGAATTCTGGTTATCCTCACAAACACTAAATGTCGTAGGTATGGGGACTAGCAAAAAAAGAGATCAGTCATAATTCTCCTTTGTAAAAGTCCTAAATTAAAATTAAAGCACTATTTATTGAAAATGCTTTTTTTGCACACTTTTACCAATGTTACGAACTGAAGATCAAAGAATTTATCTCTCTTAACGAACATTAGTTGTTTCAGAATCGTGCTCTTCGTCAATTTCCTTAGACCACGAACAAGCAGACTACCAAAGGAATTCGTGGTGAACTGAACAGTGAACGGATGAAAATACAGTTGGCTTGACTGCGTTTCATACCATTCTACCAGTAATATGTAAGCTGTTTGGTTTGGTAAAGCGTAGATGGTTTTAATTAATTGCAATTCAACTGAGTGAGTGCTTAGATTCATCTCCTAAAGATTCTTCGAACATGTGTATGTACCATACCACAACTATAACCCAATTTTGTGCATAGGTAACAAGAGTTATGGTATAAAAACCGTGCCATCGCCCCATTTCAACCTATAACTAAGCTACGTAATAAAAATATTTTGGTTTAAAATTTAATGGCATTTAAGTTTTTAGTTTTAAATAGCAGCAAACAAATTTTCACAATAAAATTATGTCGTTCTCTCCACCATCTATTTACAAGCTGAACTTGAAAGGTGAATTTACAGTGCATTTAACTTCCTTCCGTTTTTTTTTTTTTTTAATTTTTGTGTTTTATTGTGTCCTATATCCAATACGAATTCTAATAGAATTAGGAGATAGGACAATAATCTTGAATTCACTTTTTCAAGTTTTGCAAACGTATAGACAGGTGTCCTATATCCTTTTTGCTACTTTTTTTTCAAACTCAATTTAATCAATGCTCAAACAACTTAAAATGAAAACTGTGATTTGGGTGGATGGACAAATATCCAAGCTTTTAAAAAGTAAAATAAAAACATGTGATTGCATTCAAAAAAATAAGCAAAGTACTACTTTGAAGTTAAAAAACGCTCTCCTGAAAAGTTAAGAGCTGGGCCTGTAGGACAAATAAGAATTCACGTGACGACTTCTTTTTGACACATGAACCACAGCCAACTAGAGAAACATAAAAGAATGCGCCACTTGGCAAATCATGTTATGACATTTCAAATCAAGAAATTGCAAATAACACTTAATATCACAAACCAAAATTGCCACCCGCGATTGCAGAGATTAACATCAAAAGCAGCATATGATTGCATCTTGACATCCAATCAAGATATGAACGCAGTAACTCCATTAGATATTTAATGTCAAGACGAACATTCTGAGAGAAATCATCTACTGTGGAGTTGGGGTGTAAGGAATTCACTCCACTTAGCAACTACCAAAACCATTAGGTATAAAATGAAAACTACCTTACCTATTCGAGTTTACAGAGTTTTACTTACCTACAACAAATAAAATGGTTCCAAACGGAACCGTGAGCCCATATCCGTTACAGCCGATTTTCAATTTTACGCATACCGAGCGCTAAGATGTTTACACATCAAAAATCTTTCTAGTATCAAATCAAGTAAGCAATTAAAGGATTGTCGATAGGCGTTTTTTATTGGTGAATGGCAGCGCAGTATACGGTTAGCACAGTAAACAACAACAATCGAATAGTGTGGATAAACTGGTCAGTCAAAAATAGTACATAAAATAGTATAATTATTCAATGCCTTGACTCGTCGTCAATACCACATGTTAACGCTTCTGCCGACAGCTTTGAAATGGTACCATTCCATTTACAATCGAAACCATTAGTGGGTACTTTCTGGTGACCACTCGCACTAAATGTACTGAAAATGATATAAATATAGGTATATATGTGGATTATATTCTTTACCAAGTTCTTTGAGTATGAAAACCGATTGAAGGAGAGGAATGCTACATTTCCACCTAACGCTTATCTGGGATTGAATAAGATTTACCTCAAATCTTCTTTAAATCTCGAAGATTTACCATACAAATATATTTCGTAAATCTTGAAGATTAGAAATTAATCTTGTTAAATCTTCCTAGGATAAATATCTACTTTTACAAATCGAACTAACCTATTCTTGTATGGCGCTGAAGGATTCATTCATGGCTGAATTCAGTTCTTCACAAAGGAAACATTCTACCTCACTTCTTCTTCATAAGAAATAAAATGCACGACTGGGTCGAACGTACTTGCTCTTATGTTCAAAACACTGCGGATTTAAGAAAATTGTATATAAAAACATGGAAATTATGAGAGAAAAATGTAGAGAAGCATGAAATACGACATTTAAATTGGCAAAAGCAACTCTTTTGACGGTTTGAGGTGGAAAAAAAGAATGCCATCTTTATTCTTGATTGAATTTATGATTGTATGGGAAAAAATTTAAAATCGTTGGAGCAGTTTTTTAAAAAAGTAATTTTTAAAATTTGTACAACATTTTTAAGAACAAATTTTGGTATGCAAATCTGAGGTATATATTTATGTGTATATAAAAACAAAATTTGAAAAAAATTGTAAACCCATTTTTAAGATATCGAATTTTCAAAAAAAAAATATTGTAACTTTTTTTAAAAATCCAAAAATTTTTTTTATGAAAATTTTGATATGCAATATTATTGAATTTTATCTGAAATTTGTATATAAAAAATTCATCTAAATCCGTTTAGCAGATAACGAGAAAATTCAAAAGAAAGAAAATACGTTCTATGACAGGTACCATTAATAGATGCTAACTGTAAAATTTTATAATTTTTGGTGGTAGATCGTACTAATTTTAGTATATGAAAAAAGTTTAATCAAAATCGTAGGAGTCGTTTTTGAGAAAAAAAAATATTTTCCCTTGCGATTTTTTAATTTTTGTATGAAAAGGTACCGTTATTTTTTCATAAATGTTAAATTTTTTTAAATATTTTAGAGAGTACAAAAAGACTCTTTAGTATCGAGTTTCAAAAAATTCGGTCATGTCGTTTTCGAAATATTTGATTTTCAAAAAAAAAATTTGAAACATTTTTTAAAAATCCAAAAAATATTTTTTCAAAAATTTTGGTACATAAAACTTTTTATATTTTTTAGAAGCTTCCGTATAAAAAAAATAATTGAAATCGGTTACACCATTTTGAAGAAAATCAAAAATTAGAAAAATGGTTCCTTGGGAGGTACCATTAATAACCATTTTTGAAAAATAGTTTTCCACCCAAAGGAAGCCTTTACTAAAATAAATTTACTGATTTTTTTTTTTTAAGTTATCGAGCCTTTTTTGAGAAAAATACGATTATGTAAAATTGATAAAAAAAATTGTATGGCAGGTACCGTTATTTTTGGTTCTAAAAAAAATGAAAAAAACGTGTCGGCAGAATCACCAAAAACCACTATGTACAAAAGTTTGAAGAAAATCGATCGAGCCGTTTAGGCTGTAGACGAACAGACAGACAGACAGACCCACTTTTTTAGTGTTCTTTATCATCGTAATATCATGTTTGATTGTTATCTCAAAATTTTGTTTTTGCACGAATCCAAAACTTGCCTTATAGCACTACATATATCGCAAGTAAAAATAAAACACCATTTGCACTTTTAAAGATGCTGTCAAAGTAAATCTTCTTAAATGTTTTTGTGCGGTGGAAACACCAAATAGATTTTTTAAATCTGACCTGGGATAAACCTTTGGTGGAAATATAGCATAAAGAAGAGATGTTAGTGGATTAGTAAGCATTTGCAAAAAAAAAACTATTTTAGTAAAACTTAAAAGGAAAGCTACATATAAACCACATTTACACCTAATGACTAGATTTATTTCTGTATGCATTGCAATTATTTTAGAATTGGTGTCATTGCATATTTACATGACGATTTTAATGGCAAGTATTAACGCCACTTTTATGGCAAAAATTTAAACATACACGATTATGTCATTAATCGGCAGAATATGCAAGAAATAATGGAAATTTGTCATGTAAATGCGGCCTTAATTTCAGAAGAAGCAACGCTTCCCTCAGAAATTTCATTCCCAACGGAAGCAATTATACCAGATTTAAACGACCAACAACTTTTCATAATTTTGTCTAATTTCTAAAGGCCTGGTCCGGTGGTCTTTGTGAAAGTGTACAAACACAATTTGACCGCCGCGTTCCAGTAAAGTATTTTTAATGTTGATGACTTTATCGGGATCGGGTAATAATTTCGTGACATAAATTTTGACAGTTTTTAAGCCCAGCACAATCGAATAATCATCTATTTGCCTTTTGAGTGAAATAAATTAATGATTTTAACAGTACCAAAAAATAGGCTTTCGGGTAAAAACTGCGAAAAGTGATAAGAAATCGTAAAGTTTGAATGGCTGTATCTCTGTCAGCTTTCAAATAATATGGCTTTTTTTAACATGTGAAGACCTCAAAACTCTACTTTACTTTGTTTAGGTATGTCGTGAGCGTACCTTTGCTCCAAAAAAAGTTATTAGCCCAGGAAAATTAGACTTTCACTTCGAAAAAATTGCGACAAAGCTGATTTTTGGTGGAGTGGCTTATTATGACGCCTTAAGCATTTCCTGAAAAGTACCCTAAATTTGGCCCGGGGCTAAATTTTTTAGGGGGGGTGAAAGGGGTTGAAGTTCAGTTTTTTGGGGATTGCTCCTAAACTATCGGTTTTATAGAAAAAATGTGAAGGTAAAAATTAAAGCTGATGTTATTCTACACAAAAAATATTAACATACTTTTTTTCGTAGAACCAATAGTTTCAGAGAAAAACGTTCAAGATCTTCATGGTGCAGTGAGTTTAGTCAAAAAAATTTTATAAAATGTTTGCTTTTCGCTGGGCAAATTTTGTTTTGTGATTTATGTTTAAGTACAACTCCTTATTGTAAAATCAAGTTTTTGGGGTGGTAGGGGAAAGGGAATGGCCGCCATCTTGAAAACAAGGTTGATTTTGTTTTTGTTTAATAACTCGTTGAAATTACGTTTTTCAAAAAAATTACCAAAGAACAGATTTTAGACGATTAAATTATTTAAAAAATGAGCCATTAAACAGCTCTGTATGTTTATTAATCTCAAAGTTAAAGCGGATCAAAGGTCACCTATGCCTCATATATGGTGGGGATGAAATGACGTTTTTTACGGTTTTTCGCTTATTTGTGAATTTCGTTGACGATGTCTAGAATATATTTTGCACTGCTCTTTATTGTCTGTAAAATGAGTCTTCTATTCTGACCAAAAAAATTCACAAGTTAGCGAATAACCTTAAAAAACGGCATTTCATCCCCACCATATATGAGGCATACATAGGTGACCTTTGATCCGCTGTAACTTTGATATTTATAAACATACAGAGCTGTTTAATGGCTCATTTTTTAGATAATTTAACCGTCTAAAATCTGTCTTTTGGTCATTTTTTTGAAAAACGCAATTTCAATGAGTTATTAAGCAAAAACAAAATGAACCTTGTTTTCAAGATGGCGGCAATTCCCTTTCATCTACCACCCCAAAAAATTGATTTTACAATAAGGAGTTGTACTTAAACATAAATCACAAAACAAAATTTGCCCAGCGATAGGCAAACATTTTATAATTTTTTTGGACTAAACTCACTGCACCAAGAAGTTCTTGAACGTTTTTCTCTGAAATTATTGGTTCTACGAAAAAAAGTATGTTAATATTTTTTGTGTAGAATAACATCAGCTTTAATTTTTACCTTCACATTTTTTCAATAAAACCGATAGCTTAGGAGCAATCCCCAAAAAACTGAACTTCAACCCCTTTCACCCCCCCTAAAAAATTTAGCCCCGGGCCAAATTAAGGGTACTTTTCAGGAAATGATTAAGACGTCATAATAAGCCACTCCACCAAAAATCAGCTTTGTCGCAATTTTGTGCGAAGTTTGGCCATTTTTTTGTCTAATTTTCCTGGGCTATATGGGCTACTTAGAAAAAAATTTAAAAATCTTTGATTTTTTGTTTTTTTTTTATGTTGGTTTTTGTTAACTTTTCCTCCTTAATTTTTTTATGAAATTTCTTAAACTATACATTTCGATAGAAAATTTAATTTTGAACAAAAAGTTTTAAGTTAATTTATTGTCAAATTCGGCTTAGTATCCGAGTTATACCAAAAAGTATTGAAAAGTGACCATTGTGACCATTCTCTCAGAAACGCATGGGTTAATCTAGTAGCATTTTCGGTTTTAAGCATGCTTATGGGCCGAACAAACATATTCAATAAAAAAACCCTTGCACGTTATTGTTTCTTTACAATAATAATAGCTAATAATAGCTTTGATCCAGATATTTTTGGGCAAAAACTGCCAGTTTATGAAATGCTGATGAAAATCTTTATTTGCAAAGGAAATTGTCGAAAAAGTGTGGAACGGTTTTGTGGCAACATTTTGCGAGATATTTTTTTGTATCTGACATCTGACGAATGTAATGCTACATTTCCACCTGAAGCTAATCTGAGATTTAGTAAGATTTACCTCAAATCTCCTTCAAATCTCGGAGATTTACCATACAAATTTATTTCGTTAATCTTGAAGATTAGAAATTAATTTTGTTAAATCTTCCTAGGACAAATGGTTTTACAAATCGAACTAACCTTTTCTTAAATGTTGCTGAACGATTCATTCGAGACTCGCATTCAGTTCCTCATTGTTTCACATGAATCAAACATTCTGTCTCATTCGCACTTCATAAGAAAAATTGGAACGCCATTTGCATTTTTGAAGGTGCTGTCAAATTTAATCTTTTTTAAATCTTTTTGTGCAGTGGAAACACCAAAAAGATTTATTAAATCTAATCTGAGATAAACCTTTGGTGGAAACATAGCATAAGTCATCCTGGGATTTGACAAACCAAAGAATTTCTGCTCAAGGAAATTTTTTTAGTTAGAATTTATCAGGAAGGAGAAATGTCATAATCTCTGGTGAGCACTATCTTCCGCCCAAAACAAACCATCTATTGAAGTGTGTAACAAAATTTTTACAAATACATAGTTACATTAACCTTTTTCATCAATGTTTTGAACAAAGCTAATGTAGATAAATTTATTAAAAAACGTACGTACACCGACACTCCAAGCTAACTCTTCTTTTATTTTATCATTGTTTTACCTTGAAAATCAATTAACTTTGAAGGAAAAAAAGGCCAAAAAAGAAAAATAAGCAAAATAGCAAAAGAGGAAAAAAGGCACTAACGAGCAAAAAAAGGCAAAATAAACTATATTTTTGGAATCAGGAGGACATGAAACGTATTTGTATAAAGCCAATACTTTAATACGATTACGCACAAAAAATAATCAAAGTAAGCAAAATCCTATCCCTGGGGCCTATTTCATAAAACTACAAGACTAATAATTATTATATGTGAATTATAGTTCGAGAGGCAGCCGTAAGATTTCCTATCTCATTGCGACTTCAGAAATACAGGATACCAGCCAGTAGCTTGGTTCTAAACACTTACAAAATCGCTGGTCGGATAAGATTTCATTGGTGCTAAGGTTAGTAAATGCACTTTTCAGGTTGCATTTTTGACTAGGGTATACCTAGTTTTTTTCACATAAGGAACTTCTATAAATTGGATATCAAATGAAAATTAAGACTGTCCTTTATACTTTCTTGATGGAAGGACAGAGTTTTGTGAGTTGTTGCTATGATTCCGATCACCTCCCATACTATAATTCACAAATAATTATTAGCCTTGTTGTTTTATGAAATAGGCCCCTGGTCATAGCCCTTTATCACAATAATGGCCAGTTTCACAGTGGGAGTTTTAACCTAAGTTCAACTGAACCTGAACTTCAGTTTTATTTTTAGGTTGAACTTTTTCGGTTTCACAATGTAAACTGAACTTCAGATCAATTAAGCAAAGTTTTATAAGATTCTGTGAACGCAACTTGGCAGCATTGAAGTTTTGAAATTCAAGTTAGAGTAGTTTCAGATGATTTTTATGTCAACTTCCTGAAATAGATTAACAGTTTGAAATTTGAAAAAATAATTAGAATATGGAAATAAATTTAAATAAAAGAGTTGTGCAAAAGAAAAGAAGCTCTAATTTTTCCACCGCAGACGTGAATTTGTCGATGGACTCGGTTCTGAAGCACAAAAATATTATAGAAAATAAAAAAACCGATAAAGTGCAGTGGAAAGAAAAAATCAGTGATGGCATGGGAGTCTATGAAAAAGGAATTTAATTCAAAAAGTGACTCCCATTATTATAGTTCTACAGATGTGAAAGTAAACAAAAGTTTGATAATTAAAAAAGAACATCAGCAAAATATTTGTTTTCTAGCGAAAGCTTTATGAGACTGCTGGTGGTCCGCAAGAAGTTACAAAGGATCCAATAGACAAAACCACTTTGGACATTCGGGGTGATCATGCGCAGGGACTTGCATCCAAGGACCAACAAATAAAAGTGATATACAAAATGTGTTTTTCTTTTCTCTTTCTAATAAAGTAATAAAATATAGTTTCAACAATTTTCGCTTAAAATACCTATTCATAAAATAAAGAAACTCACGTCTAAAAAATAGATATCTTATTTACTTAGATAAAATCTTCTAAAATAATAATTTTTATATTTGAGAATGACTGTGTTCAAGGATTCCACACGTTGAACTACAGTTTAAACGGCAGAATATTATCGTTTAACTTAAACTATAGAATGAACTCAGTTCAAGGTGTGAACGAATACTGTGAAACCGAATATGTTGTTGAACTTCAGTTTAAACCAAAATCAGAGTTTAAACTCCCACTGTGAAACTGGCCATGAGATCGCATTTACTCTACTAGATCTATTTTCTCATTTTTTTTCGCAAAACGAAGCAACTTTAGTTACTTACCGCTTTCTTAACCCTTCAGTGCACACCTCAAAAAAAATTACACCATTTTAATTGTGGGGCCTGAGAGGCCCGTAGACACAATTCTATGATTAAATGTAGAATTAATTGAGGAAAATGAAATTGTATTCATTTGTTATATTATATTTATTCAAAAACAATCTTAAAACTAATTAAAACAGAGAGTAACAAATAAATATTTTGTACGTTTATCAAATAGAGCAAGTTGGGCAACAATAGTGCGCATGTTGCAGGCAAATGCATTTGCCGCATTTGTCGGAGAAGTATCGACTCTTCTTTCGTTTTGTACAGAATGCACAGTCTTTTCTGGTACTTGTATTATTGGAAAACGCTATTTCTTCAACAGGCAACAATCCAGCAAATTTTCTCGCACTTGAACGAGTTTTTGATGGCAAATGATTGTTTGAAGCACGATCCTTAACTGTTCTTTTACAATTTGCATCCCGAGTTCATTCAAAAATATACGTCTTTTTGCTGGGTTGGATTGTTGAGAGTTAAAAATCACGGCAATATTTATAATTCCTTCCGTGTTTGACTCCTGCGATATAAAGCAAACCAATAAGAGCCTTTAGTTCCACCAAGCTGGTTTCCTTTCTCCTATCTCCTTTGCGTCAGATTTCGTATGAATATGTTCGTGTCTGTAACAATTGAGTTCAAAATGTTTTCGTCGATTAGCTTTAGCCAACTTTCCATTGGAGATTGAACTCCACGCGCATATTGTTACCCCCGGTAAATGAATGACAATATTATGTCTTCTTGTGCGAATGTTTGGTGCCCTACAATTTTTTCTCCATCTTGTGCCATCTTTTCCAGTAAAAAATTGAGTCGGTTCTTCGGAAACTGCTCCATCCCCTTGCGTTTCATCATCATCTTCGACGAATTCTTGCTCTGAATCAGAATCGTGCTCACTTACATCCACAAAGTCTGGGTCAGCAACAGAGTCATCATCATAAAAATGGGCGTCAAATTTTCATCAAAAACTCCATCTTCCAATATATTCAAGAGATCTCTTTCGAAATCACCCATTTTCCTCTAGATTTACAAAAAAAACATATTTCCCCTGCAAGTAACACACAAATACACAATAATTTACCTGATGAATACAATTTAAAAACTTTGCTAACTAAACCTCACGAGATAAACGAAACGAACCGAAAAAGAAAACAACCTTCTCTCACTAATATCCATAAAACACTAAAGAGAACCTACGAAATTGATCCGAGAACAGAGTGAGAATGAAAAAAACTGTAACGCGAAATGTATACCTTGGCAGTATTAGGCCCGGAGCTCTATTTAGTGAAAATCTACTGAACTTGTTGCAGTTATTTTTGTGTTCGAGGATACATTTCGACGTTGTAGGGAGGTAGATGAAAGATTATTTTATTTCCAAAGACCGTTCCAAATTTATACGTATTTTAATCTTCACTTGTGCACTCCAGGGTTAAATGGCATCTCCCAAGCAAAACAAATGCAAGAAATGTCAAAATATGGACAGCTGTACCGAACCAAGTCATATATATCTGTGGTCTTTGGTAGAAACATGATAACTCCATTTTAAAATTTGCGTCCTTACGGCCACTTTACATTGAGCTAGAGCCTAAACGGGTGAACCGATTTCCTTCAAATTTGAAACATAATTTTTTAAATGTTATGTCCATTAGTATTCCAAATTTGAAGACAATCGGTAAATTGGTTTAGGCTCTAGGTCAATGTAAAGTGGGCGTAAAGACGCACATTTTAAAATGGAGTTATCATGTTTCTACCAAAGACCACAGATATTTTACTTTTAATTTCTAAATTGTTAGGCCTTAGAAAATTTTGAATCAATGGTTAAAGTTTTTTCAAGTATCATGCTTTTTTTGGAACCTCATTTGTGGGATATTTGTAAAAAAAAGTATACTTAAAGGTCGGTACCAAATTCTACAAAGCAAAATGTAAAATATCGAAACAGAATTTTTTTTTAATCTCGCAAATAAGTAGGTAATCTTGCTTTTCATAACATCACAATTACAAAATATGGATTAACATTCTTGCAAATATAAACAAAAATTCATTCATTCATTAATTGGTCAGGCATAGATTTTTTTTATTGAATTTTCAAAGTTTTTTTCATAGTCACATTGTTGTTGAAATTCATACTGTGACCTTTGAAAAAACTTTATAAATTCCTGAAAGGAATCTATGCCTGCTAATTTACTGGAACTATCAGGCCTTTTCCGACCATTAAGTGACCTTTAAATTTTAAATGGTGCCATTGAATTTTGTAATCTTTTTCGGTGTACGGTGTCAGAAACTTGCACAAAATCATCAAATCAATTTCAAAATTATTTTAACGGTAAAATTAAAGTAAACAAATAATCAAATTCTGTATTATCCCTTAAAACAAATTATAAATTTTTTTATTTTGCAAAATAAATTAAGCAACAAGTGTAGTTTTTACAACAACATACATCACTGAGGGAAAAATGAATGCACTCCGTACAGAACCATAAATGTAAATTGTATGTACCGATGTTTGCAAAGGATTGCCATCGAAGGTCTATTCACTAAGTAAAGTTAATGTGTACTAGTTATAATTCAAGTTATGTATCGAATAAAACTAACAATCTAGAGTACCGATTTGTGTATTGGATAAAGACGTAATATACTCATTACAAAACTATGGACCAGCTAAAGTCAAATATGTTTCGATTTAATAAAATTTAAATTTAAAAATTAAGCTTATGTGCTGAGTATAAACAATGTGTACTAAGTCCATCTCGATATCTATTCAATAGAGACGTTTAATACCCAACACATATCAAGTGCCAGCCATCTAAATAAAAAATTATTAACTACATTAAGTTATGTGCTGTGTAAATACGACGTGTACTGAGTCTATGTCTACATTTATAGAATGCAGACGGTATATAATCAGCGCATATCAAGCGCCAGCCATCCAACAATAAAAAACATTTGATACATAAAATTATATACTGAGTATATGCAACGTGCACTGAGTCTATAATGACATTTATTCAATGCAAACAGTTAATACTCAAGCGCCAGCCATCCACCAATAAAAAACATTTATTACATGAAGTTATGTACTGAGTAAATATGACGTATACTGAGTCTTTGTCGAGATTTATTCAATGCAGATGGTATTTACTCAGTTCATATCAAGCACCAGCCATCAAAGTATAGAAAACATTTATTACATAAAGTTATGTACTGAGTATATGCAACCTGCACAGAGTCTATGGTGACATTTGTTCAATACAGACGGTATATACTCAACACATATCAAGCGCAACCCATGCAACTGAAACTGTTATAGGTTACATTAAGTTATGTGTTGAGTAAATACGACGTGTGCCATTTCGACATTTATTCAATACAGACGGTATATACTCAGTACCTACACATGTATCTATTGACTAGCTACAGTGCTGAGTCCACGCAACTTGTACTGACTCTATGTGTATATTGAGCACTTCAGCCATCCAAGCAATGAGTTTCAACTTATTCAGTTTTGGCACCAGTTTTTTGTGCCCCCAAGTGGCCTAGTGGATGCGTGCTATCTTCGTGTGTGAAAGGTTCCCAGTTCAAATCCGAGTAAGTATCACAAAGTATTTTTAAAATAAAATAAATATCTAGAAAATAAACTTTCAGAATAAGGTGAAACGTTACAGAGGATTCTCTTAAATGTATGGACTCATAACATAAATGTCTAGTGACATATGGACTCATTACACAAATATGTGGAGTACATAGACATATGGACTCATTACATAAATATGAATTGAGTACATAGACTCGATACAAACATATGTAGTGAGGACATACACACATGGAGTACATAAACATATGGACTCATTACATAAACATGTACTCATTACATACAAATTGATCTGTCCTCACTACAAAGAATCTGTACTTATCACAGATAACCGGTTTGTTTTTAGTAAATGCATACATAAAATATTTATATTTATTTATTGAGTGCATAAACACTGTACTAATCGCAGAAAACTAACAGTTTTTTCAAAAAGTGCCTAAATAGATTTATTTACATTTATTTAATAAGTGCATATGAGCTATACTCAGTACATCATCATGCGACAACTTACACATAATTATTTACTGAGTCCATGGAAAGTTTATATTCACGCAATGATACCAAAAAATAGTGCATAGAATCTATTCTCACTACATAATCGTAAGCTGGCGTGGTACATATTCGTGTAATGAGTCTACAGAACTATTTAGTAGGTGCTTCACTGCTAATAGGTTTATGTTGTCAGTATATATTTCATTAGGTAATGAGTACAGAAAAGTATGTGTGCAGAAAAATATAGAATGAGTAGATAAAATGATGTGCTGAGTGCATACATTTTTCCCTCAGTGATCCTATTCCTCGAATGAAAATTGTTTTTATTTCTCTGATTCCTTTAATACACACTGTAATGTTTCAATTAAATCAATTTGTAGGCGCATTCCATTCTTTGAGTAGTGAAAACTTTTTTCTATGATTGAATTCATATAATTAGTTAATGTATGGGAAAAGCCCCAGGGGGGGACCTCCATGACCTCCCCCCATGTATCCGCCAATGCTATGTTTGAGACCGTAGCTTGGAATTCAGCCTCTGCCAAAAGTTGATGTCGTGACAAATTATTTATAGTTTCTTCGTCACCGCTGTCTTCATCACTCTTTACATTGTTTTCTTGAGGTGTTATAAAAATATCGGCCGACAAAACATTTTCATCTTCTTCCAAATGCGAAATTATATCATTTACAGTCAATCTGAGACAAAATAAGTAGAAAGGGCCATATAAAAAATATTGCCCCTTATTATCCTACTGTTCCAATAATGGAAGGGTTTACAAAAATGCGAAAAAAATAAAACAATTTTAATTTTTTCAATAGATTCCAGCTTCCAATCACGTGAATAACCTTGTCCGGCGAATAACGAAAATATAACACACAATAAATCAATAAATGAAAGAATTTGCCATGAATTTGAACCAACGCAGCGGTACATGGTTTTGACAGCCAATTACATAAGTGATGCCAACACCAAAAAACAAAAAATGATTGCATTCCTCGCGTTCCGATGTTTATTCGCTAGGCTATCTAGCTATCTCAAAAATTTTGAGATAACTTGAGTTGTTGTTGCGTCAGCGGTCAACAGCTGTTTTCTAACAAGGAATTACAACAACACAAAGCTATCCGGATAACTGAGAATAACCATCGGAACGTGCCCATTCACACAAAAATTATAGAGAGTAGGGGGGTTTACATGGCATGACAGCATCGCTTGGTGGAAATGGAACAAGTATTCAAAATCTTTAAAAACCATACAACATTGGCTGTCAAGCGGTTGTTTCTTGCGTTCAAATGATCAAATCAAGCCATGTTGTCAAGCAATGTTGGTCCATGTGAACCCCCCTAGTCAAATAGAAGTTCCATTAATAGAACATTAGGATGAAACGGGTTAAACCAAAAATGGTTTTTGGTAAATGCTGGCTCTATGAGAGTGTGCAAGACAAGCCGGAAATCTCTAACTCGTACGTGTCTCCTCCGTTACTATCTGTTTTTTTTGTATAAACTTATTGAATTTAAAAATTTTTTGGTAAAACTTATGTGTCGTGTACTTTGTGATGAATTCTTAAAAACCACTGAGTTTCATAAAAAAAATATTAATTTCTTAACAAGAAAAACCTCACTGTAAGCGTCCGATTATCTTCTCCGTTACTTTGGAATGGCCGATAGTTGAAATTTTACAGAATTTTCTGCGAAATTTTTCTCGAAATAGTCCATCACCACCACTACTGGAGAAGCTGACCGTCAGATGTCTTATGTGATTGCGGAAAACTGTTGTTCTTATTATTTTCAGTCAGTATGAAATGGCTATCAAATATAACGCTGCCTCCATTACTATTACATTTATTCCTTTCATGTATTTTGTGTTTGTTCTGTTTTTATGAGCATCATAAAATATATGATTTCACATTCGTTTTGGAATAAAAAGAGGCTGCATTTTTGTCGAATGTGTGGTCGGGGGTAGTGGTAGGCTAGTAAATAAGTATCTTGTTGATGGGTTATAATAAAAGCATATGAATTTTAAACGACACGTAATTTACACGTATAAACACTACTATAAAATCAAGTGATCTCTATGCTGTGCCTGTGCTGTGATTGCGATCTGCACAGATCGTACGTTCATTCAACATCATGATATGCCATTTAATTGACTCTTTTTTCCTGTTATTTCTCTTGTTGGATAAATTCTTGTTATTATTTGATCAATTATTTTAAATTTCATTGCTCCGGAAAAAAGCACATGCATCTAAAATGACGTGTATTTTGTATTTATGTGGTTAGTATGAGCCCAAGTGGTATAATTTTCTATATGATTTTAGATGCTATTTCAGACAGAGGAATCCAAATTTTTGTAGTCTATACGTACTCAATTATTCCTACGTCATCATACTTCATATTATTTGCTTTACTTAGGTAAATCATGCATTTAATTCATTCATCACCATTTTAATACTCTCATATCATATGTATGTAGGTATATATATTATTTGCTTTCAAGAATCATGTTCATCAGGGGGTCAATTCTCGATCTGTGAAACTGTGAAATAAAAACAAAGTTATCATTTCAGTTTTCACAGAGTTTTATCATTTTATCACTTCATAAACACGCGCAAGGCGATTCCCGAACTCGTTATGAAAAACAGCTGTCAAAGTGAGTACTTAAAAGTAGATAGGTACTAACCTGAGAAATGCTACCCTTTTGCTCATAGAAAAAGATGATGGTGACGTCATAGAAATACCAAGATGGCGATATGGGTGTATCAAATGAGCACAATTTGTTTCTGTTTATCATTTTTCTTTTCACAGGTTTTCACAGAATGAAATGATTGTGATAAACGAATTATCATATGAAAACATTTTGGCATTTGTTTTCATTTATTCACACTTCGAGAGTTGCATTTGGCGTGAATGTGTTGTCGCGGTAAATTTTACCACAACAAGTTTCACCTACTCATTCCTTTACACTTTTCCTTTTTCTTGTTGCGGCTCCAAAATGCTAGCAGAGTTCAGCGCGAAACTGGTCCATCAGCCAGAGGCCTGCTCCTAAAGCATCTTGGAAAAACAACTTCAACAGGTACTCGACGAATAACCGTGTGACAGGTGGTCCACGCAAATCAATAAAACACAAAGTGAGACAGAAGGTCCACTTTTCCTTAAGGCATGTGACGGATGGTCCTTGCCCAACTATATGTGTGTGACAGGCGGTCCACACCAACGGTGACATGCGACAGATGGTCCATTGTCCAACGACATGTGTGACAGATGGTCCACATCCAACCTTAAATTGACTAACATGTCAATACTGGCAACGCCAGTCATCAAGCCAAGAATGGCCGAGGGCCCAACGTAGCGTGTCGTTGCAAGAAAAAGAAAGATGATCTTGTTAGGTGATTCCTTAATTCTCCCAAATCTGCACGAAGGTCTACGGTGTTAGGGAAATTTTAACTTCGCGTTGAAATCGAATTCTTCCTCACCATTTAAGATTGGTAAATGGTGGAAGTGCATTCGTCAAGAATATTTTTCTCGATCTTAGAGCCTGTTTAGATTGGGAAAATTGAGTCCGGACTCGTGAGTCTCATAGTGTCTACATTAGAAAATTTGAGGCGCCTCAAAACACATAGAAACAACAACAACTTCAGTGTTTTGCGCATTGAAACAACAACAAAATGAGACTCATGAGTCGGATGTTTATGTTTTCTTCATGCCTCACGACATCCCTGACCCCGCACTTCTCTTATCCAGAAACTGCCGTGAGACCGGTCTCAGCCTTCCCAATCTAAACAGCGTCTTAGTCTGGGTCGGTTTGGGACGGGGAATTTGATCGTGTAAATTTGATTTTTCTTTTTACTTTTTGTGTGGCATAATATGACGGAGGTGGACTGGATGCGTTCACTGAGCTACTCCCCATTGTGAATGATCCCTTTCACTGGGGATACTTGAATTGAGAGAGAGTGGATTGGGTTCAACAACGGGGCAGGCTTCCAGCCAATAGGCGAAGTCCTTCACTAAACTCGTGACCGAATACCGCCACTACTGAGTGGGTGTGAAAGAGAGGTCGACAATTGGAGAGGGCGAAAGTGAGCGCTAAAGGCCGCCATTATGGCACTTTTTGGTGAGATTCTGTACCAGGCAGATCGTTTTGAGAAAAGTTAAAAAAGATTAATCAAAGAATCGAAAAATTCGTCAAATTAATTGATCGAAAATTTTGTGAGGTTTTTGAAAAGTTATCACGAATTTCCAGTTAGGGAAATTCTAGTCATTGTTGTGAGGAGTGAAAATATTCTTGAACGGAGCGACTTCAGGAGTCAGGGCCAGGTGGGCCAGAGTACTCAGGGAAAATTCGATTTCGTTTTGGAGTTTGGAAAAAGCTAAGTATTCTTTTAATTCTTCATTCTTTATATTCGTTGTTTTTCGCTTGCCAGATTGGGCAAAAGATATTCCGATAGGCCTTTGTTTTGTTATAATTGTTTCTCGAAAATACGGGACTTCTACAACCCCCATTTTCTTTTTTCTTTGTTCGGGAATCTTTCCCAAAATCATCTTTCTTTGGTATTGCGTTTGTGACACAAGAATTTCTTGATTTTAAAATTGTGTTTTATCTTCTTTTTACATTGGCCTTTTGCCAATATTAACTTTTGTTAAATTTTGTTTTCGAAAAAATTTAGGGTTTTCTACCTATATCTATAAAGGTTTCCCTAATAAAATATTCAAATTCCTATTGGAAATTAAATCTTGGGGTTCTGATTTAATTTAGAAGAGGAATCATATTTCAGGTTTTGGTAAGTTTTCACCATCATAAAAACTTCCTGGCGCCCATTGAAGTACGCCCCTGTACTTCCATATCATTTAATTGATACCTCAATACTTAATTAATCCAGCGCAGATTAGGCGCTCGATTAATCAAATATTCATTTTTTACGAACCCACCCTTCGCTGAGCAAAACCGGTGGTAGCACCTTTAATTGCTGCCCAGTTGCATTTTTTTTTTTATTGAACGCGACCCATTCTGACAGATTGTCATTTCATTTTCTCATTCCTTTCATTCTCGACTTTTACTCATCGCGACGCACACCGGTCTTTGTGCATTTTATTTCTTTCGTTTTATTTATTGAATTATTTGTTGGATACGAATATCCAAAGTCGCGGTTTTTAAGTTCCGAAATCTCATAAATAGTTTTATTAAATAATTTCGCGGTTTAGTAAATAAAATTGCAACAGTGTTATTGTTGAAGATTTAAATGTGCTATCATATGTCAACATAGATCCTAATGTTTAAACTTGATTTCCATAACCAATGAACAAATAAATAATCAATCACTTTGTTACTCTCATATTGAAAGGTTGTGCTTTCCTTTAATTTGGCTCGCAAGTAAAAAGTTTCACAGGTTACCGGCCCAGAACACGCGGTATAAAAAAAAATTAAAGCGTTGAAAAGTTAAAACTAACTATAGATAACTTGATAATATTTAATTTATTTTGGCTGACGAACAAACGCGTTTTTTTTTTTCTTTCTGGTCATCGTAAATAAATAGAATATAAAAATGGAAACTGATATGCAGAGAATTGAAAAATTGCAGAATAGTGAGCAATTGTTAGTTTAGAAGTTCCAAATTAAAGTTTTGCTAAGAACAAACGATTTGTGGGAGATCGTCGATGGAACGACATAAAGGCCGGCAGTCAACACCAAAACTTGTGCGGAGGATACTGTAGAACTGATGAAGTGTATAAAATTTGATGCTAAAGCCCAAAAAGTGATTGTAACATCTATGGGACTGGAGCCATTGTTGCATATAATGAGTTGTGATTCTGCATTCGACATGTGGTCAAAACTCGAGAACGTACCTATATGAGCAAAAGTCAAGGACATCTATCCATTTACTCCAGCAAAGATTTTACAGCTTTGAAAAAAGTGAAGATGAGAATTTATCTATTCACATATCAAAGCTTGAAAAAATTGTTCAGCAGTTAAGAGATTTGGGTGAGCATGTCTCAGATTCCATGATAATCACAAAAATTTTGATGACTGCCACCGTCATATTACCACTTCTATAGTGCATGGGAATTCAAAAGCGGCAAGTGAGCAAACATTAAAGAATTTGACCGCACGTCTTTTAATGGAAGAGTCAAGAATGAGTTCCCAAAATCAAGTTGAGTGTGATGCACTGGTTGCAAGAAAAGCTATGTGTTTATTTTCTTAAACAAAAAACCGAGGTTAATAGTCTCTTGCAGCTATATTTAGAACAGGCTGATATTGACACAGGTCGATCTGTAAAAATTCTACGAACCGATAATGGTTTAGAGTTCGTTAATAAAGAAGTAGAAGCATTACTCAGGGCTCACGGCATATGTCATCACAAACCGTCCCTTACACTCCGCAGCTAAATGGGCGAGCAGAAAAAAAAAGCGGACGATTTATTGAAGCAGCCAGATCAATGATATACGGTAGGAACCTCAAGGTTAAGCTTTGGGCTGAAGCGGTGAGCACCGCAGTTTATATAATTTGTTTAATTGATGAACAATCACGATGACTCTAATTTACTAAATTTTTGATTTGAAATTAAAACACCATTAAATTTTGAGTCAACCAACCAAAAAAAAAAAATAATAATAACTGCAGTGAATGTGTTAAATAGAAGCTGCCCAAGTCCAATAGCAGGGAAATCTCTGTTCGAATTGTGGTTCAATAAAAAATGTGCTTGATTTTAAATTGTTAGGCTGTGAAGTTTTTATGCATATCCCAAGTCAAAAAACTAAAAAATGGCATAAGAAAGCTGAAAAGGGAATTTGGGTTGATTATGCTGACAATAAAAAAGGCTACTGAACTCTCTTAGAAATAAAATGCACGACTGGATCGCACGTACTTGCTCTTATGTTCAAGTTGTGTGGGACTTAAGAACTTTAAGAAATATTCAAGTAATTATAGAAAAAAAGCATTTAAATCGTTCTTTTAATTGTATAAACAGTCTGATAAATAACTTGGAGCTCAAAAAAAAGTATGCCATTTGATTACTTGAATAAATATGAATATATGCAAAAAAAAATTTTAAATCTTTGGAGCCGTTTTCTTAAAAATTAATTTTTTATATATAAAATTTTTGTAACAATTTTCAAAAAAAAAATTGGTATGCCAATTTTGAGTTTATATTAATATACATTTAAAACTGAAAATTCAAATTAATTCATCAACCCGTTTTTGAAATATTGAATTTTCAAAAAAAAAATTTTGAATCTTTTTTTAAAAATCCAAAATTTATTTTTTCAAAAATTTTGGTATGCAGTTTTATTTATATTCTAACAAAGCTTTTGTGAAAAAATTTTTATTCAGATCGGATGAGCGGTTAATGAGAAAACCAAAAATCAAAAAAACCGTTATATGACAGGTGGTGATTTTTTTTCTTACTAAAAGGTACATCATATCTACAGTTATACACTGATTTTTTTTTATCAAAATCGTTGGAGCCATTTTTGAGATAAATAAGCTTTTCCTTAACGGTTGTATGGCAAGTACCGTTATTTTTTGAGCTTAAAAAAAATTTCAATTTCCCCTCTGGAGAGTTACAAAAAAACCTTAAGTTAAAAATTTGAAGAAAATCGCTTCAGTGGTTTAGGCGGTAGGTTGAGGTACGGACAGACAGACAGACAGACAAACAGAATTGTGCCACCCACTTTTTTCGTGTTCTCTATCATCGTAATGTCATGTTTGATTGTTATCTCGAATTTTTTTTCTGCACGAATCCAAAACTTGTCCTATAGTACGTATATCGCAAGTAAAAAGTAACAAAATAGATATTTCCAGAGATGTATTTTTTAATGAGTGCCACCTTATTTGCCAATCAAAGTTTGACGAAAATAAAGCCTAACCAAATTACGTGTGTGTTTAAATGTTCGAAGATGAGACAGACGATGACATGGAACGTGGCAATCCCAGGATGAGTGGCGTGGATCTCACTTAAGAGAGCGGTGGAGATGACAACCTAATGTATGAAGAAGTCTTCCAGAGTCCTGATGGTACCAAGAACGGAGATAATGTTACAAAACCTAGCACACATAACGGTGAAGGGACTTCTAATGCTGAGCTTCAAAATTCAGGTGAGAAAGATAACCCTTATGACAAAATGAAATCTAGATTGAGATCCACAAAACAAACAAATTTTGTTAGGGTTTCGCTTTTGTTGCCGAAAGTATCGAACCTCCTAGTTACGAGAAAGCAGTGCAGTCTCCATTGGTAGAGATATAGAAATGGGATATGGATGAAGAAATCTCCAGCCTACTTAAAAATAACACCTGGCAGCTGGTAGATTTACCCGAAGAAAGAAAGGGAATTGGTAATAAATGGGTATACAAAGTAAAACTATCAGCAGATGGCAAAGTAAGTCGATACAAGGCCCGCCTTGTTATTAAAGGATACAGCCAGAAATATGGTCTCGATTATTCGGAAATATTCAGTCCTGTCGTGATGTTTGCATCCATTAGAACAATTTTAGCTGTAGCTGCAGCTGACAAACTAAAATTGTATCAATTTGATATAAAAACCGCCTTTTTGAATGGCGATCTGTCCGAGGACATTTATATGCGACAACCGGAAGGGTACGGTGATGCAAGCGAGAAAGTATGTAAATTGAAAAAAATTTCTACTTTTCTTAAATTGTTTGATTTTAAAATAAGTTTATATGATCCTTGTGTATTCATCAGATCAATTAAGGAAAAGAAAATTTTGCTTGAAAATGTATATCGACGATGGCTTAGTGGCAGCATCAAGCAAAGAAGACGTGGACCATCTTCTGAAGTACCTAAAACAAGAGTTTGAAATAACGCATGGTGATGCCGACTATTTTCTTAGACTCGAAATTCTGCAAAGGGAGGACGGTGCGGTAATGATTCATCAAGCAGCAAATGTAAGGAGGCTTTTAAGGAAATTCAACATGGATGATTTCAAACCAGTTTCTACTATCTGAAAAGGTATCAAGTGCAGTCATCAGAGGTGCTAATGGGGGAAAATTTCCTTTTCGTGAGGCGGTTGGATCTCTCATGTATTTAGCAGTTGCAATGAGGCCTGACATCTCTTTTGCCATCAGTTAAGCAAGCAGACATTTAGAGAATCCAGACGAGACCAATATATGCGCAGGAAGCGTATATTTAAATACATCAAAGGAACTTTTGACCACGGTATAATTTATTATTTCACTAATAAAATGTATCTGTATTGTTTCAGAGATGGTGATTATGCTGGGGATGTCGATACAAGAAGGTTGACGAGCGGAGCTGTTGTGATGCTGTGTGATGGACCTTTTTCTTGGCAGTCCCAGAGGCAGAAGTGTGTACCACTTTCCACAACTGAATCCGAATATATTGCTGCGTCGTCGCAGGCTGTAAAAGGCTTGTTGTGGTTGCAAAAACTTTTTCGTGAGCTGAACAATGAAACTAGAGCCTATTCTTATTTATATCTGGATAATCAAAGTGCTATTAAATTAATTAAAAATCCAGAATTTTACAAGCGTACAAGGCATATCGATGTGCGATGTCATTTTATAAGAGAAAACTTTGAAGAAAATCTGTTCAAATTAGAATATGTTCCTAGTGAAGAACAAATTGCCGATTTGTTAATAAAATCTTTGCCTAAAGAAAAATTTCAAAAGTTTAAGTTAGCTTTAAATTAACATTCCTTTACTCATTTCTATAAATAGTTTTTTGGAAGATATAACTATTAAATTATAATTAAATTGTAGTACCTCGTGGCATGATAGTTAGTGCGTAGGACTGTCATGCCGAAGGTGTGAGTTCGATTCCCAGCCACGTCACCTAAAAACAGAAATGTTTTATTCGATGTACTGTCTCTTGCAAGGAACTCACAAATCCGCCAAGAGTATACTTGTCATGAAAAAGTGCTTCTCATTTAGCCGTTCGGACTCGGCCAAAAATTGTAGGTCCCCTCCATTCCTGCCAACAAACACGCACACAGGAATGGTTGTGAGTTGTAAGTCACTAGGCCCTGGTTCTCCACGAGCTGTTGCGCCACCCAATTTATTTTATTTTATAATTAAATTATTATGTATGAATTTCAATGAATTACTTAAAAATTTCACCAAAAGATTATGTGCTATCATATGTCAACATAGATCCTAATTTTTATACTTGATTTCCATAACCAATGAATTAATAAAAAAAATCAATCACTTTGTTACTCTCATATTGAAAGGTTGTTCTTTCCTTTAATTTGGCTCGCAAGTAAAAAGTTTCACAGTTATCATATTTATCACTTCACAGTGTCACAGATCAAGAATTGACCCCGGGGGTCTTTGTCTTGAGTAAAATGATTACTTCCATCGCCCATAACAATTTTTTTGAGGAAAACGATGATAACGATAATGTATGTATGTACGTACCTACATATTTTCGATTATCATGCTTTGAAAATAATAATTTAATTACAAATTTTGGTAAAGAATAGGAATAAGAATATACCTATAATAAATGAATTATAGTCTATTCATAGTGTGTTTTTGCATGCAAATCATGGGGTAGTTTTCATTTTCCCTGCTTAATGTTTTTGAGGGTGCTGAATCCGAAACTGAAGTTTGCGACTAAAATTTCGTGACGCATTGGAAAAATTATGCAAAAATGAGTTTTCTTGGAGTTTTTCACTTTTGGCTCGAAAACTGTTAATTATTTTTAAATTTTATTAAAGTACCACTAAAAGTATAAACAATTTCCAACAAATCTCTGTTTAAGGCTTTTTTCTGCGATAACCCATTTGAACTGAAGCGCTAGTTGAAAATTTAGGTATTTTTACTGTTTCCGAAAATCCTAATATATATCTTTATGGGACAAAATTTTAATTTTATACTACGTTTATGAGGTAATTTCGATGAAAATTTGCAAATTACATCCGAAATTACCTCATTTCCCATACAAATTAATTTTCCGAAATGAGAAAATTTCAACCAAATTTGCACAAAATTAGGTTGAAAATTAGAAGAGAACAAATCCAACAACTCAAAATTTATTGATATAGTGAATCAGTCTGATTCAAATGTCAAATTTGAAGTAAAAGTGAGAAACAAGCATAAAGGAGATATAAAACAAAATTTGTTTAATTAATATTTAATATACATATTTTATTAATATTTCAAATTTGTTTTAATTTATTAATAATTTATATTTAAATTTATTTATATTCATATTTTTGATGCGATATTAACATTCCATATTCCATTTATAACTTCAGTTGCGAATCAATGAAGAATCTTCAAAATCAATATCTTGGGTTCGCAAGGCAACACCTTCATGTGTTGGGACATTCGCATTTCGCATCATCAAGCTAGAACCAGTCAAAATAGTGAAAGAGCCCTTGAATTGTATTACTTTAATAATAATTATAGATGATCATAAAATTATAGCTATACGTCGCCTCAGCAACATACTTGGTGCAAACCATTTTACTACTGACCAAATGGAAACAAATAGCGGCAAGCTGAAATTGCAGGTCGTTTCGGGGGTAGGTATACAACTTAAATCTAAGGTGGCGACCTCCTACACCTTGTAAGGGCGGTGCCATGCTCACTTTTCTTCAATCATGGTTTATGAAGAAACGGCTGCACCGATACGGAGAGAATCTTCATAGTTTGTTAATACGAGCAAAGAAAAAATTAATAAAATTTTGAAAGTAAGATCCGCCCACTTTTCTTATTTTTTTGTTTCTCGGAAACGGCTCCAAAAACGTCCATGAAATTTTAAGAGTTTGTTCTTATTGACGACAAAAAGTTTGGCGAATTGGTTTTCGTAAAATCCGCCCACTTTTCTTAATTCTTTATTTCTCGGAAATATCTCTTACGATTTGCATGGAATTCTGAGAGTTTATTCTTACGAGTATGTACGAGAAAAAAAATTAAAAAAATTGTTTCATTTAAATCCTTGTCTTAGACTAATAGCATGTAAATGTACAAAATTGTGGAAATGCTTATGGCTACCGAAAAGCTGGCCTCAAATGTACACCAATTTGCAAGAATTGCAGTGGGGAAACCTGCGACAGATTTCTCTACTAAACGAAGACGACTATTATTTTTGTGATGAAATTTCAATTGAAAAACGTGATGCTGGGCCTCTGATTGAGAATGAAAATGAACCACCAGGCCCTTCTCAAAACGAAAAAAGTATAAAAATATTAAATAAAGATATTATGTGGATTAGGCCAACAGTGGAAACCACTGTGCCGTAAACTCTACCTCAAGGGTGGTTTGGACACGAGTGATGTGCTTAATCAACACAATTGGATTTCCCACCCGCCTATGAACACTGATGAATTACAATAAGAAGACAATATTGAAGAAAAGTTGGAGTGCCAGTGGGCGGATCTTACTTAAAGTGCTTTTTTAATATATAATATATGTAAAATGATTATCCATTTAGCAGCGAAATTAAAAACACTTCCTTACACTATGAAAGAACTCAAATAAATGATTTTCATCAATTTAATATTTGTAAGACTTTGAGGCCTTATATGGTCTTTGATTTTTTATTTGAAAACTAAATCTTAACTCCCTAAGACAGTTCCAAGAAACTAATAAATAAACATGAAAGAGAAGTGTGACACCTTGTGGGTTTCACAAAACCAAAAGTGATTCGTATTCAAATCAGTTTCTGAGAAATCAAGATAAAAAAAAGTGGGCGGACTTATGAAATTTTGTTTTAAATTTTTTTCTCGTCTATAGGAATAAACTGAAAATTTCATGCAAATCGTAGGAGGCGTTTTCGAGAAACAAAGAAATAAAAAAAGTGGGCGTGACAGAGGGCGGATTATACTAAAACCAATTTGCCAATTTTTGTTCGCGTTCATAAGGACAAGCTCTGAAAATTTCATGGAAATTGTTGGAGCCATTTCCGAGAAACAAGGAAAGTGGGCGTGGCAGTGGGTGGAGTTTACTTTAATAATTTTTTTTTAATTTTGTATGATCATATTAACAAATTATAAACATTTCATCCGTATCGGTGCAGCCGACCAGGATTTAAAAAAAATTGGACGTGGCACCGCCACGCCCACCGCGCCCCTGCAAGGGGTAGGAGGTCGCCAACTTATATTTAAGTTGTATACCCTCCCAGCGGGAAATATTGTCCTCAATGAAATTTATTGCTGAAATAATCAATGAACTCACTTGCCAAATCATAAGAGAAACGACATGCAATGATTTAGTAGGTGAAGAGCAATGCAAAGTTTCCTCAGTTCTTAGCTTTGACTCCACTTTCAGCTTTGTGTTTAGAAAACAACTCTTTCTTTCGTTGAATTTAATAGGGAAAATTATGTGATGAAAAAACTATGGAAAAGTAATGTACAAGTTCATCAGTTCATTGTTTGAATCCACTCATCTGCTTTGTAAAGTGTTCATGGCGAGAACAAAAAAAAAACAAATGTGAGTGAAATTCATGGTGAATTGTAATCGATGATTTCAACGATGAATAGTAATGCACAAAGTTGTTTATTGTTTTTTGGCAACTATAAATTCTCATTTTGTTGGATACAGTTCACAGTGACTTTCTGTAAAAAAGTCCATGTAAGGCGAACTGAACTCAATAGAAATTGCGTTTGCCGAAACGCCAATAACTTTTGTTTTGAAATGGGAACTGCTTTTTGGTTAGTTTTCATTGTTTCATAACGCCTCGCGATAATGCCTCTATAGAGTTTGCGGTAATTTTCGAGAAAAATATAAATGGAGATTCTACGACGTACTTAGAGAAAACAATCTTACCAAAACACCCACCCCCTTACATATTGAAGGACGATATAGCTAATACATAAATACCTACCTTACGAAAATACATAATTTGTAAGATCATCGTAATCATAATTTTATCAAACCAATGAAATTACAAGAAATCACTAATTTACATGAGAGTTCAAAGACCTACTTCGTTCCCTAATATTTTCAAACTTAAATTTCTTTCGTTTTGATCCTGATCGACAAAACTTCAGAGTTCAGAAAATAAAATAAAATAAAATCTATATTGTATGTACATAAATAGGTAGGTAGGTATATTTCATTCTCATTCACTTCTTCGATTTCTCTCCGCCACTTTTTTATCCAAAGCTGGAATTCATGGACAACCATACATACAGCTTAATTATTTAACAGCTTGCTGTACATTTTTGTTAAATCACGTACAGATTCCAAGTCAGGTTCAGTGTAGGTAGTTTTTGGCAAAAATACTCCTAGTTGAAATAAAGATATACATCTGATGAAAGACGATCTTTTAGGTCTGTCACTACAGAATCCAGTAGGGGAATATAAACGGCCCTTTGAAAATACTCCTCTACAGTCTGAACTGGCTGATAATAGTTAGATCGATGGTTTTGTTTTGCGACAATTCTATGCTGTTTTAGATATACATCTAGTTGTTCAGCAATCTCCTTTGTTTCTGAAAAAAGTTTTTAAACATAAAGTCCAAATCTTTTCTTTTCTCCTCCAAAACATTCATAACATCGGTCATTGCACCCGTTGCTCTCTTGAGGTCTATTGAAGACTTTTGAAGGAAATGGCTGAGTGATACAGTAACTCCTAATAAATAGAAAAATATTACGTTATAAGAAACTTTCTACAAATATTTACTATTTCCGTATATTTTGAATATTTCAAACAATTATTATTTACCAGCTCAGACATCACACAAGCAAATAGATGCGATGAGAAACTCAGCACTCCTTTATGATTGTTGCAGACACTGAGCCTCACTTACAGTCTTGCTGTCCTCCCATGAGGAAATTCTTTCCAGGGCATTACAAATTTTCACTAAGTTAGTGCCCTAAAATTGCAAGTGTCCGTCATGCTTTGTAACCATCGAGTTTCGCAAATCCCTTGCAAATCCGATCCTTCCAGCTCTTCCATGAAAACTTTGTGTCGTTTTGCTGAAGCATTGGCAAAAGCCACTACTCTTCTCATAGTTGCTGAAGCATACCGGCAAAAAGTTACTTTAGAAGAATTTGCCAAATAGTTGTTAAGAGCGTGGTTACTGCAAGGACAACGTTTAGCGTGAGAGGCTTTTAAACAAAGTTCATGGACTGCGCCTCTTGTTTCAGAAGCCATCACAGAGCAGCTGTCGGTACCAATCCCTACACACCATGCTAAGTCGATATCAAACTCGTAGCAAAGATCTTCCACTATGCGTGATAATGCAACACCAGTTAACCGACGTTCGTTAATCGTGTCTTCACATTGCATCTTCTCATATGCATCGCAAAATGTTAAGAAATCTTCTTCCGTCATAAAATTATCGAAAAGAGAGACTCAACTTCTCTGTATGGGAGATGTCGGTTGTTTCATCAAAGATAATTGCAAATAGTTTAGTTTTCTTAACTTTTTTAAAAATATTTTCTTGAATACAATTTTGCACGTTCCAATCAACTCACTTTGTGTTGTTTTGCTTATGTAAGCAGCATTGGAGTTTGACGTTTCTAGGTTTTGGGAAAGCATAGAATCACCAGATTCTACACGAAATCTTAAAAGAGCTTTGAAATTTCCACCTTGGTTCACAAAACTTTGTTTCTTGTTGTCTAAATTTGTATCTAGACTTGTACCTACATACAAACTCCCGTCGTCTCTATGACCACGAAGCCGAATATTTTGGCGACCACAGAACACAATAGTGTTAACAATTGGTCGCAATCGATTTCTATTTTCTGTTACTTTTTCCATTCGCGCCATACATTTTTTGTTAGAAATATTCGATTCTGGATTATGGTAAGCCTACAAAAAATGTCTCCCAGCCGATGATTTGATACCGATTTTTTTGTGTAGTAAAATTGCTCCTTTTTCTCCAAGAAGGTTATCGAAAACTTTTAAAGGTTCCCTAACCAGACGCTTAAGAGGTGTATATGACTGAATACCGCCACCTGATCCAAAGGCAAATAGTGCACAGTACCTATGTATGCAACACCAGAGATTGCTATTTTTACTTGCGATATATGTAGGTAGGTACTATAAGGCAAGTTTTGGATTCGTGCAAAAAAAAAAAATTGAGATAGCAATCAAACATGATATTACGATGATAGAGATCACCAAAAAAGTGGGTGGCACAATTTTGTCTGTCTGTCTGTCTGTCTGTCTATTCATCTACAGCCTAAACGGCTTGATCGATTTTCTTCAAACTTGGTACATAGTGGTTTTTGGTGATTCTGTCGACACATCATTTTTTTTTTTAGAACCAAAAATAACGGTACCTGCCATACAATTTTTTTATCAACTTTACATAATCGATATTTCCTCAAAAACGGCTCGACAACTTTTCTTTAAAAAATTCAATAAATTTATTTTAGTAAAGGCTTCCTTTGGATGGAAAACAAACCATTTTTCAAAAATGGTTATTAATGGTACCTCCCAAAGAACCGTTTTTTTAATTTTTGATTTTATTCAAAATGATACAACCGATTTCAATTATTCTTTTTATACAGAAGCTTCCAAAAAATATAAATAGTTTTGTGTACAAAAATATTTGAAAATATATTTTTTGGATTTTTAAGAAATGTTTCAAATTTTTTTTTGTAAAATCAAATATTTCGAAAGCGATATTATCGATTTCTTAGAAACTCGATACTAAAGAGTTTTTTAGTACTTTCTAAAATGTTTTTTGAAAAAATTTTACATTTATGAAAAAATAACGGTACCTTTCATACAAAAGTTAAAAAACCGTAAAGGAAAATATTTGTTTCTCAAAAACGACTCCTACGATTTTGATTAAATTTTTTTTCATATACTAAAATTAGTACGATCTACTACCAAAAATTATAAAATTTTACACTTATTAATTATTAAAAGTACCTGTCATAGTACGTATTTTTTTATTTTGAATTTTCTCGTTATCGGCTAAACGGATTTAGATGAATTTTCTTATATACAAATTTCAGATAAGATTAAATAATATTGCATATCAAAATTGTCAAAAAAAAGTCTTTGAACTTTTAAAAAAAGTTTCAATTTTTGTTTTGAAAATTCGATATCTCAAAAACGGATTGACAGTTTTCCTTCAAATTTTATTTTTATATACACATAAATATATTATTTAGATTTGCATACCAAAATTTGTCATTTTTCTATACAATGATATTCAATCAAGAATTAAGATGGCATTCTTTTTTTTCCACCTCAAAGCGTCAAAGGAGTTGTTTTAGCTAATTTAAATATCGTATTTCATACTTCTCTACATTTTTCTTTCATAATTCCCATGTTCTTATATGTATACAATTTTCTTAAACCCGCAGTATTTTGAACATAAAAGCAAGTACGTGCGACCCAGTCTTGGCATTATATTTTTTTAATTCTTATGGTTGCGCAATTCCAACCTACCTAACCTACCATACACAAATTATTTTAATATCCAGATTCTTTAAATGCAAAAGAAACTTTGCATACACCCAGCCTCGCACCTACCCCAAATCGTATAATGTGCCCAGGCAGGGGGGTTGCAGGGGGGCAGCATGCCCCCTCATACATACATCACTGTTTATTCGCCGTAATGCTTTGCCTTGCATAAATACAGTGCTAGCAGCAAGCATAACGGCGATTTAAAAAAATCTTATAATGTGCCCCTGCTTGAGCACATTATAAGATTTGGGGTAGGTGCGAGGCAGTGTTGCCATTAAATTTTTATCAGAAATCTGCAATAATGATGAAAAAAATCTGCAATGCAGATTCCCTATGAATTCTAAAGAAAAAATGTGCCTTCATAAATAAAATTTTTTTTATCAATGACAAAAAAAAAAACAAAAATGAATTCAATTAATTAAAATAACATTGTTTCTTTATGTATGTACTCGTACAGTACATAGTGGAGTTAACTTAATTTTAAAGCATTTCATATTTTACTTTTAAGTCGGTGCAGTTAGTTATTATGATTCAATTTTATAAAATAGACCTTTATGCAAAGATGACAGCATAAAGCAAATTTATTGAAGATTTTTTAAACAGAAAAAAAGAAGAACAAAAAAATAAAGTAGGCACGAGTTCAGACATAATCTGCGGTGCAGATTTTCGAATTTCAAAATTCTGTAGATGGGATGAAAATCTTCAAAATGCAGATAAATCTGCACTAATGGCAACGCTGGTGCGAGGCTGGGTATATGCAAGTTTCATTTACATTTACAGAATAGGGATTTAGGGAAACACAATTTTACATTTTTGTAATTTTTATCATATCATAAGTGGGAAATAACTTCACACAATTTTCGGATGAAATTATTTCCCACCTTCCGTGGGAAATTACTTCACAAAAAAAGGTGAAATTAATTCTCACTAGTGGTGAAGTAAATTCCCATGTGAAGATAGTTCCCGTGAAGTTAATTCCCTGCACCTGATTTTATGGTTTATCACAAAAAACCCTCCTCGAGCACAGCGTAAAAACCGAGTAGGGTTTATATTATTATATGTACATTTGGATATTTTCCTACAAAAAACCCTAGAAATGAAGAAAGCATTTATGTATTTTAAAACTTTGACTAATGCCAATTTTATTGTTTTGCTAGGTATGCATAGTAAATATAAATATTACCAATCGGTATCAATTTGTTTTCTTTTATATATTTGCTTTAGGTAGGTACATCTTCATCTTCTATAAAATTTTGAACCTAAGGTTTTTTGTTTATTCCCTAGAGACGAAATTAATCTTTGTAGCTGCAAAATAAAACGGCACCTGGCATTTCCATTTTGAAATAGGCTATTTTTCCCTAAAGATTAGTAGGTATACAAATATTTGTGTGTATAGTTTGCATTCGGATTAAGAAAATTAATAAAACTACAATTAACTGTACTTTATTATTTTCGACTTACTCATTAAGAACATTTTGATGAAAGTCAGTAAAGCTTTTAACAAGTTAGTGGAAATTATCATTTTCTCTAGCTTATTATTACTCATCATTCATAACCACAACAGCAAGTTCGAAAACATTCTACATTGCTTAACAACCCTCGATGTTTGATCATTTATACGCAAAACCAACCATATTGTCCAACTTTGCTTTATGGTTTTCAAAATATTTTGAAAACTGTTCCGATTCCTTCAAGCAATGTGGTTGGACAAACCATATTGTTCCATGTGAACCCCCCTATTCAACACATTCAATAAACCATGCGCCAACAGACTAAAGATATTGTATATCCTCTCTATAGTATTCTCATGAAACACGATTTTGTAGGTTGACATTTGGTCGATAGGTTCGCTGTGATCGCCTTACCGAGATCCCTTAACAAAAATTAGGATTACATTTGGACGCATAGATGGCCACGAGCTTTTTTTCTTCATGAGAATACTATATAATTTAAATACAATGCTAAAGGCAGGCATTAATAAATAACCACAAAAGCAAATGTGAAATTGAACCCATTATTATCTATCCCCTCACTTTTTCCCCTATGTTATACTTTTTGCGTTTTTCGTATTCATTTTTATATTTTCTTTTCTCCACATGCAGATCTGGGTAGTCTACGAACACTTCTCATTTTTTTGGTGTCTGTTTTATCATCTTCTTCGTATTTTGTTTCGGCAGACCAGTATGAACAAAGTAAAGCTTGAACGCAATTATTTTGTCTATACCCCTGACGTTTCGCCCTCTTTGTCCATTAGGGGTTTCACATTTTTGGAATTCTGTTGATTTTTTTCATATTGTTATTGTTAGCAGGTATGCCTCCGTTTAAACATTTCTAATGTTAAGCCTAGTACGCTGCTGATGCGAAACGAAATTTTTAGTTGGTCTCCAACAAGACAACGAAATGCTTACGAAAACGCAGCGAAAAAATATTCATTGACAGTTACACCAATTCAAAAATTCAAAACAAATCCAACTGAAAAAAAGAACACACACAGCCACGCTGGAAGCCAAGAAACAACAAAAATACACACGAAAAAACACAAATGTCATTTTTCCGCACACAAGAAATGGCCTGGGTAATTAATTGTGTGCGAAAAAAGAGTGTAGACTTCTCCAAAAAGTATGCAACAATTTTAAATTTCGTTCATCGAACAGCGTACTGCAGAACAAAAAGTAAAACTAAATTTTTCGTTTATGATTTCGTTGTGTCATTTTTGTATGGGATTTTTCGTTTCGCATCAGCAGCGTACTAGGCTTTAAAATTAAAACAACAGGCAACAAGTCTACCATTGCTTCACAACTGTCATTTATAGCAAACAAAAAACTAAATTCTCCACCGTCTAACATGAAAACAGACAAATCTGACAACTGTACATTAGTCAAGGAAAACCGAAACCAAATTAGTTTATGAACTCAATTAATTTTTTGAATGTAATAAATTAAAAATTAATTAATTTTAAAAAGTTAAAATACAATGGAATTCGTGTTAATTCACAGCTGTCTTCTCAATGATCTCTCAATCACTTAATATATTTGTTGCAATTCTCATTGTGTTGTCGTTTTTATCTGTATCTTTTTTTGTGTCTTTGTTTCTGTACTTTTGTATTCGGAGGATAAATGTAGTTAAGACTTAAGATTGTTTATGGACAAGGGAGTAGTTAATATTCGGCCATTCTAATTAACAATCGCCCTCGAATAATCTATCTCGAAGTCATCAAAACGGATTGGTCTTCTTCGAATTCTGGTCGATCGCGCATCTGCTAATGTTATCTGATTTAACACGTCAGATTTAACACTTTTTTCTTCACTAGACTGTGGATGGTCTGTTGGTACTCGTTTCATGTCATCTACTGCAGTCTGCAGCTATACCATCGTAGAATATTTGGCGGCCCTTATCTTGGCGGACACTTTTTGGCGGAGTCAAATAATTTTGATATTACAATACCCTAATCTATTTTAGATACAATAGTTGTGTTTTACTATCATCGGATCTGGATCTGGATTAAGTTTTACACGTAATACAAAAACAAAATAATGGGAAATTTTCTAAAATTGTTTTTGTAACACGTGTTAAAAGAAGATCCAGATCCAGATCCATATCCCGATGATAAAAAAACACGCCTAATAATAGCTTTTGTTACATTAATAAGAGTGTTTACACGTATGTATATAACTTTTTTAGAAGTTAAATATTTTATTATATTAAGCCTGGCAGCTAGTTTTTTTTTTAAAGTTAAACAATGTTCCTTAAAGTTTAACTTATAGTCGAATATACTGCCTCTTAGGAGGAGGTGACAAATCCTCCAAGAGTATACTTGTCATGAAAAAGTGCTTCTCATTAAGCCGTTCGGACTCGGCAAAAAACTGTAGGTCCCCTCCATTCCTGCCAACAAAACTCGCACACAGGAATGGTTGAAAGTTGTAAGTCACTAGGCCAAGGTTCTCCACGAGCTGTTGCGCCACCCAATTTATTTATTTATTTAATGCCCCTGAATGAGCGCACCAGTTACTAATGCTTTAAAAAATTTCCTTGAGAATGTTCTCTGTACGGGCAACATCATTGCATTTAGATAAAATATATAAATCATCAGGGTATAGGGTATGACATATATTTTTGAATTGTGTGATTATATTGCTTATCTCGTCGTACGCTATAATGAAAATCACTACCGAAAGAAGCGAGCCCTGTGAGATCCCATTACCTAGATTAAAGATATTTGAATAGCAGTTATTAACCTTGGTTCTGAATTTCCGATTTAAAAGGAATGATTTTATCAAATTGAACATCTTTGGCCCAATTTTCCATTTGATCAATTTATCAAGAACGACATGGATTACTATACGCTCAAAAGCTCTTTCAAAATCAATAGAAACAATTGAAACGTGGTTTTTGCAAGACAGAGTCGTGGATACATATTCACCATGTGAAGTAATGAATCTATTGTACTGCGCCCGTGCTTAAAGGCAACTTGATTAAGATTAACCAGATTGTTGCTTTCAACCATCATCATCGTGTCCTGTAACTCCGGCTGGGGCATAGGGCTTTCAATTAACAGGAATAATCTTTTGGAAATAATTTTTTCCAATAATTTGCTTGTACACGGGAATAAGGAGATTGGTTAATAATATCCGACTAAAACCCGGTGTAGTTAGATAATTATTTTTCTCTGCAGGTCAAGGCTTCAAGAAGCAGTGCTAACTGTTCCGATTTGAATAATCAACTAAGCTCATGTTTTGTGGTGTGCAGACAATAAGGGGGCGTGAATATTATCTTGAAACAATATTACAGTTCACTTATTGGGGAATTTATCATGACTTTTGTATGTTTTATAATCATGTTTAGCTTCTCATTTTTGTATTTTGTTACCATTGATCGACGCACTGTTCGTCGGTCACGCCACACCGACACGTGCCTCCCTCCCCCGTTGCATTCAATTAATAAATATATTTCCCTACATGAATTAACAAATTTTGTAAGCCTCTCTATCGAAAAACAAAAACAAAAAACAGATCAGTTCATAGGTATTTTCATACATGTGTATAAGTATAGTGACCATACGTCCCGCTTTTAGCGGGACAGTCCCGTTTTTGAGGTATCTGTCTCGCGGTCATAACCGTCCCGCTTTTCCTACGACGGCAAGTTTTGCAAAAATGCCTCTACAATTCTCAAAATGAAGCTTAAATACCTAATATTTTACATTCCTGTGTAAATTTGCACTTGGCACTTTTTTCTCAAAATCTGTTCCTCCTACAAAATAATCTTTTTTGTGAAGAATTTCATGAGAAATAATATAAATTCACACATTTTTAGAAAAAAATTACATTTGTTAAGATATTTACAAAAAAATCTGTTATTTGTTCCTTTTACAGTACAAAATCAAAAGTGTAACTTTGACACGCTATAACTTCAACATTAATACACCTACAGAGTTTATTAACAGCTCATTTTTTATATAAATTTATTGTCTAAATGTTATTCTCTCATGATTAAGTTTTAAAAAGAAATTCAATAAAGTTGTTGAGTAAAAACCAGATCACTTTCTTTTTCAAGTTGGCGGCCTTCCCCTTACCTCAGGCACCCAAAACTTTGCTCTATAAAGAGGATATTTAGCCAAACACAAATCGTAAAAAAGTTTTGCCCATCGATTAATGAAATTGAATTAATAAATTCAAAAAAGTGTGTTAATCCTTTTTGTGTAGAATTACATAAGTTACAATTTGGAGATTCCATCTTCAACACTAGTGCTTGTAGGAAATTAAATAATTTGTGCGTTTCTGTAGCAAGAATAATAAGAAAAATGTTGAGCTAAGTATTCTGCACCATTTATTGAGTGTTCTGTTGAAGGAAACTCGTGTTATTAGTTTTAGTTGTAAGGTATTTTCCCCGCTCACTGCGCACTTGTGTTGTGAATGTCATGGAATTGTCAAAAATTCATAGGTAGTTGCATAGTTACATATTTAAAAAAATTGTCACTTTATCTCCAGTTCTGCACCACTTCAGTATTTTCAATATAAAAGCCTTGAACCATGTGTACGAATTTACAAAGTAACTTTCTCACTAAAACACGCCTTAAATAGTTACTATTACAAGCAAGTACAACTGCTTAGCTTTGGGTGCGATATCACCATTACAACATCACAAATCAATTGAGTCGCAATTTCCCAGGGCTAACTTCCTATCATCATACATACAAACAGTTGCTATGTTAATAGGGGTTAATATTATACATACATACATCACAATCGTAAAGTTATTATTATTTCCATAAAAGGAAGAACGGTAAAATAATAAAAGTTAGGTACGTAAGGTATAGGTATTCTTCAAATTTCGGGAAAAACTTAATACCAAAATTGAAAAAAAGAAAAATATTTGTATCTGCGTGAAAAATAAAAATAAGGAAACTGTTATACAAATGCAAATACATATTTTATTTAAAAAAAAAAAGTAGAGCAAAAACTTACGCTCTATTGTAGGTAGGTGATTGGGGCGAATTAGAGGTGAAGATCCTTGGAGTAGAGTGACTAGAAAAATTATAATTTTCTCCAAAAGTTCTGTAGGTACCTCATCAGTTTTTTTTTTTAAATTTATGCAAGTAAAACTTTCACTGGGCGTTGCAATAATAATAATTGTCACTTCCTTTACTTTATTTATAAAGCTACAACACTGTTTGGTAGGTTGGTGCCTTCGATACACTTAAAATTTATTGTGGAATCAATATTTGCTTCCTTTTATTTTTCAATTTCCAAATAAGTATTCATTTGCAAGAAAATAAAGAAATTGACTCCTATTCTTTTCAAATCAGGGCTATGGAAAAATTTGCTACTTTGGGGTTTGCATTTCTTTTTTTAACAACAAAATAGAGAGCAGAAAAGTAGGTCACAACGCGGCGACGACTCTAACTAAACTAAAGTTTTCTCGGAGGGAGAAAAAGTTATAATATTCATTTACATCAATCAGGGATGGGAATGCTGAACACAAATAGTGGAGCAAATTGTCCGAAAAACAAAGTGTAGTAGATATTGAAATAATGATAAAAAAATATATTTTTATTTTATTTACTTAACAAGGGAGAACATAATACATAACGATTTATAACTTTGACTAGTAACTTTCTGCAACAATGTCTGAAAGGCAAAGTTTCAGAAATTCATAAAATACCTTTATTTTAACTTGCGATATAGGTTTGGTACTATAGAGCAAGTTTTGGGTTCGTGCAAAAAAAAATTTTTTTGAGATAACAATCAAACATAACATAAGGATGGTAGAACACACAAAAAAAGTGGGTGGCACAATTCTGTCTGTCTGTATGTCTGTCTGTTTGTATCCGGATCTACAGCCTTAACCAATTATGCGATTTTCTTCAAATTTTGAACTTTAGGTTTTGTGGTAACTCTCCAGAGGGGAAATTAAAATTTCCGTTAGTTCTAAGAATAACGGCCTACCGTTAAAGAAAAGCTTATTTATTGCAAAAACGGCTCCAACGATCTTTATAAAAAAAAATCAGTGTATTATTGTAGATATGGTGTACTTTCTGGTAAGAAAAAAAAGTACCAAAAACATTTATTAACGGTACCTGCCGTATAACGTTTTTTTTTGTTTTCGGTTTTGTCACTAACCGCTCATCTGATTTAAATAAAATTTTTTGCAAAAAAGCTTTGTTACACGGAAAGAATTCTTGGATCAGATCACGAAAAATGAGCTTCAAATTACGAAAAATGCACCCCGATTTATACCTTGGCTTATGGGATATCGTAATTTACAACTATTTGTTTGCAATTATTAGCAAAACTGAGCAAAATGAACACTCTTAAAGTATCAATTCTTCTATAGAGAGAAAAAAAAAATTGCGAACAACAAATCACAATTCGATCCAAATATTTCTCAATTGCACAATTTTTAAATTTATAAATGAGATTTGTGATCACCACTTTTATGTCGTGATATTGCCACTTGAAAGATCAATCTTGCTCTACAGTGGGGCTGTTTGTGAGACTAACCTTTCATTTTGACCTGACGGGTTGAGCTTTAGTATACAAATAGTCCATGTCCTAACTGTATTTTTAAGAAGTGTTACCAAGGTGGCAGCACTGTCAGAAGGATAAGTGAAGGGTTGCCACAATCCCGAAAAGCTGCTTATAAATCGAAAACCAAGGGTCGGACGATGACCCGAGAACTCCCGTTGTACTCAGCACCCTTGAAACCACAGTACCACAATATTGTTTTTCTCCCACCCCTCCCCTTGCAGGAAAGGGGTGGAAAAAAGTCGTTTTGAAATGAAAATTATGCTTATATTATATTATATTATATTATATTATATTATATTATATTATATTATATTATATTATATTATATTATATTATATTATATTATATTATATTATATTATATAATATAATATAATATAATATTATATTATATTATATTATATTATATTATATTATATTATATTATATTATATTATATTATATTATATTATATTATATTATATTATATTATATTATATTATATTATATTATATTATATTATATTATATTATATTATATTATATTATATTATATTATATATATTATATTATATTATATTATATTATATTATATCATATTATATTATATTATATTATATTATATTATATTATATTATATTATATTATATTATATTATATTATATTATATTATATTATATTATATTATATTATATTATATTATATTATATTATATTATATTATATTATATTATATTATATTATATTATATTATATTATATTATATTATATTATATTATATTATATTATATTATATTATATTATATTATATTATATTATATTATATTATATTATATTATATTATTTATTTTATTATATTTTATTATATTATATTATATTATATTATATTATATTATATTATATTATATTATATTATATTATATTATATTATATTATATTATATTATATTATATTATATTATATTATATTATATTATATTATATTATATTATATTATATTATATTATATTATTACAAATATTTAAGTTTGTTAATCTTTCATATCCCCCCTCCCCAGCACTTTGAAAGTGGCTTTTAAAAAAAAACAAAGTAGGTTTTCAATCAACTCTGGATGTAATGTAGTAGATTGTGAAATTCTGCGTCGACACCATCTTTAAATTATATTAATAATAATATTTTCTAACTTTTCTTGGCTTTCCAAATTTAGTTTCCAAAACTACTTTTTTCACCCCCTTCATGCAAGGGGAGGGGAGGGAGAAAAACAATAATGTGGTCCTATGGTTTCAAGGGTGCTGAATCCAACGGGAGTTCTTCGGTCATCGTCCGACCCTTGGTTTTCGATCTATAAGCAACATTTCGGAATTGTGGCAACCCTTCTCTTATACACTCCTCGTCAACTGAATACGCACAAACATTTTTTAATATACTTTATCCATTTTTTCCAAACAGTGATGGTTATTATGCCATCTGTTGATGCTAACTATTCCCTTAAGATGTTAAGCAGATAATTCCGAAAGAATTATCCAAAAACAACCGTGAGTTTTTCTTCAACCACTTGCAAAGTGTTTTATATGCAAAGTAGGAGTTTTTTTTTAGTCAACTGAATAGGTACAACGCCATTTTCTTCGTTGTTTATAAGTTTTTTGGAGTGCTTGACAGTTTAAATTAACGATTTTAGTGTTTTCAGTAAAATTTAATTCTTGATTTCAAATTTTAAGAAAAATGGGTAGATCTACGTGTCTTAACAGTGTTGAAAAAGCTAAAATCGATTTACTTAGAGACCAAGGCCTAACTGGACGTGCAATAGCTGATAAAGTTGGCCGAAGTTTTAATGTAGTTTATTCTTACTTGAAAAATAAAGATGCATACGGCAAAAACATGAAGGGAGGTAAGAAAACAGCAACAACAGCAGCTGAGAGACGAAGAATTTTAAGATATGCATCAAATTCTTCTGATTCTATGGCAAAAATAAAACAAAAAGTCGGCGTAAACGCAAGTTGCTCAACAGTATTAAGAGTAATCAACAACTCAAGCCATCTTAAACGAATGAAACTTAAGAAAAAACCACCACTTGACGAGAGACGGAAAATGTTGCGATTAGATTTTTCAAGACTTCACATGAGTTGGAAAAAAGAATGGTATCACGTGGTTTTTTCAGATGAAAAAAAGTTTAATTTCGATGGCCCTGATGGGTTCAACTTCTATTTTCACGACTTAAGAAAAGAAAAAAGATTTTTAAAGCGCCATCATAGTCGTGAAGGAGATGTCATGATATGGGGAGCAGTCAGTTATTATGGAACAGCTGAGCTCGAGGTTGTAACATCAAGAATGACAGCAGCTGGGTATAAAGTAATTTTGGAAAGAGATTTTCCTAAATTTTCTAACATCTTTGGACCCATAAACTGGACCTACCAACATGATAATGCGCCTATTCACTCAGCGCGCATAATAAAAACATGGATAGAGGAGCAACAAGTGCAGTTGCTTCAATGGCCGCCGTACTCACCTGATCTAAACATCATAGAAAATGTCTGGGGATGGTTAGTACGCAAAGTTTATGAGGGTGGTCGTCAGTTCGAAGACAAAGAAACCTTAATTTCTGCAATCAAATTAGCGTGGAGCGAAATTTCGTTAAATTATATTAAAAAGCTATACGATTCCATGCCGGATCGAATTTACGAAGTAATTAAAAATAAAGGTGGAAGTACCCACTACTAAACTTAAACAAAAACTTGTTTCATTCCATTCCAATACCAATTTTAATTTGTGTACCTATTCAGTTGACTCAAAAAAAAACTTCTACTTTGCATAAGTTACACTTTGGAAGTGGTTGAAGGAAAAACTCACGGTTATTTTGGATATAACTTTGAAATTCTGTTATTTATATGTTACGAAAATTTTTACCATCAACAGATGGCATAATAACCATCACTGTTTGGAAAAAATGGATAAAATATATTCAAAAATGTTTGTGCGTATTCAGTTGACGAGGAGTGTACTTCTGAAATGCGTTGTCGCAGAAAAAACCTTAAATAAAGACTTATTGGAAACTGTGTATACTTTCAATGATGTAATTTTCGTATTGATAGCTTTCGAGCCATTAGGTGTGTTTTATTGGGAAAGCTATCCGCAGCACAGTGAAATTTTATATGAATTACAAAAACAACATCGGCAGCAAAATCGCTGCCGATAAAAGTTAAAGTAGAATCCCGCTGCCGATAAACTTTTGACGTTTGTTCGAGTATCGAACTCAATTGAATAGGATTTTTGTGTGTCGTCATTGGTACGACTGGAACTTTTATGTGTCTCGAATCCTCGATGGCTATGTTCGTAGAGTAGAATTATGTTGAATGAATGGCCCTGTTTAGACTGTAACTTTTCACTTCGTCAAGACCATGTTTTTGTAGAAGAAATCGGTGAAGAGAAAATTTCACCCATAAATTTACGTCATGGTGGCATAGTGAGCAATTACAGTCTAAACAGGGTCGTTTGTAAGTGCATGGTTGTTTTGTTTTACCTTTTCGACAAAATGAAAAAACGATCCTATCCTATGCTATGCTAAAAAAAAACGCTGCCTTAAATTAGTTTAAAGTGCAAAATTTAGCATTTTTATTTATAAGTGACAAACAAGATATATTCTGCCGACTGTCAAACGATAATTCGCAAACCACAACATCAAGACGCATTTCACAAAGCATTTTTCTTCACATTTTCTTCTATAGGCAACCAAACAAATTACTCAAGGGAATGGAAGGTCAAAATTCACGATCATTCCCATTTCAAAATTCACTATTCGCAGCTCATATGAAAAGCTCTTTTTGTAAACCTTTGGTCTATAGGGACCAGTTTGTATAAGTCACTGCTTTTGGTGGGAAGGCTACTTGTACAAACGTGGTTCAAGCTTTGATGCGTGGTTCAATTATTTTAGCTCACTGATTTCGGCAGTTTAACAGAGGTTCAACAAGGGTCAAGCTTGAAATCGTTATTCCAACATACTTGAACCTTGGAATCATCGTTGCACTTCAGTAGATCCGATAAAATCGATGAGTCACAAATGCTGAACCATGGATCAAATTTTTAACCAGTTAGTACAGCTGAAACTAACTGAAGTTCAAGGAAGGTTCAGGCTTATTTGGCTACTAATGTACTCAGTTAATCCGGTCAAATTGGTGAATTAAAAAATTTCCAGTGGAAAACTAGGTAAATGCATTAAAATTAGCCATACAATCATGTCCTTATTGTAATTTATAAAATTATCGCTAATAAAGTCATCTACTCCATGTGTATTGAGCCTGTTATTATACGACGACTTTTGAGTCATGACTTTTTTCAAAATTAAATGAGTGCAATTGAGAAAACAAAACTTGATTTTACTTTCACAATATTAAATTTCGAAAAATCTCAACTAAAAAGTCTTCGTGTAATAGCAGACTAAGTCATGAGTTTTTTACTTTGACCATAGTCTACCAACACACCCCTACCCCTTTTCTTTTCTTTTATAGCTGCAAAATCAATTTTCGTATCTGAAAATGGCAAATAAAGAAAAAAGGGATACAAACATTTGATTGAAAACAATAATTATATAAATATATAGTTATATTTCCCATTTAACTTGCAAATATGTTAGTTTTTGTTAATAATTTTGGTTTATTTCTACTTTTAACTTTCACAAAATTCACTTTTGTGTCGTGACAGCTGTTCAGGCGTACCATATTGCAAATACAAAAATATAGACCGCTGCGGATGCGTTTTTATGGAAATTTCTCACTGTACTATATATAAAATCCCAAAAAAACACGCCTATTAGTGAAAAACTCCCAAAAAATTCATTTTTGCATCATTTTTTTGCATTATTTTCCATGTTGCGTCACGAAATATTGTTGGCAAACCTCAGATTCGGATTCAACACCCCCGGAAACATAAAACAGCGAACCAATCAAAACTACCCCACAATTTGCATGGTAAAAATACAATATGACTGGACTAATTGTTCCTATTGGCGTAACGGTTAGTGTGTTGGACCAGAGGAGTAGAGGTTCTGTTGAACAACACACACCAGAGTTGGAGAGACACATGAAAATATTCTAATCATGTGCTTTATAATTGCTTAGTACATCCCATGGGATAAGAATAACAAGGTATTATTGACCGTTCAGGGCAGCTGATTCGTGACGCCATTTCGTGGAATGATCTCAATAAATTGTCAGATGGAAAAGATTATAAACAATAAATTATCTATGTTTTAAAGCTATTTGTTATTAAAATTCAAAGTAAAACAGTAAATTATTTATGGTTTGAAGTTATGTGTTGTAAAACTTTAAGTAAAACAATAAATAATTTATTTTTAAAAGTTATGTGTTGTGGAACACTCGCTATGACGCCACACAAAACAAAATATGGCGACCCTTCATCTCATATACAACATACCTTGTACTTTTTTACCATGAGTAGATATACATCCAACATCTTGTGACCATAGAATTGGCAATACAAATTGAGAACTGGTCAGACTCATTACTAATTATGTCCTTATTGCAGTCTAATGTCTAACTGCCTGAACAGAATAGAGTCCTGCAACTGGAACTGCAGTTGTAGCTAGAACTGCTGTCAAAAAATGTCGTTCGTGATTTTTTACCCGCCAATGCAGCTGTACAGCTTTCTGGTCTTTCAGTATCGAAAATAAAAATAAAAACAAAAATTACAATGGAAAATGATGAAATGGAAGCTTAAATTACTAACCGTCCTTATGAGAGATGGAAAAGAGTAAGAAATTCACACCAACCCTCATGTAAATACTCGTTTTTTTTTTAACTTTGAATACTCACAATAGATGCAGGCAATAGTTAATAGTTTGCGAACTTGTCCAGTCTACCTGCGTCTGCAGTTCTGTCTGCAGCTGCGTGCGTCGGGTTGTGTTCACATCATTGAATTTGTGTTCAATATTTTGACAGCTATTCCCGCTGCTGCAGCTGCAGTTAGAGCTCTGTATCAATTCTGTTCAGTCAGTAAGTAGTAGACGTCCAATATAACGAATACCCGATATAGCGAATTTGCGATATAACGAACGCTTTTTAGATTTACATTAACATCTCTAAACAGGAAACGATGGTCACAATTTGCTATCCGATATAACAAACACATAAATAATTTGACAGAAAATGTGTCATGCTTAAAATGGGATATGTTTATGCCACTGCCACCCAATGAAACACCGTTGATACAACCGATGGACCAGGGGCCTATTTCAGCGCTACTACATCAGCTACATCAACTACATCATACAACGACATCTTACAACTACATCAGTTACATTTTTCTGTTTCAAACATACAACTGGAAGTGTTGTATGATGTAACTGGATGATGTAGTTGATGTAGTTGATCTGACATTTCTTTTATATATTCAATGTGGTAAAGCTAGAACCAAAAATACTCGATAATAAAGATGGCGAACTCGGAAATCATAGTTTTAGGTAGGTGTGCGTGCCGGACCATAATGTTAAGCAAAGTGTGCGTGGTAAAATCATGTGGGAATCATATTTTATTTTGCTGTTGTATATCTCTGGGCAGAATTATAAATATAATTATGGATTCAGACATAATTATTTTCATGACGATTTGGAGGCTAAAATATCATATCTATAATATTTATAATGTTATGTTTAGATATAAAAAAATACCTACATTCGTATATTAACGTTTATACCTAGCCATTTTTCCTTCTTACATCAACATTTTTTAATGTAAGAATGTAGTAAGAATTTTTTTTTAGTTGTATTACAACAATGTAGCTTGAAAAGCTGTGAAACAGAATCATACATTTTTCCAATATTTCCAGTCACTCCTCCATACCTACACTGCTGTACTACAACTGAAAATCGATTGTATCTTTGAAACAGAAATCATACAACACAACTGTCAAGATGCTACATTTTAGTTAATGTAGTAGCGCTGAAATAGGCCCCAGGGGGCCAGTTTCAGCAGTAATTCATCCACTACTACATTTTTCGAATTCATCCTACAACTACATCAGTTGCATTTATAGTAGGGGAGGCGACCGTCAGACTACCTAGCTCATCGCGGCTCTCAAAATTATGGTTCCTAATCGATAGTTTTTTTTTGAAAACATTCACAAAACTGCTGGTCGGACAAACCTTTGTAGGGAACTTTGGCCAGAATATGGACACTTCCGGTACATGTGAAACTTTAGGAGCTTGTGAATGATTTAAAAACCTATATGAAATGAATTGCTTGTAGATTTTAAAACAATTGATCGGACAGAAAAAATCCGGGAATAAATGCTTGTCCGACCAGTTCAAAAAACGATTTTTTTATGAAAAAATGTCATCGCGGATATTACAGTCGTCTTTTAAAGAACTTGACCTTCCTAGACCCCATATGTCAATGTTAATTTGATAAAATTGGTATTAAATGAAAGCTAAGACTGTCCTCTTTATGAATTCACTGGTCGGACAAAGTTTTCTAGGGAATAATCACGTGTCCGACCAGTTTCAAAGAAAAAAACCTTATTTTTTTTTTGTTTTTTGTTTTACACTCAATAAGTAAAAACTCTACTTTAGTGATGTCAGATTAACATATAGTTAGTATCAAACGCCAGGTCTACTTGTCCTCTATGAAAAACAAAAAAAAAACTGTCAACGTTTTTTTTTTTAATGTAAGTAAACGGTAGGTTTTTTGACAAATTAGCTCAAAAAACGGTTATGTATTTTTTTTTAATTCCTTAAGCACTGGTTGACAAACCAACAAAGGACAATGATTTATCATAATAAAAAAAAAAAATCAAAGTTAAAATCGATCAGTTATTATCATTTATTAAACAAAATAAAAATAATTCAAAATAATAATAACACTAGTTTACAAAATTTTGGGTCATGGTAGGGTCCTTAGCAAAATATATTTTCAAGTCTAATTTTGGGTCACTGAACACGAAAATCAAATTATTTTTTTCCAAAGAAGCGTTTTCGAGATATGCGCAAAAATCATTTTCTCAGCTATTTTTTCAGATATTTCCATAAAGCTCACTAACGGCTTAGCTAATTCACATAAAATGTATATTTTTTTAATAATCTGATGTGTCTCCTTCCGACGATGTAGGTACTGCTTGTACAAATCGGTCTGAAATCTTATAAGTTACAGGCATTCAGAGTTTAAAAAACGAGTATTTTTGAAAAATTTCTGTGTTTTGGTTGCCCCATAAAGATAGAAAAAAAAATGTTTAAAATAATTTTAAGGACTCAAGTGAAAAACAATCTTTTTAGCAATGATTTGAGCTAAAGTTTTTCAAAATCGGACGATAAATGTAGAAGTTATTTAATAATAAGTGAAACAAAGCAATTTCATTTTTTTTTATAAAAGTCATATAAATGTATATTAGGGTGTCTGTTATTTCCCAAAATCATTTTTTTAAATCAGAAACCCCTATAATCGAAATTCTATGCCCTGAAATAAAGTTTTTGACCAAAAACCTTTTGTCTAAGATGATAAATCTGTGTCTCTTAGGTCATTCTCTTTTCCATACAAAGGAGAATTGGACACACCAAACTCCAGGACCAATAATGACGTGATATATATCGTTGGAAAGGTATTTTTATAAACTACAATAAGGATAGTTTTTTCACACCAAAATGCGCTGAAACACAATTTTGACCAGCGAATAACTTTCTTCACATAGAGATTTGAATTGAGCTCTTAAAGTAACTATTGTAGTTTATAAAAATACCTTTCCAACGATATATTATATCACGTCATTATTGGTCCTGGAGTTTGGTGTGTTTTTTTCTTTTATTTCATAATTCCAATTGTTTATTTGAAACAAAAAAATATAACTGATGTTGTTGTTAGTTATAGTTGCATGATGAAGTTGGTGATGTTAGTTCTGCAATAGGCCCCAGATGGCCATCCACCTAGCAAACCTCCATTACCGCAATAACTTGCTGAGTGACATAATCGGCGTTTCTCTTTTTTAGTTCTGAGTAGTTTTTACATTACATTATACTTTAAATATGTTGAACTGTGTCTTCCCAGAGGTAACCCACTTCATTCATTAATGTCGGAAATGACCTTTTTCACTTCAGTGCCGTTTTACCAATAAAATTAACGTATAAGTAAATAAATTTATCAATCACTTATTAAAATATTTTTAAATAAAAACCCGATCGATATTACGAACGTTCTCGATATAGAGGATGACCTTTAAAATTATATCATTCGTTATACTGGACGTCCACTGCAGGCACTTTAAAACGAACTTTGGTCTGCATGCATTGAAAGTTATCTAAAACTGAGCTAACCTTTATTCAAAAAATATTTGTTTTAAATAAGTAATTTGCGTTGTATTTATAATCTACACCTCGTAGGGCCAAAGATAACGAACCTTTCAAAAAAGAAAATTTCCACATGCCAGAAAAATCATACCAATACCGAATTCAGGCACCAGGTTAGCCACTAGCAAGACGAACAAATTTTAGTAGCGGAAATAAATGTTTAGGCCGTACACAATACTCACGTGGTCGTGAAAAAGTCCTTGAATGTGTAGAAACCGGCTCTAAATGAAGAAGAAAAATCCCCTAATTTTTCCAGATTTTTATTTTCATCTTTTATGTACCTACCATGAGTAATTTAAGTAAGCTGGAAAAAATATATTTAAAAAACAACGACAACACTAGCAGTACTGTTTTGTAGCTTTTCGGTCGTTTTCCACTGGTTTGACACAAGGTCCAGGGACTCGCTCAGTCTGAAATAATATAAGTTCGATCTACACACTGCCGCAATTTTTTCTCTATATTTGTGAAATCATCAAATTGAAAGAAAATTTTTTGTGGCAATCAAAAGTGGAATTCAAAACAAAAGTGAATCCATCCCTAACTTACAAATAATGATTTTTCTTAAAGTGTTCCTTAACTTGTTTACTAAATCTATACATAAATAGCCTACAATAAATGTTGTGGTACTATTTTCTTAGAAAGTATTCTGCCGATTGGGATAAATGTTGTATGGTTGGAAAGCCATAATCACGGGGAGTGTGCGAATCACGAAATTAAACACTGTGTCGATTTTAGTTAAGTACCATTTAATATTGCCGATCACTGTGCACGCACTCAAAAATATCAAAAGTTAAAAAAAAAATAGTTTTTTACTTCAAAAAAGTAAAGGAAGTGGTGGATATCACATATTAGGTTTGTTCCTTGCCGACTTTCAAACAGTTTGAAACCGCCAGATTTAGCGCGAAGTCGTTCCACACTTTAAAATTTGTACTGTTTCGGACCAAAGAGAGCTGTCATGAGAGAGTACAAAATTTTCCCTCTTTACCAGATTTGGTCCGAGAAATTTCTGGTGGCTGTTTTGTACTAGCTATCAAATATGCCAAGTTGAAGTAATTTAGACGTTTGTTGCATTCCAATTTGAAAAACCTTTATTAAGGGTTGCCCAAGTGCAATTATTATTTTTATTTTTATTTTGATTAGTGTGTATATTTTTTAATTTTTTTTTTTTTAATAATCAAATAATATTCATAAAATTATGTCACTTAGGGCCAGGTGTACAAATTTTTAACTCCTGGTTCAGCAATTTTAACTCACCGACTTCGGAGAATGGACTGAGGTTCAACGATGGCTCAGGCATTAAATTGGCTAATATAACATACTTGAACCTTGAACCATCGTTGAACCGCTGAAATCAAACAATAAAAATATTTGAACCACGGATCAAAATTTGAACCACGGTTGTACAACGGGTCCTTAGCAAAACTGTTTGACAAGAAGAAAATATTTGTAGTACCTATTGGCAATTTAGTATTTCTTGTATATTTCAGTGTTAAGCCTAGTACGCTGCTGATGCGAAACGAAAAATCCCATACAAATATGACATAACGAAATCATAAACGAAAAATTTAGTTTTACTTTTGGTTCTGCAGTACGCTGTTCGATGAACGAAATTGAAAATTGTTGCATATTTTTTGGAGAAGTCTACACTCTTTTTTCGCACACAATTAATTACCCAGGCCATTTATTGTGTTTTGTGTTTTTTCATGTGTATTTTTGTTGTTTCTTTCATTACAGCGTGGCTGTCTGTGTTCTTTTTTTTTCAGTTGCATTTGTTTTGATTTTTACTTGCGATTATAGGTACTATAAGGCAAGTTTTGGATTCGTGCAAAAAAAAAATTTTGAGATAACAATCAAACATGATATTACGATGATAGAGAACACCAAAAAAGTGGGTGGCAAAATTCTGTCTGTCTGTCTGTCTGTCTGTCTGTCTGTCTGTCTGTTCGTCTACAGCCTAAACGGCTCGATCGATTTTCTTCAAACTTGGTACTTAGTGGTTTTTGGTGATTCTGCCGACATGTTTTTTTCATTTTTTTCTTAGAACTAAAACTAACGGTACCTGTCATACATTTTTTTTTGGCAAATTTACATAATCGTATTTTTCTCAAAAACGGCTCGACAACTTTTCTTAAAAAAATTCAATAAATTTATTTTAGTAAAGGCTTTCTTTGGATGGAAAACCATTTTTCAAAAATGGTTATTAATGGTACCTCCCAAGGAACCATTTTTTTAATTTTTGATTTTCTTCAAAATGGTATGACCGATTTCAATTATTTTTTTATACAGAAGCTTCCAAAAAATGTTAATAGTTTTGTGTACCAACATTTTTGAAAAAATATTTTTTGGATTTTTAAAAAATATTTCTAAATTTTTTTTGGAAAATCAAATATTTCGAAAACGGCATCATAGATTTTTTTGAAACTCGATATTTAAGACTTTTTTAGTACTCTCTAAAATATTTTTAGAAAAAATTTTACATTTATGAAAAAATAACGGTACCTTCCATACAAAAGTGAAAAAACCGTAAAGGAAAATATTTTTTTGCTTGAAAACGACTCCTACGATTTTGATTAAACTTTTTTCATATACTAAAATTAGTACGATCTACCATCAAAAATTATAAAATTTTACACATAGTACCTGTCATAGAACGTATTTTTTATTTTGAGTTTTCTCGTTATCAGCTCAACGGTTTTAGATGAATTTTTTTATATACAAATTTCAAATAAGATTGAATAATATTGCATATCAAAATTTTCAAAAAAAAAGTTTTTGGATTTTTAAAAAAAGTTTCAGATTTTTTTTTTGAAAATTCGATATCTCAAAAACGGGTTGACAATTTTTTTTCAAATTTTGTTTTCATATACACATAAATATATAGTTTAAATCTGCATACCAAAATTTGTTCTTAAAAATGTTTTAAGAATTTTATATATAAAAAATTAGTTTAAAAAAAACCGCTCCAACGATTTTAAAATTTTTTTTCCCATACAATCATATTCCATCATGAATTAAGATGGCATACTTTTTTTTCACCTCAAACTGTCAAAAGAGTTGTTTTAGCTAATTTAAGTGCCGTATTTCATGCATCTCTACATTTTTCTCTCATAATTTCCATGTTTGTATATACAATTTTCTTAAACTCGCACTGTCTTGAACATAAGAGCAAGTACGTGTGACCCAGTCGTGCATTTTATTTGAATTGGTGTAACTGACAATGAATATTTTTCGCTGCGTTTTCGTAAGCATTTCGTTGTCTTGTTCGAGACCAACTAAAAGTTTCGTTTCGCATCAGCAGCGTACTAGGCTTTGTTGTTTAAAAAGAGAATGGATTTAAGCATTATGATTTACCACCGTGAATGCATTAAATTTTTTAAAATGCCCCTCAGAGGACATTTGGTTAGGTTTTTGGACAATTTAAACATTGTGAGAGAATCTACAAACACAAACATGAACAGGCTTATCTTATCTAAAGCGTGGTACACATTATCAAACCTGAGTGTCACGCGTGTTGGATATCAAACCTGCGTGAAAAGCTTCGCGTACACACTTATCAGCTATGTTGGGCGTCAGGCAAAGAAATTCCACTACTCTCAGAAAATTGTTTCTTTTTATTTTGAGGCTATTTCCGCCACGAATCGTGTTAATTCTTTTTTTACATGACACCCACTAGCGTTTTCCTATTTTGTTTGCACTTTTTCCGCTAATTCACTATAAAAATTCGTGTTTTGTTCCGTGAATGACGGCTCATGAATGAAATTGTGTACACATCATCGAGCAACCACCCAACAAACCGAGGGTTGTCACGCAGTATCAAAAAAATTTGTGAGCAGGCAGTTCTGAGTGTCAAACCATCATTCAGCGTGTACACATTGTCAGTTCGGTTTGATATCCAACACGCGTGACACTCAGGTTTGATAATGTGAACCACGCTTTAAGCGTGGTACATATTATCAAACCTGTGTGCCTGCGTGAAAAGTTTCGCGTACACACTTATCAGTTATGTTGGGCGTCAGGCAAAGAAATTCCACTACTATCAGAAAATTGTTTCTTTTTATTTTGAGGCTATTTCCGCCACGAATCGTGTTGATTCCTTTTTAACATGACACACACGAGCTTTTTCTTATTTTGTTTGCACTTTTTTCCACTGATTCGCTATAAAAATTCTTGTTTTTTCCGTGAATGATGGCTCATGAATGAAATTGTGTACACATCATCGAGCAACCACCCAACAAACCGAGGTTTGTCACGCAGTATCAAACAATTTTGTGAGCAGGCAGTTCTGAGTGTCAAACCATCATTCAGCGTGTACACATTGTCAGTTCGGTTTGATATCCAACATGGCTGACACTCAGGTTTGATAATGTGTACCATGCTTAAAGGGTGGTTGACATTATCAAACCTGTTGGATATCCAACCCTGTGTGAAAAGTTTTGGGTACACACTTATCAGTTCTGTTGGACGTCAGGCAAAGAAATTCCATTTCTCTCATAAAATAGTTTTTTTTTTTATTTCGAAACTTTTTCCGCTCTGAATGATGTAAATTCTTTTTTTTGTTGTTACAACACACGCATTAGAATTTTCTTATTTTTGTTTGCACGTTTTCCACGGATTGATAAAATAAATGTGCTGCCCTAAAATAAAATCCACTGCACTTGATTAAACAAAAAAGAACCAACCAAATTTTATTATGAGCTACGGTTATGATTGTTAAAATATTATGTATACTGAATTATTTATAGTACTGAATTCCATAACACAATTACATTATTTTGTTTACACCTTTATCAATATTAAAACATGCCAAATTTAAAGCCTATGTAAATTTTATTCTCTTATCAACTTCTTTTTTCGTTTATCACTCACTCTTTCCTCAACCATTGAATTATAAATATCTTTAAAGATCAATAAACCTTTTTATAATCAACATCTTGCTCGACAATCGTCTAATTATTTAAACAATGATTTTTCAGGCTTTTGATTTTCTTTAAAAAAAACTTTTGTAATTGGTTTACAACTTCCAATGCACATAGAAGATGATTTCGCCTTTTGCCGCCCCTAACTCCTGGCGCCCCTTCGCCTCCTCCCCGCAGCTACGTCACTGCTCTGATCTCTGGTAAAGGGAGAGATGGCCATGTGAGACACAGTTCTGTAAATTTTTTGAAAATTCATGCCTCACCTCGCCATGTCTTTCTTACCAAGAAACAGGCTTGCCAGATTGGGCTATTTACCGGAAACTGGGCTATCTTTTTTTCAATATTTCCGACAACAATTTCAGTATGACAGCCCAATCATAATTGGGCTAAAAAATAGCCCAAATCTAACTTTGGGCGATATTTTTTTTTCGCCTAGATAAATGATATAAAAAAGCAATTTTTTGACCTTAAACATATCCTCTACGCATTCCACATCGCATGGCACCATTTTTTAATTTTTTTCACTGAATACTCAATAACATTTCAAACAACGGCAACAATCTTCAGTTAATGTGATTGTATTCTTCCGAGAATACCCATTTTTATAAGAAAAACAAAATAGCTGTAAAAAGCAGCAATCAAATAAAGGAGATGGCCAAATATGTATGGACAAAAAACCCAGAATCGACAAGAACGAAATGTTAGCCAATGGGTCCTTAAAATAAGCAATTGACGTTACCATAAGGGCAACCCCGAAATCCACCTAGTAAAAGAGCTATGAGCCACCAAACACGACTGGGTATCACTGTGTGTTTTATGTTAAGGTATACCCTTGTTTTGAGAAAATCGAATCTTAAGTTTAGAGTAACTGAAATCAAGTTAAAGTGTCGGTAGTTTACTATGAAAGCAGAAAAATAATATAATTTTTTGAGTTAAAAGCAAAAAATTAATTTTTATTGTGGAAAAACCGTTTAATTAAGGGTGTTTTGTTTTGACAATGAACAGTTTTTTGATTTGTTTGGTTATTTTGTGCTTATTTGTGTTCTATGTATGACATAGAACTTTATAAAACTGAGTGATATATAGGAAAATAACCTGATAACGAAATAAAAATATCATTTTTGGTGTGATGACAGTAGTATATTGTTTTATTATAAAACAAAAAAAAATAAATATTAAGTTCAGTCTAAGCCCAAACAAGCCAAATTAATCCAGACTTGCATACATGATAAGAATAAAAATAACAACAAATAATAACTCACAGCATTTAAAGAAACATCAAAATAAACCTAACTTAAAAACTATGGAGTATTGTTATTAGCCGCATTTTATTATCCTCATGATCTGATCCGGATCAGATCATGATAAATAAAACAGACAGGATCTTAGTTATATACGCGTCTCTTTTTGCCTAATTTTTTTTTATTTTGCACGTGTCTGGTTGCCTCTTTTCTTGGCACTATTGAGACACATTCACAATAGTAATTTTTGGATCATTGAAATATATCCAGATAAAAAGCAGGATCCCATGTTGTTTTTGTAATCACGTGTTAGAAATTGATCCGGATCAGATCATGTGGATAATAAAATGCGGCTATTGATAAGAGTTTTAAAAAAAACACAGTCCACCTGAGACATGAATGGCAACATTGCCTTAAAAGACTTTATTTTGGACTCCGGCAGCTTATTTTCGATGAAAATTTCTTTCTTTCGATCATAATTTCGAGCATACTCGGTTTTATACCCAATAACTAAAAAATTATTTGTAAATTCCAGTTCACAAACTTTTGTGAATGGAATTTCCTTAAAATTAAAGAACTTTGAACAGTCTTGAAAATTTTTAAGGTCAGCAGGCACCATTTGCATTATAACCGATTTCATTTTTTTGTACGAGATATTCACCAAAATTCTCATTAAAGAAACTGGGGAATAATACTCTCTTTTTTGAAGTTGTCTCTCGATTAAACTTCTTGAATACAATAGTGACCTGCAACACTGAATCGGAGAGTTATTTTCTTAACTTGTGCATGAGTACGAATGAAGCTTAATAATGCATATGACATTATTGAATTCCTGTTTTGAGGAACACAGGAGTCTGCCCACAAAATAATTTTCTGTAAAGTAACAATTTTCGCTTATCACCTTTTCCAATATTTTCATAAGAGTGCATGCCAAATCGTTTCCTTCCACTTCTTCCCATGACACTTTCATTCCATAAGGCGCAATAAACCAAAAAACAAGTGTTTTATATCAATCTACAAGTAAAAGTCATTTAGTTTGGGACTTTGGGTACCTTCTTATTCGTAGATAAATAGCATGTAAGGTTATACGTATTCAATTTGGAATGGTACAAGAATGAAGATACTTCTGCTTTTGGACATGTCAGAACAATCTGCAGGTCGAAACATAGTACCATTGTATATCCAATCTATAGTATTCTCATGAAACACGATTTTGTAGGTAGACATTTGGTCGATAGGTTCGCTGTGATCGCCTTACCGAGATTCCTTAACAAAAATTAGTATTACATTTGGACGCATAGATGTCCTCGAGCTTTTTTTCTTCATGAGAATACTATAGAATTTATATACAATGATAGTACCGAAACAAACGACTTCCGATCCGTTTGTCTTTGGTCCCTTGATGCCTATACTTATTTTTAAAATTTTCCGAAGTGTTTTTTGATGCCTCCATAACTTTAAACTGCTCGCAAAGTTTGGTTGGAAGAACGCGATAAATTAAATTCATTATTGAAAATGGTTCTGTATGTGCATAGTTTAACTTGTTCTCTTCGTCTTGTAGCCTCTGCTTTGGACATTTGATGCATAGTTGCTACTTTTAAATCCGAATGAAAGTATTTTTTATTTGTGTCGCGTCTGCAGTAATGCGAGTCCACCGTTGGAAATTTCGGAATATGCTCTCAAATAGCATCCTTTATATTATTTGGAACATGATTTTTTTGATGATGTCCCTATATTGATCTTGTTGGGGCTCCACTTACATTATTTTTTGATCTATGCACAATATATTTGTTGCTGGCTAATATCTAAAGTGTCAAGAAATAAGTTTTTGCAGACATGAAACCGGTTCAGTCTTACTTCAAAAAAATATTTAAAAGAAAATTTTTTTTTTTCTTCGAATTTTCAGCTGTTTTTCCGAACCGTCTCATATTAACAGCATCACGCTCTGTTGAATTAAGGAGAAAACTTCGTCTTACCACTTCTATCAAGAGAATAGAAGGATTCAGATATTTTGGATTGTTCTTCTTCGGTGATCAACTTGCACTGATATGAACAGTTATTGTCCACAATTTCGTGTTAATTTAATTTTTGTTGGGTATAAATTTGTTACTTTCAGAAAAATGGGCCCTTCCTGCTTCACAAAGTTTGCTTATTGTGTTGCGCCTCCAGCAGGATTCATTTCTCTGCCTGTTTCTTGACCGTTCTCAAGATATAAACGATCAAATACCGATTAGTACATACCTATAACAATAATAATAATAAGTAGAAATAGCAACAACTGAATTGAGCTGTGCATCACTTGAATAATTGGCCAAAGGGTCTTCAGAGGGGTGAATTTCAGTCAAATTATTGTCTTCATTTCCCACAGTTTCAACCGCAACTAAAATTTCGTTAAAGCTGAGCTAAGAAGACTCAAGAACTTATTTTTGTTTTTACCAAGAAAATGGATGCTGGGATTTTGTACCCTTTCCCCCAAGAGGAAGGGTACAAAATCCCGAAAAGCAAAAAATGAGAATCCCGAATGCCATAATCCCGAATACCCAAAATCCCGAATGCCAAAATCCCGAATGGACAAAATCCCGAATGGACAAAATCCCGAAAGCCAAAATCCCGAATGGACAAAATCCCGAAAACATTTGGGATTGAATCCTGAATTTCAATACGTTTCTTACTACTATTTCAGTACTTTCAAAGAAATCAAACTGTTTTGTATCTTTTGATTTCTGCTCACTTTGGCATCATGACATTGTCTATAAAGAAATTTTAAAATAAATCTTGAGATATAATACATTAATTTAATTCTTCTTTGATAATAAAAAAAAACAATGGTTTCCAATCGTAATTTTTATTTAGTTTAAGTTTTATTCAAACGAATCTATGTCTACTCTTTGCAAATAATGAGAAGATGATGTTCTTGTTCCGTTTCCGTGTAATATCTCTTGTTCTAAAAAACACATAGCCTACTTGGACAGGTTGATTTTGGGACTGTGACATTTATTATGTAAATTGTTCTCAGCATCTGCTTGGGTTGCTACACACTCTTATTATGATTGTCAAATATCAATTTGATAATTGATAAACATCGATATATTGTATTTCAAAAGTCAATTGTTAAAAAACAGACCAACTATTAATTGAAAATAAAAAATATTAGTGCTTTTGTACCGATGTAACAAAATGTACATATATATTGAAGGCTAGAATCCCGAATGGTTTGGCACTTTTTTTGGTATTAAAAACCACGCGTGCGATTTTTAATACCAAAAAAAGTACTAAGCCATTCGGGATTTTGGCATTCGGGATTTTGGCATTCGGGATTATGGCATTCGGGATTCTGGCATTCGGGAGTTTAGCCATTCGGGATTCTGTCCATTCGGGATTTTGTCTTTCGGGATTTTGGCATGCGGGATTTTTTGCCATTTCGAGGTTTTGGCATTCGGGATTTCGTACCCAACCCGTCTTGGGAGCAACCACTTCTTCTGGAAAGAATTTCATCCAGGTACTCTTCAATCATGTCATCTGCGTTACCTTCTGCGCTATCAACTAAACTCAAGCTTGATGAACTCATTTTATCTAATTTTAATCGATTCCCTATACACACAAAATATTATTATGAAAAATATGTACATGAACTCTTAAAATAAATACAACCTACGTTTGAAACAACCAAATAATCTTTAAAAAGGCGCAAATTTGACATAACTTGGAACAATTGTCCAGTTCATATTTCTGAGGGCTCAGAGAATTTCCCCAGTTTTGCTGTCAAATACTAAGTAAAAAAAACGTTTGCTCTGTCAGCTCAGTGAGCGCTCTTGAAATATAAACTGAACAAATTAGTTCTATGTATATAGAGGCCTACTGAGGAAATCATTTAAAAATTCAACCAAAATGTTCTATGAAAGTCAAAACATAGAACATTTTGGCATCCTTTCAATATACTTTAAGTTATATTGTTCTAAGTTAATTTTAAAATTTAATTCAAATGCAAAATGTTCTATGTAACTTAAAAGAAAGGCATTTTTGTATATCTTTCAAGTCAGGCAATTTGTTCTATGTCAACTTAGAACTTAATTGTCCTGAGTATAAACCATAATCCCTGAAACATGAATGTTTCTTTTGCCCATCAATAAGCTATTGAGCCTCAAACAATATTTTATTATATATACATATACAGTCTTTTAGCCGCTCAAAAGACAAAAATTTTGATACACATAAACAGGGTGTCCCGCACCTGAGTGGAAGTATCTTAGGGTGTGGTTCCTGGGTATATTCTAAGAAAAAAATTGTATGGGGGAAAAGTTGTATCTCCCCTCCCTGAGGCAGGGGGGGGGGGGCAGTTTCTGAAAAATTGACTTTAAATGCAAAAAAAAAACATTAAAAATCAACGAAAACGCATCTAATAATGTGCTATATTTTTTCTGAAAGTTAATACTTCATTCTTGCAATTTCTTGCATTTGGTTCTTAAATCAAGTTGTTTAAGCGAATAGTTTTTGAGAAATTAAATTTCAAAGCCAAATTTGTTTAAAAAAATTGTGATTTTTTTTTCTTAAGTCGATATTTTTCAAAATTTTACGTAATTAAGTGTTCAATATTCATTGCCCTCATTATTTTATAATCCATTACCGAAAACTAAATGTAAAAATCTTTCTTAGTTTTTGAGAAATTAAGAAAAAACAAAAGGTACTTTTCCCAAAGAAGCCCGAAAAAATTAATTTGTTCATGAACTATCCATAATTTAACCCTTTTTTCGGGCTTTTTTGGTAAAAGTACCTTTCGTTTTTTCTTAATTTCTCAAAAACTAAGATAGATTTTTACATTTGGTTTTCGGTAATGGACTAAGAATAAATAAGCACAATGAATATTGAACACAAAAGCAGCACTTAATTACGTCAAATTTTGAAAAATATCGACTTAAGAAAAAAAAAATCACAATTTTTTTAAACAAATTTGACTTTGAAATTTAATTTCTCAAAAACTATTCGCTTAAACAATTTGATTTAAGAACCAAATGCAAGAATGGAGTATTAACTTTCAAAAAAAATATAGCACATTATTCGATGTGTTTTCGTTGATTTGTAATGTTTTTTTTTTTTTTGCATTTTAAGACAATTTTTCAGAAACTGCCCCCCCTGCCTCAGGGAGGGGAGATACAACTTTCCCCCCATACAATTTTTTTCCTAGAATATATTCAGGAACCACACCCTAAGATACTTCCACTCAGGTGCGGGACACCATGTATAACTCATTTTTTTAGTTTGCTTCGACATAGAACATTATAGTTTTGCAGCGCACACACGGTAAAATGAGCTTTTTACGACGACAAAATTATTTACGTCTGTATTTTTCCAAAATAATATTTCTTATGTATGCTCTTATTGTTTACAAACTGTACGAAAGTGTTTTCGACTTTCTATGTACATATGTAGGAATGAATTAATAAATAAGGACTTTCCTAATATAAATAAAAAGTAGGTATTTAACAATGTAGGTAAAATCAAATATAACTTTAATGAACAAAATAGGCGTATTTTATTATCATCGGGATATGGATTACTTTTACACTCAATACAAAAACAAAATAATAAGAAATTTTCAAAATTGTTGTTGTAACACGTTTTAAAAGTTAATCTAGATCCAGATCCCGATGAAAATAAATCACGCCTAATAGGTATTTGCTTAGTAATAAATACTTAACAGTTCGATATAAAAATACAAAAATGGCTTACATATACCTACTGTCGTCACCCTCCTGTTCATTTCGAATTTCTCGGTTCCTTTCGAAATATGGCGGCAATGTTATAATTTTCAAACCCTATTAATGGAACAGTAAAATTAATAAGAAAAGAGCGCACGAAATCGCATTTTTCGACTGACAAATTTTTGTTTATTATATCTGTTTGGGTACACCTTCTCATTATAAAATGAGGTTTTGGTATTTAAGGGCTTTAAGTCGAGCCGGAATTTCGAAAAAAGAGATACCTAGATAAGCTGTGTTTTAATACACATTTTATAAAATAACAAAATGTCCAACTATTATTGTACTCGTATACCCTACGACCTATCACACTCTGTGTCGTGAATGCAACTCAAACTGCTTTTTCTTACAATTATTCGAACGAAATTCGGAAATAACTTAAAAAATTTTCTTCGGATTGATCACACATGCGTGGCCAATAAGAGGGCGCATTTTCTAGGTAATTTTTTTAATAATTAATAAATTAGTTATTCTGGATAATTAATCTGGAAGTATTTTCCAAAAAATAAAATGTATGTTACCTCAAAAAAAGCCATACCACCACCGACATGAGATGCATAGGTACGTGAACTTTGACCTAATATATCTTAAAGATGAATGGCTTACAGAGGTCATTAAAATTTTATTTTGTAGATAATTTTATCCTCCACAAAGTTTTAACTGAACATTTTATCCTATAAATTGGCGTTTCGTTCGGCTTACTCACTTGAACTCATCAGTGACATAGTGAGGGCTTTGTCATACGCAATTTATATTAAGTTCAGTTCAACTTACATGAATTTTTCAACGAAAATCCACTGTAAACTATATCCAACAAGATTAGAATTCCTAATCATTAAGCTGGAAGTTTTTTTGCCCTGGGCCAGGCATAGTTTCTATATAAGAAGGTTTTATAATACAAATTCTATATACTACTGAAATAAATCAGCCAAGTAGAAGACTTAGCATTAAGGATTGGACTTGTTGAATTATTGATTCAAAATAGCTTTTTATGGCCTTTAGTCCTATAAATTGGCGTTTCGTTCGGCTTACTCACTTGAACTCATCAGTGACATAGTGAGGGCTTTGTCATACGCAATTTATATTAAGTTCAGTTCAACTTACATGAATTTTTCAACGAAAATCCACTGTAAACTATATCCAACAAGATTAGAATTCCTAATCATTAAGCTGGAAGTTTTTTTGCCCTGGGCCAGGCATAGTTTCTATATAAGAAGGTTTTATAATACAAATTCTATATACTACTGAAATAAATCAGCCAAGTAGAAGACTTAGCATTAAGGATTGGACTTGTTGAATTATTGATTCAAAATAGCTTTTTATGGCCTTAAGGCCATATTATATTATTATAAAACCTTCTTATATAGAACATTTTATTGTTTAATGAAAAGCAAACGAGTTGTTAAATACAAACAAAACCAATCTGTTTTTCAAGATGGTGGCCCTTTCCCTAACGCCAAAAATTAAAAAATCTCATTTTTATAATGGGGAAGTGTACCTTAGCAGATCCCATTAAAAAATTGTGTCCATCAATTTCATATCCTAACTTGATTCTACCATAAGGGCTTCTTTTTAGGTTTCTTTTGAGTTTATCGATGTTGACTTATAAAGGGATTATTCGAAGATGTGCAAATATGTGCAGCTAAAACTTGTTTCCTTACAAAGACAGCACTTGGGGCAATTGTTTAAGCACAAATTTAAAGCGGAACTCCGTCGAACTTTTTTTAAAAGCATTCCTTAAATCTAACTACAGGCATAACTATGATTATCTGGCTCTATAAACACCTTTGGATATATCTTAAGTAAAAAATAAAATAATGTGTTTATATATTATATGTCTAATTAAAGTACTAGGCACATGGTAACATCTCCATATCAAAAAAATACTTTCGGAACGACCACACTTGCTCACAACGAGCTCACTCTAAGTAAAACGGTTTTTTTGAGCGGTCTCGCGTATTTAAAAAAAAATCTATTACATTTTCGTATCTACTGAATTTATGATCATTTTGCATACAAAATTGATGTATTTTGATGATTTATTTTTTTAGTTTTGTCGTCGTAAATAGGTCTTTTTGCCGTGTGTGCAGCGCGCTGCAGCGTATGAAATTCACTTTCATATTTTTTTTTATAGATAGCTAATAAAATGGTATAAAAGAAGTTGTGTGTGAGATATCACCGACTTTTCTGTTTCAGACAATGGTCATTTTTAGCCATTTAAAAAAAAGAAAATGATAGTTTTTCAAAAAAAAAAGGTAGTCAAGATGCAAAAACCAAAGGTCCAAATCCAAAAACTAACAAAGTTTTTGGATTACAATGAAAAGAAACAAAAACGATTCAATAAATAATACTAAAAATAATTAAAAAATAGCTTAAGACTAAAATTATTTGTTCCTACTTCACATAGCTAATAATACAAGTATCTAGATATAGCTTGACATCGTAGCTTTTTGCTGTAATTATAATAGTTTTTGCTAACTCCATTTCATTGTTTAGTTTTTTTTGTTTATATTTAACAATAAATACTAAACTTTCTTAACCATTATCTCCCACAAACTATTTTTAAAATACTGTTTTGAACAGATTGTGCATTAATGTAAATTCGAACTTTTAGGGCGGTATTCACCCAACGCTCATAACTTAAGAGCTTCATAAACCTATTCACCAAGCAATAATAGTGAATATTTATGAGCGCTCATAAAAGTTATATGTGGTCCCGACCACATATAAAGTTATGAGCGCTCTCTCCGAAAACTAATTCGAAAACCTTCGAAGTAACCCTTCAAGTAAATTCACTTATGTCGGTACTTCTTGGATCCTTACAAAAATGAATCTCGCACGAACACATATTGTAATTTCTTTTGTCTCCGGGGATCTTATTTATTGCTTATTTTTGTCCGTTTTGCTGTGAAAACTTGAAAAAATAGGATAGTAAAAGGTGTAATGAATCTGTTCCGAATAGAAAATTACAGAAAAGTACAGGATTGTGTATTCCATGAGTAAAAAACTTGCCCCAAACTGTTCGCATTCTATCACTATGTCTTCCATGATGTTTTTCAGAACAGTTAAGAACAATATTACCTGCCCCTAATTTAGTGGTGGAGCAAGTGAGTGAGAAATGTCGAAGTACCAGTTGATTTGTTTGTTTGGGATAATATTTAGCTAAAATTTATCTCAGAAGTACTTTTATGCTTGAATCTGACAGTTTTCACACATTTATACTGTTCTGGGGCCCAATTCCGCAAGGGTGAATGATTTTCTGTATACTCATTCTATTCACACTCAAAACAAGTGTGTATAATTTGACTGATTGTGCATGCGATATCTGTCAAAAACTTAAAACTCACTCTTGCGGAATCGCAAAAATTGATGTGTACACAAATCTCTGGATACACAGAAATATACACTCTTGCAAAATTGGACCTCTGATCTAGTTTTTCTTCACTAAACACAGCTTATATAAACCATCGTTTGACGTCTATCTTCCCTTCAAGCGAATGAGTCGAGATTTATTTGCAAACATTTTTTCTTGAAGTACCGTTATTGTAATAAATGACACGAGACGGCCTACAGCCGTGGCTAAACGCAAACCCTTTCCACCAAACCACACCCAAACCACCAATGGACAACCAGAACGGAACATCAAAGTCAACCGACTTTTAATTTTAAGTTGACATGTATAATATATATTTATGTTTCCTATTAAATCTAAGCCAACGTATAACAATAGGCTCCTTTTGTGCCATAAGATTTACATATATTCTTCAATGTATTTAATAGTTGTAAGTTAACTCAAATTGTATATAAATGTTCAATAAAAAATCGTTAAATCGTAAAAAAAAAATTTAAGTCGATCAAATGTTATTGTTGTTTATTCAGCTTGAAATAATTTTTTTTTGTTGTCTTATCTACAATTTTTTTGCATGGTTTATCCAACTTTGAATGAAAAAAAAAATACTTTCAGCTTTGATTACCAATATCTCAGCAAATAAAGATATTATAAAAAATTCTAATACAGCTTTGGAAATTAGAGAAAGCGTTTTATAAGATTTGTTTAAGGTATTGTAGACATCATTTTTTGACCCTTCACCGTTAGTTTAAAAGAAGTACTAAGAAACGACTTTTTGTAGTCTTTTCATAAATATTTTTTTTTTTTTGTAAATATTAATTGCATGGCTTGCGTTGGTATGCAAATTTGTAGGCTTTTAAAGCATCAAGCTTTCATGTTTACGCAAACTATTTGAAGCTATTGTATTTAAGAGTTTTTATTTCAACAGCAAACCGTTTCTTGCAAACGAGCAACATGGGCTTATGAAAAAGAAATCTACTGTGACTAATCTTCTTGAATTCGCATCTATTACTAATAAGACTTTCTAGAGTGGCCATCAAGTTGACTGTATCCATACGGACTTCAGTAAGGCCTTCGACAAGTTGTGTCATAGTCTTATTTTATTAAAACTTTCATGAATGGGCTTCCCTTCAGCAATTATAGACCGAGAGCTGGTGAACGTTTTGCTCAAAGTGTTTTATACCGCTCCAAATTTTGTGGGCGTACTATTTCCATGAGTGCAAACTTCATGGTAGCAACCTGGAAAACATGTTTACTTTTTTGATGAATTTTGAAGTGCATTATTCGCCCGTCATTTGTACAAAATTGCAAGAAATTTCACGAAATTCACCAAAAACACATATGAAATGACAGTTCAGTGCTCAAGTGTATTTCATAATTAAATCTGAGGAATCTGATCATAATCTGCTCGGAGCTCTGCTCTGATCGCTCAGCCTCTGCCCAGAGCTTTGCTCAGAGCCAAAAAAGAAAAACGCCATTTGACTTGAGTTACTCCAAGATTACATCTAAGCGCATGTTGTATGAGCATTTTTAATTATTTGGTGTTACCACTCATCTAATTTATTTACGTTTTCTTTGTATTAAAGTTCTAAAGTTCTTTTATAGCCTATTGAATAGACCGGAAAATGAGGGGTATAAAGGAACAATTACGTGGTTTTTATTATTGCATATGTTTGTTTGGCCCATAAGCATGCTTAAAACCGAAAATGCTACTAAATTCACCCATGCGTTTCTGAGAGAATGGTCACACTGGCCACTTTTCAATATTTTTGGTGTAACTCGAAAACTAAGCTGAATTCGACAATTTTATGTATAATACTTTTTGTTCAAAACTAAATTTTCTGTTGGAGTGGATAGTTCAAAAAATTTTACAAAAAATTTTAAGCAGGTAAAGTTAACAAAAACCAACCAAAAAAAATCAAAAAATCAAAGATATCTTCATTTTTTAATAAATTGTACATAACTTTTTTTGAAGCAAAGATAGGGTCAAGACATGTATAGACAAAATTAAATAGAGACTAAAGGCTATAAATATGGCATGTTCAAAAATTAATATTTGTTCAAAATTGATAGAGATATTCATATTCAAACTTTATCATTTTTTATAATTTTTCGCAGTTTTGGCCCGAAAGTCCCTTTTTCGGTACAATATGGCAAATTCCACGTTGTAAAAATATTCGAAATCAAAATTTTGATATAATATGACATTAGAATTGTAGTACCTCGTGGCTTGATGGTTAGTGCGTAGGACTGTCATGCCGAAGGTGTGGGTTCGATTCCCAGCCGTGCCACCTAAAAACAGAAATGTTTTATTCGAGGTACTGCCTCTTGCGAGGAACTGACAAATCCTCCAAGAGTATACTTGTCATGAAAAAGTGCTTCTCATTTAGCCGTTCGGACTCGGCAAAAAACTGTAGGTCCCCTCCATTCCTGCCCAACAAACACGCACACAGGAATGGTTGTGAGTTGTAAGTCACTAGGCCCTGGTTCTCCTCGAGCTGTTGCGCCACCCAATTTATTTATTTATGACATTAGAATAATTGAGAAATTTTAAAAAGTATGTAAGTTCGCAATTTCGTTTTTCGGCTGTTTTTAAATGCTTTCAGACCTACAGACCGAACGGCTGGTCCGATTAATATAAGATTTAGTATTAGGTGCTAGGAACGTTAAATTTGTCATAAAGTACCAAAACATTATAGTTTAAAAAACTAAAAACACGCTTTTAGAGTTAATCAAACTAAAAAGTAAAAAATAATTCTTAGCATGAGAATAAAATTACCGATGAGAAAATTAATGTCACTGTTCTAAGAGGGTGGAGTGCCTTGTATGACATTTTTAAACTAACTGTGCATTTCGGAATGAAACAATGAAAATTTTGATTGATACCAAGCTCTAAATTTCGATATCGCCATTTTGAGCTAATTAGGAAAATGGGGAAAGAAAGGATAAAGGAAAGGGAGGGCCTACTCAGTGCGAAATTTTCGCTTACCGAAAAAACAATTCGGAAAGCCCGGATTGGGAATTGAACCCAGATCTATATGTTACGTGCCAGGAGCTCTACCAGTTAAGCTATCCGAGACACGCACCGGAATTATATTTCAGTCACCTATATAATTACCTGCTCGATATGCAGTAAGTTTAAATATGTCATACAAGGCACTCCACGCTTTTAGAACAGTGACATTAATTTTCTCGTCGGTAATTTTATTCTCATGCTAAGAATTATTTCTTACTTTTTAGTTTGATTAACTCTAAAAGCGTATTTTCAGTTTTTTAAACTTTAATTTATTTTTCATTTTTTAGTTCGATTTGTTATCAGGCAACAAAGGATTCCGAAAGAAATTTATGAATACTGGCGAACCTAATCGGGATAATGGGATATTTTGATCGAATTATTGTATTGTCATCGGGCTTTGATAAGTGTGCAAAGTTTGAATCAAATCGGACCGTTTGAAGTAGGTCAAAATCACGCCCAAAGATTCCGTTACATACATACATACAAACATACATACAGCCGAAACTAATAAAAAGCGTGTTAATTAAAAATAGGCTATCGGGCAAAAACTGCGAAAAATGATAAGAAATAGTAAAGTTTGAATGGCTATATCTGTGTCAGTTTTCAAATAATATGGCTTTTTTAACATGTCATATTAATGCCTTTAGACTCTAGTTTACTTTGTTCATGCATGTCTTGAGCGTATCTTTGCTCGGGAAAAAGTTATGCGCAATTTAGAACAAAACTTAAAAATCTTTGATTTTTCGATTTTTTTATGTTGGTTTTTGTTTACTTTTCCTGCTTAATTTTTTTTAAGAAATTTTCCAAACCATCCATTTTGATAGAAAATGTAATTTAGAACAAAAAGTTTTAAGTGTAAAATTGTCAAATTCGGCTTATTTTTCGAGTCATACCAAAAATACTGAAAAGTGTCCAGTGTGACCATTCTCTCAGAAACGCATGGGTGAATTTAGTAGCATTTTCGGTTTTAAGCATGCTTATGGGCCAAACAAACATATGCAATAATAAAAACCCTTGCACGTAATTGTTCCTTTTTAAAAGGTCTATTCAATAGGCTATTAATTATGTAAATGTGTAATGACTTGTGATTGTTTTTTGTAATTTTGTATATTATTTGTCGTCTTTGGTAATGTGTTTGGCTTTAATTACTATTTTGTGTACTAACTACTAACAGAACGCTTAATGATGACTGTGACATGTTTATATTTCCAGGTACACGGTTAAAAATTTAGGGGTACTTTTTAATATTTTCTGGGTTACATATATGACAACATCAAAAATATATTTAAATCTAATACTTGGCAAATACATATTAAAATTTTGAAGTTAATTTAAAATATATTAAAACTTAATAATATCAGATATTACAAAGGAATACGAAATCTGTAATCTTTTTGGTATTAGGTACAAATAACAATTTTAGTACTTATCTATAAGAATTTCATCATTTTGTATCAGAAAATTTCTTTATTACGGAATATTAAAAAGTAATATTTTCTGTATTGAATACGGCTGTAATACAGAGGCTGTATTAAAAAACACCCCAGATTTTTTAACAGAACAGAAATAATGTTACAAATGCTTGCATTAAGCTGTACTAATAGCGTGTTACTTTTTTGACTTGAAATTAAATAAAAAGTATTTATATTTTTTTTTTTTTTATTTTCAAAAATTTTTCAAACAAAAATTGCTTTGACAACTGGGCGCTTACAGTTTGTTAGACGGCTAAATGCTGGGGAGCCCAAAGGTAGCAAGATTTCAAGAAGAAAGAAAATCATTGAGATGTCTCTGTCATTTTGCCGTGCTATAGGAAAGCCGTATTATGAATTGCTCCTACGGCACAGCGCACACGTTGCGCTGTCATCAAAAAGGGTTCTTTGCAGGAAAATATCCAAATGTTCACATAAACCCTACTCGATTTTTGAGGGTTTTTTTGTGATAAACCATAAAATCGTGCTCATAAAAGCTCCCCGATTTATGCGCTGAAACGGAGGATGTTTTCAGTTGTCTTATTTCTTTATTTCATCTGGAAACCCTACAATGCTTCAACACAAAACGAAGCAAATGGGCTAGTTTTTGCTTTTTTTTAATTAGCATTTTGTTGTATCGCTTTTTTAGTTGGAATTTTATTGTTAAGCTTTTTTTTATTTGGCATTTAATGGTTTTAATTTAATGGAAGTCAAAAACTCTCAAAACAATTGAAGTCTGATTCACAATGCGACGAGGAAACGAGACGTAAGCGTGACGAGATCCCGTCGTTGCTGTCAAACGAATTTCAAACAATGGAAGCATCGAGGATATATACAATGAAGCGTTTCTCGTCGTCCCGTCACGCCAAGTATTCGAAAAATTGAAAAAAAAAGACACGACGAGACGACGATTTTCTTTTTTGACAAGTTATTTCCATAATGGAGGTATTTTATTAAAGAAAAAATATGATAACTTGAAATTAAAAGATAAAATAATCCATAATCTGTTGTCTCAAATACTTTTTTGTTTATTAATTAATTTAGTTGTGAATTGGGGAACGATTTTATAACTAGAAAAAGATGACAGCGAATCACGTCACGCTCTCGTCTCGTTTTCTCGTCGCATTGTGAATCAGACTTGAATGCAAAATAAAAAAAGCCTAGCACTAAAATGCCAAATAAAAAAAGCGAAACAACAAAATGCAAACAAAAAAAAAACAAAATGCAAAATTCAACGTCTTGATAAGACCGAATTTTCCTTCTCCCTTTTAAAACTAAATGCGTAAGGCCAGCGTAGTTACCAGCAGCAGCGACAATCAGGGACTGAATTAAATCAACCCCCATCAACGGAAGTATCTTTTTTCATTCAAAGTCAAAAAAAAAATGTACGAAAATAAAACAAATTAAATTGAAGCTAAATAAACAAGGTATTTGACCATTACATTTGATTGACTGAAAAAAATATAAAATAAATCATTTTTTGTCTCGTATCATTTCTTGCAATAACGCAATAATAGTAGAAGATCCCGTCATAGGACGACCTACCCTAATAAAGGTACCAGATGAGCGGTATACAGTTTTGTAGGCAGTATCTTAAAAAACAATGTACGCATTAGTACGGGAGCCCACGATGCTTAATGTGGATTTACTTGAGCGTTCGTGGAGAACTAATGGACTTTGAAGATTTGATGATAGAAAGAAAAAAATGTTCGTAAAGTATACCGTTTCATCGGTGGGGTCACATGGACATATTCGAGCGCGTCAGATATTGATAGTGTATATGGCCTGCGTCTCGCCAATAACGGAGGTATGTTAATCTGCCGGTTTGCGTGATCAGGGTGGCTGTATGGGAGGATAGAAATTGGAAAACAAATGGATTTACTCGAGCGCGTCAGATTTTAAGAAGGGATGTTAAGTGACCCCCAAGGATGCTCACATTCAAAACACTAAAGTGCCTTTCACATGAGCTGCGAACTGCGAATGCGAATAAATTTGTTTAGGCAATTCCAATCGCAAATATCAACAAATAAGTGTTTTAACTTATCAAAAAAGTTAATAAACGACCCAATCTACAATTTTAAAAAGAAAATACGAACACAAATTAGTTTAAATTGTTAAATTTAGCATTTTTTTATATTCTACACGACCACCGAGATATTTTCTGCGAACTGCCAAACACTTATTCGCAACCCACAACATCAAGACGCATTCCACAAATCTGCGAATGAAAAATTCGCTCGAATTTAACCTCAATTTTTTTTAGCACCCATTTTACTGATTTATTTTGTATGACTTCGCGTCTATCGGCGACCACTCATGTGAAAGAAATGTCAAAGCTCACGACCATTCGCAATTCGCAGTTCGCTATTCGCAGCTCATATGAAAGGCACTTAACGATTCGGATGTGACGCAAGCTTGCGGCAACTTCTTGAAAATGCAAAAAAATTGTCATTTTGAAATACTCGAGCGCGTCAGATTTTGATATATATGGTTCAACTTGATGTCCTACATGATGTTCACCACCTTAATCTGACAATTATCTGGAGGGGTTTTCTTAATCTGACGATTTGAAAAGAAGAAACATTTTTATTCAGGGTTTTTTAAATCACTGAGGAGAGTATAATAACTTATGCGCCAAAAATTGAAAACGGATTTTTGTAGAAGGGTCAAATATCAACAAGCATTTTTACCCCCGTTTTATGAGTTAGAGGCGATTTTCGAAAAAAAAACGACTGAAATAGAAAATTAATTATTCAAAATCAACTACAATGCTTAAAATACAAAACAATAACGGTTTTAAAAGCAAAACATCTGTTCTTTAATCCTACATTTAAATTAAATTATTTGTGTCAAAAAGGACAAAACAAAGTATATGCTATCAACAAACAAAGCCTCATCTGTCCATCGTCTAGGACAAAACGTCACTGTTGGTAGCAGTAATTTCGAGGTAGTCAAGGAGTTCACCTACCTCGGAACAAACATCAATCCCACGAACGACACCTTAGTGGAAATCCGACGAAGAATTACCCTAGCGAACCGCTGCTACTTCGGTTTGGCCAAACAAATGGGTTCAAAACTCCTTTCTCGAAAGACAAAGTGCACGCTATACAAAACTCTAATTTTACCAGTTCTACTCTACGGTGCCGAGTGCTGGACGATAAGTAAAAAAGGGGAATTGATCCTGGGCACTTTCGAGCGAAAAATTCTACGGCGGATATTTGGTCCTATATGCGAAGAGGGCGATTGGAGGAGAAGATTCAATCGTGAACTGTACGAGCTGTACCAAGATGTGGATGTAGTCCAAAGAGCCAAAACACGTCGACTACATTGGCTCGGCCACATCGAGCGAATGGACAACAACGCTCCAGCCAAGAAAATCTTCGAATCCCAGCCCCCAGGTTCGAGACGACCAGGAAGACCGAACCTCCGCTATAGGGACCAGGCGGTCACAGACGCAAGAGCGCTTGGTCTCGACGACTGGAGGGAGCGTGCGAGGGACCGCAACCGATGGAAGACCGCAATATCTCAGGCAGAGACCCTTCATGGATCGGGAGCCGGATAAGTAAGTAAGTAAGTCAAAAGTTTTCAAAATATCTGTATTCAAACTCAAAATTTTGATATAAAACACAGCAAAAATTGTTGGGATCAATTTTTCTGAAAATTATGAAACGAAAACTAAATTTTCTTTTGAAGGTCAATGCTCATATTAATTCTGATTCGAACACAAAAAAGCGAAAGCTTTTATGTCTTCTAGTTCTGAGCATTGACCGCAAAAAGAAAATTTAGTTTTTCATTTCACAATTTTGAGAACAATTGATCCAAACATTTTTTTTTGCGTTTTTTATCAAAACTTTGAGCTTAAATGCAAATACATATTTTGAAAACTATTGACACAAATAATTCAATTTAAATGTAGGATTAAAGAACAGATTTTGGGCTTTTAAAAAGTTATTGTTTTATATTTAAAGTTTTTTCGTTTTTTTTTTTAAATTTTTGTTTTTCTATTTAAGTCGTTTTTTTTTTTAATCGCCCCTACCTCCTAAACGGGCGAAAAAAACGGCAGATTATACTTTTCCCGTTATCCTAGAATTATTTACTTTACAATAACAGAAATTCAACCGCACTCGAGAATGTCCAGGTGACGATTTTTCTGCTAGTTTGTAGCCCTCCCATTACCTTAGGTCACGCTCAAATCGTCAGATTATTGAAATACATACATACTTTTCAGCATGTAATTAACCTACCCTATCTTATTCGACGCGCTCGAGTATTTCGAGCGATCGATTTGTTTACTAATCTGATACCTTACCCTAGGCGCCCAGCCCTACATAGAGGACTGATATATGGTGGAGGTACTCAGTAGGGTGCAAGGTACACCCCCTTATACTAATCTGACTCGTTCGAGTTAATCCCAAAATCCCTTAGTGGGCTTCATGGTATGCCTGTCGAATAGTGGTCAAGGCATAGGGCTGCCAAGCAATTATTCTCAATATTTGGAATTTTTGCAACTATCACCCCAACTTAGATGGTAAGCTTTAAAGATATACAAAAAATACCATATAAAAAAAATTTTATTTAAAATTATAAACTACCTGATTTTATGAAACGCGAAATTTCAGTAGGGCAAATGAGGGTACACAAAGAGAAAAGTCTAGAATCTATTTTCCAAACGAAAAATTATAGAAAGTCTTTTCTTTTGTGTCCGGTAGATTTTTGAATTACAAGGAAATCATCACATATTAAAAAAAACTTTTAAAATTTGCAAATCGAGATACATTATGAACATTTGAAAGTCAAGAACTGCAAAAAAGAGGTTTCAGAAATAATTCACCATAAACCCCAATGATAGTTTATGAAAAATATTAATATGTTTCTAGAAAGATAATTTACAATATACATACAATTTTTAACCTTTATTTTAGTGTAGTGAATTTTTGAAATCTGTGCACTTATTTTTTCTAGGAACATTTTGTGTGATTTTAGATTTTTTAAATACAAGTACAAGAGAGTGGATGTTTTACTAAAATCTTGGTATGAGGGTTTAAAGGTGTATCTATTGTGATATCGAATACCAAAGTTTGGTAGGTTTTTCTTTCAGCCTTTGGGAGGGGTTGAAGGTTAAAACCCACTCGGTTTCCTGTCTATGCGTTATGGTGACCAGTACTTCAATACACTTAAAAAAAAAAGAAAATGATACTCTGTCATTTTTCCGAAGTTCAAAAGGGATGATAAGGTTCACATAAAGTGGTTATATCTTGAGATCGATTCATCAGACCGTCAAGATTGAGGTGTTTATGCTTAGGAAAAATGACAAAGTGGTCTTTACAATAAAAAAGGAAACATAGCTCCCTTCCAAAGGCTGAGAAAAAACCTGCCAAACTTTAGTATTCGATATCACGATAGATGTACCTGTAAGCCCCCATACCCAGATTTTGGTTATACATCCACTCTCAAAATATGCGTTCGACTCTAATACTTAGGCCGTGTGCCAATTGCGTTAAAATCCTGGTTAAATTTGATCCCATGGCTAAATTTTGACATTACTGAGATGTATATAGACGTCAAAATTTAACCTGCTGAGGAGCTCGTTAAAATTTTAGCCGATGGTTAATTTTTGACATGTCTATGCTCATGAAGAAGTGAGGGAGATGAATGTAGATAAATATTTTATTTTGCTATCTTAAGTCATGAATCCTATCGGGAAAGATGAAAAATGTAAAAAAAAACTAAAATTAAATGAAAGGATTAAGAAATATAGACAAAGACCTTATAATAAATGTAAGTATGCACTCAAGAAGAAGTTTGAATAACTTGTGATAAATCCTTGATAATGCAAAAGAATCAATAAAATTTATTGAAAATACATTTTCAGATGATGCATTCATTTTGCAAACTGAATTGTTTTCGAACCATCATTACTGAAAAAAATGCAACAACAAAACTAATGGGAAGTAATGTTAAAAAAAATCCCATTTAATCCAATTGACACAGCAAAAACCTTTAATTTTACTCACCCCTATAAAAAGGGATAACATTTAACTGGGATCAAATTTAACCAGAATTTTAACGCAATTGGCACACGGCCTCATATTATAATAAATGCGTAAATTAAAAAATTCACTTGACTTAAAATTATGTTTAAACAGAATATTTGGAGAAATACAGGTATTATTTTTCAAATTATCTTTCTAAAAATATACTAACATTTTTCATAAACCATCATTCTGATTCTTGGTGAACTATTTCTGAAACCCCTATTTTGCAATTCTCGACTTTTAAATGTTATATCTCGATTTGCAAGTTTTTAAATTTTGTGTTCAATTTGTGATGATTTCCTTGTATTTTAAAAATCTACCGATCACAAAAGAAAAAAATTTCTTTCATTTTGCGTTTGGAAAATAGATTCTAGACTTTTCTCTTTGTGTACCCTCATTTACCCTAATGAAATCTGGAGTTTCAATAAATCATGTAGTTAATAACTTTTAAATAAAATCCTTGACCATAATGGTAGTTACTTCAAGACAAAAATTTTTCACATAAATCTCGAAACAAAAAATATGAAGCTGTAGAATGCTTTTTGTTTCAATTCAATTTGACCACTCGTCACAAAGATACAGCTATTCAGAAAACACTAACAAAAATTGAAAAGCAAATTCCTTGCTTTAATTTCGTTAACTAGTGTAGTTATTGAAGGCAGGCTTGCCAGATTGGGCTACTTATCGGAAATTGGGCTATCTTTTTTTCCAAAATTGCCGACAGTAATTTCAGTATGACAGCCCAAACATAATTGGGCCACAAATAGCCCAAATATGATAGTGGGCTATAATATAATAAGCAACAAAAAATACTTTTCTAGCGCCTTACATATCCCTAACGCATTCCACAAAAAATATTCACTGAATTTATTCAATGCTTTTGACATTTCAAACAACCAAAAATTTAATTGAAGTTCTGATAAAATAAAAAATATTGGTATTGGGCTACTTTTTCAGCTCCGATTTTGGGCTACACATTTTTTAAATTGGGCTATCGAACTAGTTCAAGACATGGCAACCCTGATTGAAGGTCGAAAATTCGAAAACTTGCAGTTTATTGGTTTTTGATAGTATTTGCATGTAAGAAGTTGGCTTAAGGCTTGGTAAAACGAACCGCGGGCTGGGGGTGCGGTGCCCATCACGTACACTGTGTTGACCAGAATCATGCTGTATCTACTATTCTAACTGAACGCTAAACGGGCTAGGAAAGCATGCTACGGGAACATACATTTAAGTTATAGATTTTTGCAGGGAATGCGACGTGCAAAAACAAAACTGAGAGGAAATAAATTAGCCAGTTTATATTTCTGACATCTCAGAGGACTAAGAAATATGAACAGGATTCCTCTCAAAAATTCCTCACCTTACCCCTTAAAACAGTGACTGAAATTTCTTGGACTCGCTTTCTCAGTTATTTCTTGTCGCAGTTAATTACATAGGAAGAAAAGAAAAAGAGAGTTGTTTTGACTTCTATGTGAAGAATTCTGTTTATATTTTACTCTCCTGTTTTGTCAAAAAAACGGAGGAAAATTACTGAGCGCTCAAAAAATATAAACTTGCTAAATGTAGATAAGCCTGAATCAAAGTGGTAAGTTTTTCATATTTTCTGATAATTTTTGGTGAACTAGGGTAAAAAGATTGATATCCGTGGTTAACTAGGGTAAAAAGATTGATGACCGTGGAAAAATTATTTTAGATTCGAGTCAAGAACGCCGAATGTTGCTAACGTTCTGTTTGCACCAGACAAGGCGACGAGAAACTTTTCATTTCTGCTCGCTCCAGTTAAACCAACGATATTAAAATACATTTTAGTAGATCTATTACCGGAGTGTATGTAATCCGTCATTATATATAATTTCTAGGAAATGTCTACAACGCCAAAATTCGCCAGGAAATGTGTTAATTTTTTCTACACACATTTCTTAGGAATTCTATAAATTTCCTAAGCAGCAATAGGAATTGTATAAAATGATACAGCTACAATTATTGTTGGATATATTAAATAAATTCAAAGTTTCTTTAAATCCAGATTCTTTACCACCTGCTTGTGCACATTATAAGATTTGGGGTGGGTGCGAGGTTGGGTGTATGCAAAGTTTCTTTTGTATTTATAGAATCTGGATTTAAAGAAACTTTTCGGGATTTAGGGTTTTCGGGATTTTGGGTTTTCGGGATTCTGGATTTTCGGGATTTTGGGTTTTCTGGATTCAGAATTTCGGGATTGTGTCCGTCTCCCTCACTGTTTCTATGGTATAATATTTATTTAACACATTTCCTAGCATTATTTAGCAGTTGTATACAATACCTTGGAAATATATAATTTCCTAGGAAATATCTGTTTTAAATAATCTTTTACAAATCATTTTATACATTTCCTAAATAGGCTCGTAATTGTATAAATTTTTTAGGAATTGTATAGGTATAGTTCCTAGGTTTCATACATTTCCGGTAACAGATCTACTACATAAGCAGTAAATTTTCATCTCTAAGATTCCTCCAATTCACTAAAATAGAAGTGGCATACAATAGAATTTTGAGAGTAGAATAAATGCGCAAACACCAACATGCACCAAGAAAGATACATAAGGGAAGTATCTCCGGAGAACAGAGCTTTTTACTCTCTGAATTTTCGTCTGATGTTTGTTATTATTTTTACCGAAAGCTATCTAGGTATATTAATGTAAGTTTTTGAAGAGATTTATTCTCAGGGAAATGTTAACTTTAGATTTTGAACACGGTAAAAGAAGGATGTAGGATTTTCGAGAAAAGCTTCGCTAATCGATGAACCGTGATGTTTTCGGAGCATTTTGATTAACGATAAATCCAAACCGGTAGATGGTTGGCCTCATCAGCTGACAGCAAATCCAGATGGAATAATGTTAAAGTAGACCATAAGACTAGTAGTTGCAAACATTAGCAAAAAAGATAGGAGTCTCATTTAAAAAGCTTTAATAGGAATTTTTCTTACTTATTATTATATTAATGAAAGGTAGCTAGGTTTGGAGGTAGGTATATAGCTTAGGAGATATATGTATATACATATATAAAATAATTTTTTAAGATACAATAAGATATGGATTATGGTAAATATTTATAGGTATGTACCTAGTTAATCTACCTTGAATTATTTGTCTCACTTAAATACCAACCTTTAACCTTTAAATGTTTTATTTTAGAGTTGGAGAGCCGTGCAAAAGCTTTGTATAGTCCGTTGCTGGCTTGAGCATTAATTAATATTTGGCAAATGGTAAATTGCATATGTATAGGTAAAACCTGTGTACATATTTGTACCCCAAAATAGACTGCCAACTTTTAATTGGATTCATAGTTTTAAAAAATTGAATTTATGATTGACTGAAAAACTTAACTTTTTGTTTCTGAATGTAGGAATATGTTGAACTTACATACCTACATCCTTGCACCATTGTGAAGCGAAAGACGCTTTAAGTTTTATATAAAATAAAACTAGTGGTGCTAGTAAAAGATTTTTTCTTTATTTAAAAAAAAAAATCAATTTTTAAACATTTAGTTTTATGCGTTGCGTGGCTTCGGGGGTCACAGAGGACCAAATTCTAAAAGAATAGGAATCTACGTACCTGTCAACTAAACATAGGAAAAAAAGTCCAAATATCCTCATTACACAGCACAGCTAAAATTGATTTGAACTTAATTTTGCTTGGTTTTAAGGAGAAAAGGTAGAACTGAATATACAAGGCAGAAAGCTAATTGAAGAAACAGGGATGAATTAAGTGACCAGGTTTGTAACTTAGAGGGTTATCGTGTTTTTCGGTTAAATAGAAAGAACCGCATTGGGGGAGGTGTAGCAATATACGTAAAAGTGTCTATTAAATGTAAAGCTAAACTTTTATCGGATGCTTGCAGTAGCATTGAGTATTTGTTTGTTAATATTGTAGGTAATGAAGGTGGATTGCTCTTAGGTGCAATATATCGACCAAATAGGTACATAGACCTATCACCTTTGTTTACACTTTTAGAGGAAATTTCATTGGGCTACCCCAATATTGTCCTGTGTGGGGATTTTAACTGCAATCTTTTGAACCCAAATATTCTCACTCTTAACATGCGTACTTTTAACTTAAAACCAGTTAACACTAGTACTCCAACTCACTTTTTTAGGGATGACGCAACATTATTAGACTTATTTTTTGTTAGCAACTCAAGCGACGTAGCTTTGTATGACCAGCTTTCTGCACCTGCTTTTTCTAAGCACGATCTGATTTTTTTAACTTTGAAGTTCAGTTTTGATTACTCGTGCAAGAAAATCACTTATCGAGATTTTAAAAATGTTAATATTCAGCACTTAGAAGAGCAAACAAGGGCTACAAATTGGGATGCAATTTTTTATATGCAATCCTCAAACGAGCAAGTGCAGTATTTAACTGATAATATTAAAATTTTATTTGATACTTACGTACCCTTAAAAACAAAAATCGTACAACCAAGTAATAAACCTTGGTTTACCCATAATATCCGAACTTTAATGCAGAAACGGGATGTTGCTTATAACAGTTGGAAGCGTTACAGGTTGGTTGAACTACGACGTGCATATTGCTTACTTCGCAATAAAGTTGTTGCGGAAATACGTGTGGTCAAATCCCAAATATATTCACACCAGCTTAATACTGCTCTAAATGGGCGTCAATTGTGGAATAACCTTCGGAACATTGGGATCGGTAAGTCTAGTAGTGCGCCTGCTGAAGATGTCGATGTAAATGCTCTCAATAAAAGTTTTGTGTCTTTACCATTACTACCAATGCCTCCGGTAGACTTAGATACTTCTTTTTCATCATTGGTTCAGTCAGATAGCCCTGGTTTTGGTTTTCACTCAGTCAACAGTGTCGATGTTGTTGAAAGTCTGCTTTCTATAAAGTCAAACGCTGTTGGTCTGGATGAAATTCACCCCTCATTTTTAAAAATGATTTTGCCAATTGTCCTGCCCCATCTTACCTTTGTGTTCAACTCAATTCTTATGTCAGGGGTGTATCCAGACATGTGGAAGCTGGCTAAAATTATACCTCTTCCTAAAAATGGAAAAGGTAATGAGTTCAGGCCTATATCTATCTTACCTTTTCTGTCGAAGGTCTTTGAAAGAATTTTACAAAAACAGATCAGTGCTTATCTAACGAGGAAAATGTTGCTCACTTCTAAACAGTCTGGCTTTCGTGAAAAGCATAGTTGTATCACAGCACTGTTAAGTGTGACCGAAGACATAAGGCAAGCGTTGGATAAGGATGAGGCAACTTTTCTGGTGCTACTTGATTTCTCAAAGGCTTTCGATACAGTCAATCACGTTATTCTATGCAATAAGCTTATTCAAAACTTTAATTTTTCATCGGCTGCTACGAAGCTTATTTATTCGTACTTGACCATGAGAAAGCAAGCAGTGCAAATTGGCGACAGCGTATCAAATTTTCTCCCGAATTTCACTGGTGTACCTCAGGGTTCCATACTTGGTCCGCTATTGTTTTCAATTTACGTCAACGAACTACCTTCAATTGTCGGAAACTGTTTTTCTCATTTGTATGCGGATGACGTCCAATTGTACTTTAGCTGCCCTCTTGGACTCATTGAGCATGGAGCTTTTTGTGTAAATGAAGACCTAGAGAGAATTGCAAAATGGTCCCAGTTGAATGGCCTTCTTTTAAATCCAATTAAGTCCAAATGTCTTGTAATATCAAAAAAAACTCTTGATCTTTCTTATTTCCCTTCGATTGTGTTGAACAATGATCCTATTGAATACGTGGAAACAGCAAAGAATCTTGGAGTGACATTTAATCGTTACTTGACTTGGGATAGCCATATAAATACTCTTGTGGGCAAGGTTTACGGCGTACTTCGTACTTTATGGGCGACTCAGTCTTTTACACCACTTAAAACACGTTTGCTAATTGCAAAGACTCTGATAATGCCAATTTTGATGTACGGTTGCGAAATTTACTGTAATTGCAATTTTGTAAGCAGACGGAAGATTAATGTCGCTTTTAACAGTGCAGTACGTTATGTTTTTGGCCTGCGAAGATACGACAGATTGTCTGGTTTTGCTACTCGTTTGCTGGATATGCCATTTGAGAATTATCTCAAGTTTCGAAGTTTGACCTTACTCTCCAATATATTGCACACACGCCAACCCCAATACTGTCTCGAAAAAATTAGATTTGCAAACTCAAACAGATCTCGCCAATTAATTCATCCTCGATGCTCATGCCTAACATCCGAGCGCCAATTTTTTGTCAATTCAGTTCGTCTTTGGAACTCTTTACCACGTCATATCAAAGAATTACAGAATACGTCAAGTATGAAGAGAATCTTAAAGAAATATTTTTCAAATTTGTAAATTTTAATCACATTATATTGTTATAAATTGTAAACTTTAATTATAATTGAAGAATTATTTTAGTTTCTTTATTGATTTATTTTGATGTATATTATTAGATGTATATTATTTTCTTTCCTTTTTTTGCTCTTTTGTTAAAATTCAGCTTAGAACTAGCTTATAAGATATTGTATCTTACAGTTTTAAGTAATAACGAAATAAATAAATAAAATAAAAAATAAAATAAATAAATAAAGATACCTTATAATAGTGGGGCTGATGTGAGACTTACCTTTCATTTTGACCTGACGGGTTGAGCTTTAGTATACAAATAGCTCATGTCCTAACTTTACTTTTAAGAAGTGCTTCCAAGATGGGAACACTGTCAAAAGGACAAAAGAAGGGTTGCCATTTACCAGTTTAAATCCCGAAATGTTGCTTATAAATCGAAGACCAGGGGTCAGACAATGAGCCGAGAACTTCCGTTGGATTCAGCGCCCTTGAAACCATAGGACCACATTGCTCGAAGGGGATGGAAAAAGGCCGTTTTGGGAAAGAAAATTTGCAAAACTAAGAAAAATAATAAAATATTAGCTGTATTTTATTTTCTCCCAGATCTGATCTGATCTGGATTGGATTTGCATACGAAAATACATGTATTACAAGAACAATGCAAAATCCAACTTTGATTCATTCTGATCACATACCCTTAGCATTTTCTTGCTAAATTAGTTTTTTCTCTGACGTGTAGATGGCAAACAGGGATATGTATATAACACGCTTGTCGCACTGGGATCCTGTTTGTTTTATTATGATAATCTAATCCGGCTCAGATTTGGGGGATAATAAAATGCAGCTATTAATATTAATAAAATTTAAAGATTGGTGTCGACGCAGAATTTCACAATCTACTAAGTTTTATCCAAAGTTGATTGAAAACCTACTTTGGTTTTTTAAAAAGTCACTTTCAAAGTGCTGGAGACGGGATATTAAAGATTTACAAACTAAAATATTTATCTTGGTATAATATAAGCATACACAACACAATGACACATGATATATGGGTATTTTATAATGTCCAGCCTGATAATATAAAAATGAACCTGATACAACCACCTTAAAAAGAGTTATAGTCTTTTTTATAAATGATGACTGAATTTTTAGTGAAACAACAAGTAAAATAATACCAAATTCCAACAGCATTGACATGCAAATTGGTCCACATATTTTATTTTAATAAGCAATGAGAATGGGCACGTTCCGCTGGTTATTCTCAGTTATCCGGATAGCTTTGTGTTGTTGTAATCCCTTGTTAAAAAACAGCTGATAACAGCTGACGCAACAACAACTCAAGTTATCTCAAAATTGTTGGGATAGCTAGATAGCATAGCGAATAAACATTGGAACGCGAGGAATCAAAAGAGTCTACAAAGGGTGTTCTTTTCTCAGTAAAAGAGAAAATTTTTGAACAAGGGGAGGGGTGGAAGAAAATCAATAATGTGGTCCTGTGGTTTCAAGGGCATTGAATCCAACGGCAGTTTTCGGGTCATCATGCGACCCCTAGTTTTCGATTTATAAGCAACAATTCAGGATTTAAACTGGTAAGCGGAAACCCTTCTGTTGTCCAGTGCACAGTGCACACTTCTTAAACGTTAAGTTTGGATATGAACTACTAGTGTTTTTAAACTCAACCCGTCAAGTCGAAATGAAAGGTATGCCTTATATCGTGCACTAACGCCCGTACTATCACTTACGTCGTTAGAGACTGTTTAGATTGGGACAATTGAGTCCGGACTCATGAGTCTCAGCGTGTCTACATTAGAAAGTTTGAGGCGCCTCAAAACACATAGAAACAACAACAACTTCGATGTTTTGTGCATTGAAACAACAACAAATGAGACTCATGAGTCGGATGTTTAAGTTTTGTTCATGCCTCACGACATCCCTGACCCCCCACTTCTCTTGTCCAGAAACCGCCGCCGTGAGACCGGTCTCAGCCTTCCCAATCTAAACAGCGTCTTAGGCATGGCCCCTGGACCCAACTAGTATACCAAACAATGGTAAATTGTGGAAGTTAGGACTGGATTTATCTGGATCTAATAAAATAAGTTATACAGCATTATTTTTTCATCCTTATCATGAAAGACCAATTCTAATACTCTTAAAACTTTTAAACATTTTTTCACAAAACAAAATATTTTAGGTTATTGGTACCAAAAAAATAAAAGATGAAATGAAAACTTCAGATTTAGTATATAACAAGTTGAAAAACTTAGCAACAAGAGCGTATGATGATGAGTTTTTTGCGATTAATCGGAGATTCTGGATTTCAGAGTGGAATAAAGCATTTTGGAATAAATTAAAGTAGGTATAGTAGTAAGTGGACTGAATTATGCACGAAGTTCCTTACAGAATTGTATTGAAAAAATATATTTACGGTATTTCAATATTTTCTCCCAACTATTTTTGGTGTTCTGCTTAAAGTTTTAAAAAGACATTCCTTTTCTTTTAATGTCAGAAATTTAGCTTAAGACCTAGTACGCTGCTGATGCCAAACGAAAAATCCCATACAAAAATGACAACGAGATCATTAACGAAAAATTTAGTTCTACTTTTCGTTCTGCAGTACGCTGTTCGACGAGAAAAATTGATAATTGTAGCAGATTATTTGGAGCAGTCTACACTTTTTTTTCGCACACAATTTACTACCCACGCCATTTATTGTGTGCGAAAATTGCCATTTTTGCTTTTGGTATATATTTATTTTTGTTGTTTCTTTCATTTCAGCATGGCTGTCGATACATTTTTTGCATTTTGTATTTGTTTTATATTTTGAATTTGTGCAACTGTCAGTGAATATTTGTCCACTTCGTTTTCATAGGCATTTCGTTGCGTCTTATTGGAGACCAACTAAACATTTCATTTCACATCAGAAGCGTACTAGACTTAAGGAACTTATAACCACTTGAAATTTTGGAAGCTCACTTACTCCACTTTACTCACTTTAACTAATTTTGTCAAGTAACAAATTAATTTTAAATATGAGACCGAAATTATTAGGAGAGACAGACTTTATGCATACCAATTTTAGATAAATCTCATCGCAAACGTTCAGTCACATGCATTCAGCTGCTTCAACTTTACTTTCAAAGGAGGCTGCTAGAGGAAATAATAACAACATGAAACATAATAACGATGTCATAGAATAACCGAAGAATCTTCCGCTTCTTAATCTCTTGGGTTGATTTCGTATTAGGGGTTGCGCACTTTCTTTTCGCTGTTCCTCATGATCAAGTGGTAAAGATTAGAAGACTTTTTAGATTATAGATTTCGAATTGCTCGTTGATATGTTCTTGTTTCCGTTCTAACATGTGCCACTTCTACTAATCCGTCAGATCTCTTAACGACTTCGACTACACGTCCAAGCTTCCATTTCATTGGATGCTAGTGTGCATCTTTTAAAACAACCATTATTCCAGGTTCTTCTGTTGAAGAAGGTGGAGGTAGTCATTTGACTATGACCATCTTTGCCAAAAATGCTGTTGAATTTGCTGAATCTGACTAAATTTGTCTAATCTTGAGATTTTATAATCAGTAATGTTAGACTCAGTAAGTGCATTAATGGAGCCCCAATTAAATTAGAAAATGACCTGGGGCCTGCACCACAAAACAACAAGTTTGCTTTAACAAGCAAATTTTAACAATTAACAATATTGTCTGTACCACAAAAACATAAGTTAACAATCATCTTAACAATATATAATAAGTGGAAGATTTGATGAATTTGTGTGTTCTGTAAAAAATGAATAGGATGCCTTAACCTCTAAGCAACCATACCAACTTTCTAACAAGTTGTTGCTAAATATGCAGAGTTAACAAGATAGTTAATTTCTGTACCACAAAACTTTTCGCTTTAATAGTTAACAAATTAAATTTCCCTTAAAATTTGTTGATTGATGCGTTATTAAAGAAAAAAAAAAGAGCTGAAGCATTAGATATATTCTAGTTGTTTTTTTGCACAAAGTAACGATATTTAACAAAGTTGAAATTCTAAAGGTGGTACGTATAAATTAACGAGAGCTTAATTGCAGTTTAAAAACGTCTGTTTTAATCCTATTTTTCTAGTTCTTTTATTTTCAGACTATATTTAAACTCTGCATTAGAAAATTTAAAGAAAAATCCTTTTTTTTTAAAAGCAATGCTTACCTACATAAACCGAGCATGTACAAAAAATAACTAACTTACTAACAAGTAATCTCATGTTGTAGATTTAAGACTTTTTTATCGTGGTACTGAGACATTGTAAATAAAACGACACTTAGCGGACTTACCGCGATAATTAGATGAAACATGAAATCAAAAATATTTAGATTATTTTCCCGACATTTTGACCAAATTTCACTAGTCGTGGCCACGGGTTGACTGATGGCTTGTAGGTGGTTGTTTTTTTTTACTCTCATTTTTCTGTTCTTGTTCGTAGATTGTACCGGTGCGTTTGTGCTTGCAGTTGAGATGGAATTTATTGTTGCAACTGCATAGATTGTTGTTGTTGTGAATTTATGTATTCTTGAGAGCAGGCAAAACTAATAGCATCAGCTGTCAGGTTGTTTTGATTTTTGTGTTTGTTGTTCTTTTTAGCTTGGATTTTATTAAGCTTTAATTTGTTTATCAGAGGATCCCATGCCGGAGAGAGATTAAAACTTTGATCTCGATTGAAGTTTGAGTGCATTTTTATTTCTATTGCCTCTCGTATCAATCTTGCGTCATAAAAACTTTCCGTGGCAATTGATTTAGCTTGATCGAAGCGAATATAGTGATCCTCATTATAAGCTAAATGCTCACAAATTGCCGATTTGGTTACTTCATTCTTTTGAATGGCTCTCATATGCTGCATTAGTCGTGTGGATATTGTAATGTTTATTTCCCTACTGTTGAGTATTATCTTAGTTCTCCAACCGATTTTAGTCCGAGCATCAAAATGCACGATCGTTTTCTTCTAAGGTCGTCACCCGAAATAAATAGAGTCAAAATTATATGTTTTAAGACTAACTTTTATTTTCAAACGTTAGGGCTATTTATACTTAAATCTTTCTTACAAATATTTGGGTTCATCCCCACTCTTATATCTACCTATTACAATTTTAATTTTTGTAATCAATATGGTATTTCATTATTAACCCACATATGATGGCCCGGATGACGACAAACGACAAAGATTCGAATTCCATTTGAACAGAATGAACATTCAATTCAATCCACCCAAATGCAATTCGATGCCTTAGCCACCGCGACACATTCAGGTGCAGTCATTAACTGCTCTATTAATGAATCATTTGTGCACAACGATTTACAATGGTAACATGATTATTCAAAAGATTATTCAAAACAAAATTGACTGTGTGATAACTGACCATTCACAAGTTTGTTCAAATGTAGGTCAGTGTATTAACGTTAAATGCATAATGTATGTATATACACAACAATATTGCTCGTTTTATCTCACCTATATAAGATGAGCCACAACTACACGGTACAGAATAAACTCCTAGATTTTGTAGAGGAAGAGTTAAGACATGTTGACGCAGCTCTTTTGAAAAATGGTTATAGTTCCAAACAACGTTCGTGGAAACCAAAGGAAAGAATAACTTCAGAAAACTCAACACAACAAAATGAAAAAAGAGCATTTCTTCCGTATAGAAAAGGCGTTTCTGAAGCCATTGGAAGAATTTTACCGAAGCATGGCATTAAATCAATATTCATATTCAAGCCACTGGAAAAAATCCGCCAACTTCTAAGATCTCCAAAAGATAAAATTCCTCTACAAAATCCAGGAGTCTATTCTGTGCCGTGTAGTTGTGGCTCATCTAATAGGTGAGACAAAACGAGCAACATCCACACGACTAATGGAGCATATAAGAGCCATTCAAAAGAATGAAGTAACCAAATCGGCAATTTGTTTGCATTTAGCTTATAATGAGGATCACTTTATTCGCTTCGATCATCAAGCTTAATCAATTGCCACGGAAAGTTTTTATGTCCCAAGATTGGTACGAGAGGCAATAGAAATAAAAATTCACTCAAACTTCAATCGATATCAAAGTTTTAATCTTTCTCCGGCATGGGATCCTCTGATAAACAAATTAAAGCTTAATAAAATCGAAGCTAAAAACAACAACAAACACAAAAATCAAAACAACCTGCCAGCTCATGCTATTAGTTTTGCCTGCTCTCAAGAATACATAAATTCACAACAACAACAATCTATGCAGTTGCAACAACAAATTCCATCTCAACTGCAAGCCCAAACGCACCGGTACAATCTACGAACAAGAACAGAAGAATGAGAGTAAAAACAACAACTACCCACAAGCCATCAATCAACCCGTGACCACGACTAGTGAAATCTGGTCGAAACGTCGGTCGGGAAAATAATAAAAAATAGTTTTGATTTCATCTAATTATCGCGGTAAGTCCGTTAAGTGTCGTTTTATTTACAAGTAATCTCATATCAAAGTTAGCAAGTAAGGTTAATTCTGTATACAATGAAATAGGATTACGTTTTGACTTATGATATTTAGCATCATAAATATCGCTTACCACTTGTCAGATCAGTTTAAGAAGTTATCTCGACGCAGGCGTTACAATGCGAAGCCAATTGAAATGAATTGGGGGAAAGTTTGAATGTTGTCCCATAAAAGAAAGATTGGGCATATTCGAGATGTTTTTTGGCAAAATTGCAGGAAATTTTTCAATAAAAAAATGTTTGCTTATATCAAAATTAATCCGGTTTTGATAAATTCCAACCGTCAAATTTTCATCAGTTTCGGCAGATGATTCAAAAATAAATATTTTACTTATTAAAAATATCACATAAGTATAATGGAATATCCGTCTTTCAACGCATTTTAAAAGAAACATAATGCAACGTCTTTATATTATATCCAAGCTAACAGTCAGTCTCACTTTGATTAATGTAGGTACATAGGTAAATAATGTCATAAAGCAATATCTAGGTACTGTCAACTCATAAATAAACCGTTTTTCCATTTTTCTCTTTAAAACAAATAAGCAAATAATGCTTATGTAAAACAGCAACAATGCATTTTCTCTCCTTCTAATACTTTGTATACGCAGTTATACACGTGAAAGCTTAGATTCACTTAATTGTTCATTATAAAACCTTAAATAATAATTTAGAAAACATAAAACTGCATATTAATGCTTCATATAAAGTTAAAAAAGCATTTGTTATGAGCTAACAATTTTGAATTCATCAGTTAATTATTTTTAATAATCTATTTATCGTTTACTTGTAGCATTTTCATATTTTGAAGTTCATACAAAATGGCATCGGTGCGTTAGGCACACCAAAAAGTTTTATAAAAAATAAGGAAAATCAATTTTAAGTGATATTATTCGGTAAATGTTTTTTGTGAAAAACATTGGAGCATGAATTGAAATCATGGGGAGCACGCCAACTCTGACTTTTTACGATATGAAAAAAAAAACGCATTTAATGAAATGTCAATTATTTTCAAAGGGTCTCTTTTCCATTCTGGAATTATACGTTATTTTTTTGTAAAGGCTTAGGATTAAAATTACCTTGCCCGGCCCACTTCGCGAGTCCAATTATCTTAACTCCCTTTTTGGGTCATCTATCCCGCTCGCCCGACCCCTTCGCTTCACTTAGGGTATTTTCAATCGCCAGACAGGCGCCTTTGTCAATAATTTTCTTGGAAAATATTAGTAATGGTCCAGGAAAATTTGACGAAAAATTGCAAAACTACGAAAAAAATTCCGACAAAGCTTAATTTTGGTGGAGAGCTTTATTTTTACGTCTTAAACATTACGTATAAAGAACCCTAAATTTAGACTGGGCAACAAATTTGAGGGGGGTGAAATTCAATTTTTCCGAAAATTCAGTTTTTTTTAATGGAAAGTACAATTGTAGCTTTTGTATTTCTTCACAAAAAAGATTAACATACTTTTTTTATGCAATTAATATAGATTTAGAGAAAAACGTGTATGAATTACTTGGTGTAGCCAATTATTATGCTTCGAAATATAAGCCAACCAAAGCTTTGCGATGGGACTGGGCTTGCTGTTTCAAGATAGATGCCGTAGAGATGGATGCCCTTCCAATTCAACAAGCTCCAACGAGGAGGTCGACGAGAGGAGTAACATTTGCACGAGTTTAGGAAATAATATTTTGTATGTTATCCATCTATATATCTATGTAGTTTCTGGGAGTTCAAGATTGTATAAATAACAGAAATAATAATTCAAAAATGTTATATTGAATGTTTTATATATAAAAAAAATAAACAAAAACAATCTTATTTCAAATGAAAATTTAAAAAAAATAACAAATGTTAATAGAATAAGTTTAAAGATTAAAAGATTAAATAAAAGTAAAAGAACTTATTTTGTATCATTAATAATAAAAAGAAACTATTATTAAAATAGAGACAAAAATTTCACTTCAATACATTTTGTTTTGAAAATCTATTATAGTCCAGTGCAATTATAAAATTTTATATGGGCGACCCAGCAGTTTGTAACACCCCCAAATTTTATTTTATTATTCGAAGGGAAGTTGATTGAAGATCATAACCCTGACTTTTCGCACTCGCAAAATTTACCGTTTGGCTGCTATCTTGGATTTTGTTTCATTTTAGTTTTTATTAAATATCTCGGTTCCTAGAAGTCGGACGAAAAAATGTTTAACACAAAAAATGTAGAAAATAAAATTTTCTATCTTTTATGTTAATACCATTTTTTCGATATTTTTAATATTTAAAAAGTAACAAGCCAACAAAGATTTTTTTTTATTTTCTAAGTATTTTCGAAAATTTAGCACATTCGCCATCGGCAATTAAAAAAACTTTTTATGAAAAGTTTGTTGGCCACTAAATTTTCAACAATATTGCTATATAACTTTTTTCTGTATTCCAATTCCAGTTTTCACATTTTTATATTGTTTTCCAAAAAAATGGAAATCACGACTTTTAAAGCGGTTCTCTATGCTTAATACCAATTTTAAGCTTTTCCTTTTTCGTTTTAGCTTGTGTTTGTATGTACAACCGCATTTTTTTGACAATGGACCATTTTGATTTTTGGATCTTGGTTGCCATGACAAATTTAATACTTTTGGCAGGTTTTATGAGTGTTAGAGTTTTCTCGTGGGTGCTTTGGTAATAGTTCTACACTTACCCCTTACTTTAAAAAAAAAACCCTTTCACCAAAGTTATTTCAAGGGAACTCTCTTAATTCTCTAATTTACAAATGAAACATTTATTCCAAGTTTTATTGAATTACAATTATTTTCATAGGGTTTTCAGTTATATTTTACTTGTTCTACTTAAAAAAAGTAATCCTTACTAAATTAAAATGGACTATTTGAATAGTTGTATAATTTTGGATTTTGTAAGCACCAAAAGCATAGAAGAAATTGGTAATATTGCCCAAAACTATTTTGAATAATGAAATGGAAATATTATCTAAGCATGTAAATTGTTTTTGTAAAACTTGGGCGATATTTCCTCAATTTCGGGTGATATTTCCAAGCTTGATTTAAAAAAATACGCAAAGTTTTCGAAAGGTGTTTGAGAAAGGTGATATTTTGTTTCATGTAAATATTGCTAAGTTTTTTTTTAAATCTTAAGGTAGCAAAAAGGCTTCCGGAGGGGGAGAGGCGCGAATATCGCAAGCTGTTGGTATAAGTAGGTACGTATGTGGACCGTGTTCGGATTGGGGTGGGCGCGATGTAAGCCGGTGGGGTTCTTGGGTTGTCGCCACATCGCGGGTCATCACGCCACTGCGCTGGTCGTCACACCACACCGCGTTCCCGATCCGAATGCGATGCATAGTTGTGCCCGTAAGCGCCGAAAGCTCCTCGCACGATGTACCCAACTCCTCCGAAGCGCGGCCTATTTGATAGAAAAAAATTTCACCCATTTTATTTTATTTCCTTATATTGCAGTTGTTTTTGGCATTTTTCTTCCTATTCTTCTTCTTCTTTTCCCATTTTAATATGTACTTTTATTTATTATTTTGGACTTTGCTTCATTTTATGGTGAAAGTGCGATAACGCCAATATTGCATAAGCCTAAAATTGGTATTAAGCATAGAGAACCGCTTTAAAAGTCGTGATTTTCATTTTTTTTTTGGAAAACAATATAAAACTGTTAATACAAAAATATTTATATCTTTGTCATTTATTGGAATACAGAAAAAAATTATATAGCAATATTGTTGAAAATTTAGTGGCCAACAAACTTTTCATAGAAAGTTTTTTTAATTTCCGATGACAAATGTGCTAAATTTTCGAAAACACTTAGAAAATAAAAAAAAAATTCTTTTGTTGGCTTGTAACTTTTTTAATATTAAAAATATCGAAAAAATGTTATTAACATAAAAGATAGAACATTTTATTTTCTACATTTTTTGTATTAAACACTTTTTCGTACAACTTCTAGGATTCGAGATATTTAATAAAAACTAAAATGAAACAAAATACAAGATGGCGGCCAAACGGTAAATTTCGCGAGTGCGAAAAATCAGGGTTATGATCTTCAATCAACTACCCTTCGAATAATAAAATAAGATTTGGGGGTGTTACAAACTGCTGGGTCAGATTATAAATGCACTGGACTATTATGAAAATCAAATAATCAATGCTTACAATTAATACAAAACACATTCAGTTATACAGTAGGGAGCAAAAATGAGTACATGTTTGTAACTCGCACACTTATTGATGCATAACAACAGAAATAATAAAGCAAATTGAAAAATTTTGTTTGCCCTGTATTTTATGTTCAATTCTCAACAAAACGGTATAATACATAACGGAAAGGAGCAAGTTCTAAGAAAAAACAAATAAAACAAAAATAAATCGCATGTACTCAATTTTGCACCAAGCGTTAATCAGTAAAAATATCGAAATTTGCTGTTAGATTTGCAAGTTTTTGGTTTGTTTATGACTTCCTTTATCTTTTGTAGATTGAGATATGTTTAATTGCGTATGGTTAGAACTTTCACCAGCGTATTTTAATAAATGAAATAAATAATTATAAAAATTTCATTGCTCTTTAAGATTATGAGGAAACTATCACGACAGATTGAGGACAGTATTGTAGTCATAACAAAGAACGGCTTCTCGACACAAATGATAGCTAAGAAGCTTAAAACAAGCCAATCGGTTGTCATAAAAGTCCAGAAAATGCGAGTAATTGTTCCTAAGGCACAAGTCAAAGGCCGCAAAAAAATTTTGACGGATGCGGACGGCCCTCGCAGGTTATTAGAAATGAAAAGGAACAAGTGTTTAACACCGAATCATGCTTTTTTATGCAATAAATAAGCCCGTTAGCCGAGAAACTTTAGGAAGAACCCTCAACGACATTGGTTATATCTCAGCGGTTAAAAAAACAAAAGCCTGCATAGTCTGTAGAAATGGTAAGGTGCGGTTGAAGATCGTCAGAAAACACAGAAATTGGACACTAGGTAATTGGAAACGTGTAGTGTGGTCAGATGTCCAATTTCTGTGTTCTCTGTCGAGCTCTAACCACACCTTAGCATTTTTTCCGACAGTGCAGGCTTTTGTTCTTTTAACCGCTGAGATATAACAAATGTCGTTGAGGGTTCGCCTTGCAGTTTCTCGGCTAAAGGGCTTATTTATTGCATATGAAGCATGATTCGGTGTTAAACACTTGTTCCATTTAATTTCTAATATCCTACGAGGGCCGTCCGCATCCGTCAAAATTTTTTTGCGGCCTTTGACTTGTGCTTTAGGAACAATTACTCGCATTTTCTGGACTTTATGACCACCGATTGGCTTGTTTTTAGCTTCTTAGCTATCATTTGTGTCAAGAAGCCACTCTTTGTCATGACTACAATACTGTCCTCAATCTGTCGTGATAGTTTCCTCATAATCTTAAAGAGCAATGAAATTTTTATAATTATTTATTTCATTTATTAAAATACGCTGGTGAAAGTTCTAACCATACGCAATTAAACATATCTCAAACTACAAAAGATAAAGGAAGTCATAAAAAAACCAAAAACATGCAAATCTAACAGCAAATTTTGATATTTTTGCTGATTAACGCTTGGTGCAAAATTGAGTACATGCGATTTATTTTTGTTTTATTTGTTTTTTTTTTCTTAGAACTTGCCCCTTTCCGTTATGTATTATATACCGTTTTGTTGAGAATTGAACATAAAATACAGGGCACAATTTTTTTTTCAATTTGCTTTATTATTTCTGTTGTTATGCATCAATAAGTGCGCGAGTTAGAAACATGTACTCATTTTTGCTCCCTACTGTACATACACAACTTTAAATTAATCAAGTAAATTGAATGTCTTGGATAAATATCTAATTTTATTTAAATTTGTTTAAATAAAAAACAAAAAATAGAAAAGGCGAACTTAAAAGTAAAATTTTAAATAAAACAAAATTAAATAATGACAATTTTAAAATTTTTTGGAATATATTAACAGCGCTATTAATAAAAAACGCTTATTCTACCTTAATTCCACGATTTTACTAAACCACGGAATAAGAGTTAAGCCACGGGTTAAAATTTCTCATTAAAAAGAAATCTATATTCGTAGAATAGTAAAGTGACGTTTACCGTGCGAGGCCTGTTAAGTATCTTGAAATTTGTACCAAGTTTCGGAAGCTTGGGTTTTTTCCCTATGGGTTTTGACATCTTAAAATTTCAAGTAACCAAACACACCTAAGAATTTTCTTGTTTATGTCTATCTAAATTATTAGAAGGTGCTATGGTAAATTTAATTATAAAAGAAAAAGAAGCGAGAGTTGGAGCACAAAAGACAAAGTAAGCTCATAAAAATAAACTAAACCATTTATAAATAACCTTTTGCTTTATATTCTTAATTCTTCAGAACATAGCGAAATCATTGTGCATATTAAATGTTATTAAAAAGGTAAATCTTCTGATATCAACACCAATACAAAAAATAGTCTACTGGCTGCTTATTCCTTCGCTAAACCATCTGCTTCGGTGGTTTAGCATAGTAAACGTCACATAGCAGAAATGTTGTTTTATTAGCAACATTTCGCACTTCATCCAAGGAATATTGCTAACCCTTCGCTATTCCGCGTTTTTTAATTATTTGGCTGTAAATGTTTAATTTTAAGATAACGTTTGTAATTGTTAAAACCATTAAATCAAACTGTTTTCATGCTAATTAAAAAAAAAATCCTTTGTTAAATATTGAAAAAAATTGTTACGTATTTTTAAGAAATTGAATATAAATATTTTTCGGTATTTTCGATTGTCATCCGGCTGATCGTGAGTTTTTTCCAGGTGGGGAGGGATGTTGTACTTCCCCCCATGCCTATCAGAGGAAATGGTCGTGCGTTGAACTCAATGCACTTTAATGTGTTTACAAAAATTTGATTCATAATTATACTTTTGAAGATAAAAATTCAATTTCAAAAACGTGTGGGGTAAAAAGTATTTTGATAAAATTAAAAAGGCTCGCAATTATCGGTTAACTTTTTAGTACAGGCAGTAAGGATTGTTTTTAGTATGATTTTCGGGTCGGGCTTTCAGAAATTACCTTTTGAAAATGACCAAATATAGTATTTTTTACTTTGTGATACCTATGTACCTTGAAACATCTAGAAATAATTATTTTTCAAAAAAAAAATTGCGAAAATATCTGAAAGCACTATTCTTCTCCTTTAAATATTAGCTTAAATCTTTTCAATACCACACCTACTTTCCGAGAAATTCTTAGCAAGATATAAAAGTCCTCACTTGATATTATATAATGTAAGATAAACCGTGTATGGTAAAATATGCCAAACGTATACATTTCAATAAAGGATTGGTCAGAGAGGAAAGAAGATATTGGAAAGATATGGGCTGATATTTAAAGGAGAAGATTAGTGCTTTCAGAAAGTTTTGCAAAATTTTTTGAAAAATAATTATTTCTTGATGTTACAGGGTTTCAAAACTTGCAAAAAAAACTCCACCGGACCGTTTAAAAAAATCAAAATTCTAAATGAAAAAAGATTTTTTAAACAGTCTGGCAGGGCGATTAAACACTCAACTGGATTCCGTGATATGGGATCCGCGGAGCTTATTTCGGGAGGGGTGAAAACCAATTTCGGTTAACACGATTATCCTCGAAGTTGCATTCATATTTTTTTGAAGCACTGATTAGTGATTAATCACAAAGTTCCTGTTCACACGTGAAGAAATTCAAGCATTTTCTGCGATTTGTAATGGTAAGCGGGGTAACATGCAGAAGAGGACGGGGGATGAAATATTTTAAAATGTTTGAAAATATTTGGTGTAGAAAATTGACGTTCTCTTTTGCGTTGCTTTTCCCATCCAATCCAACCAATCAAATCGTGTCTTTCATTATGAAAATACGAAAAACACAAAGAGGAGAACAAAATCTGCAGAATAATTTTCTTCACATCTGAACACTTTCGTTCTTCACGTGTAAGCAAGCACAAAGGCCCCAGTTGTGGACTGCAAGACCTTGACTTTTTGAATAGCCTTTAATGAAGCTTTCGACGCCTACACTTCTTTTGTTGCTATCATTGGGCACGTTCCGCTGGCTATTCTCAGTTATCCGGATAGCTTTGTGTTGTTGTAATCCCTTGTTAAAAAACAGCTGATAACAGCTGACGCAACAACAACTCAAGTTATCTCAAAATTTTTGGGATAGCTAGATAGCATAGCGAATAAACATCGGAACGCGAGGATTCACACCCAAAATCTGCTGTGGGCTCTTAGTCAGTGCTGTCGTTTTGGAAAAGACAAAAGCAGTACATTCCAAACTGTTTTGCATAATTTTGGGGCAAAAGCAGTACGCATATAATTTTTTCAAATACATACATATGTATGTATTATTAGAGATTTGCACCACATACATGTTTCCACTACTTTCAAACATTAATATAAAGAACCGAGACTTTTCTCTCAAATCAATTTGCACACTTACAGATTACCGTGGTGAATAACATCGATATATTCCCGTAAAAATGTACTAAGTGACATTAAAAAATATTAATGGCATCGAGAAAAACCTCTTGTTCAGTTTTTATTTGTGTATTTAATGAAATAAAAAGATTTGGTACAGGATTTTTTAAATTCTGGTTATTACAACAAAATTCACAAAGAAATAATAAAGCAAGAGGTTTTTTAAAATACAAATTTAAAATTTTGAAAATGTTGCTTAATCCATTCTTACGGGAAAGTATCGACATGCTTTTGCAGTTTATACTAGTGTATGTGAAAAACTCACCTATACGCAAAAGCTTGCCGATCATGTTTGTGCAATTCAAATTATGGAACGTGGAAGTGTATGTTCATGGGAAATATGAATAGTGATGCCATCTTTACATTCTTTCGATAGATTTTTTTTTGTGAACAGCGAAATTTAAAGGGCAATTCAAATAGCAATACAAAAAAGAAAATGCAGTACAAAAGAAAAGTGTGCAGTACGGCAGTATGCACCAAGCTAATGCAGTACAAATACTGCTTTTGCAGTACGTTCGACAGCACTGCTCTAAGTCTATTATGTTCTCTGTGCGAAAGAGAATAAATGGGCACGTTCCGATGTTAATTCTTAGTTATCCGGATAGCTTTGTGTTGTTGTAATCCCATGTTAAAAAAACACCTGATGACCGCTGACGCAACAACAACTCAAGTTATCTCAAAATTTTTGGGATAACTAGATAGCATAGCAAATAAACATTGGAAAGCAAGGAATGTATCTGATCTTTTATTTTCCTAACAAAAGAACTGGAAAAAGTCGATACTCTTTTTCTTTGTATTTATGAGATAGAGAAATTGAAAAAAAATGTCAGTGTGTTGGTTTAGTTCGGCACGATTGCTTGTGGAGTGTTTCATGTGCGCGCTCATCGATCAACTTGTGAGTGACTAAACAGTTTTGTTGCAGTAGCAGTTTCATCGTGCGCGACTAGCCTTATGCCTTAAACAGATGTGCAGCAGGTCTGCACGCATCGCTGCGAGCAGTGATGATACACGTAGGGAAAAATCCCTACACGTAGGGATTTTTGATTTGAAAATAACACTGTAGGGAAAAAAGGACGGATTTTTGAAATATTAGATTATTCTATTACGGCGTAGGTAGTTTCAGAATTATATTACATACTAAATAATTTTTATTACTTCACACCCAGCAGAAGTTCATATACTAAAATATGTTTCTTTCTAAAATCTTACCACATACCTTAAATTTAATAACAAAAAAAGGACATAATGTATGTTGTCCGAATTTTAAAAAAAGTCGTTGAAAAACGTAAATATTCAATTTTCTTGCGTCCTATTGGCAGTAGAGTAATGTTTTTATTTTTAGTTTCATGGGTAAAATATTTTATAAAGCTTTAACCTACATATACAGGGTGTCCTGTAAATAGTGGATAATCTTGCAACTGATTATAGCAGACCTTATGACCTTTCCAGAAAAATGATGCTTTTTCCAAAAGTTGATAACAAGTACTACTTTCCTCAAATTCGTGAACGCTACGACCATGGATGAACAATTTTTGCTATTTTTTTATTTTTGTAATATTCTAGAATGTATGTTGTAATAGATAGATGGTTAACTTTAATAGTAGTTATTGCATTTTTTTATTATAATTAAAAAAAAAAATTCAGTACACAAATTTATTTTCAAAAAAGTTTGACCACCTCTAATAAACTAAAATTGTATGAGAACATGAATGGCCAGTTACTTTAAAAAGTTGTCTATTTAATGCACTTTCCAAAATAGTATAACACATGCTTGTGTATTAACAAAATAACCAAGAAAATTTGTCAATCATCTAATAAAGCAGCTTTTAACATTTTTCCAAAATGTCTATTAAAATGTTACAATAACCTCCCAATTTGGGTTGGACAAGGATTTTCCCTTTTGATGTGTAAGGGTGTTCAGTGCAAGTATAAAACTCGATTTATAAAGTGTTGAAAGCCCCACCATTTGGCCACCATATTGAAAAACGAGTTCTGAAAAGTTTTCTGTGGCAACTTAAATTTTATTAGTCTTAGAAAAAAAACTTTGGTACAAATTTGTAGCAAATTCAATTCATTTCAATTTATGTTAACACACTTTTTACCCTAAAGTTATAAATAAAAAAGTTATAATCAAAATTTAAAAATTGAAAAAAATCATATAAAATTTTACTGTGCTAGCTATAATATTTTCCAATAAAACACGCCTTTTGTATGTGTAACAAAAAATGTTTAAAATGCAGCATCACAACTATACAAAATCCAGCGAAAAATTCTTTAGGGGATATAACGATTAGTACGGCGCCATAAAAAACTGCAAGTAGAAAACAATTAAGTAAATGTCACTCTTCACTTCAAAAATAAAAATGTCATGTATAGGAACTAGACAAAATCTATTGTGAGTTGCAATATTTAAAAACAAGATAAAAGTTATGATATCTCAACTTTTTTCATTTAGTGGGTTTTTTTTGCGTTTTGTTGGTGAAGGGAAAAAGTAGGGATTTTTTGTATATGTCGTAGGTACTTTTCTTATTTCCATGTATCATCACTGGCTGCGAGTAGAGCTGCACTCAAAACACACGTGCATACACTTAAATATTTATCATACAAAGGACTCCATCACCCTTTTAGTATGAAATTTTTCGGTATTTTTAAATCATTTTTACACACAAATGTAGTTTTGTATTTTAACTTTATTTAAATATCTTAATCTTGTAGATCCGAGCACTAGAAGCAAAGTTATAGTTTTTTTAAGCTACGGAAATCGAAGTTTTTTAAAGATTTTGTTATTTTTTGGATTAAAATCAATTTTAAGGTGGAAAATTTATATAAGCGGCCCTGCCGCCTCTCACGTTACATTTAACTATAAAAAAACTATATACATATTTGTAGAGGAGGATTGAGGCAATAACTTTTTAAACATAATTTTTTAAAAATCACCCCTGTTCTGATTTCCGATCGGAATCAAATCCGTTTACGAAAATGATTTCCGTAAGGATTCAAAAATCATGTTCTGAATTTAGTACAAATTCACTTCCGCAATAGTCGATATTCAAACCTTTTTTTTCAAAATCCGTAAAAAGAAACTTCTAAAGGTAAAAAAAATCTCTATAAATAAATTAAATTTGAAAATAATATCAAAAATGTATTTGATATCGTGGTCCGTGGCTTTTTAGTGAAAATCAAGTGGTGGTCTGTCCGTATTTCCAACAAAAGATAAGTTTGTTAAATTATTTAAATTCAAGAAAAAATAAACTTCAAATTAATTCAAAATGTCAAGCTAGTTTTCAATTCACCCGAAAATCAAAAGACACACATTCCGCAAGTATTGAAAACGAGAAGAATTTCAAAACACCGAGAGTTTGAAAACGAAAGGATTTTTTAAGTAATCGGAATTCAGAACAGGGGTGAATGTGTAATTTTTCATTCACATTTGCATTTTGAAAAGTGAAAACCAAACCGATGTAGGACTCAATCTCCTTTCTAGTATGAAATTAATTAAATATTTTAAGAACAAATTATACAAAAATGTAGCCTGACATTTTTTCTTTCCATAAAAGCCTAAACTTTGAAGATCAGACAGTCAAAACCGAAGTTATAAGCTTTCCAATCGATCAACTTGGAGGCTATTTGTGCACAACGGAACTTTTCTCCACTGAACCACGTAAAACGAAAACGATCGGACGATATCGTTTTGAAGATAGCTGTCTTTATCATTCTCTACAAATATGCTCTCTAAAAGTACTTGAGAGTGCTAGGACGCCATATGGCCCTAGGCTCAATGATAGGAAAATCCCTATGCACACCTCCGCGTGGTAGAGGGCGGGTAAAGCTTACGTGCAGGGGGACCGAATGGATGCCGGGATAAGCAGATAACCCAGCTATGCTGGTCAGGGCACAAACTTGTCCTTGGGATGGTTAAAAGCCCCCTTAAGACGGATGAACTGCAGGTGGTGGTCAACGGCATGATAGGCTGGTGGCGGAGGAGCGTTTTTTTTTGTTAAAAGGCCAACGGCAGCAGGAGGTAGCGTCTGTAACCCATATTGGGCGGCTACAAAAGGCGTCTGTTTTCCCATAGTGAGCGGCCTCGAGCAGTTATGTGTTTGACCATACAAAAGGCGGGTGTGCCTGTCAAATCTGAGCTTAAGTATGTTATTAATCGTATCTCGGAAAACACCATGGTGGAAGGATATATGCTAATATTTTGTAATATTTTCTCAGGTTCGTTAATAAAACTTATTTACTTTATTTAAAACGTCCACTTATTTATAAAACAAAATAAAACACTTTACTTTTCTTACTACAAACAAAACGATTTATTATTCACCACTGAAATTAATTCACAAACTTTACTTTTCACTTTTATTATAACCAACTTTATTCATTCACGATTAAAAACAAACTGTGTCGCTGCCGTTCAAACATGTGCCTTTTATACTTGTTCTCCAATTTCTGGAAAGTAGTGGAATGTTCTCGTCTCTGCTTCCAGAGCTTTCCGTAGGGGAAATTTCCCTTCCAAAAGCTTTTATTTGACAGCTGGTAAATCTGCTATAATCCGGCAGATGGCGCTTCTTTCGTTTGAGTTGCTATAATTATAGCTAATAAGGGTATGTTTGCACTGTGTCCGTTTGTTTGCTTTTCGGAGTCCTTATAGTTCAAATTTGGAAAGTCATTACACTGCCCCCTCTTAGGATTGATCGTCCCGAGCAAATCCATCACTTCCTGCACCATTATAACGATGTAAACGGTCGCTGTGAACTACTTTTAGTTTGCCTCTTAATCCTCTCTGAATGCGGTAGACGACATCGTTTATTCGTGTTACTACAGTGTAAGGGCCTTCCCAATTTTGTTGAAGCTTCGGTGAAAGTCCCTTCCGACGGTGGGGATTATAAAACCACACAAGGTCTCCCGCTTGGTATCCTGTTGTTGTTGCTTTTGTGTCATATCGTGTTTTCATCCGGTCACTTGATAGCTTTATATTTGCTCTTGTCCTTTCGTGGATGTCAACTAGCTTTTCTTTGAGGTTGTCCACGTAGTCGTCTATTCCTTGTGGCTCATTTGCAGAACATCCAAATTTGATTTCACTTGGTAGTCGTATCGTGCTCCCGAGCAGGATTTCTGATGGTGTATGTCCTGTTGAGCTATGTACCGCACTTCGATAGGCCATCAAGAATAACGGAATATGCCGATCCCAGTCTCGTTGGTTGTCGCTTACAACTTTGGAAAGGTGTTAAGGGTCCGGTTGAATCGTTCAACCATCCCATCAGATTGTGGGTGAAGCGGTGTTGTCCTTGCCTTCTTAAAGCCAAGGAGTGTTCAAACTTCCTGAAAGATTTTGGACTCGAAGTTCCTCCCTTGATCTGAATGGAGTTCCATCGGTACACCAAACCTGCTTACCCAGTTGAAAACAATCTGATCTGCGACTGTTTTGGTTTCCTGATTTGGGATGGCAAATGCCTCAGGCCACTTGCTGAAGTAGTCCATTACTACCAGGATGTATCGGTTTCCGCTTCTGGTTTCTGGAAAAGGGCCTGCAACGTCTATTGCAATTCTTTCAAAAGGCGTGCCCACATTATACTGCTGCATCTTACTCTGGACTTTTCTGCCTGGTCCCTTACTTGCAGCACAAGTATCACATTGTCGGCACCATTTTTCGAAGTCTTCTCTTGCGTGTAGCCAGTAGAATCGCTGCCTTACCTTTTCCAGTGTCTTATTGACACCCAAATGTCCTCCGGAAACACCATCATGCATCTCTTGCAGAACGTCATTTACTTTGGAACGAGGTACGACTAGCTGCATCACATATGATTTGCCGTCTGTGGACTCCCATTTACGTCTTAGTACTCCTTCTTGTACATGAAGCGAGTCCCATTGTGCCCAATATGCTTTAAGAGTTGGACTTCTATCGGAGATGTCACCCCATTCTGGTTTCTCTTGGTGTTCCTTCCATGCAAGAATGGGTTCAATATCCGAGTCTTCTTGTTGGGCAGCTCTTATTTCTTCATTACTCCAACCGTAAATGGGATCGGCTCTTATTCGCTGGATGGAAGCAACCTCCTTCTCTTCTTGACGTGTGCAGTGCTTGCAGTCCGGTTTGCATGGTCTCCGAGATAAAGCATCTGCATTTGAGTGCAACCTTCCTCTTCGATGTTGGATCTGGTAGTCGTATGTCTGCAATCTCTCAATCCATCTTGCCACTTGACCTTCTGGATTTTTGAAGTTCAACAGCCAATTAAGTGCGCCATGATCTGTTCGAAGAAGGAACTTCTGTCCATAGATGTACTTATGGAAGTGTTGCCGATACTAGAGCTAGAAGTTCTCTTCTGGTCACACAGTAATTTCTTTCTGGCTTTGAGAGCACCTTGTTGTAATAGGCAACGACCTTCTCTTCTCCTTCGTGGACTTGTGATAGTACGGCACCAATTCCCACGTTACTCGCGTCAGCGTCGATGATGAAAGGTTTCCCTGGTGTCGGATAAGCCAAAACTGGTGTATTGCATAGGTGCTGCTTAAGTTCCCGGAAGCTTTTCTCGCACTCGCTTGACCATTTGAACGGTTTGCCTTTCTCTGTTAGCTGATGCAAACTTTTGGCGATCCCAGCAAAATCCTTCACAAATCGTCGATAGTACGTGGCTAGACCAAGAAAGCTCCGGAGTTGATGTTTATCCTTTGGTGTTGGCCAATTCTTTACGGTGTCAACTTTTTCAGGATCAGTCTTCACTCCTTGGGAAGAGATAATATGTCCCAAGTATTTTACCTCAGACTTGAAAAATTCGCACTTGTCTGGATTCAATTTCAAGTTTGCTTCTCGAAGCCTCTGGAACACGGCCTTAAGGTTTCCACAGTGCTCATCAAATGTCTTACCATAAACAATGATATCGTCCAAATAGACTAGGCAAGATTTCCAAGTAAGTCCTTGTAAAACGCACTCCATCAAACGCTCAAATGTTGCCGGAGTGTTGCATAGTCCGAAAGGCATCACTTTAAATTGCCACAGACCATTTCCTGTGGAGAAAGCCGTCTTTTATCGATCTTCTGGATGGATTTCTACCTGCCAGTAGCCACTTTTCAAGTCCAATGTTGAGAACCATTCAGCTCCTTCCATCGCATCCAGAGTATCACTGATTCTTGGCAGAGGGTAGCTGTCTTTCTTTGTCACATCGTTCAGCCTCCGATAGTCCACACAAAATCGAGTACTTCCCTCCTTCTTTTTGACAAGAACAACTGGGGATGCCCAAGGACTTTTAGAGTTTTCGATTAGCCCATCTCTCTTCATTGTCGATATCATCTCTGCAACTTCGGTTTGTTTGGCTAATGGGAGACGTCTTGCTGGTTGTCGAATAGGTCTCGCGTCTCCTGTGTCGATTTGATGCTGCACCAGTTGTGTTCAACCATACTGCCCACTGGGTGACGATAGTATATCAGCGTACTCGTGAAGGAGGCTTCCAGCAACACTAAGCTGACGTTCATTTAATTTGGATGACTTCAGAATTTTTGCCTTCATAGAGTTCACTTTCCCAGGGTCCACAGATTTGTGTGTATCAGCTTCTATGATTTTAGTTATTGCGGATACGGATTCACACCTTCCAACAACTTCTCCTTTTCTAAGCTTGAATTCGTACGGTTTGATGTTGAGTATGCGCACAGGCACCATGTTGTTCTTTGGTTCCACAAGTGTCTTCCCAAGGATGATGTTTTGGGAAGAATACTCAGAGTCTGGTTCCACCATTAGATATCGATGACTACCCAAATCACCCTTTATTTTCGTCCAAACGAACACTTCTGAAGAAGGTGGCAGGCAAATATCTTCCTTAATGACAGTCCTTAGTGTTGATGAGTTTTCGTTGCCATAAACCATAGGAATTTCCACATTTTGGTACTTAAGAACTTGCTTCCCGATATCAATAATTACTCCATGCTCTTTCATGAAGTCGATTCCAACGATGCACTCGTCACATATATCTGCTACCAGAAACAGATGTGAAAACTCCAGTTCTGCCAAACGGATCGTTAGACGAACATCCCCGTACACTCTGCTGCCTCTCCTGTTGCTGTTTTCAGATGGTAGGCGTTGGTGTTATGCAGCCACGTCAACTTCACCAAGTCCTTTCGAACAATGGAGGCAGTGGCACCGGTGTCGATCGTAGCTACTTGCTTCTTCCCGTTAAGTGTTGCCTCCACAATCAGACTTTTGTTGTTTCGTTTCGTCTGTGAGACTTGGATGGTGGTTCTGGGGCCATCGATACCAGAAACCAGCTTCTGCCCCTTGTTGTTAAAGTTTCTGCTTCCACAATGTTGACATATGCAGGTCTTCTAGGTGGCAATCTGCACTGGCGTTGAAGATGTCCAGTCTTGTTACAGTTCCAGCATCGAGCAGGCCCATCTCGCTGGTTCCTTTGGAATGCAGTTCTATCACTCCTCAATTTCTAGTTCTCTTACCCGATGAACTCCTTGAGAAGCCTGTTCTGCTGCTTCCATAGTCAGGGCGAACGCTAATGCTTCAGGGAGTGTGCGTTTTCCTGCCGTTCGAATTGCTCGCTGAAGGTGGATGTCAGATACAGCACGAACAAAGGCTTCTGTTGCGAATTGGTTGATGATTTCGTCCCCTGCAGCCGGATATGCCAGGTGCGCCAACCGTTCGATGTCTGCTTGGAGTTGTTGCAGAGTTTCTCCTCTTTTCTGGACTCTGGAATTGAGTTGGACGCGGAAGACTTCTTGCATATGGCCATTTCCAAAACGTTTGTCAATGACCTGAACGAGAGCACTGAAGTTGCCATTTTTATCTACTGGTATGCTTTGTAACAGCTCAGCAGCAGGTCCTCTGAGGGCAAGCGTTAGAGCTATGCATTTGTCTTCCTCATCGCAGCCATTTATTACTGCGGCTGCCTCAAACTACTTCTTGTAGATTAACCAAGAAGTTTGCCCATCGAAGGTTGGTGGATGCATCTCCTTTTTCTTTGGACAGTCGCCAGAACTTCCTCGAACCTTCATTTTCTTTACTTTATCTAATTCCTTTGTAATGGATTCGATTTTATCTTCGAATTTTGCTTCTATTGTCGATAATTGTTTGTCGACACGCTCGTCAAGGGCAATAATTCTGTTGTTCTTCTTGCAGACGAATTATAAGATCATTCTTTGTTCCAGCAGTAGGAAGATCTCGCTTATTCAGTTCTGCCTAAGTTCCACTAAATTTAAATCATTCAAAGATTTACCCATTGTCTTTTTTTTTTCTTCACTTTCCACACAATAAATTAACTGAGTGCACAGATAAAATAAGTTTTATCCCACTTCTGACACCAATGTAATATTTTCTCAGGTTCGTTAATAAAACTTATTTACTTTATTTAAAACGTCCACTTATTTATTAAACAAAATAAAACACTTTACTTTTCTTACTACAAATAAAACGATTTATTATTCACCACTGAAATTAATTCACAAACTTTACTTTTCACTTTTATTATAACCAACTCTATTCATTCACGATTAAAAACAAACTGTGTCGCTGCCGTTCAAACATGTGCCTTTTATACTTGTATTCCAATTTCTGGAAAGTAGTGGAATGCTCTCGTCTCTGCTTCCAGAGCTTTCCGTAGGGGAAATTTCCCAATAATTTCCCTTCCACAAGCTTTTATTTGACAGCTGGTAAATCTGCTATAATCCGGCAGATGGCGCTTCTTTCGTTTGAGAGTTGTTATAATTAGCTAATAAGGGTATGTTTGCACTGTATCCGTTTGTTTGCTTTTCGGAGTCGTTATAGTTCAAATTTGGAAAGTCATTACAATATGAAATATGACAACAAATGGAAATGAGTCCCCAAGAGGTAACCATTTTATGGAGAATCCTTCTGCAGCTTCAGCTGCTGTAAGCCACACATCGGATTTGGGGGTGCGGCATCTTTCATGTACCAGCGTCAATCAAGACGCCATAACAATAAATGAATCGTTAACAAATAGAAGAAGTCTTTTAAGAAGAGCAAATGATACTTTTGGCTACCATACATACGTACGAAAATCGGAGCATGGAACGGTCGATCCTTGCACGGCGAAGGTAGATACGAGCAGGTTGAGCGTGAAATGCTTCACCTTAAGATCAGTATCCTGGGCATCAGCGAAACTAGGTGGAGAGGAAGAGCCGAATACAGAGCTGACTCTGGGCAAACGAGAATGCTGTATTCCGGGGAGGATGAAAGAGAGGGTGGCCAAAGGCTGCATGGTGTCGGAATTATGTTGAACGAAGAAGCGAGGCGTAGTCTTATATCCTGGGCGCCCATTTCTGCAAGAATAATGACAGCAAGGTTCCGTTCAAAAATTCGCAACGTCACAATAATTCAGTGCTACATCCTCACAAATGAAGCGACCGAGGAAGACAAAACCGCTTTCTACACTCATCTTAACTCAGTTTACAGTGGAGTTCCAAGAGCCGACATCATAATTGTCATGGGAGATCTCAATGCCCAAGTCGGATCAGACAACTACGGTCTGGAACGCGTCATGGGGAAAAATGGCTTGGGGTCACGAAATGAAAATGGCGATTTGCTGGTCGATTTTTGTAACGCTAATCGTGTTGTACTGGGTGGGACTGTGTTTAAACATAAGACTTGCAACAAAATCATCTGGGTACATCCGGATGGTCAAACTGAAAACCAAATTGACCACATCATGATTCAGCAGCGATGGAGGAAGTCAATGTGCGATGTTCGAAGCATTAGAAATGCCGACATGGAAGGCGACCACCATTTGGTTCTCATGAGTCTCAAGCTACGAACTGCAGTTGTACAACGTAAATCACAGGGTGCAGCAAGGAATTCGAAGTCCAATACAAATGCTTTAAGTGATCCCAACATATGTCGTAACTATGTCACCAACCTTAACGACAGAGCTTCGTCATTAAACGGAATCCAGAATTCAACAATTGATGAGATGTGGGGTGATATAAAAAGTGTTTTTATGGATGCTGGATCCGAAACTGTACCCAAGCAGTCGAGAGTTAGAGACTCTTGGATATCCCAAGACACTTGGGACAAAATCGAGCTTCGCAAATCATTGAAGATGCAAATAAATGCCGAAGCGGATGCTCAACAAAAGGCTGAATGGCGAAGAGAGTATCGCTTAGCACATAAGATGGTCTATCGCTGTGTGAGACGTGACAAGAGGGTGAGGTTAGACGGTCTCGCAGAAAATGCGGAAAACGCTACAAGAAGAGGAGATATGAGGGAATTGTACCAAATATCCAAGGAAGTTGTCGGGAAGAAAAGCAAGACCAATCATCCTGTAATGGATGTGGATGGTACACTTTTGGTATCAATCAAGGATCAGCTGCGCAAGTGGAAGGATCACTTTTGTGCCTAGCTTCATGAGGATTCTGTCGAGCAGAGTGCTGAAGTGCCCCAGCTTAACGAGATGCGTAGATCATATAGGGTTATTGACATCGAACCCCCTGCAATACTGGAAATTCAATCTTCGATAAATCTTCTCAAAAACAACAAAGCAGCTGGACTTGACGGTATACCAGCCGAGTTCCTGAAAGCTGACCCTGTCAGAACGGCTAGTATTCTACACCCGTTGATACAAGCTGTGTGGGAAAACGAAATCTATCCCAGCGACTGGAAGGATGGTGTAATTGTTAGGTTGCCAAAGAAAGGTGATCTTAAGAATTGCACTATGAAATGCTATACGTGTAAAGAAATGGGACACCTCTCGACTAATTGCCCTTCTAAGATGAGTAAGCTCATCTACTGCTACCGTTGCGGTTCATAAAATTTCACAGTTCGTGATTGTCCGAACTGTAATGCTACCAAGGGAAACTCGAAAACGAGCGTGATGCCGCCTGGGGAGTCACGTTCGACCCAAACAAACCCACTTTAAACAAAATAGATGCCTCGACAAATACTTCAACTTCATTAGATACTTGTCGAGATACCCCATCAGTCTCAAAGTTCACTGAGTCTGAAACCAAACCTGGAAAATATCCAAAATCGTCGAAATCTCCCGATACTGACCCTACAGTAAAGTCAGATACAAATAATTCTCATTTAAAACCCAATACAATTTTGACTTGCGAGCCTACGGATGTCCCAAAAGTCACTCCACCGCTCCCTAAAAATAATCCCGAAAAAAAGCTATACCTCTATATAAAAAATCCTTCGAAGAAAGGTTAATTAATTACGAAAAGATACGAAATCGTATCTTTAACTTAGAAGAAGTAACCCACCCTGACAATCCATTGAAATTACTAAAAGCACGACAGAGAAATACTAAAAGATCCGCTTTCCGAACTCTAGTAGAAGAAACCACTCTAGGAGGAACGCTTGAAGACATCAGACCATATGCCAAAATCTCTATTAAAGGTCGAGGAATGGCGGGCTTACTTGACAGTGGAGCTTCCGTATCATGCCTAGGCAAAGGTTGTATGGAATTGGTGAGAATACTTGATATTCCCATTATAACCTTAAACGCCGAAGTAAATACAGCGGATGGTAAAGGTCAAAGGATAGTCGGACGCATATCGGTACCTGTAGAATATGACAAAGTGGTAAAACCTCTCGATTTTTATTTAGTACCAGATTTAATTCAACCACTCTATCTTGGCGTGGACTTTTGGTCCAAATTTCAAATCGCACCACACATCATTGGCGAAGTTTTCGGCCTAACAACCGACAATGAGAAATGTGACTCTGAAAATATTGACCGGAAACCACTCGAGCTTCAAGGTGTTTCAGGCTTTATATGTGAGTTATTCTGTCCTCCTGGCAGTAAAGATTCTGTCGAAGAAAAGGTAGATAAACCTAAACCTCCTATGCACGAGCTAACCTCGGAGCAACAAAATCGGCTAGAGTCAGTGATCTCCCTATTTCCTTCATTTGCAAAGCTTGGGTTGGGTAAAACCTCCCTTGAAGAGCACGTGATCGATACAGGAGACGCTAAACCGGTGAAGCAGCGACATTACCCCATGTCCCCTGCGAATCTGGAGATAATCAATAGGGAGCTGGATCGCATGCTTTCTTTGGGAGTTATTGAAGAGAGCCACAGTGCTTGGAGTTCACCCATAGTTCTTATCAGAAAACCTGGTGAGGATCGTGTATGTCTGGACTATCGCATGGTGAACTCTCTTACAAAGGGAGATGCGTACCCGCAACCTCTTCTGGAGTCTGCTCAGCCAACTTGGAGATACGCACTACAAGAGTAGTGTGGATCTCAAAGATGCGTTCTGGCAGATCCCTCTGGAGGAGAAGTCAAGAGAGAAGACCGCATTCACTGTGCCAGGTCGACCATTGCATCAATTCACCGTCATGCCTTTTGGGTTGTGTAACGCACCCCAAAGGTTATGTCGGTTAATGGATAAAGTGATCCCCTCGGCGCTTAGGGAATTCGTGTTTGTCTATCTTGACGATCTTCTGATTATCTCCCCGGATTTCGAATCCCATCTGAAAATTTTGACGTTGGTAGCGGAACACTTGAAATCAGCTAACCTGACTATCAACGTCGAAAAGTCCTTCTTTTGCTTTAAAGAACTAAAGTATCTTGGATACATTATCGGGCAAGGCCATGTAAAAGCTGACCCTGATAAGATATCAGCCATTAAAGAGTTTCCGCTACCAACGACTCAAAAACAGGTGAGGAGATTTCTTGGGATATGTGGGTGGTATCGTCGCTTCATCCGGAATTTTTCAGCTTTAGCAGCACCGTTGTCCGATTGTCTTAAAAAGGGAAATAAATTTCCAATTTCTCCAGAAGCGAACGAGTCTTTCGAGACTTTGAAGGAAGCGTTAACTTCTGCTCCACTTTTGAACACACCCGATTTTTCGAAACCATTTACCATTCAGTGCGATGCCTCGTCAAAAGGTATAGGAGCCGTATTGTTTCAACTTGATAACGAAGAAAATGAAAAACCAATCGCTTATTTTTCAGAAAAACTAAACGCTTGCCAACAAAAATACAGCGTCGGAGAGCAAGAATGTCTCGCTGCGTTACGAGCCATTCATAAATTTAGGCCATATGTGGAAGGTAGTACCTTTACGGTAATTACCGACCACGCTAGCCTTAAATGGCTTATGAACTTAACAGACCTAAGTGGCCGACTAGCGCGCTGGTCTCTGAAGCTACAAGCCTATTCGTTTCATATAAAACACCTGAAAGGTGCTCAAAATGTGGTGCCGGATGCAGAGCACACATGGATCAGCTTACATATTCGTCTATCACCGATTCTAAGGAATTTAAATCGAAGGAATACCTTGACCTTATTTCGACGGTTACGCAAAACGACAAAAATCTACCGGATCTGAAAATTCAAAATGGTGTTATTTATAAAAAAATCATCCCAAGTGAAAAAGGTAATCTTAGTACAGAAAGCCTTTGGAAACTTTGGTTACCATCTGGCCTAACAAACCAAATCATTGCTCAAAACCACGAACCTCCAAATTGTGCCCATGGCGGCATTTATAAAACCCTGGAAAGAATTAAAGAGACCTACTTTTGGCCAAAAATGACTCAGCAAGTGCGTAATTTCGTCAATCAATGTACCAAATGCAAAGAAAACAAATCCCCAAATTTCATTATGAGACCCCCATGGGATTCCAACAAAATATAGAACTTCCGTTCCAAAAAATCTATATAGATTTTATGGGCCCCTACGTGCGGAGCAAAAAGGGAAATCTGTTCCTCTTTATCGCTTTAGATTACATGTCGAAATTTGTATTTTTTAAACCCATGCATAAGGCTAGCTCAAAACTCGTAATTGACTTCCTTGAAAAGGAAATTTTCCTAAAGTTTGGAGTGCCAGAGTTTGTTCACAGCGACAACGGCAAACAATTTGTTTCGAACGAATTCAAAAACTTTTTAGGTAAATACGGAACGAAGCATATCAAAAATGCCCTATATTCTCCACAGGCAAACGCTTCGGAGAGGGTAAATCGTTCTATATTATCAGCCATTCGTACCTACCTTAAAAACGACCAGAGAGATTGGGACCTATACCTGCCACAAATACAACAGGCAATGTGCACTTCGGTATATCAGTCGACAGGCATGTCTCCATTTTTCGCCTTGTTTGGTCACCATATGATAGCCCATGCAGAAGCTTACCCAATTCTTAAGAAGCTAACAGCTTTAAGCGATGGTGATATTGAGGTTTTACCCTCTCCGAACGCGATGCAACTGATGCGAGGTAAAATCAAAGCGAAATTGCATGAGGCGTATAAACGCAATGAAAAATCGTACAATGCCAGATCAGCAGTACGTATATTTAAACCTGGCGAGGAAATCTACCGCCGAAACTTTGTTTTGAGTAATGCATCTAAAAATTTTAATGCGAAACTTTCAAACAAATTTGTAAAGTGCCGAGTAAGAACTTTAAATAATAATCTCTACGAGATAGAAAACCTACAAGGCAAGAGGATCGGCATCTTTCATGCCAAAGACTTGCGTCGATAAAACCAGAACCCGGTGACTCGTTTCTTTAGATTACTAGTTTCGAAATATAACTTAGTACAAACGCCTCGGTAGAGCCATTAATTGAACGGCTTCCTAAAAACAAAAGTGAAAGTTAAGCTTGGCTGCTATAGCTCTCGAAAATCTACTGCGAACCTCATGCCGTCATTCGCATTGCAACCCTTTCCTTAATCAAAAAGACTTGTCCTTAACATACGTTTGAAGTACGTTTTTTTTTGCTTAAAAATAAATACAATACCCCAAACAACTTGAAAATAATGGTAATACCTAATACGGAATAAGTTTTATTAAATAACTTACAAAAACTTAGTACGCCCAATGAAATACATAGGTGCCGAATCCGTAAGCTACTTCTTGACGGTGAACACATGGATGATTGAAATTGGACACAGATTACATCCAATTTCATGTATGTTTCCGAGCAAGGTTGCTATCTTTACGAATAGCAAACGTCAGTGTTCTATGTTTCAAATAATTTCCCTCTATGATGCTTGGCGTTGGCTTCGGAATGAGGTAGCATTAATAGCGTTGGGATATCTCACAAGCCAGGAATCTGTAGTAAAATGAGTCATATAAAATCAAGAAAAAAAATTATCTAAAATCAGCTTACAAGCTAATATTCAAACACAACAAGAGCAGCAACTCTTTACTCAAGAGTCAGTGCTAGAACAGAGTTGTCCAGGATAGCGATAGGTGCCGCACTGGTTAATCATCGACCTGTCGCAAAGGAATTGTCTTTTGATTTACTGGCCTCAACCCACTGCGACCTTTAAGATGCTCGTATCTGTAAGTTCGAGATTTCAAATTTATTTTTGTATGGTGCTGCTGTTGTTGTCGTTGAAGCGCTGTTGTTGTTGTTGAACTTTTCCGATCTTACAAGCTGAAAATTAAAGAAGAATATTAGTAATTATGTGTATGTTTCTTTAGATAAGAAAATATTTGCAAAACGCAACTTACAATTTCGTATAGAATAACGAATTTCATTAAGAATTCTTGGAAATTCTTTAAGCTATAGCTTCGTATAAAAATTCGTACGAATTCCATCCAACGGGCCTGCTATGATTTAAACAGGAAAGTTGGTTTTCTTTTCTGTTTTTGTTTTGACAGATGAGACAGAGGTGTGCGGAGTGAACTAGTACAGGGATGTGAGATGGTGCAAAAACAGAATGTAGTAGATTTTTCCTGTAAAGCTGGCTACACAATGATTATTGAAAGTGAGCCGTTGCCACAAGTGTTCTAGGGATTTTTTTTGATGGAATGTTCGCATGGTTTTGGAAATATTTATTGAATTGTAGTTGAGTTTTAGCCTATTACCCCCGTACGCACTGTCGGAGTTTGGATGTCGATTGTAAGTCTTGATCGGTGAATCGATTATCTTGTCTTGTGGCAATACAGGTATCGACACAATCCAAGATTTTGTAGCGTGTTACCTCAACCTAATCGCCGTTTACACGTGAATAGGTCGAACATACGAAATTCCATTTGTCCGACTTAAAATCATTATTTGGCAGTACTCGGGTGTTCTTTCGTTCACTGAACGAAACCACGCAAAATTACTGAACGAAACTCAGCAGATCATGTTCTAGAACATCCTCAAGCGTTCTTTTCGATTTCCATCCTCGTCGCCGCCACACCCAAGAACCAAAACCAAATTAATTTACATCCATTTAACCTCGTGTCCGATAAGATCAAAATTATTTTTTCGAAAAGTTCTACATCGGACTTAAATATTTTTATATTAATATCAAGAAATTTTTTGGCAACGCGACCACAAAAGGATAGGAAAAAACCACCCCGAAAGCAGAAGATTCTGCAAAGCAGGTATGGTGAGAAAACGATTTTAAAGGAAAAAAAATTGTGATTTCGTCCGAAAAAAAAGTGATATCTCTAATAAAACCTTTTTCAGAACTCTTCTTCAGTGATAATTAAATTTTTCACATTCCTATTTGGAAAAAACGAGTCGACGAAGAAAGGGTGCAATAGGATCCGATTTCCTTGGCACCTCCAATTTGTTGGAATATCCACCAGAAGCGGCCGGTGGCCATCCTTTGCACCCACACCAATTTCTGTACCGACGCGGACAGATCAGGAACCTAGTTCCATCAACCTATTGAAGATCCCTCACGAAAGTGACTTCGAGTTGCGAAACGCATCGAAAGTCCCTCATCCACGTGTCTTCGAGTTGCGAACGGCATCGGAGATACCACACCAACGTGACCATATACGATCTCGATTCGCGAAATATCGACCCATCGACCCATCGACCCACCTCCTGCAGGAAATTTAAAAGAAACCTCTAAAATATACTATAGCTATAAGCGAACAAAAAAAAAAGTTAATCAGAAGAATATTTTACCACATACAAAAAAAAAAACAGAAAAAAATCAAGAAAGTAAATCACAGTGTCAAAAAAAAAACAAATACCTACATCTAAATTAAAGATAAGAAATAAGAAAAAAAAATAAGAAACCTAAGATTATCTAAGTTAATTTGTTTCAGTAAATTTAAAATATCATTTTTGTTGTTGCTAAATCATAAAATCCGATTTAAAGAAGATAATCGCGAAGATAAGAGTTATTTGGGATAACCAAAACTCGGTATCGGGTAGTTATTTTCGGTTAGTTTAAACAAAAGAAGGAAAAATAAAACAAAAAGTAATTGAGAAAAAAAAACCAAAAGAAAAAGAAAAAAAAAATAACATTTGAAAACAAATTATGAAGTTCTAATAAGAAAAAAGGTCCTAAATTATTTAAAGTACATACAGCAGCTGGAACGAGACGTGCGCACGGATCACCCAACAGCCTGGAGAACTGTAAGTTAATATTTCGTAAATTAATGTTGATCATTATTTCAAATATATGGCTTCATAATCTTTTCGTTTGTTTAACAAAAAAAATACCTAGATTTACAATATTTATTATATATTTCCATATTAGGCGTTTTTCTTTTTTAATTCAGAAAAGAGCTCTGAACAGAGTCCGAGCCTGTCGAGCATGTTCTGAACAACATCTGAGCAAGTTTGTTCTGTGCACCCTGAACCATTTTTGAAACACACCTGAACACTATTAGCTGTCAAATGCTATGTGTTCAGCATTGAACTCTGTCTGCTCAGTCATTTTATTCTGAGCTCATAGAGCGCGCTCTGAACAAACTCGGAACACACTCAGAACGAAAAAAGAAATACAAATTTTTAGCTCTGAACGCTCAGAGCTAAAAAAGAAACACAATTTTTTGTTTGACAGTTCAGGCTCTGCTCTGAATTAAAAAAGAAAAACCCCTATTGTATCGATATACCTACCTGAATTGCACTCGTATAGAATCGCTATCTTACCTGATTATTTTATATTCTTAATTTGATTCACCTTTGATTTACCTGTAAATAATATGCAAACAAATTACAACGGACTTACTTTTTTATCGGATTTACCTTTGATTTACATTAGACTTACCTTTTTTATCGGATTTACCTTTGATTTACCGTAGACTTACCTTTTTTTTATCGGATTTTCCATTGATTTACTTTTATTTGTTAATGCTCCTTTTAATGAATTTCGAATATAAAACTTTTATAAGCACACTTCTTTACTATATTATTCCATTGTTCTTCTTTCATCTAATTGAGAATAAACCAGGTCGTTAGAATACAAGAAACCTTTTTTAGAATTTATTTTGATGTTATAAGAACATTATGATTCGGTGAGCTATTTATTAAGGGCGACGTAGATAAAAAGGAGTAAAAAGGAATTAGTTTAGTTTAGTTTATTTGGTTCCAAAAGGAATTAAGGCATCATGATCGGGGCCGTCTACAAATTCCCGGCGTATGACGGCCATGGAGCCCTGACTTTTAGTCAGTGGTTGGGTGGGTACTGCCCTGGGTTACCAACAACCAACCCAGATAGTTATCGTGTTTGTGTTTCCTATTTCCTTTCCCTAGTATAGAACAGCTCAGCTGTTTTTTTATCTTCCGTCAAGGTAGGCTATAGGCAGAACATCGACCACTGTTATATTTGTATTGAAAATTCAAATCTCTCAATTTTTTTTAAATACCCCTCTTCCTCCTTTCCTTTTCCCAAATGAATCGGCATGATTTTTTTTATTTTGTGGACTTCATGACAGCGGAAAAGAACCTCCCCTCCGACGAGCCCTAGCCGCGCTTAACGCCAGCATGCCGAACCATCCGCTCGGTTCTAAATTTTGGCTTCCGCCTTAATTTCCTTCAACCTGAACTTTAGTCTTTCCCACAAATTCGCTGGCCACAAATTATATCAAACGTGGAATTGTGGCGCAGGACAAGTCAAGAGCGGCTGGACGTTGACATAAGAAAGCGTATATGGCAATGGATTGGTCACACACTGAGGAAACCAAACGATGAAATTGCAAAGCAGTCATTTGAATGGAGTCCTCAGGGTGCACGGCGGGTTGGAAGACCAAGAACAACATGGAAATCAACAGTTCTAGCAGAAGCAGACTCCCAGAGAAAGACGTGGCCACAATTAAAATATCTATCTGCAGACCGTGAAGGATGGAAACGATTTGTTGGCGCCCTATGCCCCAACCGGGGTTACAGTTACAGGACTTGATGATGATGACAAATATGGTAGAGATAGCAATGGTGGAAACGATATCTTGCGATCGTGTTCATTTCACATAATTTGGCCCCTGGTCGGCGGCGGCGGTCGACGAACAACCACTCATTGCTGCGGAGCTGCGCAGCAAATTTAGAAATAGAGACATCGTGCAGCTCTGAGTTGCATGCAGCTCTTGAGTTTTTCTGCTCCCATAACAACCTGTGTTATTTTATTTCACTGCATGAAAAAGGCTGCACTTGTGCTTAAGCCATTTGACTACATCCGAGTCAGCTGTGGCGGTCATATGCCAGAAATAATCGGCCCTATCGAAGTAACCGTCGGAGCGGAATTTCCTTCGATTTCCTACGAATCGGAGACATTTTGCTTCGAGGTAGTTCTCCGATCAGCTGATCGGAAATTCTCTCCGATGAAATCCAACGCATGCCATTTGTATGCGATATGTAGTACTTCTAAGACGATGTCCACATTGGGTATGAAAAAGTGGATTTTTAATGACTTTTCAGTATTCACATCTCACTTCAATGAAGGAGTTGGAGCGAGATATGAATACTGAAAAGTCATTAAAAATTCACTTTTTCATACCCAATGTGGACACCGTCTAATGGTTTTATTTTTGACGGATACAAACACAATTTTTTCCGAAGTCCTCCGACAAGTTCTTGTTGCGGAAAGTGTTTTCTTTTTAAAGAAATATATAATTAAAATGTAAGTTATAAGGAAATAAACTATATTTACGTTGATTTGTGGACTTTTTGTTTTAGGCCAAACGAAAAAAACAACTCCCCAGCAATATGAGCGGATGGTGAATTTGCTCAGCTGATATCTCGATATTGCTCAAAATTATATGAAAAGGAGACCAGAAGTTGTGGCTGTGTTTTGGGAAGATCTGCCCAGTCAGCTAGATTTATGGAATGGAAAAAAGTACCTTCGTGATCTTTTGTTTTGTGCATTGATCCATTTGCATTGTAATTAATATTCACACTTCATATATTAAAGGTTTGGAGTGACTTTAAGTTCAAAAAAAACTTTCGGCAAACAAAAAAGAAATTGGGGAACTGGTGGAGGGCCAAACAGGCTACACATAATGCTACACTATCCATTCCTTGTTATTATTGCTTGTTTTAAGTTAAATAAATAAATAATTTGTGTTTCAAAAGTTTTTTTTTTAATTTATTCTTTTTTTGACACTTCAAACGGAAACAAAACACATGTTTGGAAATAGGGAGGGGACTTTATTCGACAGTTTGATTTGAAAAACGGTGCATCAATTACATTTCTTAAAATCGCTAGCGCATTATAGTTCAAAAATTACTTTTTATTAACAATAAATTACACTCTCTCACCGATTTTTCATGGTTTAAAACGCTTATGGTGTTTATTTAATAAAAAATTATCGAAAACATATCGCATTTTCGATTTATCCGTTAACTTGCACATCTCTGCCTGGAATTTATATCCATTGCAATGCGTCGTCGCATTTCTGTAAAATTTCTTCCGATGAAAGCTACTTCGAACCGAAATTGAATTTCTGACGAAGGATGCGTTGCGGAGAAAATTCCATTCCGACGGTTACCTCGATAGGGCCGAATATTTAGATTATAATGGCAGAAGATTATCTTTCGAATGAAGTGAATTTTTTGTCAGTTTAAAATAATCATCTTTGTTTTATCCGATTTCAATAAAAGTTCTATATCCAGAGATCAGAAATAAAACTCAACCTTTTGAAAGGTTCTTCAATAACTCTCATTTGTTGTCATTTTCAATAAAAATCACTCTTTAACCTTTATTCTAAAAAAGAAATTTTTTCGGTCAGGCTCTGAGAGAAACCTTTATTTTGATTTTTTTTCTGTTTCGGTCAACCAGTGAGATTTATCACTGAGAGAAAAAAATAAATCTCATCTGCAAATTGATCATTGAGAATCTCTGTTAGTATGAATGTTTAAATTTTGTAGGCCTTACATGGAGAAATGCATTTAATTAGGCTATTTAGTCATCGGTGAATACCTACTCATGGATAATGAGCAGAGTTGTAATAATCTATTTTTTGAAATGCATTTTGGCTTGCATTAATTATTAAAGAAAAACAATTAATGAATTGTGAAAATATTTTGCAGTAAAAAAAATGTTAATGTAAAGTCAAAACTTTGTTGCATTGAAATGTTAATGCAGAATACAAATGTTTTGCATTAAAAAAAAAATGTTAATGCAGGCCAAAAATTGTTTGCATCAAAAAAAAAAAGGTTAATGCTAAATCGAAAATTTGTTGCATTAAAAAAAATGTAAGAATATTTTTTGTTAAAATCGTTAAACTACGTCCATAATATTTAAGGGCATGATACGTGGTAATGATGGGTAGGACACGAATTTGAAATGAGTTTGTATTTGATAGGACGTAGACTCACATGAACACGATTTTTGACAAGTGTTAAAATGTCAACATCAAAATTTTGAAAAACCGAGTATGCCAATCGATTAAGAAGATGGTATTACCTAGTGTTCCCGCCAACGCTGTGGGACCACTAGAACACATTTTATTCGATAGGTTAAAAACCAACATCAAAATTTTGAAAAACCGTGTATACCAATCGATTTAGAAGGGGGGTATTACCTAGTGTTCCCGCCAACGCTGTGGGACCACTAGAACACATTTTATTTGACAGGAGGTGTTAGAATATCAACCTCCAAATTTTTAAAAACCGAGTATGCATAGGTTATACGCCCCTTCTAAATCGATTGGCATACTCGGTTTTTCAAAAAAAAAAAAATATATTATTTTATTGACATGTTTTTTCAATGCAAACAATTTTTCATACTGCATTCTAATTCTATTTTTTTAATGCAAAAAATTTTTTTCCGCACATTTTCACATTGCATTAAAATTTTATTTTTAATAAAAAATGCATTTTTTTCATTGAAATTTTACCAACTCTGATTATGAGTGATTTTATGCAATAAATCGTAAAAACCATTTTTGATTTATTTTCAGCGAAAAAGGTTAAAGGTTGACCTTTTCCATTTATTTTTTCGCAAAAAACTCAACCATTGAGAGATATTTCTAAGAATTAAAAAAAAATCTCAACCGATAACCTTAATTTTAATTTTTTTAAAATAAATGTCAAACCAAAACCGAAATCTTTTTAATGGAATGTAGTTACTCTGAGAGAGAAACCAATTGAAAATAAAGGTTGACAGTTATTTCTGATCTCTGTCTATATCTCTAAAACAACACCCTTCATCATTATATTTATATATACATACCTACATATATTTTTTTATTTTATATACATACATAGGTGAATATATATACATATACATATACACATTAATATACGCATATATCTGAATAAGTTTAGGGTTTTTTAAGATGATAGGCTAGAATTAGTTTTTTTGTTTTCCTACGATAAAGCAAAGCAAACTTGATTTTTCAGCAAGGAGTTTGTAGAAGCCTCATCCTTTCTCAGAGGCGCCGGCATAGGTAACTATGGTTGTGCGATTCCTTTTTTTTAGTTTTCCTAGCTCCAATTTTTCCAACCTTTTGCACTTTCCTTTCCTCTCCCTATAGAAAGGCACGATTATTTTTGTTTCCTGAGTAGGAGGTGCTTTAGAGAAGAGCAAGAACCACCCCAATCCGTCGAGCTGAGCCGTGCAAAAAGCAAGCGTGTCATAGCCCTTTTCCAGCACCGAAGATACATCCGTGGCCAACCCTTACTTGCAACACCTTATACAAACCTTCTGGTAGATCAATAATTAGTTTTTAGTTGCATTTCAACCGTCATCATCACCTCTTGTTATAGTCGTTTAATAAAAATCTTTAAATAAATTTTAAGTGTTTTAATCTCTTATATTCTCCTATATACATATATTTGTGCGAACAAAAATCTCAAATTTACTAATAAACGAGAACGAGTTTATACGCATAGAGTACCTATATATATGTACTCTATGGTTATACGATTGAATAGATAATTTAAATATCAGCGTTGCCACTAGAGCTAGTTTTTTTTGCAAACATTACATTTATAAATTTTAATTAAAAATAAAATAAATTAATTTTGGAGATAAATTTTGATCAAATTAATCAGTTTTGAAGTTAATAAAATTATTACCAAAATCAAGTAAAAAGATGAAAAAAGGACACTTTTTTATTCGAAGTAAAATTCTAAAGCAGACCTGAAGTGGTAATTTTCTTTTTAAAAAAGTATTGGAAGGATAATTATAGTGTACAGGGTACAGGGATCTCGCGCATCCACTACACCTAGCCACTATGCCAGACTGGCATAAGTATTTTTTTTTTTTGTAATGGGCAAGTGGTCCAAGAACCACCCCCACCTATGAGCTAGAATGGCGGATTATATGCCAGCAAATGGACCCCAAGGCAACAAAAGTCTGCTTATTACATTGGACTATTGGACTGTGTTAGAGCGTAGAGGTGAAGTGTCCGGATGCTCCTGACGAAAAGCTTAGGTGGGAAAGTATCGATAAGAAGGCTCAACCAAACATGCGTGAATCATTTTAGGTAATTTTTATCACAACAAAAACATAATCTTAAAAAAAGAGCCAAGTTCTTATACATATGTACAAGAAACCTGTGCGTAAAAACTCAGCCAAAAAAAGTAGTGAGATCTAAAATATATGCCAAGTTTTAAGTTCATGAAGTTTAATATCAAATATTTTAGCTACAGTAATATCGAAACAACTACAAATTATGACAGAAATTTGGTATTTAATGATAACTGATTAAAATTTGAGTTCACTGGTCAAGTTTTCATACATTTTCAATTTGTGATTAAATAAGTACATAATTAAGAAAAACCTTGCCAAGTAAATCCACCAAATTTTAATCAGTAGTCATTTAATACCAAATTTCTGTCATAATTTGTAGTTGTTTCTATATTACAACTATAGTTGTCATTACTTACTTTCTTACTACCACATTTATCATTTCATATTTCATCATACACTTTCATATTATATTATTGAATAAATAATTGTACTCGAACTAATCGGACATGTCTTTATTCTTTTGGGCATTTTAACCTTGAATTCTAACATTTTGTAGAAGTGTTTTCTCGAAATGACAATTTTGAGTTTACGCTCTTTTGCACTGAGGTTGTGATATCTTCCTACATGTCTGGAAAATAACGCAGTTGAAACGCATTCCCAAAAAAAAGGTCGCTACTATCACACCCACGATGAATACCGTCCCATTTCTTTACTACCTATTCCCTCAAAAGAGATATGTATAAAATAATCTTATAAGGACAAAGAACCAAACAGTTTTCTTTTAAGTGTGAAATAAAATTGATGTTTGAAGTTTATGCTTTGTATATTTACTTAGGCTCAACATTTTAAAAGACGGAAATACAAATAATTGATATAAACATATTCTATTTTTTTATATATATGTATGTTTTTATATGTATATAATTAAGCCAATTTGGTATTGATGCATATTTTCTGGCGTTTTTTTAAGTTCAGTACACAATAATATACGAAATGACTTAATTACTTATCACATTAGTTCAAAACTTACCAAAACAATATAAGTTGACCTGTATATAGTTTGTTATAGTAGTTTTATATTTTACACTTTAATGATTTTAGACACTAAAATATTTAAAAGAAGCAAATTAACAATGTATTTAAATTTTTCAACAAGTATATATAAAAACTACACTGGTGCAACTACATTAGTCCAGTCATTTGAGCTTTTTGTTTCGCATAAAATGGCGGAAAGGTGAATTTTGATATATAGCCTCTTTATGGCATTCTAAGAAAACTGTAAAACGTCCTCATCGATATTAGTACCGCTAACAATTTTACGGGGGGTCAAATGTCACCAAATGGTTTTTAAGGAATATCTGCCGAACAGTGACTCATACAGAAAAAATGTCAAGCTTAAATAACTTTTTTTCATAAGAGTAACCGTTTTCGAGATTATTGAATCGCAAGAGTTACGGATTTTATGTTTCTCTTTTACACCACCTTTTAGGTTGAGTACAGGGTGAGTTTTTCTTGCGTAGTATCCCCCAGGAAAATTAGAAAATAGTTCTTTAAAATATAAACAGGGATTTATGGCCCTTATTGCGAGTGTCGTTTGGTTTCGATAAACGACTTTTGTCGAATGTCGATAATCGAAAAAATTAATGCTGGTGTTGAAAATCTTAATTATTATTGTGAAATTTTTTGTTTTGACTTGTTTACGAAAAACTTGGCTCAAAATATTAAATTTTTCAACATAAAAATAAATTTTTTTCGATAATCGACTTTCGACAAAAGTCGTTTATCGAAAGCAAACGACACTCGCAATAAGGGCCTATGTTAGAGTTTTGGGAGATTTCCCCATGGATTCGGGCTCCACTACATCATACGGAATCGAAGGCCACGAAACATGGTATTTCGTTTATACACGGTGGCTTGTATGTGAAAAAATGCTAGAGCGTATATAGTGGGTTGAGAAAAGAAAAAAGTTGTTAGGAAAGGGCAATTTTTTTAAAAATTGACTTAAAACAGAAACAAAATATTAAAAATCAACGGTAACACTTACAATGCCATGCCTTACCTTTTCGTAAAGTCAAAAATCTCTTCTTTTATTTTAGTTTTAAATTAAGTTGTTTAAGTGACAAGTTTTTGAAAAATTAATGGTCAAACTCAAAATTAAAAAAATAATATAAAACAATTTTTTTCTCAGAATTGTATGTAATTAAAACTTGCAAGTGATACGAAAACTTCAAACAAATTAGAATCAAGAAAACTCTTGATGCGTTGTTGCTGATGCATTTGTATCACCATCAGTTGCGTTGCGCATCAGCATCGCAAAAAAGCAGTGATGCAGAAACATTTGACGTTTATGAATTTACACTAATATTTTTTTTTGTTTTAAGACATTTTTTTAGAAAAATGCCCATTCCGGGGGAGAATAGAACCTCCCCTACCATACGGTTTTTTTTTCCTTACTCAGCCCACCCAACACACTTTAGCTTTTTGTCACATTTTTTACTAATCATCCTGCATAAACGAGATACGAAAAACTCACTTTGTACTCAACCTCAAAGGTGTTGTAACAAGAGTACATTTTATAGCTACAACCTAGTCCTTGCAATTTTTCTGTTACAGTTGTCGTTTGGGAAATATTCCTTAAAAAACATTTAGGGGCCTTTGACTCCCGTAAAATTGTTACCGGCACTCATATCGATGGGGACTTTGTACAATTTCCTTAGCATGCCATAAGGATGATATGTACCAAAATCCAGCTTTCCGCCAATGTTTCCATAATTTGGCTGATTTTTCAGCTTAAATGACTGGACTTCATACATATATTGGAAATTTTGAACGTAAAAAAATAAAATTTGTTAAAAAAACCTATTATACTAAATATTCAATGAAAAACTATTACGTGGATTATTTTATTTCATTTCATAAATAAATCACTTAATAATGCATAATTTGCTACTTCAGATACTTAACGTCGTAGGTTAAAGAAATTTGTAATGATTCATGGCGGGAGCAGTGTCTTAAATTGTACAGCTTTCTACTCTTTCTTTTTAGAGTCAATAAATTTAATTACAAAATTAATACATTGTCTACTAGTGGATTGGTTGTGTCAAGTTTTTAATTTTGGACTTGACGATTTTGTTGCGTTTAGTTTCGCTTTAACTTTTAGTAGAAGTGCTTCGAAAGAATCTTCTTCTGTTGGTGGTGCCACCTGACGAGGTACAACGTATGATTGGTACGAGTTGATTCCAGCATTGTCTGTAAAAGAAAACATAAAGACTGTTATTATGAACTCTTAATCAAGAGTTAGCTATTATAAATCAAAGAACCAGTCAGAGTCACTGACTCATTGTACTGCTTATACTAGCTAAGTTAGAACATTTTTGAAAAAATTAATAGATTAATAATTTTATGTAGGGGTGTGCTTAGCTTGGATTTTTTCATATTCCTATTACAAGTAAGGTAAAATAGGACTTTTCTTCAACAGGGTTGAAAAACTAAAATCTAAACGGTAAGTCGTAGAATTTTAATTTATTTTTTTCTGAATAGATATTTAAAATTTAAGAATTTTATTAATTGAATTTATAATTTAAAAAAATCTACAAATCGAGACATTAATTTTTTAAAGGTGAAAATTCAAAAACTCCTTACTATATATCAGGTTTACAACCGATTGTAATAAATTTTAAAGTTTTAAAAATATAATAAAAAAAAACATCCGTCTTCACTACCGCGTATGGCAAAAATGGGGCATCTGTAATACAAGCGCCCAAACAAGCACGACACAAACGTGAAAGCACAATGAACGAAAACAAAATTATGATCAATCATTGCTGGCGGTCCCACACCATTTATTTTTAACAAGTTTTTACTATTTTACTTCTGGGGGCCGATTCTGGTTCTGTGAAAAAGTGAATAGAATAAATCGTTTTCACATTCACTGCCAAGCATTGCTTTCACTTTTTCGATTCAATTGGCACAAATAGGCGATTCTGGATCTGTGAATGAAAACTATATTTTTATATGATCGAACCACCTTACCATTTCTCTTGAAAACAGCATGATTTTCTCAATTTGTTTCAATTTTTTAAAAGAACAGAGAAATGCATGAGACAAAAACACTTCTTTTTTTATGGATTTGACAGAGAAAGAGATATGATTGAATTTGTCGTTGTTTGTTCGGATTCACGTTTTCATTTTGGATATTCGCTCCCAATTGTTGTCGGTCGTGAAAGAAAATAATTCAAATGAAAGTTTTTGATGTTTGGTTTCACATTTTCACAGATCGGGAATCGGAATAAGTTTGAACCAGAATCGACCCCCTGGATGAGATAACAAGCCGAATCCACGGCCGGACCTAGGCGATCTGTCTCTCCAACTAAATGCCTGATATATATATCATAATATTTTCTTATATCTGCACTGGGCAAATCATGTTATGACATTTCAAATCACGAAACAGCAAATTACACTTAATATAACAAACAAAAATTGCCAACCTCGAATGCAGAGATTAAAATCAAAAGTAGCATAAGGATACAAAATAATGGAACAAAAAATTAAATTTCTAGACAAAAAGCAACAAAATCTTCATCTGTCAAAATAAATGTCAGATATCTCTGTCAAGATATAATCGCAGAGAGATATCTCTGACATCCAATCAAGAGATGAATCGGAGTGACTCCAATAGATATTTCATGTCAAGATGAGCATTCTGAGAGAAATTATCTCTTGTGGAGTCGGGGTGTAAGGAATTCACTCCACTTAGCAAATACCAAAACCATTAGGTATCTTCTTCCTGCACTAGATAGCTTGGCTATTTGAGGGTAGGGAGACCTTGGGCAGACCTCCCTCTATAGGAAGTCAAACCGAGGACGAGTTACTGGAAGACTCGAGTCACGAAGAGATAACGCTGAAGTCTACTGCAGCCCTAAAATCTTCGAGGCAACGCAGTTACTACAGATCCTCTAAAAGATTCGTGAGTGCTACGGAGAAAAAGGAGCCATCTTCTTTTAGTTCGAGAGACAAAGCTCTATTGAAAAGGCATAGAAGGTTGGTGAAAAAAAAAATTGGTTACTTGTGGAGAATGAAATCCTCAAAGCCATGATGGCGACATCAGAGAATGATAGTTCTGCCGACTACACCTTTGATGAAGCTGGATGGCGGAAAGGAGTAAAAGTGGTTTGCTGTGGGGACCAGAATTCCAGGGAGTTCCTCACTAACACAATCGCCAAAATTGGCGAACTGTGGGAGGGAGCTTCTCTCGGGGTTCTTCCCGTCACATCTTTTTCGCTTCGCCAGCAGGTTAATATATGGATTCCTCCTCCTGCCACGCACGACATAGTTTAACTGCTGGGGAAGCCGAATAAGGAGTTCTCCATACTCGAATGGATGCTCCTGCATTCCAGGAAGAGTTTCAGCGGGAAAAGGCAGTAATTTACAAGATATCTGACCTTCTCTTCAAACGGAAAGACGACGTGCTGAGATACGGTCTCGAAACCGTAAGGGTAAGGAGGCATGATGGCAAAGGGGAGTCAAAAGCTGGTGGTGGTGCAAATTAATTTGCATCACGCTAAAGCAGCAACGCACGACCTGATGCTCTTCATGTCTCAAGAGGCCGTGGATGTGGCCTTAATCCAAGAACTTAAAACCTGTTCCACTCCACGTCTAAAGGTGAAATAAGAAGTTGTATTCTAGTGAAAGAGTCAATTAATGCTTTCTTTTTTATCTAGGTACAGCAACAGAGACAACGTGGCAATCAGCGTTGAGGAGACCAAGGAAGGAAACTTCTTCTTGGCATCAACGTACATAAACGGTCCGTTATCTTGCGGGTTACACCACTACACGAGGGACACCTTTGGTGATGGGCTGTGATGCCAACGCCCACCACACTCAATAGGGCGGCAAAAACATTAACAAAAGGGGTGAGTAAATTTTTGAATACATTCTCTGTTTTAACATTATGTTATGTAATAAGGGTAATCACCCAACATTTCGGAACAAAAACAGGGAAGAAATTCTAGATCTCACTCTTATGATTAATGATGATAAGATTTCAGTAGGATATAAGGTTTAATATCAAAATGATATTAAACCTTTTAGGAACCCAACTAGAACAAATTGGACAGAGTACACAAAATAGTTGAACGAAAGTATCGACCCACCTGAGGAAAATACGCTTTCGATAACCTCAACCATTCACACTGTTGTTCAAAACCTAACTAGTGAAATGAGAACGGCCTTTGAAAAACACTGCCCTATATCTTGTAACATTAAACCCACCAACCCACCATGGTGGAACAGTGAACTTAAGAAACGAAGAACAGGGATCCCAAAACTTTTCAATATAGCCAAACTGAGCAAATTAGAGGTAGGCTGGATTTCAGAACCGAACTTAACTTACATATACACCAGAGTTAAGAAGGGCCAAGAAGGATTTATGGGCTATGCACTTGAGAACACAAGCGAGGCGGCGAGACTTCGAAAGGTTATTAGCTTTAACCCCACGACTCCATGATATACTAAGCACCCCAATGGATTATGTTCGAATTCGAGCCAAGAAACACTTGAACTCTTTATGGAAACACACTTCCCTGGCTGTAAGAGTCCTGAGGTCTCAGGTTATTCGCAACCAGACTCCTTAGAAATTTTAAAATCAAAACCAGGATTGGAACAGGCTATCACAGAGCAGAAGATTATGTGGGCTATAAACTCGATCAAACCCTATAAATCAGTTGGACCCAGACGAGATTATTTCGGCATTTCTTCAACACGCTCAACAGATAATCACCCCATGGCCTAGGGTAGTCTTCAAAAGTTGTGTTAAACTTAGATACGTCCCTATCAGCTGGAGAAAGGTAAAAGGTATCGTTTGCATTGATTTTCAAGCTAATTTTTTTCATGTTTGTAGGGGAATGCATTCTGCAAAAAAATATAGACGTTACGTGAAGCATTGACGATCACGTTAACGATAATCGTTTTGACGATTATCATTTTTAAAATTACGGAATGACCCCCAGCTTTCACATATTTACTGGATATTTAAATTAATTCAATGCCACCACCCAAAAAAGCATTTGGCATACCTTCTATCGTCAAACTAAATGCATGCTTGCTTCAGGGAAGTCTTGGCAGAAGTTTAATTCTATCTTCCGTGTTCAAATTTTATTAAATTTAATTTTGAGCAAAAAGTATTATATGTAAAATTGGCCGCTTAGTTTTCGAGTTATACCAAAAATACTGAAAAGTGGCCAGTGTGACCATTCTCCCAGAAACGCATGGGTGAATTAAGTAGCATTTTTAGTTTTAAGCATGCTTATGGGCCAAACAAACATATTCAATAATGTTGCACGTAATTGTTCCTTTATACCTCTCATTTTCCGGTCTATTCAATAGTCTACAAAGGAAGCCTTTACTAAAATAAATTTACTGAATTTTTTTTTTTAAATGTTGTGGAGCCGTTTTTGAGAAAAATACGATTATGTAAAATTGCTAAGAAAAATTGTATGGCAGGTACCGTTATTTTTGGTTAAAAAAAAAAAATAAAAAACGTATGGGAATAATCATCAAAAACCACTATGTGCCAAGTTTGAAGAAAATCGATCGAGCCGTTTAGACTGTAGACGAACAGACAGACAGCCAGACAGACAGAATTGTGCCACCCACTTTTTTGGTGTTCTCTATCATCGTAATACCATGTTTGATTGTTATCTCAATTTTTTTTTTTGCACAAATCTAAAACTTGCCTTATAGTACCTATATCGCAAGTAAAAAGACAAAAGTAAAACTTACGTGTTATATTTTCGAAATCCTCCAGCTAAACTTAAGTGAATTTTTTCCAAAATCACTAATTTTCCTTCGGAAAAAAAAATTGGCGATACCTACTTTTTTCCTAGGAATTTTTTCTTTTTTTTTCGAAAATTGTTTACGATTGGATTCTATCACACGGGGGAAAAAATTCGGGGGAAATTTTTTTTGCGATTAGGCTGAATATGTGTTCATATTTATTTCATCATGAGAAATGAAAAAAATTAAATAAAACAATCTTCTAAAACAAAAAAAATCTTTTTACTTATATGATTATTATGTGCAAAGTGAATTACTAATAATTGTTTGCATTTCATTATTTAGGATTGCATAGGTTCATTTGGCAGGTACGAAAAATATTTTTGAAAGTAACACTAGGCCATTGGCAAAGCGTCAAAAGGCTATATGCTAAAATATGGCCATATGACACATTACGAAAGTGTCATAAGGACATATTTTAAAATATGGTCTCTACACTCCCTGTGGTCCCTTCTTTTTCTAACAATAGTTAACTATTGTTAACAATAATTGTTGACTTTTATCGTTCCTTTATTCTAAAATAGTTACGATTCGTAACAATCACCCTTATTACGATAGTCGTTTCACTGAAACGCTAGAAAAACGACAAGGCTCCAGAAACGACAATTGGTGTTTGAATGAAACTAAAAGTTAAGCGTTCTCTTCACTCTTCACTATTCTCACCACTTTTACGGTAGTTGTTTCACTGAAACGCCAAATGTCGCTTCTAGAACCGTGTCGTTTTACTGGCGTTTTAGTAACGACTATCGTAATAAGAGTAAATATGACGTCATAACATCGTTCCTAAATGCATTTTGGAGTGTCAAATAGTTACGATTTGTAACTATTTCCAACTCATGTCCTGGACAGTGTTTATCTATCAGAGTGCACAAGTGAACCGATTTGTTTACAAAACAAACCAAATTTTTGTTGGTTTTGATAAATAGCACAGGTAAAATAGTACGAAAAGTCCTTCGAATAAAAAAAAATTAGTACCATCATGAAACTTGGGGAAAACGTTTCATGTATTATGAGAATGAAAAATCAAAAGAGTCTATAAAAATATTTCACATGGAAGGGTGTTTTTTTGAGGAGGAGAGGGGGGGAATTGTGGTGTATCAAACAGAAAAATTAACTTTGGTGCAACCAAGGCATGTGACACATGTTTTTAGGGTAGTTCTTAATGCTGAATGAAATGACACCAAAACCAAGTCGATGCGACCTCCGTGAAAAAAGTAATTGTCATTTTTAGGTAATGATGACTATATTTTCAGTATAAAAGTAAAATATTACCGGGAACCAGTTGAAAATAATGTCCCGTCCATGAAACTTTGCATCAATGGTTCATTTGTCATGAAAAGCAATAATAAGAAGAGTCTATAAAAATATCTGTGGTTAAAGGGTGTTTTTTTGAGGGTTGGGGTGAAGGTTGGGGTTATGATAGGATTATTACCATACAATCTGTGACAAAAAAGGTACCCTCATGAAACTTTATAAAAATGTGCTATGAACTACAAGAATGAAGAATCAAAAGAGTCTATAAAAATATCTATATGGTAGAAGGATGTTTTTAATGGGTGAAGGCAACTATAATACTTTTTCCAAAAACAAAAATTGTTTCCAAAAACGAATAACAGCCTTTACCCAAACCCACAAAAACACCCTTTTTCCCTTAATATTTTGGCAAAATCCTTTGATTCTTCATTCTCGTAGTAAATGAAAGACTTTTACCAAGTTTCTTGAGGGTACCATCCTTTTACATTTTTTTGAAAAATAACCAGACACTTCCCCCTATCTTCAAAAAACACACCCTTCCCAGCAAAATATTTCTATAGACTCTTTTGACTCTTCATTCTGTTAGTCCATAGCACATTTTAACAAATTCTCAGGGGGGTACCATTTTTGTTATGGGTTTTATGGTAATAATCCCACCACTACCCCAACTCCCCAAAAAAACACCCTTTAACAACAGATATTTTTATAGACTCTTCTTATTATTGATTTTCATGACAAATTAACCATTGATGCAAAGTTTCATCGACGGACCATAATTTTCAACTGGTTCCCGGTACTATTTTACATTTATACTGAAAATATAGTCATCGTTACCTAAAAATGACAATAACTTTTTTCACGGAGGTCGCATCAACTTGGTTTTGGTGTCATTTTATTCAGCATTAAAAACAACCTTAAAAACATGTGTCATATGCTTAGGTTGCACCAAGTTTAATTTTTCTGTTTGATACACCACAATTTCACCCCCTCTCCCCCTCAAAAAAACACCCTTCCATGTGAAATATTTTTATAGACTCTTTTGATTTTTCATTCTCATAATACATGAAACGTTTTCACCAAATTTCATGATGGTACTAATTTTTTTGTTTTATTTATCCTATTTTACCTGTACTAAAAGTTAAGTGAAAAAACAAAATTGAAATAGCATTTGTGCCTATTGTAAGCGATAAAGGGGAATTTTTATTAGAAAATTATACGATTTTATGTTATAATAATGCAAATAAATTTTTTTTTCATTCGTTCATTTGACACATCAACAATATCTAACAACGAATCGTTTCTAAATGAAGTTGTAACAATCTTAACAACAATGACACATCAACAACATTTTTTAATATATCAACAATAGTTCACTATATTTAGAAAAAAGAACACAACACTGGTCTCAGGTGAGCTGTTATTGGTTTCACTTGATTTTTTTGGCAATGCGTTCCACAAAATTTTTAAATCTCAATTAAGTGTATGTGGCGACACGCAAGATTTCTTGATTCCTCAATCTATATAAAATTAATGGTAAGAGCAACATATTTTGAGAAAAACATGCACTAACGCGCTCATTACCTATTTTACCCAAGCTCATAACAAATTTCATTACAGTAAATAGCTCTTATTATAACGTTTTTTTTTCAAATCTATTCCTCCTATGCACAGAATGAAAATATTAAGTTGTATTTATGTATATGAAACTGTAAAAGGAAGGAGCAGTTACACAATCTTGATCAAAAATTTCATTCGTGGTTAAGCAATTCAATTCGATGGTTCAAGATATAAGATGGATCAAAATTTGAACCACATTTATACAACTGGCCCTAAGTGATTAAGTTGTAGGTTGTAGTTGATTGTTGTTAGATAGCGACAGAACCCTGCTCACAATCCGCACCGAATTCAGAAACATTACGCCGATCTGAGCGTACTGGCAAAACGTGTGCAGCTGGACTGGGTTGTTGGTTTTCGATTTTAAATTGAGTCAAACGTAATGGGCTTTATGTACTCAAAAACAAATTAAAAATATACATACCCAAATCAGCATATGACGCTCTGCAAAACGCCCGCCGACCTCCGAAGCTTATGTCATACATATTTAACGTCTCATCATTTTTACCGCTATCAATTACCCTGAAAGCATCCTCAGACTTTTCGTAGGTAACAAAACCATACTTCATTCTAAAAATTACAAACAAATTGACTTAAGAAATATGAATGAAGACATACACAAATGTTCTGATATTCGATCGAATTGAATGCGTACGAATTGAAAACGGAAAACAAAAATACATTCAATTTAAAACGTCAAAAAATGGTGGATTGTGCTTCCGTTGGTTTTGCCGAACGTCTATGAATCATAGATGTTCGGCAAAATCAATAGATCCACAATCCGCAATTCTTTTTTGCAGTTTTCAAATCCGGTATCTTCTTGTTGGCCGTTTTCAATCCGTACGGATTTAATTCGAGCGAATATCAGAGCAGCCCCCATAATCGCGAGCAAAAACCTACCCAGTATCTTTGTAATGAGTAGTTATTTGTTTAATTGGGCCATAGACAACAAATTTTCTTCGAAGCATTTCTTTAGTTGTTTCTTGTTCAATTCGACCAACATATACTATACGACGTTCTTCAACCGCTATAAAAGAATTGTTTTAATCATTATTGAATCAAGCTTGCATTATGTTCAAACTTACCAGGGGCCGATACGTTTCTTTCAACATATGTGCTTGGATCACGTCGTCTAGACCTTGATCTTGATGATGATTTCGATCTTGATCTAGAATTTCTGTTGTAAATACGTTCAAACGATTTGCTTCTGCTGCGGTGTTCAGAAGATGATATACTACACCCGCGTGAATTACTCGAAGAGTCTCTGTATAGATGGTTTCTCTTGGAGTAGTCTTCATACTCTGAGTAAGAGGAACTCATCGAACTTCTATGGCGACGATTGTACTTTGCTATCGATCTGCTACTTGTTGCATTACCTTGTGACCGATAGTTACAAGTTTCCTCATCAGATGAAAACGAATTTTGACGAACTCTGTATTTTCGGCGTACTTTTGTTCTTGTGCTGGCAGGCGAATTGGAACGATCGTGAGAAGATTGAAGTCTTGGTAAAACCAGAACCAAAAATTCAGGTAGTAAATCCGTTTGAGTAGACTGAGAGACATTACGTTTTCGAATCCTATCTTTTCGTAAGTGCATAATGATTTTATCCTCACCATGTTCCGAAGTAGGAAGCTGCGCTTGGGTAGATTTTAAGAATATCGGAGAGCTTTTTTTAACGACTACATCCTGTATACTGACAATAAGGGAATTGGTGGAAATTTTCACACTTTCATCAGAACGAACCTTTTGAAATGAGTTACTTATATTGGCCAGCAATACATTGGATTTCAATAACGAACGCGACGAATTCGTATTATTGGCAGTATTCTGTGGAACAGTACTATATCCATTTGGCGGAATTGTAATATCAGTGTTGCACCCTGCAGAAACGATAATAAGCTCCTCATATTCCGAATTGTTTATTCGAGAGCTATCTCCATCACATGTCTTATAACAACCTTTGACTATGTCTTTTAAAGGAAGAAGTTTAGTAACCCGCGCGACTTTAGACGAGACAGTAGAGTCGATTATTTTTATTTGCTGGGCCTTTTTTAATTCTTGCAAGCGCAGTACTTTGTTCTTTGCCTCCGTTATAGGGTCAACAATTCGTTTAGAAGATTGATTCTCTTTCAAACTTTTAACAATTGAAGTAATAGCTTCAGTTTGTGGATGTTTGTTAATCTGAGACTTAGTGACAGGTTTTGTTACAACAGGCATTGCTGTCTGTACTGAAGACTCAGTTTTCATCGTTGTATGTTGTATGTTAGGGTTCTTACTTATAGAAAAAAGCAACGAAGGATTTTCTCTTCGTTTTTTATATTCTTCGAGGTTGAGTTTACGTTTCTTTGGTAACGTTTCTGATTCCTGAGAAGAAACAACTAAATCTTTTACAAGTTTCTTCTGAGTATCTTTTCCATCTACCGTGGGCTCAGTTTTTACCTCCAATGGTTCATTTTTAATAAAGTTATTACATTTATCATGTACTACTATTTTTTCTTGATCAACTGACTCTAATGGACTCAGTTTATCAATTTTAATATTTACAGGTATTACATTTTGTTTTTTAATTGTAGTTTCAGCTTTATTTTCTGTCGTAACTATGATACTAGAATTATTTATTTTCTCATCAACATTATTTTTAAAATTTTTATTGTAGTTTTGCTTCGACTTGTTCTTTGCTTCTGATTTTGGCGTAGCTTGTAATGGATTCCGATGCATATTGATGTTTTTACCTCGACCAATACCAAATTTTCTTTTGAAGAAAACAGATTGACGCTTGCTTGGGATAATTGTAAAGTTTCGTGTAAAGTTAGGTTCTATTTGTTTCGCCTGAAAAGAAAAAATTCAAGGATTTTTAATATAATGAATATTTTTTCATCGAATGGAAAAATTTCTTTAAAACATATTCAAAAATATTTTAAATTCGAAAAAAATCGCTTTACTCGTACAGGCTCTAATTCGATGCAAAATGGACGTGAAGACGCAAATTAATTTTTTTAGTTATCATGTTTCTATTTAACACCGCAGATGTTCTTTTCGTCATCTGTTCTGGTCACAATTCTGTATCGCATTTCATTTATTATTTTTGATTTGCTCAAGCTAGAGAGCCTCATTGCATACTTTAAGTGTTTCTGAATTTGGTAAGGGATAAGTCAAGGTATACAGTATGCTATTCTGAGTTGAATTTTTTTTTTCGTTTTGCGCATCTACGTCACTTGTGGACAAAAACGTGTAAAAAAGACAACAACCAATCAAATGCAAAAAATAACGTCAAGCACAATATCATACCATGTGTTTTATATACCTTGGGGATGAGTTATGTTGAGATGGTGAATAGTCAAAAACAGAAAAGTGGTGGAAAAATATAAATAAATATATAATTTAACCCAGGTTTTTTGATAATTCTTTGTCAAGAAAACCTGGTTCAACGCTACGTAAACTTCAAAACGAACGGACGTATAGTTTGTTCTCAAGATATTTCAGCCGAAAAACTTTTTTCGTTTTCAAAATCTGTTTATTGTGTATTTTTACAAATGTTATCAATTATAAATTATAAATTAGTGTATAGAATTAAATTATATCTAAGAAAATTTCATTGATATTCCAGCCGAAAAACTTTTTTCAACAATTTTCAGCAATTTTTTTTATTAAAAAAAAGGTTAGTTGATCAGCTTTTTTATATTCTTCATTGCGTTAAAATAAAATCGGCCAAAAGTCATATATTTCGAAACCAAGCAACTCAATTTCGAATTAAGGAAAAAAATATAGTGGGGTTTTGTGTGTAAATGGAAATCCACACAAGTGCAGTGCATGCTTCGAATTATACATCAATTTATATTGAATTATTTTGTTGTTGTTCATTCAAAATTATTCAATATAAATTGATGTTCATTCAAAATTATTGATGTATAATTCGCAGCATGCACTGCATTTGTGTGGATTTCTTTTTACACACAAAACCCCACTTGATTTGTAAACTAATTCTTGACCAGCGCCAACTCTTTCAACTCATACTTCCTTCCTTAAAGTGACGCTACAGTATGGGGTAGACCAGTGCCTCAACCAACAAGCTTCTTTTCTTCCAGCCGGTTCGGTTTCTACTTAGTTGTCTCCAGTTTCGCACGCCAAGTTGGTTGAGAAGTTGAGATCCTCTTACACTTGCGTCCGCCACCTTTTACGCTGTCCACCTCTACTGCGCTGTTCCACGGAGTTGGACTTTCCGGGCTGGAGTATTGGTATTGGTAAAAAACTATTCTTTATCTATTGCGAATGTAGTAGGGGCGTTAGTGTACGATGTGAGGGCATACCTTTCATTTCGACCTGACGGGTTGAGCTTTAGCACACTAATAGTTCATATCATAGCTTTACTTTTAAGAAGTGTTGCCAGGGTGGCAACACTGGGTCGTATGCTAAAAGATGAGCAAGATCTCTGAGTCCGAGTTAACGAGCTTGAACTCACATGTGAGATCGATCGAGCAGAGGCGAACTCGGACTCGGTTTCATATGCAAAAAATGAGTTCGCTCTCAACAGCCCTGACTCGATGAATATGAGATCGATCTCAAAGCTTTTCGTTTTTAATAGTTGTGACTGTATTTTCTGTGCAGTAAGTAGAAGACGAAAAAACGAAAATTTCTTCTGAACGCAAAAATGAAAAAATTGGTGTTTAAAATTCGGTCGAATTATGTAAATACATTTTTGCGCGATAATTTTTGAAAGGATTTACTTTCTTTTGAATTGAATTTCAGTTTTTGCTTCAATTGAATATATAAGAGTCATATAACATGTTTATTCAGTTGAAATCATTTTTTTTTGTGGTCGTGTACAATTTTGTTTTGCCTGAGATCATATCTGCCTTTAACTGAAGGAGATATGTGTATACATATCTATGTATTTAAACAAATACTGACAACATACAAAATCCAAGGACGGTTTTAAGAACTTGAATATGTATTCAAAAAGATCCTTTAAGGATTTGATGGATTTTCACGGTAAAAAGTTCAGAAAATTAAAAAAAAAAATTGTAATTGTCTCTTGTATGTATGTATTGATGCTAATTTATTGGACGGTTTTTCCATTTTTTCTTACTTTCATTTTCGAAAACTAAAATGTAAAAACAAAATCCTGTGGCGACATCTCAAACTTCGAAGCAAAACTACCTATTTAGACTAAGAGCCCACAGCAGATTTTGGGTGTGATCGATAGCAAAAAAAAGAAGTATAGGCGTCGAAAGCTTCATTAAAGGCTATTAAAAAAATCAAGGTCTTGCAGTCCACAACTGGGGCCTTTGCGAGAAACAGTGCATCGAAAAAAAAATATGAATGCAACTTCGAGAATAATCGTGTTAGCCGAAATTGGTTTTCACCCCTACCTAGATAAGCTCCGCGGATCCCATATCACGGAATCAGACATCATTTGAGTGTTTAATTCGCCCTGCCAGACTGTTTAAAAAAACCTTTTTTCACTTAGAATTTTAAATTTTTTAAATGGTCCGGTAGAGCGAACTATACACTCAAAAGGTCTCAGATTCCGTGATATGTAATCCGAGGAGCTTATCTAGGGAGGAGTGAAAACCAATTTCGGCTAAAACGATTATTCTCGAAGTTGCATTCATATTTTTTTTTCGATGCACTGTTTCTCGCAAAGGCTCCAGTTGTGGACTGCAAGACCTTGATTTTTTGAATAGCCTTTAATGAAGCTTTCGACGCTTATACTTCTTTTTTTGCTATCGATCACACCCAAAATCTGCTGTGGGCTCTCGGTCTAATTTAGTTGTTTGCTCATAATCTACTACACATATTTTTCTGAAAATTATATTTCTTTTACTTCCTATTTCAATGAAAAAATGAAGAGTACAAACAGAGGTTGCTTAACCAATATCGATCTTCTTCTTTGTATCGACGCCTCGTGGTCGTGCGCGCAAAACTTTATATAAAGCCTATTTATTTGTAAGTAGTTGTAAGTTGGATTTTTTTTAAAGTGGATTGTAATAAAATAAAAGTTTGCTTCTTTGAATATAATTAATTGACTCCATAATCCCCATACAGTTTTTAAAGGTTTTCTTAGAATAGGTACGTAGTAGATATTTACTCATTCAAATTTGAGTTTTGTATGATGTAATTATTTGCTGAAATATTAGTGATCACAGAAAAGCGTTTCTTTTTTCCAATAAAAAAAAAAGTATACAAAAATCCAAGAAATAGAAAATTTTTGTCTCGTATCATTTCATACGGTAAGCAATAACGGTACCTGCCTGCTTTAAAATCAATTTTAACATTTTTACTATGAGCAAAATGTCAAAATTGAATCAGATTCCCTCCGCAGCTCATTCGTTGAATTCTGTAATCGGGGTGATTGTCAAACAATCCTGAAAACAGGAAATTTGAAACCTTAAAATGATTTTTTTTTCATCGCAATACGACCACTACCAAGAGATACAGCTCTTCAAAAATCACTAGACAAAATTGAAAAATATCTTGTTCTCTTATTTTTTTCGACTAGAGTAGTTAGATGTAAAACACAATTGGAAATAAAGTTCTTCGCTCCAATTCTTATAAACCTGATTTGTGACAAAATTAAGCTGAAATTCTAGTATCTTGACGGTTGTACTTGAGCTGAGTAAAAGAAAATACATGCTCAATTATTTGTGAGATCGATCTCATGCAATCAACTATTTTCTCATCTTTTTGCATAGCAAACCGAGTTCTTTCTCATAAGAGCTTTCAAAATGAGATCGATTTCATTACTGTGAGATCGAGCTCACCACATGAGATCTAACTCGGTCAGTTATATTTTTTTTGCATACGAAGCTAAGAAAGTTCTCAAAAAAGTGAGAAAACAGCTTGAACTCATCTTTTTGCATATGACCCACTGTCAGAAGGATAAGAGAAGGGTTGCCATAGCTTCGAAATGTTGCTTATACATCAAAAACCAAGGGTCGGACGGTGACCCGAGAACTCCCGTTGGATTCAGCACCGTTGAAACCATAGGACCACATCATTTTTTTTTCCCACCCTTCCCTTGCACGAAGCGGGTGGAAAAAAGTCGTTTTGGAAACAAAATTTGAAAGGCCAAGGAAACTTAGAAAAATATTTGTATTAATAAAATTTAAAGATTCTGATTAAGTAAGATTGGGCATTAAAAAATACCCTTAAAACATGTGTCATATGCTTACATTATTCCAAGATAAATATTTAAGTTTGTTAATCTTTCATATTCCCCTCCCCAGCACTTTTAAAATGGCTTTTTAAAAAAACCAAAGTAGGTTTTCAATCAACTCCGGATGTAATATAGTAGATTGTGAAATTCTGCATCGACACCATCTTTGAATTTTATTAATAAAAACATTTTTCTAACTTTTCTTGGCCTTTCAAATTTTGTTTCCAAAACGACTTTTTTCCACCTCCTTCGGGCAAGGGGAGGGGTGGGAGAAAAACAATAATGTCGTCCTATGGTTTCAAGGGTGCTGAATTCAACGGGAGTTCTCGGGTGGTCGTCTGATCCTTGGTTTTTGATTTATAAGCAACATTTCAGGATTGTGGCAACCCTCATCTTGTCCTTCTGACAGTGTTGCCGCCTTGGCAACATTTCTTAAAAGTAAAGTTAGGACATGGACTATTTGTATACTAAACCTCAACCCGTCAGGTCAAAATGAAAAGTTGGTCTCACTAACTTTTTTTTACATTTCCTTTTTTTTAGTTTCCTTCAATTTACTGGGAAAGAGTAGGGCAACCATGGGCCACAAGCCATTGGTACGCTTTCCTAGTATATTGAAGAAAGAAACTAAAAGCGATGTAACTAGCGCTTTGAGTCGAAGAGCGAAATGATATCATAACTCATGACCAACAGACGGGCGGTCTGTTTAAGAACAAATCTAATACCAATTAGAGTCTTGGGTGACAGTTGGTGCCCAAGCGCCCTTATAAACGACGGACGGCCGGTCTGTCAAAATCCAAAACCATAAAGAAGCACGGGTTACATTTGGTTTCCCCTCTGCTAGATGTTACTTTTTGAGAATGGCCGAGTGCCCAACCTATTTACTCAAACTATAGTTGTATAAGATGGAACGTTGAACGCTGGTCTCTAATCGCCCCCAAAAAAAAGGTTTTGACAAAGCGACGCGCTGTCATGCGACTTCTTTAACATCGTTCTTGAAAGAATAGTGCAAAACTCGCACGTCAACACTAGAGGCACAATCTTTCAAAAGTCCGTCCAATTACTCGCTTATGCTGACGACATTGACATAATCGGACGAACAAAGCGTGATGTCAGTGGTGCTTTTGTGAGTATTGAGAAGGAAGCCAAGAAGATGGGTTTATCGGTGAATGAAAGCAAAACGAAATATATGCTGTCAACAAGAAAGGACACCCAACACCGACGTCTAGGACAGAACGTCACTATAGACAGCTATAATTTTGAGGTGGTCAGAGACTTTTTCTACCTAGGATCCGCTATAAGCTCAGCGAACGATACCACTGCTCAGATCAAACGAAGAATTACTCTTGCCAATCGCTGTTTCTTTGGGCTACGAAGGCAATTGAGAAGCAAAGCCCTCTCTCGAGCAACTTAATTGTCCCTGTATAAGACGCTTATCATCCCGGTCCTGATGTATGATGCAGAGGCATGGACACTGCTAACGGTGGATGAGAACGCGTTAGGCTGTTTTGAGAGAAAAATTCTCCGGGTGATTTTTGGTCCCGTCTGCGTAGATGGGGAATGGAGAAGAAGATACAACAACGAACTGTATGGGCTGTACAGCGACACCGACCTAGCCACAAAAGTAGAAGCTCAACGACTAAGATGGCTGGGTCACCTAGAGCGAATGGACACCAATGCTCCGGCCCGGAAAGTCTTTGAATCCAACCTCGTGGGACAACGCAGTAGAGGTGAAGAGCGTAAAAGGTGGCGCACGCAAGTGGAAGAGGACCTCAACCAACTTGGCGTGCGAAACTGGAGACAGCTAGCTATAAACCAAGCCGGCTGGAAGAAGCTTGTTGGTTGAGGCCCTAGTCCACTCCGGACTGTAGCGCCACCTTAAGTAAGTAAGTAAGTAAGTAATCGCCCCAAAATCTGCGCAAAAGCCCAACGACTTAGATAATTTCGCAAAGTAGAAAATGACTGCCAATTTCCACCCTTTATAATGGTATCAAAATGTAACTTAGCTTTCCACCAGTTTTTCACTAACGTTGATTTATTTTAATTTCTTTCGGAGGGGAAGAATGATCGCGGTGTGGGATAGAATTTCTTTTCAGCTGTCGGAAACTTTTTTTTCCTTTTTCGAAAAATTGGGGTTTATGGCTAGATGCGTTCACCGGATTCGCCGCTCCTGGAAATGGAACCAGCGATCGGTGATTTCCATGATGACAGTGCAAAAGCCAGGGAGATATTGCGAGTAAGCAGGACCGTCGGTTTTCAACTGCGTTGGCTCTCTTCAGCAAAGATGGCGGAACGTAGCTGTTACACGGCTGTATGGTGGGAGAAAATATTCTTGACAAATATACAAAAAATTACATGAATAATAGGGCCAAAATGCAGAAAGACGTTTAAGAATATTTTATTCAAAACGTTGAAATTAACTCTGTGCTACAGGCGCTTAACGAATTTAAGCGCCTTGCCATCACCAACAAAAATTAATCCGTCCCGGTTTGACGAGAATTTCTCATTTGACAGATGAATCTCAGCAAAATCACTAGATTGGAATGCTTTTTTTAAAGCAAAATATTATTCTAAGATAATTTGATAACCTAAAAACCATCACTTCAAATTACTTTATGTAGAAATATCAGACAAAACTTGTGAAATGTTTGTACACTTTTTGTTAAAGGCGTTTTTACAGGATTTAACGTTGCACCGCATATTATTTTTTATTTTATTTAATAAAGTATTTCAAGTGTTCACTAAACTTATTTTTTACTTTTTTTATTAAGTTTAATAAGTTTTTCCACTTTTTTTACAATTTGAAATCTTTCCTTTAGCTCGGCAAAATGATAGTTCCTTTTCTCTAAAATGTTAACAATTGTTGAGTGTCAAAAAAAAAATGTTGAAATGTCATTGTTAAGAATGTTACACTTTGTAACGTTTCATTTAGGAACGATCAATGTTGAAAATATTGTTGATCTGTCAAACGGCAAGGTTGGGAAAAGAATCGAAATGCATTTAGAATGAATAATCAAGAAAAAACTATTTATTGCATTAAATTCATTGAAAATAAATACATATAATTTGAAAATTAAATGTCTATTAACTTAAACTAACTATGAGCACAAATTTCTTTAACATAAATCACGGAATTGATAGAATGCAATGTCGAAAAAAAGTAAATTTATCATAAAATAAATCAAAACTCAAAAACAACAATAAAATCAGTTAAAATGAAAACACCATGTCTACAAAAATCCAAACAACTCCAAATTCAAACAACGAAAAGTAAACAAAAGATAATCACAAAATGAAAACATTGCAGTTTCAGCTGTTTTTGACAGATCAACACTTTCAATTCATGTCGAGGAGATGAGTTGGAAATTGTTACAAAGTGTAACATTCTGACACTTCAACATTGAGTTTAGGAACGATTTTATGACGTCATAATGTTACACGATGTTACAATGTGAGAATTTAGGAACGATCAGTGCTGACAATTGTTAACATTTTAGAGAAAAGAAAGGGGCCACAGATAATTTTAATTTTTTTTTTTTTATATAAGATTGGAGATGAGTATTGCCGTATTCGTATAGTTACTTTTTCAGTACTATCGTGCGTAATTTGTTTGAAGAGTTTTGATGATTTCAATTTTGTTCTATGTATATAGTTGATAAGCATTATACAAAAACATGCATATTTTGAATATACTTAATAATTTTTTGACATTTGTACATATTAGAACGAAATTTCTACGGAAACAAATTATTTTTTGTCATTTTTTATTTTTATTTTCTCACATTTTGTCAATGGATATTTTCAGTCTAATGCTACATTTCCACCTAACGCTAATCTGAGATTTAATAAGATTTACCGCAAATCTCCTTTAAATCTTGAAGATTTACCATACAAATTTATTTCGTTAATCTTGAAGATTAGAAATTAATCTTGTTAAATCTTCTTAGGACAAATAGTTTTACAAATCGAACTAACCTATTTTTACATGGTGCTGAACGATTCATTCGAGACTAGCGTTCAGTTCTTCATTGTTTCACACGAATCAAACATTCTGTCTCATTCGCACTTCATAAGAAAAATTGGAACGCCATTTGTATTTTTGAAGGTGCTGTCAAATTTAATCTTTTTTAAATCTTTTTGTGCGGTGGAAACACCAAAAAGATTTATTAAATCTAATCTGAGATAAACCTTTGGTGGAAACATAGCATAAATGTTAAAATATATCAAACAATCAAAGTGGTCGAAAGAGCATATCTTAAGTCGATCTCGTTTTGAGAATCAGTTTAACTTTGGTTTGGGCTAAATAATATTGTTTAAGGTTTATTTTAGGGATCAGTAATCGATACTGTTGTTTTTATACGTTTTTTGAGACATTTCACTCCTTTTTAATTCCAAAGATACATTAAACGACCACCTTTTGAATTGACACACGATTTTCGAAAGTATTTATGTATCACTGTGACAAGTAACATTGTAACATTTACATTGTGTTCAAAGAGCACCCCTAAATTAAATCATGAGGTTAAAACACTCCACAAACATCACTGGAAACATTCAGACCCTTGGAAGACTTTTGAAATGCAAACGCATTGAAAATGCAAAAAAACGACGCAATTGATATTAATTTTGAAGTGTGTCTTGTTATATTTTTGACAAGACGTTTGAAGAAAAAAATGGTAATTTTTAAAAAGCAAAATTAATCTGATTAACTTATTAAAATGTTTATTAAATAATTCATATAAAATGAATGTTAAAAATTCAAACTATATCAAACATGTACCAAACCTCACATTTACATATGTATATTATGTGTATATATTTATATATTTATATACATATTTATATACAAAAATATCATTGTTTTTTTTCTATCAACCCAAAATTAGGTGTTATGAAAATACTAATAAAATTACACAGTAATATTCGAGTAATTTTAAGTACTTATTTATACATAATACATAATATGAAATAGCAAAGCCCAATGTCTCCTCTCCACGCTCGTATAAAATGTATGGAGTGCATCCTCCATGTTGCCAACAATTTGCGATTTAAAGCATGAAGAACTAACAATGAGACCCGCCAAATTAGAGATGCTCAGAAGAACAAAATTCAGCAGGAATTTCGTGAAAAGCTGGGCATAATTGTTGATGTTGTAAAACAGGGTACGGGACAAGTAATGACGGCAACACATCAAGGAGGTTTTTTGTGAACCCAACCATGACTTCAGAAATCACTGGAGTCAATGATGACCTAATTCGGCGGTTTGCTATTATTCTTGAAGTAATAACATCGAATGAAAAAGTAGATTTAAAAAAATATGCTGAGTAACGCGTGGGAAATTGATATCTTTTTGTTGAGAATTACAAATGGTACAACATGCCAGCAACCGTAAGGTTTTGATCCATGAAGAAGATATTATTAAAAATTGTGCATATCCTGTTGGTTCACTCTCCGAGAAAGCCCAAGAATGCCGAAATAGGGATTATAAAGTCTACAGCTGTTTTCATTCGAGAAAATGCAGCCGAATTGCGGCGAATGAAGATGTCATGCATCGTTTCCTCATATCCTCAGATCCACTGATAACAGGTTTGAGGCCACAAGCAAAAACAAAATACTACCAACAACGCTAAAAACTTAATTTTAGCATAAAAACTACTATTTACTGTTTAATGTTGTACACTATTTATTTTTTTATTTACGTTTTTAATATTATTTTTTGAAATATTTATTTTTTATATTTATTATAATATACACAGCTCATAATATTTTATTCAAAATATTAAGTTTAGGTTTCACAAAAAAAAAAAAAATATTCCAGTTCAATATCAAAACCCTCAAATTTAAAAAAAATTTCAATATCTTCTTTTCTAATTATTTTATCTTAACCAAATTTTGCCCAAAAATTTATCATATTAATTCAAACATGTTTGCCAAATTTAATCAAAAGCTGTTCAATAGTACAGATTTTTGTACACTATCCCATTCAAACCAAACTCTCAATTTTTTGAAAAATTTCAATAACTTTTTTCTAACTTTATTTTCTTAACCAAATTTTCACAAAATATGTACAAGACTAATTCAAACATGTGTGCCAAATTTCATCAAAATCCATTCAACAGTTCAGTTTTTCCGCTCTCCAGTACAAACCAAACCACTGTGAGCCGTTCTAATGCTGCCAGGTTGACGGCATTTAATTTGTACGAATATAAAGTATAAGTGAACGAAACTTAGGGTGGTATAAAACAAGTTTATTTTTTTGTTCCATTTTAAAAGTGGATTATTCCGGTGTCCTTCCTAGCGGTGCCAGGTTGACGACATATAATTTGGGCAAATACTAACACCCATATTTTTCACTCAAATAACCCGGTTTTACATTTACACCTTGGTTAAAAGTGGGTTAAGTCTCAAAAGTTCAACCCAAGCGCATAATATTCACTCTTTAAACCCGGTAATAAACCCTATTTATTAAACTTTGTCGCGAGTAACCCGATTCAATTTAAACTGCTCACCAGGGAGCTGTTAAAGTAGTTTAACACAGGTGTAAACTAGATTTTCAGTACATTCACTCATTTTAGCCAAGCAAAGTCATATTTGAAGTTTTTACGCAAATACATTATTAAAGATAAAATTAAATAAAAGCAACAAAATAAGGCTTTATAAATAAAATGGTGATGTCTTCGTCGTCAGAAGATGCATTTCTGGACCAGATGGAGAATCAACGGCGTTCTCGTCGAGTGTACCGCATGTACAAGCGGGCTTGCGCTATAATTAAATATTTAATATTTTCGATTTGGGAAAAACGTTTTCCTCATTTTTTATCATTTTCCCGCTTGGTGTTATTGCTTCCGTAACCACCACCTTTTATTTTGCGATTCGACATTTTTTTTGTATCAATTTATTAATTGAGATACATTAATAGACAATAATTTCACTGTTTTGATTTGTTTTTCAAACGCCAAATCAGGATTTTCAAATTTTGAACGATAAAATTTGAAATACAACAACAAACAGGAAACACATGCTGGCAAATGTCAAATTATTGACATTCCGTATGTTTAAAATCGGTGTATAGTCAAGTTTAAACAATTTTACATCCGGTTGTAATGTATTTTAAATCCACCGAGTTTAATGCGCGTTTTGAATGAATATTATGAACAAAAGTTTAAATTGAAAAGTTTAAAAAATGCGAGTTAATAGGACAGGTTTAAAATTCACTTAAACCTTAGTTACACCTGGAGTGAATAATATAGCTGTAAGTGTAAGTCAACGAAACTTGGGGTGGTACAAATCATGTTTGTTACTTTAACTTCGCTCATTTTTTTTTTATTTTGAAAGTGCACTTTGGTGGTAAAAAGGCCGCGGAATCGCTGCCAGGTTGCTACCATGATGTTTGCACTGATGGAAATAGAACGCTCACAAAATTTGGAGCGGTATAAAACACTTTGAGCAAAACATTCACCAGCTCTCGGTCTAAGATGATTTCATTGTTTTAAAATTGATTATTGAATTAGCCTTAATTCTGTTTGTGAACGAAGTCGATAATTTGTTCAAATATTACTTACCTCTTTTTTTTCTACTTTGTGCTTTCCAGGACTCCAAGAAGGATCACCTTTTACGTTGTCGATACATTCAATTTCATTCTCTTTTCCATGATCCCATGAGTCAACACATACATCTGCATTTTCAACTGTTTCTACATCCACAATAACATCAGAATCTGAATCAGTGTCAGAAGGGATTGTGACTTTAGCACTTTCTTTCAATTGAATGCGGTGAGATGTGTTTGCTGCCAGTGATGTTGGATGATTATAAAAAACTTGATCATCTTGAGTAATGAATGCTGCCAAATCAAAAGTACTGACGTCTATTTGCATGGCGAAGGGATCTACGTCCTCTATTGATTTTTTTAAATCTTTGCCATCAGAGTTTAGGGTACATTCATCAACTATATCCGTACTCAAATTAGATGGCAATTTGCTAGGAACAGTTTCGACATCCATTGCATCGCTATCATCGTCATAGTCACTTGAGTGACTCTCATAGTCACCAATTGAAGAGCTATCGGTTCTACTTCTGAATGTAGATCTACTACAGCTTCTATTATCATCAAATGCTACGGTTCCACGCATTCCTTCATCATCTTTGTTTTTTGTGTCCTCATCATCGTCTGTAGATTGAATAAAATCAGAATCATAATCGGCATTCGGATCAACCGACACAATTTCTATCGTTTGATGGGATGAGGGTGATCTTTTGTTGAGATTTCCAATCGGTGATACCACTTCGTAATTTTCGTACACTTTCTGTAGATAAAAGTCAGAAGAGAACATATTTCAAGTATGTATTTGAAAGTAACACACGAATGTTTCCCTACAGAAAAACGTACCGTGTTTGTTTTAGAACCGTTTCTACTCTCTAACGAGTAATCTCCTTCTTTTGAAATAGAATTGTTAAATAAATTGCTTGAAATTACTTCAGTTGGTGCAATTGGCAATATTCCATGCAAAGTTTCCGCCAATTGAAGTCCCAATGTTCTGGAAAGAAGAAAAATTTCAATCATATAAATATGTCATTTAATATAAAGACATGCAAGAAAAAAGATACAGCTTAGGATAGAATGACTACAAAAATTTATTAATATAAAATTTAATAATCCAATAAGCATTTGTAAACCTTTTCTCTTTTAAATTGTGAATATATTTTTGTATATTTTGGAATTTTTCCCATCGCAGAGATGTATTTTGGTCTAAAACCTGGCCAAAAATATTTGTGCGCATTTTCGGTATTAAATAGGTAGCAAATGATTAAAAAGATAACTTGAGGGATACCTTTTCATTTTGTATTACAGTAAAATCCTCTTAACTAAAACGACAACAAAATTTTAAAGAAAAGATGTTGGTTTTTCTCGGAAGCCAGTTAAGATATTTTGAAGGATGCCTATTCATATTTTTATAATAAAACCAGCTTAAGTGAAACGACAAAAAAAATATGAAGAAATACAACATTTGTAGGAAAATATGTTGTTTTTTCTCTTAAGCGAGTTGCACTTAAGCGGGTTTTATGTGAATTAAAAACACAATTTATAAGCAAAAATCATTATTTTATTATTTATTAAGGTTAAAAATTTTATTAAATTATTAGAAAAGAAATTACAAATAATATTTTATATATTTATTCTTCATCGCCATCATTGTTATTTCCAGAGAAAAATTCGATAGCTTCCTTTGAAAACGACTGTGTTTTTGTCTTGCTTTTAGGGCTTAAACTACTGAGATAAGGGTCAGAAGTCAATAGGAGCCGGTTAATCACATCCTCGTTGCATGTCTACCTAGAGAACTTCCGTAAAAAGCTCACCCTATATTTGCAGAAATGCTTATTCCTAGCTTCCGCACCTTCTTCGGACAATTGACCGATTGGCAACAATGCATGGGCTACACTAGAAGATTGAATTAAAATCTTTTGCACTGTTGATGATAGCATGGATATCACCTCGTATTGGCTGACAGTCAAATTAGCTTTAACGTACATACATACATTCTCAAAGCGTTCTCCGGTGTGTTTCTTGGAAGTCACGGTTTTGCTACCAATCGCCTTAAGGAACTTAGAAGCCCTGATTGCAGTTCAATGAACTACTGAATTACATAACACATATTTGTTAGAGTATTATTTTGTTGCGTCTTCTACTGCTGCTGAAGAAAGCAATCTTTGAATAAGACAAGATGTTTAATATTAATAAAATATAATATTTGGTTATAAAAGTAAACTAGAAAAACACTATGAATAAGAAATCTTTAGAGAAGGCAAAGTATCAAGAAAGAGTGAATCAATGTGAATTACTTACTTAACAATAGTCTAACGCGATCATTTAAACACTTCTGTGATAAAATTGGTCTTGCATTTGTAAGTACTTGTTTGCCAACTTGTTTTACGTCTTTGATAAACCCATCACTGCTAAACATGTTTTTAACTAGTTCAGGTAATATAATACTAGGAAATGATTAAATTAGACCAACTTCGGACTTTATTCAAGACTTTATCTTTTGCTCATTTCAGTTTGATGTCGAGAGGACAAATAGTAGCAGGACTATAAGCTATAGGTCTTTTCGTGAATTTAATTATGAGAATGTAAAGGCGAATTTTTGTATCTTGGAGTGGAATGCGATTTATTACTTGCCAGATGTTAACACTAAGGTTACACTGTTTAACAATTTACTCAGTCAGCTTTTTGAAATCTATGTACCATTGGTTACTAAGCAATTAAAAGTAAAAAGATGTCCATGGTACAGCCATAACATTAAACTTTTCATTATGGGACGAGAGTATTTCTATAGAAAATTTAAGAGAAATCCGTCAGAACGTAATAGAAGTCAGTACACCTTCGCTCGAAATTAGGGAAATTCTCTGATTCGTAACGCAAAACGCACATATTTATTGGAAAAGCCAAATCTCAGTTCTAAAGAACTATGGAACAATCTTAAAAAAATGGACGTCAAAGAAGATAAAAATCAAATTAGGTGTCCGCTTAATTCCCATGCCATGTACACTATTCTGATCCCACATGAATCCAATTCTGATCACCCGAGAGATATTTTTTTAATGCCTGAAGGTGAAAGTCCTTTTTCGTTTGAATTTATAGGTTTTAATGAGATTCTAAGTGCCATCCGGTCGGTCAAATCTAATTCTGTTGGTCCTGATGACATTTCTCCGAAATTTGTCAAGCTCATCCTCCCCTTAGTGCTGAATTGCCTTCTTCATATCTATATTAATAAAGCTCTTATCTTGCTTTGTTTGTTTGTTTGTGAAGGCTAATCTCAGAAACTACACATCCGATTTCAAAAATTCGTATGGTGTTTGAAAGGCTATCTGTAGAGGAACGCTTTAGGGCTAAAATTTTTTTTAAAAAATTCGATTTGTAGTGTAAAATGGGGTAAAACAAGAAAATGGTATCAGATTTTTTTTTAGGTTTGAAAGGGTTTACTTAGAGGATGGGTTAAGGGCTACATATCTATAGGGTGAATTGGGGTAAACACAAAACAGGGTCCGATTTCAATGTTTTTTGTGTTATAAAGGCTATTTTTATTGCATGAGTTTACTGTTACTCAATTTTCAAAATTAAGCTTTCTTTACACGGTGAAATGGGATAAAAACAAAAACGGGAATCCAATTTTAAAATTTCTTTTTGTGTTGGAAAAGCTATAATGAAAGAATGAATATACTTAACGGTTAATATTTGTGTATATATTATAAGGTGAAATGCGTTGTCTGGTTTCAAAGATACTTTTTGTGCATGGAAGGTAATATTTAGTATAGGTAAATCACTGGCTGATATTTTTCAAAATGAAGCTATTCGAATTCAAACAAATATTTTTATGTTTAAAAAGTTATACTTAGAGGTTGGATTAAGGACCAGATATTTTTCTAAATTTAGTTTCATAACTATAGGGTGAATTGGATGAAATAGGTACCTGTCTGATGTTAAAAATTCTTTTTGTCTGTCTCTGTATTCTTATTCTATTTTCTGCTGTATCTGTTCTGTTTCCGTAAAGCGTCATAGATCAAATATAGTACAATACATTACATCGACGATCTTCGAACTCGTGCGAAAGTTTTCTGTGCACTTAAGTCTGTCTCTCTCAGGTTTCCGAATGAATTAATTTTGTTTTTGTTAAGGTAAACATTTTTGAGTGGTACGGTTTCCTTCGGTGCTTTTACTTTTTAATGCGATAGTTGTTTTTGTTTGAATTTAATTTTGAAGAAAATAAGATATTATAAACATCAGAACAATGAGTGAAAGTGAAATCGAAGATCCTGTGAATAAATTATATTAAAAAGCGATTAGTTGTCACACGTATGACAAAAACAATCATTAATGACGGTTTGTCTACACCGAATTAAAAACAAAAAAACTTTAAACCAGCGTACAAAAAAGTGGAAAGGAGTAGGTATACGCAAAACTTTAATTTCTATTTATATAAAACACATGATTTTGATTGGTTGGGATTGGATAAGAGAAATAAAACTTTTTTGTTGGCCGTTTATTTCTTGAGAAAGTAATTGAAGAATTTACAAGTTTAGACGGAAAAACAATAGGATTAGTACAGGTAAAATAGTGCACTCTGCTAGTGCTCTTATTTAAAATTTATTAATAGTATATATTAAATATGTTATTGATAAGAAAAAATAAATAAATAAAATAGTGTACTAAACTCCTTTAAAAAAAATCGAAAAAAAACTGAATACATTTTTGTTTAATTTACCAAGATAAAAAGCTTCTACAAATATCTTGGTGAGAAGGGTAGGACAAAAAAAGTACTTTTCTACAGTCTAATTACGCATAAGAAATGATTCAAAAATATTTTAAGTGCCGAATTGAATGTACAATAAGTAATCATAACTTAAATTTGCCATGAAAACCAAGATGCTGTAGTTATTTCGCCTTAATTTAGCTGTTTTAAGATCACCGAAACCGTTTAAACGCTGATTTCGTTTTCATTTTGCTTATTAAAATTAATAACTGATAATTTGAGTTCAAAATTCAATTTTCAAAGTGAGGTGACAGCTGACAACCTCACTGACAGATCGTTTGACGTTTCAAACTTCGTCTGCTACAATTTATTTCATTAACTACATTTAACTACATAAACGTAGTAGACGTAACAAATGTAGTTATTTCTAAAAAGTGACAGTTCGGCCAATCCTGATTTTTTGTTTTTTAATATGTACTACGTTTACATGTGGTGTTGAAGCGAGCTTGAAGCTTAATATAAAAGTCGGTTTGACTTTGTTGTCCTCGGGTCATAAATGGGATATTCATACAAAAAATTATGCGGTAAAATTGATCAAAAAAGTGAACTAAAGGAAGGAATTGGTCAGCCCTAGAAAACTTGTAATCAAGGCTTGAAGTTTTTCAAGGTAACGTGATATTTAGCTCCTCATTCGTGGGATATTTGTTAAAATTGATTGCCACCCGAATAATCACTCGATCGTAAAAGCTCTTTTCAGGAATTGGTCAGCCATAGATTTTTTTCATAAACTTTCAAAGTTTTTTTTCAAGTTCACATTAAAATTCATAAAAAATAATCTTTGGCTGACTAATTACTGAAACCAGCTGACATTTTATGGCAATTGAGTGGCCTTTCAGGTGATATGCTTTCTTGCGATTATCCCAAAAATGAGTTGCCAAAAATCATTCGTGACCTAAATAAGACTTGTAACGAAATGCATTTTAATTGCTGGATAGTATTTTTCAAATAAGCCACTACTCCCCTCACTTTTTGTTGAAAGTACGACAAATAAGGGTATATGTATAAGAATGAGTCGTCACCGTTGAAAAGTGCTGGCAATTTTCCCGTGAACAGGGGGACAAACATAGATGGAGATGACCAAAAAAGAATCCTCATGTTTTCCCATGTAATCAAGGCAGGGTGGGTATTGACAAACTATCTCGCAACGTCATAACACCTCGACGTTGAGCCTAGCATGATTCTGTCTGCGCGGCTCCGATAGGGGTCAGGAACCAACACCCTTCGAGCATGAGGCCGGTCATGCAATGACCTCGTCGGCAATAACGGAGCCTGCAAAAATGGCACCAATTATATTTATTCGTCGCAATAAAAAGTTATTTCAAAAAAATATATTTTTAAATGTTAACTTTATTTTCACTTAACAACTTAAATATTTCAATAGTTCTTACATAGTTTCTTACGTACTACTCGGCAACTACTCGGAAACTCCTTCTGTGTTGTATCTATTTATATCGATATCCTGATGAGTTGGTTTTCTTGTCCTCAGGGTTTATGGTCGTTTTGGTTAATTACTTTTTGTATCTTTATGTTATTTTGTATATATTATCTTGTTTGGTTGATCATAAAATATCTGTTATGTATTGTATCTTGTTACCTGTGGTAATCTTTATTATAGGATGCTTGTTTATTTGGATGTTTGTAGATCATTACATTAGCGATCCTGTTTTTTGTATTATTTCCTCTTATTTCCTGTTTGAGGTACATAAAGTAGTAGCTTAAAGTGTCAATATTCTCAAATTAAAATTTTAGTTCAGTGTTTGGGTCTATTATGTATGATTAAACAACATAATAATTTATGGCATGTTTTTTTAGGTATATAACTCAGTATTTTTTGATTAGGGTTTGTAAAGTTCTTTAATCTATATTAAAAGTTTTGTTAAATGTTATTAAATGAATGCCATTTATTTTATCATTATTTAAAGTGTGATTATTTTTTAATAAAATTACTCCATCTTCTATTATTTCGAATTCTTTTTGTATTTCTTTTGTTTTGCTACATTTTGTAGGGAGTTTATTTAGTAAATTTGAAAGACATGATTTTTCATTATTTATTTTACAAAAGTATACATTTATTTCTTGTTTACAATCTTCAACATTGTAAAATGATTCATTGTATTTTGCTATATTTTTATTAATTATTATTTTTTCGATTGCTCTTGTTTCAAATATTTTACAAATTTTATAAACGATTGAGTATTTTAATAATATTACTATGACATCTTTAGTTTAGATTGTTCAACAATCTTAAAATCACTAATATCTAATAGATCGGACATTGACATAGTTCCATGTTCATTATTTGTTTTTTTATTTTTAATAGCTTTTTTATTCAATATGATTAGGTTTAAAATTTTAATTTTGCTTAAAGCAATAGTTTGAATAAGGTTTTGTAACTCTAGTATTATTAATTTCTTTCTTTCTTGTAATAGTATTTTTTTTCAGATTTTAAAACTTTAGTAATTTCTTGAATAGCTTAAAAGATCTGTGAATTGGTCGTTGCTTGTTTACTATTATTATAAACTATTACATTTAATTTATTTTTTACTAGTAAATGATCATCTTGGTCAGGTACTCCTGATATCCAACTGAGTATTGTTCCTATAGTATGTATCCATTGCTCTTTTGAACTTTGTAATTCTAACTTCATCTGTAAGTGTCCTCCAGTGTTATTTCTGACGTTATTTCTGTGTTTTCGTCTAATTTTAATATAGTAAAATCATACTTTGCTTTTCTACATTTGATTCTCTTTCTAATTCCGCTATGATTTCATTAATATAAGTAATGTTTGTCATGTGGAATAACGTTCTATATACTTTATAAACTGCTGTATTACCATTTACTATAAGTAAATATTCACTCCTAGAATAATCTATTATATCTGATCTTATTAAAATAATATTGTTTATTGTAATAAAAATAATAATAAGTTTTATGAAGTCCATTTCCTGCAAAGAATAAAAATCTACGATTTAATATTATCTTTATGTATTTTAACTTTGTTAGTTAATATTTGATCTTTTTTATCATCTTTTACTTTGGTACGATTAAATCTCTTTTTTAATTTATTTCTTCCAGTGCCGTGGTTTTTCACATAAACTTTTTTTTTTTTTTCTGAAATTCTCTCTGTCTGTAACATTTTTAATTGTTTTTCTTTCAAAATCTCCCTAAGATTGTGTTTTACCTTGTTGAATAACACTTCCTGGGGTTTCAGGCCTGTCACAGAGTGAATGTTTTTGTTATATTTATGTTATGCTTCTAGCTTCTAGTTAATCATCTATTATGTTGTATTCTGCTTTAATACAGCTTGTAGTTTCGATTAATGTACTATGAGTACGTTCTACTTGTCCGTCTTTTCTTTCTTTCCAAAGTAATTTTGAAGAACGCGGATTTGAAAACGGATTCGTTATTGCACATAACGTTTTTCGCGTAAGGAAAAATATTTAAATTTTTTATAATTCGAGTTCGATACCAACTTTAGATTCAAGGGGATGTACGACTAAGAACTTTGAATAACTATCTACGACCGTAAGGTATATTTTTTTGCTTGCTAACAAAATATCTATAGGTAGCTGTTCACCTTCTTTTTCTGGTATCGGTTTGGTATCTATAGGCACTTTTAGTGGTTTAAGATCGTATTTGTTTTCGTTGCAAACAACACAGGTATTTCTACATGAAGAAATTTGTTTCTTTTTGTTTGGCCAGTAGTATACTGCCTTTATTTGAATATAACTTTCAAGAGTTCCCCTGTGTGCTCTTATGTGTCTATCAGTGATTATGTTCACCCGGTCTTCTTTGTTCGGTATATCCTGTGCATATATTTTAGATCGTAAAAATGTATTACTAAATGGGTCAAGAAGTTTACTTTTAACTACGTATAGGTCTTCGTCTGAAGCATAGATGCAGGTTGTGCCTGGAACTATATATTTTTTTTAATAGAGTGATGACCTGATCAGTGTTTGTATATGTTATTGTATACCCTTTTAGTTTATTAAATCAAGCCTCAATACTGTCTGAACTTATATTCCCTTTATTTAATATTATCTGTTGCTTTAAACAATTGACAGGCAAGGATGTAGTCTCTATTTGTAAGTTATCACTGCTTCAGCGGAATGAATAGTTTGACTTGAATTTGTAAGATTATTTAGGTTTTGTCGGCTTAGCGCATCCGCGACAACGTTATCTTTACCTGGTTTGTATATAATTTTCGGTGCATATTCTCAATTATGCATGCCATAGCTTCATTTTTATATTAGTGTTTCTTCTTCTTCTTCTGGTTGATGAACAGTATGTATTTCTAGGTTTGCGAAAAGTTCGTTTTTGGTTGTTGCATAGTTTTTCAGTTTTATTCAGCGTTTTCGAAATAAATATAATTGCTTTATCATCTTGTGACAATACTCCTCCGATTGCATCATTACTGGCATCAGTAGTCAATATAATTTTTTTCTTAAAATCTGGTTGTGTTAACCTTAGATTTTCGATTAAGTTTATTAAATGCTTTTCTACCCTCCTTGCCAATGTTTATATTATATTTCTTGCTCTGGTGCTTTTTGATATCCTCACATTTTCACCATTTAAATGAATTGTAAAGGGTTTAGTTATCTGAGCATAGTTTTGTATAAATTTACAATAGTTACCCTATCGTACCTAAGAAGCTTTTTAATTTTTTAAGAGTTCTTGGTTCTGGATATTCTTTAATCGTGGTAATTTTCTTGGGATCAGTAGTAATTATATTCTCACTAATAACATATCCCAAAAATTCCACCTTTGTTTGATATAATTTAGATTTTCTAATGATGAATTTTCATGTTTGCTTCTTTTAGTATTTTTATTATTTCATTTTCGTGATAGTATGTTCTACGATATTTTTTGAAAAAAAATATAATGTCATCAATGAATACATGACAAAATTTTTCGATGATGGCTTAAGAATATTATCCATGCCTCTTTGGAATAGAGAAGGTGCGTTCCTTAGACAAAAAGGCAATCGTATATATTCGTATTTACCATTATTCACGGAATATGATGTCTTTTGAATATCAGATTCTTTCATTAATATCTGATGAAATTGACTTTCTAAATCTATCGTTGAAAAGTATTTAGATTTACCCAAATTACTTAAGATAATATTTGTGTCTGGGATTGGATATTTGTCACTTATAGTGTGTTCATTGAGTTTCTTAAAGTCGGTGACTAACCTGCTCTTAGGTGTTACATCATCGTTGAACACTTTTGTTGGTACTACCCACACTGCACTTGAATATGGACTTTTACTTGGCCTAATTATTTTAACTTTAGCAATTTACTTATTTCTTTGTTTATAAATTCTGAAGCACTTAATGGATATGGGTACTGTTTTGTCCATATTGGTGATTCTATATTAGTTTTTATTTCTGCCACTACATCTGTCGTACTTGATGACTCTAAGGTAACTTTAATTTCATTTCCTGTTTGTGTGCTATTATTCTCCAATGGTAATGGTTCGCCATCCATGAACATTAGGGTGGTCGCTATAATGTTTTTTTTTGAGTTTTAATATTTGGATGGGCCTAAATCAGCTCTAAATGAAGAAAAAAAAATTCCCTAATTTTTTCAGATTTTTATTTTCATCCCCTATAGTCGCTGTAGGGGTAAATTTAATTTCCCCTTTTATTTGGAAATTCACGTAAAATCTGCCGAAAAATTCATAGCATGTAGGTCAGAAGTAGACAAGTAAAAAACTCTATGAGAGGGGGGTAATATTTCCCATTGCTTGGACGGGACGGGCAATTTAATAAAATTATTGCATAAAATAGAAAAAAAAATAGTTAAACAACGGCAGCACTTGCAGTAATGTTTTGTACCTTTTTTGAAAGCCAGAAGTCCATTTTAATAGTTGATTATAAAATAAAATTCTTTGAATAAACAAGTTCAGCAAAATATGTTTTCAAACCTATGATTTAAAAACAAACAAAATCATTTTTCTTCAAAATTTTGAGTTTGAAACAATTTTATGCCAAAACTGTTCATCAAAATAACTTAATTTAAAAACAAGCCGTAAGAATGGACTTCTGGCTTTTCAAAAAGCTACAAAACATTACTGTAAGTATTGCCGTTGTTTTTTAATTAATTTGTGTCTATTTTGTGCAAATATTTTATTAAATAGCCCTTCCCGTCCAAGCGGGGGGAAATATTACCCCCCTCCCGTAGGATTTTTTTCTTGTCTACTTCCCACCTGAATTTTTTTGGCAGATTTTACGCGAATTTTCTAGAATGCACAAAAAAGGGAAAATTTAATTCACCCCTACAGCGACTATAGGGGATGAAAATAAAAATCTGAAAAAATTAGCGGATTTTTTTTTCTTCATTTAGAGCCGATTTGGGCTCATCCGGGATGACCTTTTTTTTAACGACCATCCTAATGAACATCCTTTCTGCTGTATTATTGTTTATCAATAAATTTCCTCCCAAATTTAAATTTATATGAGCACTTCGCAAAAGATTGTTACCTCTGAAGCAATCTGCTTAGGTTCTCAATTTGGTAAAATAGAACCATTCAATCAAAAATATATACATATTTCATAATAATATTTGATAATTGTGATCCATTCACGGGTTTTACACTTTTATTAATTTCCAATGTTTTCCTATCACTAAATGTGTTTGGAGCCGTGTAACAAGATGTTGCTCCAGTATCTATTAATATTTTTAACCATTTGTTATTTATTCTTCTGCATATGTGGGGCAATCCCACGTTTCGCCTAAGAAATGATTCTCTTGGATGTTGTTTATCCTTACTTTGTTTGGTGGTAGGGAGCTTAATTGAACCCTTTGTTCTCTTTCTCTTTTAAAATTATCATTCTGATTATTATTCTGATTATTATTCTGATTGAAATTTCTATTAAAATTCCTATTTGGATTAAATTGATTGTTCGTATTCCTTAATAGATTGTTCTGATTATTATGTACTTGTCTAAACTTTCGCATTTCCTGTGGAGTTAATTTTCTATAAGCTGAGATCCTAATTCCATTGGATCATGTCTCCGTTGACTAGCCCTATTTGTTTGTTGGTGACTATTTTGGGGTTTTTGTTGGTATCTTAATGTATTACTGAGTGTTTTGTCTATAACATTATTTCTTTGGTGTATTGATTCAGAAATCTACTTCTTGTTTTGTTGTTTTCTACCTCCTGAGCCTGGGCAAATGCAGGTTTCATACCAAATACTGTATCTTAACAATATCATACAATACAATACTGACATTTTAACAATATCAGACATTGGTTGATGAAGACCATTTATAAATGTTTTAAATGCATTTTTTCTATATGATTCATTGAATTTCTCAGTGTTTTAACTGTAACCTCCATGTCATTTTAACTATTTATTTTTAATGTCAATTTTTCTGTAACTTCATTATAGAATTCTACTAACGTTTTTTTGCACTGTGTTATCATACTTAATTCATGATTTAAAACATGTATTGGTCTTTTATCCGCGTAGGCGAAGTCTAAGCTATACTTAAAATGGCTTAAAGGTTAAGTACCGTACCATGGCTGGTAAGAACTGAATTGGCATGACCAACTATTTTATTTCCCATTAAGCTAAAAGCAGCGAAATATCATCTACTACAGGGAGTTTAGAGACTCATACTATTTTGACAAGCTTCTGGCCAACTCACATATCCCTCATTGCCACCTTTGAAATTGGGTAGACTTTTAATAATGTCAAGACTTTCATTATCTTGTAAAAGGTGTGCAGCGGGAATTTTTTTTTTTGTGGATCTACACTGCGCATCACTTGTTTGAGGCCACTATTTTCGCAATTGTTTTTTCTCGATAAATACCTGTGAGAAATATTTGTCCTGAAAACTTTTGATACCTAATAGTAGGTATTCATACTAGCCAATAAAAAAGGAAAATGATGGAGGGGTAGCTTGGAAAACCCATAGGAATTCCATAAGTTATATAAATGAACTGCAAAAACTGGTATACAAAATTGCGTCACTTGATTGAGGCCACTCGAAAAATCTTTTCAAAACTTAACAAAAATACCCAAATTTTAACATTTTTTGTTTCCAAACATTTATTTATTATATTCTTTGTCAATATATAATAAGTATGTGCATATTTTTTTGTAATTAGGGCCTTAGACAGTTTGGAATTGAGTCATGCAGCTTTTTTTTAAATCAAGTGAAAATCTGCTCCAGGCATCTCAGATAGATTCGATTAAGGGGTCTTTGCCTTCAAACTATCTACCAGCCTCATAAAATACTTGAAATAGCCTGGTCCAAAAGTTTTCGATGATGTTTGAATCCCGTGAATAGGGTGGCCATGGCAAAAATTCCACGTTTTTCAACTGAATCCAGCTTCTAGCTACCCTGATTGTGAGGATTGAGGTGTTATCTTGTTGTAAAATTCAAGGCACAAGTTGAACAATGTCCGTCATCTTTGAATATGCCCATTCCAATAAATACTTGTAACTATTTTCGTTAGTTTTTGAAGTTATAAATTCCAATTTAATTGTTCAATAATAAGTGACAGCATTTCGACCCATAGAACCTGCCGTATGACTGTGAATAATTGTCAAAATAAATTCCTTTCCTCTTAAATCATAAAAATTAAAATTCTAACCATCGTATACTTCAGGATTGAACCTTTTTTTCATCCGAAGAGAAAACCCATTTCCATTCGTTCCTTCAAGCAACAAGGCCCCTGGCGAAATTCAAATGAAGTTCCTTCTGTCGTCGTTGTAAAACTGGTTCCTTTTTCATTTTCTTACGCTAGGTGTTATTACTGGTTTTTATTATTTTTAAAACCATCAAAAAACAGGCACATCTAGCACTTTTTGACCATATTCTGGGCAATAATTGCGCGGAGTTCGAGGTATTCTCCAGAACTAACCACTTTTATTCAATATTTTTGATTTGGTTCTGCATATTTTTCATTTTTTACTATAGTGTTTAGTATTTGCAAGATAATTTCTCACAGCGATATTACTTCCTTTCATTCTCCATGCTATTCCACGGCTGAAAGTCCCAGTTCCTTGAAATCATCTACTGTCCCTATTTCTTGTACCGTCAAAGTGTTTCCCGAGCTCATTTGTACTTAAAATATAGTTTTTGACCCTTTCTCAAATAGATATTAGAAACTTCTGTTAGAAATAAAAATGCAAGATTTTAGATTTTGCCAAATTAATATTTGCAATGGCCTCAATCAAGTGACTCAGGATATAAAACCCATTTTTGGCAGTTCATTCATATTACTTGTGAAATTCCTATGGATTTTCCAAGTTACCTCTTCAACGTTATCCATTTTTGTTGGCCAATATGTATACCTACCCACAGGTACCAAAAATGTCCAGGAAAAATATTTCTCACAGGTATTTATCGAGAAAAAACGATTGCAAAAATAGTGGCCTCAAACAAGTGACGGGCAGTGTAAAGTTTGTTTTTTATAATCTGTTACATTATTTGGAACTGTTAAGTTTTCTAATTTGTCTGTTAATTCATCTATCTGATTCTGCTGCTAAGCAGTAACCTGTTCAACAGCTAATTCAATTATATGTTTTATATCTATAGTTGTTGTAGACATTTTAACAATTTTAGTTTCACTTCTTAAAAATAAATGCTTACGATAATCTTACGGTAATTTTCTCTGCTTTTCAGAATGCTGTTCTCCAATCTGTTCCTGGATACTGACTTTATAGAGCGAACGGGAATCACTTTTCTGGTTTCTTCCTTTTAGTTCATAATTGTTCACACTTTCAAGAAACTTTGTTTTTCTCTTATTAATAAACAAATTTGGCTGATAACTTTAATTTCACTTTGAAAGTTTTTAAGCTTTAACTGTATCTAAAAATGCTTAGGCAGATTTGACTATTTCATTCACTTTCACTTTTTACTTTAATAATGAGTTATCCCGGTTGAGCCCCCAATTATATTTATTCATCGCAATAAAAAGTTATTTCAAAAAAATATATTTTTAAAATTTTAGCTTTATTTTCACTTAACAAATTTAATATTTCAATAGTTCTTTTTCTGACGTACTATACTCGACAACTACTCGGAATCTCCTTCTGTTTTATCTATTTATATCGTTATCCTGATGAGTTGGTTTTCTTGTGCTCAGTTACGTTTTCAAAAACGAAATAAGAACAAATTTTAAATTTGGTTTTATTTCATTTATGAAACAGAAATAAGACCATTTTGGATTTATTTTGTTTTCAACATATTTCATATTTTCAATTAATTCTGCCGAAACTGAAATTTTTTTCCTAGCAAGGAGGGATTAATGAAAAGAAGTTTAATGGTAGGATAAATTCAAAGTTTCCAGATTATTTAAATGCAAAAGAAACTTTGCATACACCCAACTTCGCACCCATCCCAAATCTTATAGTGGCCCAAGCAGGGGGTTAAAGGGGGCCGTATGCCCCCAATGTATACCTCACTATTTATTCGCGAATTTTTAAGTTTCACAAACCTAATAAATCCTCTCCTTTATTTGGTTTGTGAAATTTTAAAATTCACGAATAAACAGTGAGGTATGTATGCTTGGACTCGCTATAGGATTTTTTGCATTTAAAGAATCTGTATTTAATGAAACTTTGAATAATATAGCCAAAATAACGATTCTCAAGAAATATTTGGCATTAATTCTATTTTCGCATTGCAATAAAGCCGAAAAACTGGTTGAGATAGATTTGGTTTTATTTCGATTATTTTTTTTTTGTGTTATTTCCAAGGCCAAATTCAAAATTTGGCTATATTTCGTTTGGCGTTATTTCACGTCACCGTCCTCAGGGTTTATGGTCGTGTTGGTTTATTACTTTTTGTATCTTTATCTTATTTTGTATATATTGTCTTGTTTGGTTGATCATAAAATATCTGTTATGTATTTTATTTTGTTACCTGTGGTAATCTTAATAATAGGATGCTTGTAGATCATTACATTAGCAATCCTGTTTATTTTATTATTTCCTCTTATTTCCTGTTTGAGGTACAGTTGAGTGTTTATAACTCGCTTCGCAACTGTACAGTAGAAAATATGGAAATTTTTTTTCAAGCCAATTTTGTTTTATAGTTCATTTTTGCATTTCATTTTAGTTTCAATAGTTTTTTATTAATTTCTTTTACAATTTCATGTTTCATTTTTTTTTTGTCAATTGTTTTTAACTTTTTGCTTTATTTCTTATTTTCATTTTGTTTTTGATTTTTCTTCTCTTTGAAAGAACTTTCCTTAAGAAGTCCCAGTATCCGGGATGTGTGTGACCTTGGTACTGCGTTGCAATGACGGAAGTTTTTTTCCAAACTGTTGAGACCCCGCCTGGAAAAATGTCAAGTTTTTGTCGAGTTTAATCGAGGCACTGGAAAGGCTTCGGTAGGGAAAATCTAGACAAGGCAAACTTGTCAAATACTCGCGAGGCCCCCGCTAGTAAAAACTTGTTGGATAGGTCTTGTTATCCCATCACAAATACCCCATATATGACAAAAACAAAAAAAACAAATATTTTATACCCATCATACAATGGTAAGACAAATTAAAGTATATACTTTTTCATTTTCAACATTGCACAACTGTCTTGCGAAATAGCTCAGTAGTTAAGGTATATGACTGGCAATCAGAAGATCGCAGGATCGAATCCCAGTGTCTCGAGGAAAAAGGGTACTTCACTGGCGAGGCCCTAGAGAAATTCTAGAGTTTCTCTTGCTGGGCACTTGCTAGTATCTATGTAAAACTTTCTAGCCCCTCGCCAAGAACTAGATTGTTTTTCCAGCCGGGACATGGTGTTTAGCGGTCTTAGTTATAAAACTGGCATAAATGCCCAGAATGATGGAATAGACTAAGAGAATTCAAATTGAGTCTTCATAAGGTACCTTTCATCTACAATAGTTCAACTTCTAGAGTCAGTATTATGTTTTGGTTGCAAATCTCCCTGGAAAGTACATAAATTAGAGTAGTTTCAGCTAGACATTTTAGCGTAGTTTTTTTTTCTCGGCTCGAGACCAACAGGTAGCTGTGAACCCAAACGCTCCTTCGTTCCAACCAATGGGTGATAATGTACCAGGTTGCAGTGATCGACACAATTTTCATGCGTCACAACTCCATGATACACAAATTTTATTAGCCAATGCTATAATTAGGGTAAAATCTGGAGATGGGAGATTTGCAGATCTACGAGCCCTAATTGACCCAGGCTCAGATGCCACGTTTATATTCGAAACTGCAACAAATTTGTTCTCTTGTTATAGTATCAGGGTTAGGGGAGGTCAGCCACGGTACCAGTCAAAACTACTTTGACCTAATGTTTACGTCCAAACATTCGACGTTTCAAGGCGCAACCAAGGCGTTCATCTTTAAGTCGTTGACTGGGCTCCTTCCGGCTTACAAAATTGTACCCAAAACTTGGGAACACCTAATTGATTTGGAATTAGGGGCATTTCACGGGAAGCGGACAACGAAAAAAAGTTAGGTCTTGAAATTCGTTCAATTTTGGGTCACTTGTACTTCTTTTGATACTTAACATAAATGCAGAAGGATTTTCAATTTGGAGGCCTGGTGCTGGAGTTATGGGCTAGTAAAGTTTTGGCAAGCCACGGGGTGAAGTTTGAAAGAAAAATGTTTATAAATTAAATGAGGGGATAGGAAAATTATTTAAATACTGTAGTAAATGGTAAATTAGATGTTCTTTTCTTTAATGAAATCTAACCCGGTAATCGATTTATTTTTTGGGTAGAAAACCGGAAGTTAGCATTTCAGATCAGATTTTAAGAAACTTCGACCATTTTAATTTCTTTGGGAGATACACAATTTTTAGTGCGTGGCTCTCATTCAAAAAACTGATTTTTTGTATAGAAAACCAGAAATATAGGTCAGGAGTCGAGTATTTTTCGTCTGCAATTTTCGACTGAACCGATTTTCTTGTTGCAATATGTTCAGAGGTGTCCTCCACACGTAAATCCAAGTTGTATAAATTTTGTATTGAAAATTTTTTAAGAAAAAAAAGCCGATATAAAAAATTAGCACCCAACCAATCGATAAGGACTTTTCAGGATTTATAAAGCCGGGTATAAAGAAGGTGTATTCAAAAATTCAGCTTTATAGGATTTTTCCGTAGCAAAATTCTAATTTTCCTGGGCTACTTGTAGTATAAAATAGTTTTAAAAATGTTTGCTCACAAACATTTTTGACTTTTCAATGAGAAGTAACTTTCGAAAAACTTATTTAGTAAAAAATAGTTTTTAGCATTTATCTCACCTCTTATTCAGCTGAACGAAAAAAATTATTATATTTTCTTGTGGAGTACATTTATGTACATTTAGAATTTTTGTGAAACAAATACAGAGTAACAAAGTTGCCAATATCCAGGAGGACGATTCTGGTTTCGTAAAAAAGTGAATCGAATAAATCGTTTTCAATTTCGCTGTCAAGCATTGCTTACACTTACGGCAATTTTGTAAAAATGGACTTATCACGCAAAAAATAAACTGTTATAAATTGCTTGTTTAAAAGTCAGAAGCCTTTCTTATTACTTTGTTCAATCGAGTTATATTTATCAATAATTTTTGAAAAAAAATTAGGTTTGAATATCGACTACTGCGGAAGTGAATTTGTACTAAATTCAGAACATGATTTTTGAATCCTTACGGAAATCAATTTCGTAAACGGATTTGATTCCGAGTGGAAATCAGAACAGGGGTGTATATGTGCTTTTTTTTTAAGCTGCCCCTCTTCCCTCAACGGTTAGAGGAAGGGCCTCTATCTGCAGTAATAAAACATTTGTATTGGGACCCCCTACAAGGATCCGTTATTTTGTGCAACCTTCCCTAATCAATTATTTGCTGGATATTAGCAACTTCGTTAATAGATAGATAGATAGATAGATAGATAGATAGATAGATAGATAGATAATATAATTTTATTTTCCATTAAAATTTTTTAACAAAAACTATCTATCTAACTTCGTTAATATGTATCTTATACAATTTTTGTTTCACAAATATCTAAATATACAAAAATTTAGGAAATACGTATTTACAAAATACTATGTAATATTTTTTTCGTTTATTAGAACAAGAGGCGAGATAAACGCTAAAAATCGTTTTTTACTAAACAATTTCGACAGTTTTTCGACAATAACTTCTCATAGAAAAGAGATGTCAACATGTTTGTAAACCAAAATTTTCAAGATATTTTATGCTACAAAGGCAAAAAAATTTCATCTTACGTTTAATATGAGACGAGAAAATCGATTTACGTTTTTCGAAGTCTTTTTGTAAAAATGACGGAGAACGCAATAATTCTCAACAGCCAGACAGTCATCACTCGAATCTAGGGAGTAAGAGAGAACATACATACATCAAAAAATGGCCATGCTTAAATGACTCTGTTTTGACGTTGCTAACTCTCGTACTTTTAAATGAAGGTTTTAATCAAAGTGTTCCCTCGAATTTAACATTCAACTCAAAATTAATTTTTAAATATTTATAAACAATTTTAAGTTGAGAGATGTGTATTTAAATGACAAATCTCTGAACAAGCTGTGAATTCTTCAAATATTGTAAAGCCTTTGTCTAAGAAAAATAAAATAGTTAAAAAAATGACTCACCCGCTATCGTTTGACCAAAATTGAGTATCAGTATCGTACTTGACGTAGTTTCCATCAAATGGGTCATCATGAAAAGCATTCAGAAGCCTCGAATCCATTTTGAATTATTTTGTTGATTGCCTTTAAAAGTTAAAAAATGAATTAAAAACTGTGTACATACATTTTTTTACAGATAATTAAAAATTAATGTTCAATTTCATGCTAGCTACGGGAAAAATAATCATGAAAGGGTTTATATTAATGTTTCTTGAATGTAAGAACTATATGTAGGTATGCAGGTACATGTCTCAATTTTCTATTTTTACAATCAGCCTTATCGGGAATTCCGTGGAAAATATTTTTCCCTCGAAAAGCGCGAACAAAGAGAACCTGAAGCTTTTAAAGAAGGTGAACGATGCTCGTCGACTTTATGCGTATGAAGCTTACTATATACAGAAAGGCAGAGATGCACTGAATTTAGACAACGGCAACTTTAATTCAAATTTGCTTAGCCGTATACAAATGCATTAGGAGTCGTCGCTCTTACTATTTATGTATGTACGTTTATGTTTTGTCAAATTTGCAATCGTTTATGACGTCAAACAAAAAGCTAACTTACCACTGGAGTCGTGAATGCTCATGATGTGACGCCGGTCGTCTCGAAATGCATCCAAGTAAGCTTTCAATTTTTTAATTTTAATTTAATTTTTGTGTAATTTTTTCATTTAAAATTAATAATTGAAACGGGCTCATTGTGTGATCAATTTAAAGTGTTTTGTTTTTATTTTATAATAAAAGATTCAGAGTTCACAAAAAAGATTTTTTTTTATTTTTTTAATAAATAAATTATTAATAACCTATAGAATATCTGCTTCATTATTATTAATGAATGAAATATAACAAAACGAAGTGAGCAGAAATCAATACAGCGGAGTTTAAGGGACCCTTCAAAACCATTAGGGCACAACCACTTAAGGTGGAAGTATTATTTGAATATCCTTTTGTTCTACAGATTCATCGTTACTAAACTTTAAAGTGGCTTTCTGTCTGATTTTTGCCTTAAGATAAGTTAAGCTAATTGGGAGCTTGCGTTGCTTTGTCGACGGTGGGTTCCAATAGTCCAGTCAAAGCGTCTTGGAAAGGGGTCTGACCTTGCACAAGTTATGTTTTTGAACACACGAGAAAGAAATAAAAAAATAACACTTCAGTTCCCACCTGGAAAAACAATCTAGTTTTTAACGGGGCACTAAAAAGTTTAACATTCACCCCTACAAGCCTCTAGTAAGGGTGACTATCGATTTTCTCTAGGGCCTCACCAGTTAAGCAACCTTTTGCCTCGAGAGACAAAAATAAAGTTGTCTTCACTGGGATTCGGTCCTGTGATCTTCTGATTGTCAGTCCACTACGCTAACTACTGAGCTACTTAGCAATACAGTTACGCAATGTTGAAAATGAAAAACTATATACATACATAATTTTTTCTTACTTTTGTATGATGGGTATAAGATATTTGTTTTTTTTCATATCTGTTGTATTTGTGATGGGATACCAAGACTTATCCGACAAGTTTTTATTAGCGAGGGTCTCACGGGTATTTGACAAGTTTTCTTTTTCTAGATTTCCTTTACCATAGCCTTATCCCACAAGTTTTTACTTGAGAGAGCCTCACGAGTATTTCACAAGTTTTCCTTCCAAACCACAATCATGGCCAAATCACAATCTCGTGTTCGGTCGGTCGAGCTTTGACGGGCTTTTTACTGACTTTTCGATAATAACCCTGTTCCTTGGTTAGTCCAAAACAGTTTCAGACCGCCAGATTTGGTGCGGACCAGTACAATTTTTCAAGTGTGGAACGGGTTCGCACTAAATCTGGCGGTTTCAAACTGTTTGAAACTCGGAAAGGAACACAGCTAATCTGTGTCATTGAGCGCGACCCTAAAATTTGCAAAACGGAATGTAGCTTCAAGCTTCAAGCTTCAGGCGTTGAAAAATTACGAATATGACAGTGTAAAAGTTGTTTCCTTAAATTAACACTATGAAAATGCTTCACCGAAAAGGGGGACAAAAAGTCTCTCTTTTAATTGTAAAGAAAAGCAGCGGTGAGTTCGGGAGCTAAATTTGAGCAGGGATACGTATGGTTTCTTTGCTCTTAATTATGAAGCAATGAAAAATAAAGATGCCGAACATTTTTTTAAAATAACTAGATGATTAATGTTAGTATGTAGTCCAGTCATTAGGTCATTTGACCTTGCGCGCAGAGGCACTGTCTGATTTTTTTTCATGGATCGATAGAGGCTCATTTAAAAAGCTTAAATCCAAATTTGCACCACCTGACAACTTTTTTTACCGAAGTTATTGGTAAAAATGTGTTTTTTGCCATTTTTTCGTCTTTTGTGAATATCTCGGCTGCAGTATGTCGCACTGAAAAAAATAAAGTATGGATTTATTTATAATAAGATTTGCTATTATATTATAAAAAAATTAATTTGTTTAAACAAATAAAAAAAAAGTTATAGTAAGTTGAAGTAAGTTTTTATTGTTTGAAAATCACTCTTTCTTGATTATTAAGAAAAAAGCTCATTTAACGATGAGGTTTTTATTTTTTACTTTTAAAGGCTTTGTAATTACCTACAATTTAAAAAAAAATTCAGCCCTTAACTACTAACACAAGCCGAGAAATAAATTTATGAACATAGGTAAGTCGGCGCCCCCACGCAATTTTATGTTTTTAGGTTTTATTTTATATCTCAGCCCCAGTATGTCGCAAAGTTAAAATTAAAAAATGTTATTGTTTATAATAATTCTTTCTATCAACTTGCGTTAAATTCAATTTGTTTAAACAAATAGATAAAAAGTTGCAGTCCATTAATAGGTTTTTTTGTGTTGATTTTATACCTTTTTTCATAACTATTGAGAAAAAAACTATATTTAACGGTACTTTTTTTCAGGTTTACTTTTTTTCGTAGTCCTATAAATTTTCTATAAAGGAGCCAAGTTATTCATGAATTAAAAATGAAACGCATAACAATATTCTTTCTTTTTTTTTTTGTGAATATCTCGACCTCTGTGTATGCATGGAATGGAATGAAACTTTTAATAATATTCATTATGGACTTAAAGGAATTTTATTTTCTCCAAGTAGATATCTACATACCTACAAAAGTTAAAGTTAGTAGTAATTAAGTTAAATTTTTTCTTATTCCGCCCACGCTAACTCTTTTCCGCACCATTAATCCACTGCAAAGATCAATTAAATTGGTCTTATTCTCAACCGTTTTGGGCGTGAGTGCATTTTGTATTATAAAGATGTCTGCATCTTCTAAGGCCTGGGAGACTGAAAAGCCACGATTTCGAAGATATTTTTCAAGAAGAACGATAAAGGTATACACTATTTCCCGTTTGATTGCACCTCGCTTATTTGATTTTCTCGCTTAATTGATCTCAAAAAAACCATAGCTAAGAAACTAAAAACATGTTAATGTTTCGGTCAATTGAACTGCCCGGTTAATTGATCAAAAAATTAGACAAAATGGTCGGTGCAATTAAGCGGGGAGTACTCTACCTTCTATCTACCAAAAAATTGAGCCTTGTAAGATTAATGAGAGTCGAGCAATCCATAAAAGAACATACATATGTACATTAGAGTGGTCGTTAAAAAAAAGGTTATCCCAGATGGAGCCAAATCGGCTCTAAATGAAGAAAAGAAAATTCCCTAATTTTCTCTGATTTTTATTTTCATCCCCTATAGTCATGTAGGGGTAAATTAAATTTCCCCTTTTTTTCTGCATACTAGAAAATTCGCGTAAGATCTGCCAAAAAATTCAGAGCATGTAGGTGGGAACCATACAAGAAAAAAATCCGATGGGAGGGGGGTATTATCTCCCCCCGCTTGGGCGGGAGGGGTAATTTAATAAAATATTTGCATAAAATAGAAAAAAAAATAATTAAAAAACAACGGCAATAATTACAGTAATGATTTGTAGCTTTTTGGAAAGCCAGAAGTCCATTCTTACGGCTTGTTTTTAAATTAAGTTTTTTTTGATGAACAGTTTTGGCAAAAAATTGTTTCAAACTCAACATTTTGAAGACAAATTATTATTTTTTTTTAATTATAGGTTTGAAAACAGAATTTGCTGAAATTGTTTATTCAACGAACTTTTTTTAATAATCATCTATTAAAATGGACTTCTGGCTTTCCAAAAAGCTACAGTACATTACAGCCGGTATTGCCGTTGTTTATTAATAAGTTTTTTCTATTTATGCAATTATTTTATTAAATTGCCCCTTCCGTCCAAGTAGTGGGAGATATTACCCCACTCCGGTAGGATTTTTTCTTGTATAATTCTCACCTACGTGCTCTGAAAAAGGGGAAATTTAATTAACCCCTACAGCGAAAATCTGAATCTCTTCATTTAGAGCTGATTTAGGTCCATCCATCCGGATCTACATAGATCTAAGTGTGACGGTAACGAGATCAACTGTCAGCCCATCTACCTAACCTAACCTAACCTAGGTCCATCCAAATAATAAAACTAAAAAAAAAACATTATAACGACCACCCTAATATGTACATACATATATAGCTGAATCGGTGCATACACACAAACACTTTTCCTCAGCCTTCAGCATTTGTACATGTCGCTGCTGTGACACAACCTCTGCTTTTTTTCAAATCTGGAAAAAGTAAGCTAATCTCTTCGCTGAAGAAAGCTCCAAACCTTTTGAAAACCGTGAAGATTTTTAAATCCGAAGAAGCCGCGTCTGTGGGGAAAAATGTATTTACTGCACTATATGGAGGAAGCAGTAAGGAAACATCGCTGGACCTTCATTTCTCACGCGCGAGTGTTAAAATCAAGTTCGATCCTGCTTCTTTGCCACCTACAGAATCAGCAGCAGAACAACACTCATTCCGGACATTCCATCAAGTATACAAGCTTGGTTGGGAAATACTGGAAACAAAGTTCAAGAGGATTGGAGCCGGTATTGGCTTCAGGGCCGACGATCCCACCCACACTCATCGACATGATTTCCTGCACGTGTACGAAACAATGCGGTGCAACCTGCGGGTGTCGAAAAGCCGGACTGAAGTGTTCAGCTGTCTGCAAGATCTGCTGCGGGAAAAACTGCTACAACGTAGTTGATATTGCTGATGACTCCGAAGACGAGGAAAACTACGACCTTGTGCTCACGACAACAGCTTTTTCTAACGAAAATGAAACAGAGCAGAGACCAAACCTTGAATGTCATAACACTAATGAAGAGATTGAAAACGAATTACCCTCACGCCCAAAACGGTTGAGAATAAGACCAATTTAATTATTGATCTTTGCAGTGGATTAGGCCTACAGGGGATACCATACAAGATTTAAAAAAACGCGCCTCATACTCTACCCCTTGGGTGGTGCGGAAAATGGTGCGGAAAAGAGTTAGCGTGGGCGGAATAAGAAAAAATTTAACTTAATTACTACTAACTTTAACTTTTGTAGGTATGTAGATATCTACTTGGAGAAAATAAAATTCCTTTAAGTCCATAATGAATATTATTAAAAGTTTCATTCCATTCCATGCATACACAGAGGTCGAGATATTCACAAAAAAAAAGAAAGAATATTGTTATGCGTTTCATTTTTAATTCATGAATAACTTGGCTCCTGTGTCCTGTTTGTCGTAATGGACTAATTTTTTTTAATTTATAGAAAATTTATAGGACTACGAAAAAAAGTAAACCTGAAAAAAAGTACCGTTAAATATAGTTTTTTTCTCAATAGTTATGAAAAAAGGTATAAAATCAACACAAAAAAACCTATTAATGGACTGCAACTTTTTATCTATTTGTTTAAACAAATTGAATTTAACGCAAGTTGATAGAAAGAATTATTATAAACAATAACATTTTTTAATTTTAACTTTGCGACATACTGGGGCTGAGATATAAAATAAAACCTAAAAACATAAAATTGCGTGAGGGAGCCGACTTACCTATGTTCATAAATTTATTTCTCGGCTTGTGTTAGTAGTTAAGGGCTGAATTTTTTTTTAAATTGTAGGTAATTACAAAGCCTTTAAAAGTAAAAAATAAAAACCTCATCGTTAAATGAGCTTTTTTCTTAATAATCAAGAAAGAGTGATTTTCAAACAATAAAAACTTACTTCAACTTACTATAACTTTTTTTTTATTTGTTTAAACAAATTATTTTTTTTATAATATAATAGCAAATCTTATTATAAATAAATCCATACTTTATTTTTTTCAGTGCAACATACTGCAGCCGAGATATTCACAAAAGACGAAAAAATGGCAAAAAACACATTTTTACCAATAACTTTGGTAAAAAAAGTTGTCAGGTGGTGCAAATTTGGATTTAAGCTTTTTAAATGAGCCTCTATCGATCCATGAAAAAAAATCAGACAGTGCCTCTGCGCGCAAGGTCAGGCCCTTTTTCACGACGTGATGACTGGACTAATGCAACCACTTCACAATTTGTAAAATTTATAGCGGGTAACTAACTTAAGCTTAATTTCATTTTTTTTAATTTATACCAACTGATTTCGGCCGAATAACTGCGAAGATCAACGATGGTTCAAGCATATACATCGCTACTATCACATGCTTGAACTACAATTAATCCGCCGAAATCGGCGAGTTAAAATTGTTTAACCACGGATGTACAACTGGCCCTAAGAAAATCCAGCTAAAACGTCTAAAACAGTGACAGTTCTTGCTTGAAGCTACATTCCGTTTTGCAAATTTTAGGGTTGCGCTCAATGACACAGATTATCGTAAAGTCGGTAAAAAGCCCGTCAAAGCCCGACCAACCGAACGCGAGATTGTGATTTGGCCTTGATGTGGGAAGGTTCGTTTGCTGCTCGCCGGCAAATAATTTTTTCCAGAAATATTATAGGTATTAGTAGAATTCGATGTGCGTATAAGGAAGTAGGAAAGGATGCCTGTGGGATGTCGTTTTCTGGTTGGTTCGTTGTTGAGTGTTTTTTGTTTTAATAAATGCACAACTAAAACAAACTATTTTGTAAATTTGTGTTTAAATTTTAATTTCAAATTATTTTCACAACTTTTATATATTTAAAATTTAATAAATAGTCAGCGATGCGTTTCGGAGTGTACCTCCATCTTCGGGCGAATAACTCAATTTGACGTAGATGTTGTGTGTCGAAGCCAATATGTGTTGTTTTGTTGTTGTAGCATTTAATTGTTGTTGATTATGGTTTTAGTTCTGTCTTCTTTCTTTTGTTTTAATTTTAATTGCTGTGTCGTATAGGGAATCGTTTTAAATGTTAGTTTATCGTTCAATAGTTTATCGTTCAACTGTAATTGGTCCGATTTGTCAAACGAAAATTTTGACATTTTTCGAGCTCCTTAGAATCGGAATCCATCATTTTTACCCCCAGTTTCACAGTCTCGTTTAAACCTTGAACTGAGTTCAATTGCTCTGCTGAACTAAGGTTTAAACCAAAAGTGGAGTTTAAACTCGCACTGTGTTCGCTTTTTTCGTTACCATATCTCAAGAACGAATTAAGATAACGACTTCGGATAGATTTTATTTTAGCAATAAAAATCATTCACCCCTATAACCAGAGAATATCAATTACCAAGAAGTCAATCCTTCGTACGTTTCACCCTCTAAAACCAATTTGTTTACATTGTTGTATTTGTAATTTCATTTCGTGTCAAAAGAATACAATTGTCGGAAAAAGTATTTTGACAAAAAAAATATTTCACCTTTTTCTTAATATCTTTCGTTTTATTGATAGAAAAAATATATTTTAATGGTATCAAGATAAGCTTAAAAAAAAACGTACAAAGGTTAGGTTCATAATTATATGTAGTTTTGAAAATAAAAATTGTATTTCAAAAACGTATAGGGAAAAAAGTATTTTGACAAAACTAAAAAGGCTTGTAAATAAAGGTTTACTTCTTAGTACAGGCAGTGAGGATTGTATAGTAGTATATTTTTTGTGCTGTTTGCTATTGTATTTGTGCTATTTTGTAGTATATTTTTGAGTGCTGAATACAAATCCGTCATCCGTTTTTATATATCAGCTCGGGTTTTTAAGAAATTCCCGTTAGAAAATGACCAAAAATCGTTTTTTTGCTATTTTTGAAGCCTTTTAACATATATAAATAATTATTTTTTAACAAGTTTTGCTAATTTATCTGAAAGCACTAATCTTCTTCTTCAAATATCAGTTTAAATCTTTTCAATATCTCACTTTCCGAGAAATTCTTAGCAAGATATTAGTCCTCACTCGATATTTCTTCATGTAAAATAAACCGTGTATGGTAAAGTATGCCAAACGCATACATTTCAACAAAGGATTGATCTGATTGATTGAGCTGATATCCAAAAACGGATGACGGCTTTGAATTTAGCACCCAAAAATATACTAAAAACCAATCCTCACTGCCTGTACTAAAAAGTAAACCTTTAAGCCTAGTACGCAGATCGAGGTAAAATTTATCTCCCATATAAAATTTTTCCCAGGACAAATTTTATCTCGGATTTTTTTCCAAGCGGTACGCAGCTCCAACGCAAAATTTTACAGTTGTAACCGCTGTACGTGAAAAGGCAAAAGAAAGTCTCCACTTAATTTTGCGCGGAAAAAGAATGTTCGAAGCAATATTTTTCCGGACAAATTGTGACGTTTTATATATATTTCGCTTTTTATAAACTAAAATCATCTCCCTGTTTCATTCTTTCCATTATTAAGACGTTGTGAGGACGCACGACGGAAATAAAATATAAAATGCGTACAGAAAATGATGACATGGAATGAGAATAGAATAAATAGAACAGCTGTTTTTAATCAGTCAGTGGCGTAGCCAATGGGAAAGGGTACAAAAAGGCCACATTCAGATGCGGAAAATATTTTTTCAATAAAAAATTTAATTGATTCCCAAACTGAGTTAAATGGAGTTGGTTTGAATCAGCACACAGAGTTGGCTAATTTAATTGCATTTTGGGAGTAGTACAAAAATTGTGAACATATCTGATTCTGACAGGGTTTTCTTAAGCCATCGACAACACATCCATCCCTCAATTGAATTTGACAGTTGATGGCTTGAAAGATGAAGAACATACTATATTTTAAAGGAAAAAATTAATTTGATGCAAATGTCAAACAAGTGCCCTAAATCACTTTTTCCCGGAGAAGTAAAAATACTTCAAACATTCCGGAATTTTTAGTGGTTTTTTAATCCATTGACATCTAGCGATCCTTCAATATAATTTGACAGTTGATGGCTTGACAGACAAACTATATTTTGACAGAAAAAGTGTATTTTGTTCCAAATAATACCAAATTGCCCTAGAATCGCCTTTTTCCAGAGTTGTAAAAAAACTGAAAATTGCAGACCTTATAGAGGTATTTTCTTCCATCCACATTACACTGTTCCCAATCAAGCGCATATGTGATCAATTTTTCTTGCTCTGCAAATGCTTTAAAGGAATCTGATTTCTGGTAAAAGTTTCAAGTTTATAGGAAGCGAAGGATATTTTATAATTTTTTAAATTTCTAACTACGCTACTGTTCTCATTTGACTTTTGTTTTATCTCGACAACTTCAGAATTTGTCTCGAGAAAAAAAACTGTAGAGATAAAATTTGTCTTTGCTCGATCTGCATACTAGGCTTTATTAACAAGCCTTTTTAGTTTTGTCAAAATACTTTTTTCCCTATACGTTTTTGAAATACAGTTTTTATTTTCGAAACTATAATTATGAATCTAACTTATGTATGTTTTTTTGGAAGCTCATCTTGATACCATTATAAGATATTTTTTTTCAGATTTTTTCTATCAGTAAAACGAAAGATATAAAGAAAAATGCGAAATATTTTTTTTTGTCAAAATACTTTTTCCGACTATTGTAGATGTGAATTGCAACAACAAGACCTGTGCTGAATGATGTGCTGGATGACAAGTTGAATCTATGTGTGAGTTCTTCACTGTTTTTCACTAATACTTTGCAAATCTACTACATCAGCTGTTCGCTTCAGCTTGTAGGCAAATCAAATTGACAGCCGAGGATTGGCTTTTTTTTTGCTATTCTCTGCCTATAACCGATGTCGTAAACGACAGCAAAATATACGACACGACACAATCTGCATTCCATTTGTCGTTTTCAACTTTTGTCACTCGTTTCGTTGTCGTGAGTAAACGTCAAATATCGTTGAAAGTTCTCAATCTGCATTCTGTAATGCCCTTTTCGATTGGCAATCCGGAACAGCGATTCGATACGTGTGAATGCTTCTCATTTCGATACTGAAATCAAAGTCAGAACAATTTTCTGTTCTTTTCAGAACAAGAACTGTCATTCTACATCCACATCCTTTTACGAAAAGGCCATAATTAGGCCTATTCTGCCACATCTGTTATTCTTCTATGAATTTTCTGTTATGAATCATAAAAGATTTTCCGCATAAAAGATCTTTTATGATTCCTATTCAGGTGTTCGAACTTTTATAAAACTCTGTTATGAAACTTTGAAAACGAAATCAGTTAACGAACAGACCTAAAATCTGTTGTCATAATCAGCTGTTCTGTTATGAATTTCGTTGAAAAAGAAAATGGGCAAATTGTATTTTCATTTATTATTTCTGTGTTGCAGCTAAAAAGAGTCTTATCCTTAACACCATAGAAATCTCAAGATTAGGAGAAACCACTAACAGGCCAATAGATAAGGTTGGATGATGTTGTTGATGTTCGTTAATGGAATACAACTCCCAGAAGTGATCTTACAAGAATAATTCTGAGTTGTATAGTGTTTTATTCAGTGCTTTGTTGTAGCTCAAATAAATAAAATAGAAATATATTTAATTAAGTTGTTTTTGATCGATCGTCGTTTCTTGGCGCTTCCACTTTGTCATACTGATCTTCTGCGAATAGTCGCAAGCACTCTATTCTTTCTGTAAGGTGATTTGAACGGCGTTTCCGTGTAATAGCTAAACATACTGGGGCTGTTAGGGACATTCAACAGACTCCTCTTAGTCGATGGAGCTTGTTGATCTAATGCAGCGAGCTTTCCTGTGTCCTGCACTTTCTTCTACAAAGATAGTTTTATTTTAATTTGCTAATTTGTTTATAAAACTATTTTTTAATATATTTTCCTACATTTGTCTCCTGTTAAGAACATTTCGTTGATGAAATATCCATTTTTACTTGATACAACTGTGTTCTCATTGAAATCTTTTATGATAAAAGTCAAAGAAGTTTGTCTTTTACTCTTTTATGGTTTATAGCAGATTTGATAACAGATTTTGACATGATGAATACCAAAAATGCGATTTGGAAAAGATTCTGTTATGAGTTCGAAAGTTTGGCAGTTCATAACAGATTTCTTAGCAAATTTAATAACAGATTTTGCATGCCGAATACCAAAATTATAATTCATAAAAGATATTTTGACAGCTTAAACTTTTGTATGGAAATTCATAGCAGAATAACAGAATAGCAGAATAAAAGATCACGCCGAATAGGCATAAATGCTACATTTCCACCATTGTTTCTATTCCATATGTCAAAGTCGGCGGGACCGAACGCTTGATTGTGGCAGAGAATATCAAATAAAGAAGCCAATCCTCAGTTGCCAATTTGATTTGCCTACAAGCTGAAACGAACAGCTGTGATGATTAGATTTGCAAAGTATAAGTGAAAAGCAGTGCAAAACGCACACATAGAATCAACCCAGCAAACATTTTTGTGAACGTTCATAGAACATTCAGTGAAAATGAAGAACATATATTCGAGAAACACTCACTTCTGTGAATCAAATGTGAATATACTCAAATATTCCATCACTTTTACCTCATACGCGGGGAAGGGGATTTGTGTTGATTTTTTTTTAAATAAAAAAATATCGAGATTCTTATTTCCTTCACATAATATGAATAAAAGTGAACGCGCACAAGCGATCCTCAAAAGAGGTATATCTTGGGTGCGTCCATTTTTATTCACATAAACTGAATGTCCCTTTCATTTTGTTTTGAAAAGCCATAACGGGACCTAGTCGTGCCAAAACTGAAACAAAAGTTATGTAAAGAGGAAATTTGTCACTTTCATTAAATTTAGCTTTTTGTTATTTGTTATTGTACGGACGGAACTATATATTCTTTGTAGCAGTGAAAAAAAAAATAAAAAAAGATAAATTGAATAAATTAACTTTTGTTTTAACTTTTTCAATTGGAGTATCTTTTTGATTTCCATTTTCATTCCGTACGGAATTAATTCGACCGAATATCAGAATAGCCGCGAATATTCCATTATACTTTAGCGAAAGGAGAATGGGCAAATTTGTATGAAACATGGGCGTGAGCGGCCAAGAGTGGTTTTATTGTTTTTGGATGTATTTTAGTCCTACAATCACCGTGCAGAAATTTTTGAAATACGTAGGTACTGGGTCTGTTTAAACCCGTAATGCGTCCTTGGGATATTCTGAAACCCCGTTAAACACACTAATACAGGGTCAGTAGACGTTATGAAGTTAGAATAAAGCATTACACCCACTAAAAATATAATCACTATGCAATATTGCTCAATGCAATTGCATTATATAAACATTGAGATATCTTTTTTTCTAAATGAAATGCAATGTAACGTCTATAGTGAAAGTTGTTCCTGAATTCTATACCTTTCATTTGACACTAATTTCATTAATGGCCGCTAACGCCCAAAAACGCCCATTCTCCTTTATCATAAGTTTCATTCGATAAATCTAGGGAAATCAAACTGTTTATGCAGATAATTTTACCATTTTAAAATAGCATTTTGTATAACCACACTGAAATAATATTTACATTCAGTTCTACGGTATACATTCCGATTATTAAAGAATCATTATAATGAATTAAATATAATTCAATTTATATTCACTAAACTGAATGAGGAAACCCCAATTTATATTCATATGAATCAAATCTGTCTCATTTAAATGATTCAAAAAAGATTCATGAATTGTTCAGTGAAATGAAAATATAAGCGTCCTATTTACATTCACTAAAGTGAAGAATTACTCTATAAATAATGAAACATAAAAACGATTCGAAATCGAGGTAATGCTACCCAGTAAATTTGATCCAAACCGGTTTATAAATGAGTTCATAAATGAAGGTTTCTTTCACTCCTGTGAATTATTAATAAATCATTTCTGAAGGGAAATGTTTGCTGGGAACTAGTCATTCAGCACAGGCCTTTTTGTTGTTGCAATGCACATCTATTCTTCGACACGAAATGAAATTACAAATACAACAATGTAAACAAATGGGTTTTGGAGGGTGAAACGTACGAAAGATTGGCTTCTTCATTTTATATTCTCTGGATTGTGGTTTGGCTATAAACCTTGAACTGAGTTAATTCTGTAGTTTAAATTAAACGACAGTATTCTGCCGTTTAAACTTGAGCTCAACGTGCATAGCCATGAAATTCAAGCATTCTCATATTCTCAACTCTCAATTGACAGCTACCAAAACGTAATGAGTATTCTCTCATTCCTTGTGTGCGTGTAGGTACCAGTGATACCACTTTACTTCAATTGAAGTAGATCTACTTCTTTTTTTCTTATTTTTTTTAATCTACTTCCTACCAGAGATTAAAATGAGCGTGTTCGAATCAGTTCGACCAAAATCCAATTTCTGTTTATGATCGTTCATATTCGATCGTTTCGCCTCTGTACTCGTAAGTCATTTTATCCACGAGTAAAAATACTCATAAGTCAAGTCAAACAAATTGATCGAACTCATGAGTATCTGATGCCTTCTATATCCACAATCAAAATTATTAATGAACAGTTGCAACAATTTTCGGGTACTCAAAACAAAGCGAGTATACTCGAAAGAAAATGAGTATTCGAAAATATCGTGAACATCATGAACAGCCAAAGGCAATGTGATCGTAGATCGGTCGTTGGTCTTGCATCATAGTTTGTGGACGGGTAGGTAGATTCTATATGTATTTATTTTTATCTATTCATTGTTTCTATGGTCGGTGGTTTCAATTTGCAATTTTGCAAGAAGTAAACTTGTTGCTGTTGTTTTTTGTTTGCATCTATTGAATAGATTTATTGGGTCGGTAAGAAGATGCAACACATGATCGTCAATATCTGCGACAAATGTACTTATGTAGATTAGGTATTTATGTAAATAATATAGGTATGTGACCCTAATAAAAAGTGCTGTATTTTTGGATTTATTTTAAAAAAGGATAACTCTTTTCGTTTTTTGGGTCTAGGTATATTGTCTAGTGTTTTTTTATTGATGAGTTAAATTATCAGGAAAAAAACTGGTCTCTGTTTTTTTGCGAGGATGTTAAAAAGATTTATGAATGGGTCGATATAGGAGATGCAATTATATGACACATAAGCCGCGTTTTATTATCGCTCAAAACCCATATGGTTCACCTCGTGAAAATAAAACGATGCGGGTTAGTGCAAAAGCAGTGCTGTGTATCAGTCTCTTTTTTTCTTATGTTTATTTGTTTTTCATGTAAGCACTTTTCTCTTTTCCTCTCTATTCCTAATACTGCTGACAAATCGCTGACATCCATTCACAATGGTAAATAGCCCTCTGCCGATCAGAGTGAAAACCTCTATCTGGGTTATTGAAATTAACCTCGATAGAAACCTAGATCCCATTTTGTTTTTGTAATGCATGTTAAAAGATAACCTCGACCCAGACCCAGAGATAATAAAACGCAGCTATAATCATCAATATTGCGACAAATGCCTTTTTGTAAGTAAGGTATATAATATACCTACACACGAATGCCACATGAAAGTTTGGGATATTGCGGTTTTAAATCATTCTTTTAAAAAGGATATTTAGGTAGAGGATCAAAAAATTAATAATAAAATAAAAATAATATTTAATAAAGGCTTTTCTAAAATACATTATAATCTTTTTAAACAGATATATCTAAGCTATTATTTAAAAAATCGTTTCATAGCTTCTAAGTTTTGATTAGTTTTTTCTTTGTTTTATTTATTTTATTTTATTGAATTTCATTTTCTTCGCTTATGTATATCTTTTTTTTTCATTTTATTTAGCTTGGATATCATTACCTATACTTTTTTAATTCAGTTATATAAAAAAGTTAAACAAATTTAATTTCATTCATTTTTATTATTTTGAGAACACATAATCCGAGAGACATTTATTTCTCACTATTAGTCGAAATAGTGAAAAAAAAAGAAATTGAAATTACATCACAAAAACCAACCACAATCCACCAATCCACACAAAATTGCTTAGCCTACCCATCGTCATCAACAGACATCGAATACACATCTTCCGCCACGATTTGAGTATATTTGATCATACTGATCGTGAACAATATGGTCACGAGCGCCTGACTCGTTTTTATTCGAAACCATTTGAACTCGGTTGCAACGTATACTCAATTGTACTCGTTTGATGAGTGTGCTGACTTACGAGTCATCATACTCATGAACATGAAAACTCGCAAACATTTTGGTTTTGTTGACTTTGTTTGTTTGAACTCGCTTTTTTCGAGTGAGTATTCAATGTTCATGAACATTACTCGACTCATTTTATTCTCTGCTTCCTACTTCGCACCATCACTGAAATATGGGAATCTACTTCATTTAAAAATTCTCTGTTTCAACCTACTTCAATTTTACAAAAAAAAGCCAAATCTACTTCCTTTTCCTTTATTTCATTGAATTTGCAGTAAGTCCAGCCATGTGTTTTTACCATGCAAATTGTGGCGAAGTTTTGATTTTTTCCCTACTTTATGTAGATTTGCGACTAAAATTTCCTGACGTATCATGCTTGGTAAGCACCTTTTTGAGCACAAATTGACTGGACTAAGTGGTGTTTACTGTTAGGAGTAAACAATAGATTTGTAAAAAAATTTACACTTGAACCAGGTGTTGTTAGGTTTTGAAGTGAAACAAATAAAAATTACTGTCGAAAAAAGCTATTTGTTTTATAATTTCAGCTATATTGAAATATACATATAAGTATGTTGATTGAAGTCTGAGAGAATAACGTTTTTGTTTTTAGTTTTTTTTTAGTTTAATTTAATTAAATTTAATCAAAATATACACGGTGTCCCGCACCTGAGTGGAAGTATCTTATAGTCTAAGAGCTACCAGCCACTTTGACTAACCTACTAAACACAAGGCTACAACTTTGTGTATGCTTGATTTGGGACTAGTTAAGTATGAAAACCACGGTCTGGCAGGGCTGCCGCGGTCGAAAGGTTGCCATCTGATTTTTTCAAAATGCAAAAAAAGGGTCAAAATTAACCTACTCGCACAAGGCTGACACTTATTTATAATTTAGTTTATACATTCTTATGCATGAAAAAAATTATGCCAGACGGGTTTGGCGGTCGAAAGTGCTTGCCAGACGAGCCTTAAGCTCTTAAATATTAATAAAAGATATTGGATAACTTGAGAAATTTGTTACGTACAAGGCTAAAACTTAGTGTATTCTTTATTCGTGAACAGATTAGTCAAAAAATAAAGATCTGAGAAAATGTCCGCAATTCTAGGGTTGCCACCTATTTTTTTCAAAATGTAAAACAACTTCCAAATGCAATATATCTACTTTTAGAATGCTGATTTTTGATATTATAATAACTTATGTCTTTTTGTACATGAAAAAAAAGATGCCAGACCAGTTTTGGTGGACGAAAATAGCTTGCCAGACGTGTTTTTAAAGTTGGTATTAGAAAATGTCATTGATTAGTCAGATGTAGGTATTAAATATAACATGTTAGCTGCGTATAGTCCTAATACATATTAAATCAAGTCAACAAATTATGATATGGTTATTTTACTGTAGACACAGGGTTGCCATATATTTTTTTTCAAAATTTTATAAAATTGAAAAAACTGAAACACCAACCTACCTTAAGTTTTCACACATATTTAAGCTTATGCCATCTTGTACATAAAAACAAAAAATTGAGAGACGGTCTAAAGCTTCTATCAGACAAGCCTAATATTTAAAAAATTGGTATTATAAGAAATATCCTTTCTTGATTTTTTCTTAAATTTCAAAAAAACTGTCAAAATTGCAAACCTACACGCACAAAGCTGATTTTTACATATATGTTAGCTGATATCTTCCTAGATATGAAAAAAAATATGTCAGACCGAACGGACGGTCGAAAGATCCTGCCAGACGGGCCTCAAGTCTTAAAAGATGTTATTACCAGAAATATCCTTTTTTTATTAAATTTCAAAAAACTGTCAAAATTGCAAACCTACTGGCACAAAGCTGATTTTTACATATATGTAAGCTGATATATTCTTAAATATGAAAAAAAAAATATATCACACCGGACGGACGGTCGAAAGTTCCTGCCAGACGGGCCTCAAGTCTTAAAAGATGGTATTACAAGAAATATCCTTTTTATTTTATTTATATATTTATATTTCAAACGTCCATCCGGTGTGATATATTTTTTCTCATATTCAAGAATATATCAGCTAACATACAGTGTTGGACAGAGAATTAGCACAAATTAGTGGATCAGATTTTAATAAGGAAAATCTGTATTTCTGCTATGTTCTTGGAACATAATTTATTGAAAACTCTTTCATTCAACTTGAAAAACTTAAATATATACTGTTCCAGCTATCCCTTATTGCCTCCCAAAGTTCTGCTAGATTCCTTGGCTTCCTTACTCCAACCTGATATTTAACATCGTTCCATACATTTTCTATGGGATTCAGGTCAGGACTATGCGCAGGCCAATGCAAAAAATTGATTTGCTGATCCCTAATCCACTGCTTCACCAGCCGGGAAGTGTATTAAGGATCATTATCATCCATGAATGTCCCAATAATGGTAAATTATCGTCTGCAAAGGGCTTCATATGGTTTTTCAAAATGCTCTTGTACTGATGCTGGTCCATTTGCTGCTCTATTTTCACAATAGGCCCTACACCGTACCATGAAAATGCACTACAAAACACTGGTGTCAAAAAAAAAATTACAGCCAGGCTTAAGTTCACCGGAGTACGGATTCAAGTCTTTATCATTTTGGAAAAATGTTTTTTGGAGTGATGAGTCGCAATTTAATCGATTTGGCTCTGATGGAAAGCGTTATGTTTGGCTTCCACCAAAGCAATATCTTAATCCACGTTACACAGTTAAAACTATAAAACACGGTGGTGTGTATATATGGTGTGGGCTGCGTTTTCATGGTGCTGTGTAGGGCCTATTTCGAAAATAGAGCAGCAAATGGGTCAGCATCAGTACAAGAACATTTTGTAAAACAATATGGAGCCCTTTGCGCACGATAATTTACCATTATCATGAACATTCATTCATGATAATGATCCTTAATACACTTCCCGGCTTGTGAGGCAGTGGATTAGTGATCAGCAAATCAATTTTTTGCCTTGGCCTGCGCATAGTCCTGACTTGAATCCCATAGAAAATGTATAGAACGATGTTAAATATCAGGTTGGAGTAAGGAAGCCAAGGAATCTAGCAGAACTTTGGGAGGCAATAAGGGATAGCTGGAACAGCATTCCTGTTCATCAATGCCAGTACCTAGAGGCGAGTATTCTTCGGCGGCTTAAGGCTGTGTTAAAGCAGAAAGGGTACCCAACAAAATATTAGAAAAAAACTTCTTGTTTAAGTGATAAATTATTTTATTTCGTACTTGTGCTAATTCTGTGTCCACCACATATTACACCAACACATTTTAATTAATGATTTTTTGTTGTTGTTATTTTGCTTAATTCTTTTTTTGTATATATTTAAGTTTTTCAAGGTTGAATGAAAGATTTTTCAATAATTTATGTTCCAAGAACATAGCAAAAATACAGATTTTCCATATTAAAATCCGATTCACTAATGTGTGCTAATTCTCTGTCCAACACTGAATATGTAAAAATCAGCTTTGTGCGAGTAGGTTTGCAATTTTGACAGTTTTTTGAAATTTAATAAAAAAGGATATTTCTTGCAATACCATTTTTTAAGACTTGAGGCCCGTGTGGCAGGACCTTTCGACCGTCCGTCTGGTGTGATATATTTTTTTTCATATTTAAGAATATGTCAGCTAACATATATGTAAAAATCAGCTTTGTGCGAGTAGGTTTGCAATTTTGACAGTTTTTTGAAATGTAATAAAAAAAAAGGATATTTTGTGGTAATACCATCTTTTAAGACTTGAGGCCCGTCTGAAAGGACCTTTCGACCGTCCTTCCGGTGTGATATTTTTTTTTCATATTCAAGAATAAATCAGCTAACATATATGTAAAAATCAGCTTTGTGGGAGTAGGTTTGCAATTTTGACAGTTTTTTGAAATTTAATAAAAAAAAGGATATTTCTGGTAATACCATCTTTTAAGACTTGAGGCCCGTCTGGCAGGACCTTTCGACCGTCCGTCCGGTGTGATATATTTTTTTTCATATTTAAGAATATATCAGCTAACATATATGTAAAAATCAGCTTTGTGCGAGTAGGTTTGCAATTTTGACAGTTTTTTGAAATTTAATAAAAAAAGGATATTTCTGGTAATACCATCTTTTAAGACTTGAGGCCCGTCTGGCAGGATCTTTCGACCGTCCGTTCGGTCTGACATATTTTTTTGTCATATTAAGGAAGATATCAGCTAACATATATGTAAAAATCAGCTTTGTGCGTGTAGGTTTGCAATTTTGACAGTTTTTTTTTGAAATTTAAGAAAAAATCAAGAAAGGATATTTCTTATAATACCAATTTTTTAAATATTAGGCTTGTCTGATAGAAGCTTTAGACCGTCTCTCAATTTTTTGTTTTTATGTACAAGATGGCATAAGCTTAAATATGTGTGAAAACTTTAGGTAGGTTGGTGTTTCAGTTTTTTCAATTTTATAAAATTTTGAAAAAAAAATATATGGCAACCCTGTGTCTACAGTAAAATAACCATATCATAATTTGTTGACTTGATTTAATATGTATTAGGACTATACGCAGCTAACATGTTATATTTAATACCTACATCTGACTAATCAATGACATTTTCTAATACCAACTTTAAAAACACGTCTGGCAAGCTATTTTCGTCCACCAAAACTGGTCTGGCATCTTTTTTTTCATGTACAAAAAGACATAAGTTATTATAATATCAAAAATCAGCATTCTAAAAGTAGATATATTGCATTTGGAAGTTATTTTACATTTTGAAAAAAAATAGGTGGCAACCCTAGAATTGCGGACATTTTCTCAGATCTTTATTTTTTGACTAATCTGTTCACGAATAAAGAATACACTAAGTTTTAGCCTTGTACGTAACAAATTTCTCAAGTTATCCAATATCTTTTATTAATATTTAAGAGCTTTAGGCTCGTCTGGCAAGCACTTTCGACCGCCAAACCCGTCTGGCATAATTTTTTTCATGCATAAGAATGTATAAACTAAATTATAAATAAGTGTCAGCCTTGTGCGAGTAGGTTAATTTTGACCCTTTTTTTGCATTTTGAAAAAATCAGATCGCAACCTTTCGACGGCAGCGGCAGCCCTGCCAGACCGTGGTTTTCATACTTAGTCCCAAATCAAGCATACACAAAGTTGTAGCCTTGTGTCTAGTAGGTTAGTCAAAGTGGCTGGTAGCTCTCCGACTATTAGGGTGTGGTTCCCGGGTATATTCTAAGAAAAAAATTGTATGGGGGGAAAGTTGTATCTCCCCTCCCTGAGGCAGGGGGGCGCAGTTTCTGAAAAATTGACTTAAAATGCCAAAAAAAAACATTAAAAATCAACGAAAACATATCTAATAATGTGCTATAATTTTTTTGAAAGCTAATACTCCATTCTTACATTTAATTTTCAAATCAAGTTGTTTAAGCGAATAGTTTTTGAGAAATTAAATTTCAAAGTCAAATTTGTTTAAAAAAATTGTGATTTTTTTTCTTAAGTCGATATTTTTCAAAATTTTACGTAGTTAAGTGCTATTTTTGTGTTCAATATTTATTGCCCTCATTATTTTGTAATCCATTACCGAAAACCAAATGTAAAAATCTTTCTTAGTTTTTGACAAATTAAGAAAAAACAAAAGGTACTTTTACCAAATAAGCCCGAAAAAATTAATCTATTCATGAATTATCCATAATTTAACCCTTTTTTCGGGCTTTTTTGGTAAAAGTACCTATCGTTTTTTATTAGTTTCTCAAAAACCAGGATAGATTTCTACATTTGGTTTTCGGTAATGAACTAATAATAAATGAAGGCAATGAATATTGAACACAAAAATAGCACTTAATTACGTAAAATTTTGAAAAATATCGACTTAAAAAAAAAAAATCACAATTTTTTTAAACAAATTTGACTTTGAAATTTAATTTCTCAAAAACTTGATTTTCGTTGATTTTTAATGTTTTTTTTTGGCATTTTAAGTCAATTTTTCAGAAACTGCCCCCACTGCCTCAGGGAGGGGAGATACAACTTTCCCCCCACACAATTTTTTTCTTAGGATATACCCAGGAACCACACTCTAAGATACTTCCACTCAGATGCGGGACACCCTGTATACTCCAAAGCCAGAACAAAAAAGGAGGTTCCTAATGCAATTTATTACTGAACTGATTTTCTTGATGGAATATGTTCAGGGGTGTTCCCAGAATATAAATCCAAGCTGGCGGGACTGGGGAGCGCGAGCGTCAGCCACCATCTTAAAAAACGCGTTTTATCAAAAATCTCATGAGCCGTGCGTCGTAAGAATATAATAGTATTTTTTTTAGAGTAAATACTCCATTCTTTTGTTTGATTTTTCTTAAATCAAATTGTTAAAAAAAAAATTGTAAATTTTTTTCAAGTTGATTGTTTTCAAAAATTCATTGACTTTAAAATAAGACTTCTCAAAAACTTTTCGCAACAACAACATGACTTAGAAAAATAAACAAAAGAATGGAATATTAGCTTTCAAAAAAGATTACTATTATATCCGAACGATGCACGGTTCACGGGATATATGATAAGACGCGTTTTCCAAGATGGCATCTGACGCTCGTGCTTCTCAGTCCGCCAAATTGGATTTATATTCAGGGGACACCCCTGAACATATTCCATGAAGAAAATCAGCTCAGGAATAAATTACAAGAAAAAAGTACCCGGCTCTTGGCCTAATAAATGTATGTACAAAAAAAAGTAAATTTTGAAATCTACTTCGATTTTTCTCAATCTACTTCACATTTTTCTTCAAAACTACTTCGACTTTTTTTTCGGAAGTGGTAACGCTGGTAGGTACCTACAACTTTGAGAGAGTGAGAAGAAAAAAATACACGTTCGATGGAGAACAAATCACACTATCTTTTAAAATACTGCCAAGTTGCATTCATATAATCTTCTCAAACTTCGGTTAATTGAACGGGAATTCATTTTGCAATTTGAAACCGAACGAGTTTAACTTAAAATTTAAACTGAAGTTCAGGTTGAGCAGAACTTAAATTTTAATTTCCACTGCGAAACTGGGGGTCTCACCATAGATATTTGTATCCACTATTTTGACTCTTGGCTCATTATATTTTAAATATGTTTACTAACTTTCATCAACATACCATATTTTCAACCCTATTCTGGTATACGATTCAATCCAAACTTTCGATTCACGGGAATGTTTCATTCAGTTTTCTTCAAATCATTTTTTGAAATGTTTTGTCTTTAGAGTTGAAACCTTAATAGCCTAGCCATTCCGCACTATCCCACTGAGTATTGAAACATGTAAAAAAAAGTGTGACGAAAATCATGTACCTATAATAGTAGGTCTGTTTCTTTACTTTTGGGATAAAGTTTGGGAAAAAGTTTGGTATTGAGCTTTCTGATGTTGTTGTTGTAATGACCAGAAATGAAAAGTAAAGAAACGCATTTGGGATGTTTCTGGTTTCTTGCGGTATAAATTACCTATTTAACTTTATTGCTGGTTGGCTCACCGCATACCAAATTATACAATTTCAATTATTTTCACATGCACTTATCATTTTGGGCTCTATTAAAAGAACAAGGAGAAACATTTTACTTTATATTTGCTTCCATTGTATCTTTTTATTTAATTTAATTAAACTAAACCATTTTATGTACGCTACTTGAAAAATTTAATTTTAAATTTTTCGATCAGCTGATTTCTTATTCGACAAGCAAGAAAGTGCAGTACCTAACTAAAATGTTCGGGTAGATTCTTGCTGGAGGGGAAATGAAAAAAAGTCAAAAGCTCTGGCATTTTCGTGCCAGAAAATAGTAAAGAAACACGTTTTGGGTAGATTTGGGATACTTCAGGATCCCACGGGCGAGTAAAGAAACAGACCTAGTGTGGAAACAAAATATGAAATTGGAAACAAAATATGAAATTTAATCACACACAAATTTTCAACGCATCCGACACCATTTGACATTTCTTTATACAAGAAAATATTTTGGATCGTTTCTAAGGCCAATTCTATCCCACTTGGGCGTTTGAGGTTATGGTGAAACTGATTCGTTTTGATGCAAGTGTGGAAGCAAAATATGAAAATCATTTACATCACACAAATTTTTTGGCAGTCGTATGAAATTCCTTCCCACTTAAGACATGGTGTTAATACTTTGTGGGATAGCACTATCTATATTTCATTTGGAAATTTTCAAGAGAATCTAGTTCATTAAATTTGATTTTTTATCGCAATTTTTATATATTTTGGAAAAGGTTTTGGGTAATATGAAATTCACTGTAAAAAAACACTCTTTCACCAAAAAATAAATAAATTGGGTGGCGCAACAGCTCGTGGAGAACCAGGGCCTAGTGACTTACAACTCACAACCATTCCTGTGTGCGTGTTTGTTGGCAGGAATGGAGGGGACCTACAGTTTTTCGCCGAGTCCGAACGGCTAAATGAGAAGCACTTTTTCATGACAAGTATACTCTTGGAGGATTTGTCAGTTCCTCGCAAGAGGCAGTACCTCGAATAAAACATTTCTGTTTTTTAGGTGGCACGGCTGGGAATCGAACCCGGCATGACAGTCCTACGCACTAACCATCATGCCACGAGGTACTACACTCTTTCACCAAAGCCCAAGAATAACATCCCCCTCCTGTTACGATTTTTTTCACCGTGTCAGGACTTCTTCAGAAGGAAAGGTTCAGTACCCAAACACCTCCAATAAACAATTCCCCTAGAATCCATTTAAGAAACTCGATATTTGAATGCTCCCATTTCACTTTAAATTGCGCTTAAAACAAAATGACCCCAGGCTAATTTTGAACTACCCGGTTAACAGGTCAAATAATGTTTGCTAGACTTTAAATCAGAGATCTCAACTGATGATGTATGTCGTGACTGTTTATTTATAGCGGGAAGATTTCAAAAAGTTGGATTGAAAATGGTGTGCGGCTAAAATGACAAAGAATCATTTAAGGGTTTAATACCTAAGGGGAAAAATAAATTAAAAATGAGTTTCAGACAAAATTATGACCATTGACTAAAACCAATGTTTGTCTGGAATATTGTAAAATTATTCTATTCCTTTACAATACAATAAAGTGTTTTTTGTTGGATAATGGACGACTTAAGATTAAATCAAATATGTTTTTGAAAAATTGGTGCACAGCGGTAACTTATGTTAGAATATTTAAATGTTTCTTAATATACTGAAGACACATGGTTTTGCACATATCCCTTGCCGCATGGTAAGGTAAGGTAAAGTACATATTCTCCTCGCAGATACAAATCCTAAAACACGGAAATTACTACTCACCTTTATCACTTAAGCCGAGTTAGTTTTTGAAACTAGTTTCTATTAAATTCTTTGCTGCATATTCCATTAACAAAAAAAAATATTTTGAAGTTTGAAGAAACTGAAACGTGTTAAAATTAACTTTAACCTCACATGTAGAGCGTCTTATATTAGTTTGCAAACACCCTTAAAATTCATATTACCGAATATTAAATAAAATAAACTTTTTTATGAAAAAGAAAATACTTTAAACGTTTTCTTTTAATTAAAACAAATGAAATATAGTTGTTTTTTTATTTATTAAATTATTATCCGAAGAAAAAAATTGTATACTTTTTTGAAATTCACGTGGACCACTTTTGCTTTTCAAGTTTTCAACAATACTCAAAAGTCAAAACTCAACACAAAAATCCGTGCGTTCAAGAATTCAGATATCTGAATTTTTGAGGCTTCTGATTGGTCCGCTGTCATAAAAATTTTGAAAATTCAGATGACTTTTAGCTACGTTTGCTTCGTTTCTCAGATAAAAGGTCTGTTCCCGTACTCACACAAAACAGATAAATTCTACCCCTGAACGCTGAAATTGAGCAATAACCCTGAGGCCACACGAGCTAGTAATCGCTACCGAGTTACTAATAGCCATTCCACACTATCCCACTGAGTATTAATACATGTCAAAAAAGTGTGAAGAAATCATGTATAATAGTGTGGAAACAAAATATGAAATTTCATCATACACAACTTGACAGCGCATCCGACACGATTTGACATGTGTTAATACAATGGAAATATTTAGGATCGGTTCTAAAACCATCACACTTTCTATCCCACTTGGGCGTTTGAGGTTATGGTGAAACTGATTTTTTGATGCAAGTGTGGAAGAAAAATATGAAAGTCAGATACATCACACAAATTTGGCAGTCGTATGAAATTTCTTCCCACTTTATTTTGACATGTGTTAATACTTTGTGGGATAGTGTAGAGGCACTTTAATACATCGAAACTTTTCCTACTTGCTAGTCAACTGGCTTGCCTTTTTCGAAGCCGGTTGTGAAGCGAGTAGAGCGGCGAGTGATTTGACAATTAATGTATGTACCCAACTCGCTAGCGAGTACTCGCTCGTGTGGCCTCCGGGTAAGTAAGCTAGACACAAAAACGAACGCACTTCCTTTGATAGGTACATACTTGCTTTCCATGCTAGCCGTTTTCCTTTGGAGGTGGCAAAGTACTTAGGAGTATATGAAAACCCTAATCTAGTACTACCAACTGCACATGCTCTCATGTGCGAGTAGATACATTTTACATGGGAAAGCAGTTTGATGTGTTCCATTGAAAAAAGCTAGCACAGTACTTGCAAGTAGGTACTTCGCCACCTTCAAAGGAAAACGCCTGGTATAAAAATTCCACTAAGTGACTATCCAGTAACCAGCAACTACAATAGTGACAGAAGCAGTTGACATACCTGAGTTTCTTCCAAATCTGCTTTCCGCTTGTTTTGTTCCGACCACTTGTGCCCCTCCGAGCATTATAGTTCTAGCTTATGTCTTTGACGGTGTTCATACCAGCTTCACATGAGGCGACTCATTTTGACGTCTCTCTTTTTATCTCATTCCTATTTATTAGAAGGAAAGGAAAGAGATGGCGAGGTGAAGCAGAAATTTTCAAACAATTTAAAAACTTCATCAGCCTCACTTGACCATTTCTTTCTTTCTAATACTATGTTCCCACCAAAACGAAATCTGAGATTTCAGCCGAAAAATTTGGAGATCTTGAGTTGGTGGAGTGGGATTTCATTAAGATTTCGTTAAAATCTAGGGTTTTCATTGAGATTTCGTTGAAATTTTCATTAAATCTTGTTCCATCACCTTGAAATATCAAAAGTTTTCAACCGAAATCTCGGATTTCATTTTGGTGGGAACATAGTATAAGAAATGAGAGTGATACTATGTTCCCACCAAAACGAAATCTGATATTTCAGCTGAAAAATTTGGAGTTCTCGACTTGGTGGAGCGGGATTTCACTAAGATCTCGTTGAAATCTAGAGTTTTCATTGAGATTTCGTTGAAATGTCTATGAAATCTTGTTCCATCAAATTGAAATATCAAAAGTTTTCAACCGAAATCTCGGATTTCATTTTGGTGGGAACATATAGTGAGATACAAATAAGAGACGCGAAATGAGTCAATTGGAGCATGTTTAGATTGGGAATATTGAGTCCGGACTCGTGAGTCTCATCGTGTCTACATTAGAAAATTTGAGGTGCCTCAAAACACATAGAAACAACAACAACTTGGACTCATGAGTTGGGTGTTTATGTTTTCTTCTTGCCTCACGACATCCCTGACCCCCCACTTCTCTTGTGCAGAAACCGTCGTGAGACCGGTCTTAGCCTTCCCAACATCAGCTGCGTCTTTTTGCATGTCCATATGGAATTTTGGCGAAAAAAATGACATGGGGACATTTCGACATTTGTTTACCTTTTGCATTGGTCTGCCATTTTGTTTTGAACTATTTACCAACAAACATTTGATATTTCAATACAAATTATCGATAACATAACGGCAATTGCGGTTTGGCATTACCTATTTTATCGGGACAAAAGTTAACTCCAGTAAATTATCTAGACTTAGCTAACTCTATATGGACATAGTTGTTGTTGTATCTAAAATGTAAATTGTTTTGCTTTGTTGTCGTTTTTTCACACAATTTTATCTGGACATGCAAAAAAAACACAGTATCGTCTTGCGTCTCCTCTTCACAAAATTTGACAGACTGCCCAAGCCCAGAAAGTACACGAACAAACCTGTTGACAGCTCATATCAAAACCGATACCATACACGAACAAACCTAAAGTCGGCCATTTTGCCTAAAATTTCTACTGCACGCAACTAAAGCCGTAGGAATTTATATAAATCAATCAAAAATTCACAATTAATTTGGATAAAAGTTTTATATTTTGCTCAAAAAGTGTGTAAGATTTAGATAAATTCATAATGGCTCGTTATATGCAGCGCCCGGAAAATGCTCTGAAAAGAGCTAATGGTTAGTATAGAAACACTGCGTACATTATTTAATTCCATGCGGCCAACTCATCGTCTTTTAGTATGGGGTACATAGAAAAATAATTTATGTATATTTTTTTTTTTAAGAATTCATCGATGTGGGAAAACCATTGCGTGCGTTGGATACACTCCAAGAGGTATTTCGCAATAAGAAATTTACCTACACCTGGTCGGAGTCGGTAATTGAACCACTTATGTTTAAATACCTGTACTTGTGCGTCGAGTTGAAGAAGTCTCATATAGCCAAGGAGGGACTCTTTCAATATCGGAACATGATCCAATTGGTGAATGTTAACTCTCTGGAGAATGTTATTCGTGGATATTTGAAAATGGCTGAGGAGCATACTAAAGCGGCGCAACTGCAATCATCCGCTGCAGTTGCTGTGCTTGAAGTCGATGACTTGGACAACATCGCCACACCAGAGAGTATTCTCATGTCTGCAGTTTGCGGAGAAGATGCACAGGATCGATCAGATCGTACCATTCTCTTGCCCTGGGTCAAATTCTTGTGGGAATCCTATTGTCAGTGTTTGGAGCTACTGCGCTTGAACACCCATTGTGAGATTCTGTATCATGACATTGCTCGCATGGCGTTCCAGTTCTGCTTAAAGTATAATCGCAAGAGTGAGTTCCGACGTTTGTGCGACAAGTTACGCAAGCATTTAGAAGATGTTTGCAAAGGCACCAACCAAGCAAATGGTGTAAGCATTACTAAGCTGGAAACTCAACAACTTTGTCTAGACACCAGACTACATCAATTGGATAGTGCTATTCAAATGGAGCTTTGGTTGGAAGCATACAAGGCAATTGAAGATATCCATGGCTTGATGGCTTTGTCCAAGAAAAGCCCTGCAGCTAAAACAATGGCTAACTACTATCAAAAGCTAGCAATGGTCTTTTCCAAGGCTGGTAATCAATTATTCCATGCTGCAGCTTTACTCAAGCTCTTCCAGCTGACTCGGGAACTAAAAAAGAATACTACTGAAGAAGAGATGCAGCGGATGGCTTCACATGTTCTAATTGCAACATTGTCTATTCCATTGCCTTCCGCACACCCAGAATTTGATAGGTTCATTGAGACTGATAAAAGTCCATTAGAGAAAGCTCAGCGTCTGGCCGTGCTGCTTGGTTTATCTCAACCACCAACAAGAGTGTCCCTGCTGAAAGAAGTGGTAAGTTCTCAATCATTTAGGCCCATTTGCTGATACGAAACTTAAATATTTAAGTAGAACATAAGGGCTTGTGTTACAGTTTACGCAGAGGAAAAAGTAGAACATAAACGCTTAAGTATCGTATGAGCAAACGGCTCTTATAAATCCTCATTGTGAATAGCGAATCGAACGTTCGCTTAAAAGCGAGTGATCTAGCAAACTCCCCTTATCACGGTATTATCGATAGCAAGCCTCCACATTCGCTTCAAAAATCAATGTTGCCAAAAATAATTGCATTAAAATAACACATGTTAAACGCCAAACAATGGTAAATTGCATTTAGAATTGTGTAATTTTTTTCTTTCAGATTATGTTTTGTGTTATTTCTTGAGAAATTGGTTATAAAAGAAAGAATCAAGTAAAAATTAAGATGGGCCGCATAAGAAAGAAACATTCGAAAAATGTAGTTCTATTTCCTTAAAGTTCCGTCACACCGTGCAAGTGAAGTACTTGAAGCAATTGTTTCAAAAAAATTGCGGAAATTACTTGCTGAAATTTTTTCCTGAAAGTAAATACTTGCGTGTGTAAACGGGTGTGGTTTTGCCATTTTCACTTCAGTTTAGTTTATTGTTTCTTCAGAAATAGATTAAAAAGGGATAATCCAGATTCGGCAGAACTTTTTTTTTACGAGGAAATGGTTTTTGAACAAGAAGATTTGTTGGAATCGAGGCAATTGATTCTTGTAGAGACAATTTTCGCTTCATACAGAAGTACAAAAACATGCGTTCGCTTGCAGCAAGTGTTTTTATGGTAGGCAAGTTGAACTTGCCGATACAAAAAAATTAATAAAAACTGTCGTTCGTATTATCAAAATACATGCATTACAAAACAAAACGATACCCTGTTCTATGTTGCAGCATTTGAAACAACAAAATGCGGCTGAACGAAGATAAATAATGTTGGTATGACCATTTTGGGAACGTGGTGCTTAATATCTGTTCTTTACAACATTGATGGGAGACTTCCGGGCAGATGGTGACGATTTTTTCTGTAATTAAAGTACTTGCGGCCAGAGATGTGAAAGAATGCTATCATTTAAGTATTGCAATCAATTAATTAAAAAGATTCACTTTGAAGTATTTTTACTTCACCTCGGTACTTCAACTTCAAGATGTAATTCCCATTCAATATAGAAGTCTAGTAATGCAATCATTTCATGCAGTTGAATGATTTAAAGTAAAAAGAATGCAATACTAAAAAGTACTTGAAGTCATTGAAGTCTTTTAAAAGTCTTTTACAAAGAATGCATTATTTAAGTCTTTTGATTGCAGTCTTACGACTGCAGTTAATTGACTACTTTGAAGTCTTTTAGATTATATAAGTTAAAGTTTATTTAGCAAATAAGCTATTTTTTAAAATTTCATTCCATAATTATCTTATTCTTAAATTTAATAATTATTTTTTACAAAAAATAGTACCCCTCTTTCTTTCAGTTTTCACATTAGTAGACAATTCATTGAAAATTTGTATTTCCTTGTAAAATAATATATTTTAAGTCCTTGAGTTTCTGAATTATTGCACATTTAAGTTATTATTATTTCTTTAGTTATATAATTATACATTGGCTCTAGTTTTATATCTTCTACTTAAGTAACTGGGCAACATGTTGTTTTTAATTTTAAATATAAAAATAAGTGTACCTTGACTATTCTTTTTCTTACATTCAACCAATTTAGCATTAACAGTATAAAACTGCTTGAAGGCTTTTGACTGCTTGACGTCGTCGAAAAAACAAAATGCCAGCACAAATTGAACAATTAATTAGAAAAAAATTTTTCAGATATTTCGCTTGATTTCTATGTATATTAGGGTGGTCCTTATTTGTATGGAGGAACAAAAATTATTTGTTTTTACTGAGCACCATTTTTTGTTCTTCAACATTAAAAGCGAATACAAACAAGATTGAGGATAATCGTGCCGTAATGATTTTGAAGATTTTAATTTGATTTTTTTATAAAATCGACAAGAACAAATTTCTCGCGGGTTTTACCAATTAAGATATCCGCGAGGCTATTATAAGTTTGATTTACAGAATTAATGAAGTGCAATTTCAAATCCGTTAACTACGTTTGTTAAGAAAAAGAAATAAAATGCATGACTGGGTCCCACGTGCTTGTTGCTTGGTGAAGTTGCTTGAAAATTAAGAACTTTTAAAATATTGATGTCATCATAGAACATTTTCTAAGAATTTTTTTTATCGAAATTATTTTTGAGATAAATAAGTTTTTTCTTAAAGGTTATTGGGATATGTAATTTAACTAAGTTCATATTTGATTCAAAATAGCTTTTTATGGCCTTTAGTCCTATAAATTGGCGTTTCGTTCGGCTTACTCACCTGAACTCATCAGTGACATAGTGAGGGCTTTGTCATACGCAATTTATATTAAGTTCAGTTCAACTTACATGAATTTTTCAACGAAAATCCACTGTAAACTATATCCAACAAGATTAGAATTCCTAATCATTAAGCTGGAAGTTTTTTTGCCCTGGGCCAGGCATAGTTTCTATATAAGAAGGTTTTATAATACAAATTCTATATACTACTGAAATAAATCAGCCAAGTAGAAGACTTGGCATTAAGGATTGGACTTGTTGAATTATTGATTCAAAATAGCTTTTTATGGCCTTTAGTCCTATAAATTGGCGTTTCGTTCGGCTTACTCACTTGAACTCATCAGTGACATAGTGAGGGCTTTGTCATACGCAATTTATATTAAGTTCAGTTCAACTTACATGAATTTTTCAACGAAAATCCACTGTAAACTATATCCAACAAGATTAGAATTCCTAATCATTAAGCTGGAAGTTTTTTTGCCCTGGGCCAGGCATAGTTTCTATATAAGAAGGTTTTATAATACAAATTCTATATACTACTGAAATAAATCAGCCAAGTAGAAGACTTAGCATTAAGGATTGGACTTGTTGAATTATTGATTCAAAATAGCTTTTTATGGCCTTTAGTCCTATAAATTGGCGTTTCGTTCGGCTTACTCACTTGAACTCATCAGTGACATAGTGAGGGCTTTGTCATACGCAATTTATATTAAGTTCAGTTCAACTTACATGAATTTTTCAACGAAAATCCACTGTAAACTATATCCAACAAGATTAGAATTCCTAATCATTAAGCTGGAAGTTTTTTTGCCCTGGGCCAGGCATAGTTTCTATATAAGAAGGTTTTATAATACAAATTCTATATACTACTGAAATAAATCAGCCAAGTAGAAGACTTAGCATTAAGGATTGGACTTGTTGAATTATTGATTCAAAATAGCTTTTTATGGCCTTTAGTCCTATAAATTGGCGTTTCGTTCGGCTTACTCACTTGAACTCATCAGTGACATAGTGAGGGCTTTGTCATACGCAATTTATATTAAGTTCAGTTCAACTTACATGAATTTTTCAACGAAAATCCACTGTAAACTATATCCAACAAGATTAGAATTCCTAATCATTAAGCTGGAAGTTTTTTTGCCCTGGGCCAGGCATAGTTTCTATATAAGAAGGTTTTATAATACAAATTCTATATACTACTGAAATAAATCAGCCAAGTAGAAGACTTAGCATTAAGGATTGGACTTGTTGAATTATTGATTCAAAATAGCTTTTTATGGCCTTTAGTCCTATAAATTGGCGTTTCGTTCGGCTTACTCACTTGAACTCATCAGTGACATAGTGAGGGCTTTGTCATACGCAATTTATATTAAGTTCAGTTCAACTTACATGAATTTTTCAACGAAAATCCACTGTAAACTATATCCAACAAGATTAGAATTCCTAATCATTAAGCTGGAAGTTTTTTTGCCCTGGGCCAGGCATAGTTTCTATATAAGAAGGTTTTATAATACAAATTCTATATACTACTGAAATAAATCAGCCAAGTAGAAGACTTAGCATTAAGGATTGGACTTGTTGAATTATTGATTCAAAATAGCTTTTTATGGCCTTTAGTCCTATAAATTGGCGTTTCGTTCGGCTTACTCACTTGAACTCATCAGTGACATAGTGAGGGCTTTGTCATACGCAATTTATATTAAGTTCAGTTCAACTTACATGAATTTTTCAACGAAAATCCACTGTAAACTATATCCAACAAGATTAGAATTCCTAATCATTAAGCTGGAAGTTTTTTTGCCCTGGGCCAGGCATAGTTTCTATATAAGAAGGTTTTATAATACAAATTCTATATACTACTGAAATAAATCAGCCAAGTAGAAGACTTAGCATTAAGGATTGGACTTGTTGAATTATTGATTCAAAATAGCTTTTTATGGCCTTTAGTCCTATAAATTGGCGTTTCGTTCGGCTTACTCACTTGAACTCATCAGTGACATAGTGAGGGCTTTGTCATACGCAATTTATATTAAGTTCAGTTCAACTTACATGAATTTTTCAACGAAAATCCACTGTAAACTATATCCAACAAGATTAGAATTCCTAATCATTAAGCTGGAAGTTTTTTTGCCCTGGGCCAGGCATAGTTTCTATATAAGAAGGTTTTATAATACAAATTCTATATACTACTGAAATAAATCAGCCAAGTAGAAGACTTAGCATTAAGGATTGGACTTGTTGAATTATTGATTCAAAATAGCTTTTTATGGCCTTTAGTCCTATAAATTGGCGTTTCCAGCTTAATGATTAGGAATTCTAATCTTGTTGGATATAGTTTACAGTGGATTTTCGTTGAAAAATTCATGTAAGTTGAACTGAACTTAATATAAATTGCGTATGACAAAGCCCTCACTATGTCACTGATGAGTTCAAGTGAGTAAGCCGAACTAAACGCCAATTTATAGGACTAAAGGCCATAAAAAGCTATTTTGAATCAATAATTCAACAAGTCCAATCCTTAATGCTAAGTCTTCTACTTGGCTGATTTATTTCAGTAGTATATAGAATTTGTATTATAAAACCTTCTTATAGTTCATATTTATTTGGCTTACTTTGTAAAATATTGTTTAAGTACCTTTAGTCCAGTCATATTGTATTTTTACCATGCAAATTGTGGGGTAGTTTTGATTTGTTCGCTCCTTTATGTTTTCGGGGGTGCTGAATCCGAATGGAGATATTTTTGCATTTGCAAAGAGCCTTTTTGAGTACTCATTGTATGTTTTGTTTTCTGAAAAACTAAAGTTATCTTTATTCTTATTAAAAACTTCTTCATGATATACATATATATACCTTAAAAGTCTAGGTTATTGGCACAGAAACGTTTTATGCAAAATAAGTTTTGGTGAAAATAAATATTTATATTTGAAAATGTTTGAAACATCATCTGTAAATACCAAAACTGGCATTCCGATGTTCGACGGAAACAATTTCAATAATTGGAGATTTCACATCGAAATTGCAATCGATGAGAAAGACTTGAGTATATATATTGAAAAAGATCTTGAGAAGCTAGTTGATGCCTTACTGAATGAAAACAGATGCAAAAATATTGTTCAAAGCTTGCATGATAGCCAGTTCGTGAACATCAAAGGAAAACCTACAGCAAAGCAGATGTTTGATGGATTGGCAGTATATACTCACATTGCCAAAATCTTACGACACCTTAGTGATTGCTATCGAGACGATAGAACAGACAAACCTTACATTGGATTTTGTCAAGTTCCGATTGTTGGACGAGTATAACAAACGGAGATCTGGTTCTTCAAATGGTGCTACATCGGTTGCAATGAACGCAAATATTACTTGTTAACATCATCATCAAATTAAGCTGTTATTTCGCTGAGCGCGATCACTGAATGCAAATATGAATCCAAAGCAGACGTTATGAATGAATCAGAAACAACTACGAGTGCAGCAGTCAAGCCAAATTCAAATAAACGGAGCGCATCTATAAAATTCAAAGAGCACACGGCAAACAACGAATCATTCTTCCATAAATTATTTGACATTGACAAAATAGAAATTTCCCCGCTATTAAACAAGTGTAAATGCTTTTATGGCAACATCCAGGGATTGTTAAATAATTTTGATGAACTTGAAAATATAGTGAAAAAAGAACAAATTGATTTTGTTATTGTGACGGAAACTCATGTTACGTGAAATGTTGATGATAATGAAGTTCAATTAAATAGTTATACAACAGTGAGATGTGACTCTGAATCTTCCCATACGGGTGGCGTTGTCTGTTATATAAATGAATTGTGGCAAGTTGTGGTCTTAGAATGTGTTTCAAGTAACATGGAATGGTGGTTTTTAATAATTAAAGTGAGCTTAAGTACACAAAGTTTTATATTAGCTATGCTATATAGGTCCCCAAGCTCGTCCCCAGCCAGATTTTGTGAAGCATTTAAAGATTTAATGGAACGCGCGGTGTTGTACGGAGAAGACATTATTCTTATGGGAGATTTCAACATAGATTGGAATGTGAGTAGCACTTATAAGAATCGTATCGAACAGGTAATTTCTGATAATGCATGCAAACAATTAATATCTCGACCAACAAGGATATCTCCTACGTCACGTACTTTAATTGACTATGTGATTTCAAACAATTTAAATGTACCAGCAGGAGTGGTTAGGTATTGGAAAATTAGTGATCATGAGAGCATCGAAATAACTATGGAAACCAAAAACGATGTACAGGCGGTTATAAAACAAAAACAAATGCAAATATTAAAATACAACAAGTTTAAATTTTGTGATAAAATACGTGATAATTTAGATTTATTAAATAGTAAGGGTATTCATGCAACGTCGTAAGTTTACAAATTGTGTAAAATGATAAGTTTACGCAAAAGTTTGCATGAACGACCTTTTTATTAATTTGGTTAAATGCTGTGTAATTGAATCAGCTGTTCGTTAAACGTCAAATATTTGGGCGCGTTTGGCATGGATCGAGGAGTTGGTTTTACAGATAATGCATTATGGTCTGTTTATTTGCATGTATGTGTACAAATATATATTTGTATTAATAGATACGTGTAGTAAGTACTCCTGTTAATTCAATTATATTTGTTTTGCATTGAAATAAATACATCAATGCCATTCATTTTGCTGGAATCTAAATACCATTTAAACTCAACTCAAGTGACAAATAACCTGGAGCTCCCGATCCTTATTGTTAACGTAGTAATTTTTAAATAGAGAAGCTCTTCCGAACCCACGAGAAGTCGGAAGCTCGGAAGGATAAAACAAAATGTAAAGCTAGAACTATTTAGGCTTTCTCAAACCAATGCGAAATATTCGGAACGACAACGAAACTTTTGCCTGTCAAAATCAATGGGTTAAAAACCCTCGAAAAGTTGCTTTCCAAACAGTCAAAAGAAGAAGTGTAGAATATTGCACTTAAGTAAAATGAATCGTCCCTCTCTTTTTTTCGTTCCAACTTCACCAAATATCAGTTTCACTCCCGTGAGATGAGTATGTTTTTCATGTAGGGTGACATGGTCGACATTGCACCACCCTTTTTTCAAATGGTCATAGTTTCTCAAAATGTAATTATTTTTGTTAGATTTCTGAACATCATTTATATGGATTTGTTAGACAAATTCGTGCATAGTTAATTTTTGCATATTATGTATATAGTTAAATCTAAAATTGATTATACAGAAAAAGTGAAATGGTGCATAGTGTACCATGGTAGGTACTAAATGAACCAGTCTTATGTCCACAATGCACCATGCAGGTACTCAATGCACCAAACAAATATTTAAAAATGAAGCAAGGATTTCAAGTGATATTGAATATTATTCAGATGGGAATTCATTGTATCTTTAAGAATAAAAACAAAAAAAGTTCATTTAACACTTCTAAAATATAAAAGAATTTAATAATAACAAAAAAAAGTAAATAAATAATAAATTAAATATTTCTCTTAAGACATTAAAAAAAAAACAGCTAAGAAATTCATTAATATCAGTTAAACGGATAATAGATTAACGTATTGTAATATTTTCTCAGGTTCGTTAATAAAACTTATTTACTTTATTCAAAACGTCCACTTATTTATTTCGCAAAATAAAACACTTTACTTTTCTTACTACAAACAAAACGATTTATTATTCACCACTGAATTAATTCACAAACTTTACTTTTCACTTTTATTACAACCAACTTTATTCATTCACGATTAAAAACAAACTGTGTCGCTGCCGTTCAAACATGTGCCTTTTATACTTGTTTTCCAAACTCTCGAAATAAGGAGAACGTTCTGGTCTCTGCTTCCAGAGCTTTCCATAGGGGAAATTTCCCAATAATTTCCCTTCCAAAAGCTTTTATTTGACAGCTGGTAAATCTGCTATAATCCGGCAGATGGCGCTTCCTTCGTTTGAGAGTTTCTATAATTATAGCTACTAAGGGTATGTTTGCACTGCGACCGGAAGCTTTATTGTGTTCGTTTGTTTGCTTTTCGGAGTCGTTATAGTTCAAATTTGGAAAGTCATTACAGTATGTTTAGTTTAAAAATATATTCAGAAAATTTGTATAGTGATTGTTGTCTTCGCGTTGGTCCTGATACAGAAGGATTTTTAAGAATATATTTTATCCTGCTCATTGATTACTGCAAAATCTGGGGCTTGTGGCATACAGAAAAAGCTCATTAGCGTTTGATTTTAGTCTCAAAAATTAAATGAACCATTCGTTACTACTACATGCACCATGGTGCATTTAGAACCATGTTGTTGTGGTGCATGGTGCACTACCCCCTCACTTTATTTTCAAGTCAAAATAATTCGCTAACTACCCAATTATATTTGAATCTATTTAATTTTACCAATGAATAAAACAACAAAAATAATTTGTATCGATGTTTAATAAAAAAAAAGGCACCACAACTTAAGTGAGAAAAAAAAAATAACTTAAGATAATTTTTCGATTTGCACTATAAATTACGAAAAAGGCTTGTACATGTACGCACGTACCAACAACTAGCACCAGACTGAGATCCACTGATATTTTGGGGAAAGGCACGTAAGATAATGTGAAGTTTACACGGATGTAACTGTCAGTATGTTAGATTTTGCCATGGTGCATGGAGTACCACTGGTGCAATGTCGACCATGTCACCCTATTCGCTCATTTTCAGCCGACCACTTCAGTAAACTACCAACAATTATCATAGTTCTACCATAATATACATGACAATAGTCGCGTTGTAAGGTAGAAGTATATTAGTCGCAAGCTCATGGCAGTGGGCGGATGAAAATTAACGAATCATATGTCACGCCCATAATGTACTTTTCTCCCAAACCAACACGAAATTAAAGTGAATGATATCAATACTAAAAAACAACAAAAAAAACTGTCTTTGCGAATGCTACGCTATAATTTCGCGTCGGTTGGGTAGAGCCTTTAATCGTTGAGTAAATGTAGACCTTGTATCTAATTATTTTTTTTTGTGTAAACTACGTTTTAATTCACAACTTTTATCACCAACTAATTGCAATGCAATAATTATTTTTTTAGTTCTCCGAGATATCATTTGTATCATCTTTCTAAACACGCCTAATTCTAAAAGTCACAAACACGCCTAATTCAATCTCTAAAAGTCACAATGACGTTTGGATAAGTTTAACCAAATATTTGGTTAATTTTCCGCAGCTAAATCCTTGGATAAAATTAACCAAATTGCGTAAACCATTTCCCATACAAAATTTGACAGTTCATTAACCAAAAGATAAAATTAACCAAATCGTAAACTTATCTAGTGTTTTACGCAGTTGCATGAATACCCCTAGTATCTTTGACTGTGATAATATTAATTCAATGGCTGAAAACTTTAGTACGGTGATCGCGCAGTTAATTCTCTCAAGGTTATCAAAACAGTGAGCACTTGTGACAAAAACGAATGGTTCAATGCTGAACTAAGAAGACTAAGACAAAGTAAAATTACAAAATATAATCTAGCTATTTGGTCGAATAGTAGTCATGATTGGCACAGTTATAGGCTTGCACGTAACAGGTTGAAATCTGAAATAAATAAGGCGAAGAATATATATATTTCTAACAAAGTTCAAGGGGCCAAGGACCCAAAGACAATGTGGCGTGTGATAAAATCACTTGTTTTAAAACAGAAGAAAAGTGCAATAAAAAGTATTACTTTTGAAAACATAGTAATAAGTGACAGGAACTGTTAGCGGGGAAACTTAATGAGTTTTTTGTTAAGAGTGTCATAGAAATTAATAGAGTGATACCAAAAGAAAACTATTTTGATTATATTGATGACAATGGACGTTTGAGTTTCAGTTTGTGACGTTTGATGAACTAAAAACATTTACGTGCGCTCTTGATATTTTGTTGAAATTAAAGCAATTTAAGTCCGTTTTATTGATTTTGAAAGTCACAATCATTCATTCTAAGTCATATTTTCACACACGGAATATAAGTTCTGACCACTGGTAACACAAGGTACGAATTTATTCACTTTAATTTATTGGGGGACAGTCGACCAACACATTTGAAAAACTGCATATGCAATCAAAAATAAATCTACAAGAAACTTCGCCGGATCATCCACCAAATAACAAGAAACTCGTAGTTGAACACTTAAATAATATGGCATCAGTTGGTAAAATGTCGATTGAACAACTAAAAGTTCTTTTCGATGAATGTTTAACCCCAAAATTGAAGGACATTGCAACAAAAAGAGAAGTCTTAGCTGTCTCTAACGATATTCAGTTATTACGGTCTCAAAACGTTTACCTGCTTAACCGAATTACTAACGTGGAAAGCTACTGTCAAACTTTGGAACGCCAACTCGAAATTCTCTCGCGGAAAGACAATGAAAATTCAGTTGTTGTTCATTTTCCGGCAGAAGGGAAGACCAATAAAGTTGACTTTGCAAAACAAACTTGTATAGGTCTTCTCCAGCTCCAAGAAAATGCAGAATTACCTCTTTAGCAAACACAAGAGTTCACGAATCGCAACATAAATAAAACCACTGTCATTCTTAAATTTCATCCTGGTGACACCGCAAACAGGGTAATCGAAGCTACCCCAAAATTGAAGAATACAGGAATTGTAATACACCGTGAGCAGTCTATTATAACACGCCAAAAGAGAAGTGCACTTTATCAAATCAAAACAAAGTTAATTGAATTGGCACCGACCGCAAAGATTTTAATAAGAGCAATTAAATTAAACATAAACAACTTTTCGTTTTCTTATAACTTCGCGCGAGGTTTGATTGTAAACAACTCAGATGAAGTGACATTCATAAAGAACACGTTTGGCGAAAGTGGACTGCAGTTCTTTGACATAAACAACACCAACAACTGTCGGAACTATGCGATGGCAGCGCCAGCAATTCAACAAGGAGAACCGAGTAATCAACTGAATGACGGTGTCCACATTGGGTATGAAAAAGTGGATTTTTAATGACTTTTCAGTATTCACATCTCACTTCAATGAAGGAGTGGGAGCGAGATATGAATACTGAAAAGTCATTAAAAATCCACTTTTTCATACCCAATGTGGACACCGTCAATCAACATGAACATCATATTTAGGATAGGGTTGCCGTCTGCCATTTAAATTTAAATATTTTGTGTTATAATGTGTCTGGCCTTAAAAACAAATTGTTAGTTCCGGATTTTTTTAAATTTATTTTAAACTTTGATATAATTATTTTAATAGAAACCTTTCTTGAGGAGGGTACATAAGCACAATTTGCTAAATATTTTAAGGAATTTTCTGTTAAATTTATTCCAGCTGTAAGAAGTAGTGTTTTTGGTAGAGCGAGCGGTGGCATTTTAATCGCAATTAAACATAATTTGAATAATTTTGTAAGAGTTAAGTCAATAGGTAGGAAAATTGTTATAGAGTTAGACGGTGTCCACATTGGGTATGAAAAAGTGGATTTTTAATGACTTCAGTATTCATATCTCGCTCCCACTCCTTCATTGAAGTGAGATGTGAATACTGAAAAGTCATTAAAAATCCACTTTTTCATACCCAATGTGGACACCGTCTTAAACCATAGGCATGACTACTATTACATTATTCCAACCTATCTTAATTGTAACAATTGGATTAATGATTTTACTGATTTACAAACCTTTTTTTAATGAAAATGAAATGCAAAATATTTTGATACTAGGTGATCTTAACGGAAGAATTGGACAGTTTCAGAACCCAGCTTCACTGGTGCAAAATGTTTCGCATGTGTTTGAAGGTGTAAGAAACTCTAAAGATGAAGTGGTAAATAGATGCGGCAGGCAACTTTTAGATTTAATTGAAGATTTTGGTTTAATGGTACTAAACGGGATTACTAAAAGCGACAGAAAAGGTGAACTTACTTTCGTATCGGGTCAAGGCAATTCAGTAATCGATTATTGTTTGGCGAGAGGAAATTTTGAGGTCCCACTTGCAAATTACTCTAGCCATTTGCCTACAGTTACGGCCATTAAATTCCATGGTGTGACTTTGTCACCCAACAACCCAATTAAAAGTTTAAAATGGATGGAAAATCGTGCTGAGGTGTATAGGCGAAGGCTTGATGCTCAATTAAATTCCCGTCCAGCTCAGGAATGTTGGAACTGTGACCAAGCTGTTGAAAATATTTTAAATTGTGTTGAGCAAGCCTCTATTATGAAGAAAAAACAACAACCTGATGGTATTTTCGTGGCAGAGTGGTTTGACTGGGAGTGTAGGAAACTTCGTAAAAAATCTTTTTCCTTTCTTAATCTTTTTAGAAAGACTAATTCATCATTTTTCAAATCGCTCTACTTAGAATCAAATAAGCTTTATAAAAACCTTTTAGTTCAAAAACAAAAAAAAATAAAAAATATATGTAGCTATTGGCCTTTCATCCTGCAAGGAATCAAAAACATTTTGGTCAAAGGTGCGAATGCTGGGTGGGTGTAAGATAGTATCAGCTTCAGGTATTGCGGTTGAAAAACTCGCTGATCACTTTAAGGTACTTTTAAACCCTTCGATCACCTACCAAACGTTCCAGTATGCCATGCCTTTAGTGTTAATCCCTGAACTGGATGGGCAAATTACATTGAGAGAGCTACAGGAAACCTTAAAATTTATGAAAAATGATAAGTCAGCAGGGATCGACGGCATTCCTGTTGAATTTTATAAATACTCAACACTAGGCTTCATGAATCATATTTGTTTATTTTTTAACAGGCTTCTAGAAGAAGAAATAATCCCAAATTCTTTTCGAAAAGCATGGATTTGTGCAGTTTTTAAAAAAGGTGATTTGCAGCTACCTGAAAACTACAGGGGTATATCGATTCTACCTTGCCTTAGGAAAATATTCACCCATATTCTATACCATAGGTTGACGAAATGGGTTGAAGAGAACAAACTCCTTAGTATCTTCCAAGCTGGTTTTCGCTCGGGGCTATCCACAGTGGATCATATATTTGCTCTTACAAGTATAGTCAAAAGGTTTTTAGAGAAGAAAAAGAAATTGTACGCTTTATTTGTCGATTTTAAAGCAGCCTTTGATACCGTTAACAGGAATTCATTGATCTATAAGCTATCTACACTAGGTTTATCGACTAAATTTCTCAACTTATACAAGCTACTTATTACTTCTACCTCTGCCGCGGTATGGAATGGAAGCAAAATGTCTGATTTTTTTAGTACAAGTTCTGGTGTGCCTCAAGGCTGTGGTTTAAGTCCAATTATGTTTGCATTATTTATTGATGATGTATCCAAAGATTTCCCTGGAGGTATTATTTTTGGTGAGATTCCAATAAAAATGCTTTTATACGCGGACGACATTGTCATTCTGGCAGATAACCCCAATGCTTTGCAGCTCCAAATATATAAGCTTAAGAGATATTGCGATTTATGGGATCTTAGTATTAATACCTTGAAGTCAAAAATAATGATTTTTGAAAGTACTCAACGTCGAAGAACTCCTCAAGAAAAATGGTTTTTTGGAAGGAGAACCTTTGGAAATTGTTAACCAATACAAATATCTAGGTTTCCTTGTGTGGTATAACCTTGATCTTCGTCCACATGTAAAAGAAAAATGTGTTGCCGCCAAAACGGCAATAAACCTTATGTGGAGCAAATTCTTTGCAAACAAATATGTTGATGCTTCTGCTAAGTTTAGAGTTTTTGATGCAACCATTAGAACATGCCTGTGCTATGCCAATCAAATTTTTGGCTATCAAAATATAGATGAATTTGAAGTAGTTCAACGGTTCTTTTTCAAACGCATTTTTAAACTTGCGAACTCAACGCCCACGTATGCAATTCATGTTGAATCCGGTATCTCAGAAATATTTCTTAAAAATCTAAAATCTAATGCTGATTACATAATAAGAGTCATGAATAGACCCGACTCAAATCTCCAAGAACAAATTATGAGCTACGCATTCCATTGCCAACTATCACCTTTTAAGGAATGGGTTGAACTGGCTAACAGACACAGCATAGATTTTGACCTAAATATTTTAGACTTAGCTGATTGGCAAGATGCTTTCTATAGAAGTATAGCGAAGATAGATGACTCTCTTTATTTGCAATGTATAAATAGAGCTCAAACATCCCAGACTAGGCTTATGTATAAGGAATTAAACCACATACTGTATAGTAGAAATTATTTTAATGAAAAACTTTCTCTCAACCAAATGAGTCTTATTTTTAAAGCAAGGACAGAGATGCTCAGTTTAAATTATAGACCGCATAGAGTTGACCTTCGCCCGATATGTTGTTTGTGTAACCGAAATGAAATCGAAGATGTGTACCACTTTCAAGCTGTATGCCCAATATTACAAGAAATCCGAAGGCTTTATTTTTCAAAGAGCATTCTTACACGTGATGATACAAAGCAACTTTTAAATGGTTATTTAGGTTGGAAAATCCTTTATCTCTTTATTAATCATGCCTTAGGTGACCATAACAGTTTCCCAGATTAATTCATTAAAAATTGTAAATTTTCTTATCACCTTTATATAATACCTACAACTTTTATCATAAAATTTGTTATAATATCAATTTGTTATTGTAATGTTAATTTAGATAGAATTTTTATAATGTTGTATTGCTTAAATTTCTTAATTATAATAAAAAAAATTTTTACCTTTTCTATTTCAATTAAAAACTCGAAATAAGTCAATTGAGGCAGACGGCAAAATTTCGTCATGCTATTATTCTTATGTAAATATAAAAAAAGGTATAATTATCGAGATGTGAAATAAAGAATTTATAATAATAATAATAATAATAATAATAATAATAATAATAATAATAATAATAATAATAATAAAAACATTTATCAAAGGCATGAAAAATAAAAAAGATCAGAACATGTTGTCGGTTAGCATGATCAGTGATTCGTTTCACATTATTGGGGGTCACTTGTGCAAAATAATAAATGATTCTTTGAAAGAAGGATTTCCAGATTGTTGGAAAGAATCTTTAGTGGTTCCCATAGCAAAAAGTACCAATCCAGGAGGTCCAGAGCAATACCGACCGATTAATATGTTGCCAAATGATGAAAAAATTTTAGAAAAAATTGTTCAAAAACAACTTCAAACATTTATGGAAGAAAGTCAACTTTTCGTGGAATGTCAATCAGGATTCAGGGAAGGACACAGTTGTGAATCTCTGATTAACTTAGTAATTGCTGACTGGAAGACAGAAATAAACCTGAAAATGAAAATTGTTGCCGTGTTTGTGGATCTGAGGAGAGCGTTCGAAACAGTGGATCGAGAAATTCTTTTGAAAAAGCTGAGTAGATATGGAGTCAATGGCAAAGAGTTAAGATGGTTTAAATCATACTTGCTGAGGAGAACGCAGAGAACGAAAGTGGAAGAAGCTATTTCTGATTCTATTAATGTGAATTTGGGTGTTCCGCAAGGATCTGTTTTAGGAACGTTGTTATTCATAATATATGTAAATGAAATGCCTAAAATTGTAAAATATTCTTTTTTAAAACTATTTGCTGATGATGGCTTGTTGTATGTAGTAGGAAAAAATATAAACGAATGTGTGGAGAAAATTAACTTTGATTTAATACAATTAAGCAAATGGTTCCGTACGAACAAATTAAGTTTGAATATAGGGCAAACAAAGTTTATGATGATAAACGGAGAAACTGATGTAGAAGTTAAAATCGAAAACCAGGTAATAGAAGTAGTGGACAAAATAAAGTATTTGGGAATAATGTTTGACAAAAAGTTAGAATTTAACTCTCACATTGATTATATTTCAAAGAAAATTGGAAAAAAGATAGGTTTTTTTCGAGAATTAGGAAAAGAATGTCAATTTTGTATGCAATAAATGTATATAACACTGTAATTAAACCCCATTTTGAATATTGTTCCACTATAATATATCTCGGTAACATAACAATGATTGATAGGTTACAAAAATTACAGAATAGGGCTATGAGAATAATACTTAAATGTCATTGGTTAACACCAATTGTTACCATGTTAAATATGTTAAAATGGCTAAGTGTAAACCAAAGAACTATTATGAATGTGTTAATCTATGTCTTTAAAATGAAGTATGGATTAGTTCCTAATTATTTATGTGAGAGAATAACATATGTTAGCGAAATACATAGTTATAATGTGAGAAATAGATGTGATATTCGTCTTCCATTTTTAAGAACACAATCTGCACAAAATATGCTTCTACACAATGGTCTTAAACTACACTAGTCAACAATATTAAAGGAACAAATTTTTTTTCAATTTTTGTTAGCGTTTTTTGAAGAGCTGTATCTTTGTGACGAGTGGTCGTATTGAGTTGAAATAAAGAGCATTTTACAGCTTTATGTTTTTTGTTTTGAGATTTGTTTCCAAACAATTTTTTTTGAAGTACCGTTATTGCGTTATTGCAAAAAATGAGACGAGACAAAAAAATTATTTTTTTTTATTTTTTTTGAAGGTCCTCATTTCTATGGATAATTTTTTTTGAGTCAATTAAATGTCATGATCAGATACCTTGTTTATTCAGCTTCAATTCAGTTTTTTTGTTGTTGTCGTACGATTTTTTTTGACATGGTTTATCTGACTTTGAATGAAAAAAGATACTTTTAGCCTTGATTACCAATATCTCTGCAAATAATGACGTTATAAAAATTTCAAAGACAGTTTTGGAAATTTGAAAAAGCGTTTTACAAGATTTTTTTATGATTTTGTAGAAATTATTTTGTTTTACCGTTCACCGTTAGTTTAAAAAAAGTACTAAAAACCGACGTTTTGTGGTCTTTTCGTAAATCTTTTTTTTTCGTTGCAAATATTGATTGCATGGCTTGCGTTGGTATGCAAATTTATAGACTTTTAAATCATCAATATTCTTGTAAATTTTCAAATTGATTCATCGAACCGTTTTTCCTCACCAAAACTTCAAAGTCTTACAAACCAGGTAAAGGAACAAATTGTGGTGTTCCTAAACAATGCGAAGTTGTCATCAAAATGACAAGAAAACCGCAATTCCAGTGGATTTTTTTCACAGTTTTGCATTAGTTAGATACTTTTTTGAATGGAAATGAAATAATTATAATTATATATTATTATAATTATATTATATTATGATTATTATGAGCAAATTGAATTTTATCAGTAATATTTCACGGACTAGGTCTTAATCTATCCTTCGGCTTTTTTGGTCTCTGATGATTGCAATGAAACAAAGTTACATTGATTTATTCCCAACGGCAACGTTTTGACAGGGATTGCTCTCCTCTTGCCGTTTTTGCATAGTTATAATCACGGTTTAAATCAGATTTGTGATTAGCCATTCTCTGTTTTAAAAATTGTTTTGCAGTCCCTACATAACAAAGGTAGCACTTCTCATCTTTATTGCCCAAACAATTTATTTTATAAATGATATCTATACATTTTTATTTCTCAGTTTTCACCTTCAGGTGACTAAAGAGAGGTGCCAGGGTGTTTTGCGACTGGTATGCTACTTGGATGTTGTTTGTTTTTGTCGAAATTATTTCCTTGAAGTTTTACGTAAGTTTAGGAACACAAACCATACTCTTATAAATACCTTTGTCAGCTTTCGCTTTTGTATCACTTTTGCGAAGTATTAGACTTCTTATAAGCTGTCCCGGGTAACCATTGTCTGTGAGAATTTGCGTGACGATTTTCTCATTTGCGGAGTGAAATTTCTTATCACTCAACTCAAAGACTGTGTATTTTATTTGAAGCCGTATTCACAGTAACGTGTTAAGGTTGATTAGACCAATTCAAAAGTCTTCCAGAAGCTGTGGATTTTTGGTGCCAGTTGAACATAAGTTGGTTGGATTTTGACGTCTAAAAATGCTATTGCATTGTTGTTTTCCATTTCAATAGTAAACTGGATTTTTATTATAAAATCCGTTAAGGGTATTGAGTATTTTATCAATTTTACGAAAGACCACAACGGCAAAAAATATGCGATCAAATGGTCTCAGATTCCGTTATATGTGATCCGAGGAGCTTATCTAGGGAGGAGTGAAAACCAATTTCGGGTAACACAATTATCCTCGAAGTTGCATTCATATTTTTTTTCGATGCACTGTTTCTCGCAAAGGCCCCAGTTTTGGACTGCAAGACTTTGATTTTTTGAATAGCCTTTAATGAAGCTTTCGACGCCTATACTTTTATTTTTGCTATCACTCACACCCAAAATCTCCTGTGGGCTCTCGGTCTGTATTGTTAATGACAGCGGATTGTCCATTGGCATGCTATGAATTTGTTTGTATATAGTGTCCTTATACTGCAGATAGTTATTCTCTTTGAGTCAGTGTTTTGCTTGATTGTTTCCCATCTCTTTTTAACGACAATTGAACCGGGATGTTAGTAAAAAGAGATACTACGTAAAAAGAAACTAACACATCATTTTCTAGTAGTTCTACATTTTTCGCTTTTTCTATAAACTCAAAGGAATTTTTAGAGTAGACAGAATTTTTTGTCACAGACCGTAAAATCTTAACTACATATTTATCTAACTCAAAGCAAGGTAATTTCATGGAAGATGTTGTCGGGCGTAGTGGCATATTTTCCTTGTGTATTTTGGGCAGACCATAAATGGGGGGAACTTGTGCCGTATATATCGTCATCTAATTTTTTTCCCATGCGTCTATAATTTTGTTATTGTTTAGCCATTTGACCAACACGTTGTTCTTACTTTGCAGTGTTGTTGTTGGGTTATTGCCTAAGGTTCTGTATGTCGTTCCGTCTAACAACAAATTCATCATCCCCTCTTCATACGTTGATCTCTCCATAGTGACAGTCACATTTCCTTTATCAGCCGGTAATAGGGTTTTTGTTTCTTCTAAGAAACGAAACGGTGTGTCTGTGTCATTTCTTGATCTCTTTCATCTTTTACATTTCTTATGAACTCCTCACCACCAGCAATTAGTTGGAAAGGGACTTCTGCCTCAAAGAGAATAACTATCTGCAGTATAAGGACACTATATACCAAGAAATTCATGGTATGCCCATGGGCAATCCGCGGAAAACTTCAAGGAAAAAATTTAGCCAATTATATTTCTATTTTATAAACATTTATAATTTTATTAAAAACTCAATTCAAAAATTAAATATTATTCCAATGAAAATGAACACTTCGAATTTGAATGAAAATTAATTTTAAAAACTAACACTTCCACTTTCCAAACGTATTGGGAAATTATGTTTATTCAATATATCATCATCATCAACGTGTCCTTTAACCCCGGCTGGGGCATACGGCGCCCAGAAAACGTCTCCATCCTTCACGGTCTGTTGCAAGGTATTTTATCTGTAGAAACTTCTTTTTCTGCTTCCGCTAAGACAGTTGATTTCCATGTTGTTCTTGTTCTTCCAAACCGAACCCTGAGGATTCCATTCAAAGGACTGCTTTGCAATTTCATCGTTTGGTTTTCTCAGTGTGTGACCAATCCAACGCCATTTACGCTTTCTTATATCGACGTCCAGCCGCTCTTGACTTGTCCTGCGCCACAATTCCTCGTTTTATATTATTTGTGGCCAGCGATTCACAAAAGCCTGCAATTTCCTCGAAATGGTAGACGTGACTTTTCAGGTTTCACACGCATATAACAGCACGGATTTGACATTGGATTCGAAGAATCTCAACTTAGTGCGTAAGGAGATTTGATTGGATTTCCAAATTTGGGACAGAGTCCCGAAGGCAGCATGAGCTTTATTTATTCTACTTTTAACGTCCAGATCCGTACAACCGTTTGCAGAAACAATACTGCCAAGGTAGTTAAACTGTTCGACTTCTTCCCCTGGCGTCTCTTGTAGAATAATACGCTGCTGTGGGGAGCGGCCTGGGAGCTTTATTTTTGCTGTTTATTCTTAGACCACTCGACTCTCCCGTTCAACCACTGATGTTATTTGCCAGTAGACATACAGTCACTCACAAAATTATTCGGAATAAAAAGTTTTTTTTTTCTAAGCATGAGATTTTTTTCTGTCATTCTTTTTTGTTCTGCTGTTGTTGTTTTTCTGTTATCTACATTTCTCTTTGTTTTGTCTTGTTATATGCACATTTTAATATGGGAAACAAAAGAAATTAAGAGCGTGATATTCTACCTACCGTTACTTTTATTATAATCTCAACAAAGCAAGAATGATTACTATAAAGATTTGATATAGATTAATTCCGAATACTTTTGGGAGTGACCGTATGTCATCGGCATAGTCTTAATGACTGAGCCTTTCGGACTCTCCATTGAATGCCCTGTCGCTTAGCCGTACCAACACTGGCCATCAATACGTCGTCCATCGCCAGCAGGAAGAGAATTGGCGATATAACATCCCCTGGTCTGACACCCTGTTGCACTACGATGGAGATACGACGGATAGCTCCCTGTTGTGTTAAAAAAAACACCTTGTGTTGTTGTTGGACTCTTTAATAATGGCAACAATTTTTGGCGGAATTCCTCCACCAAGCAACGATCTCCATATACATACATACATTCTCGGTTACCTCGATCGAAGGCCTTCTCAAAATCCACGAACATTTTTTTTATTGTATTGTTTTGTATTGTATTGTATTGAATTATTTTATTTTGTTTTGTTTTATTATATTATGTTATATTATATCATTTTGTATTGTGTTGTATTGTAATGTGTTATATTATATTGTACAAAAGTACGCTTTTAAGGTAAGAAAATGTAATTTAATTTAAAATTTCGAGAGCTTTATCGAATTTCTTTTTCTCGTTTTGTTATTATGGCAACAGTTTTTCCAAAAGCTTTGAATTCTCATCATCCTATTTGTACAAGTCCTTACAATATATATATTTTCTTAGTAAGAATTTGATTTTTGATTTAAAGTAATTCAAGTTAAATAAATTTTTAACATCAGTCAGAAGACGGTTGAAGCACTGAAGCGCTTTATAAAGGAGATCGTTTTTGTTGTAGGCTCGAACGTAGAAGGCTTCCTTAATTCACGGTTCGTTAGCTGCTGCCAATTACTTAACATTTTACCTGCAGTGAAATTTGACTAGCGAAGAATGCCTTGGAACAGTTTGGAACTTTGAAATTTTCATACGAAAAGAGCTTAATAAACCAATGTAATGCTTGGTTGTTGTTTATTATTTTCAATAAAACACGACTGTTGGTGCACTTCGTGTTAGAATTTAACTGGCTAGCTAGTGATTTCTAAACAAAACACGGCTATTAATTGTAAGACTGTGAGGATTGTTACAATTTGAATAAAGGATAGACAATAGGCAACTATTATTAGTTTTAGTTCACTGTTGTCAGTTAACTTCTGTTATCACTTGTAAATTTTAATCATATTGATTTAAACACCTGAAAGAATATATCCCTTTTTTAAATTTGTGTAAAATCATATATATTATTTCTGTAGTATGTCTCCCTTTTTAAGCTCACACACTGAACCGATTTTAATGAATGAGGTATCAAAAGATTCGAAATTTCCCGAGGATTAAGCGAATTATATTTTTATTTTATAAATATTTATAATTTTAACAAAAACTCAGTTCAAAAATTAAATATTATTCCAATAAAAATGAACACTTTGAGTTCCAATGAAATGAAAAACAAACAATTCCACTTTCCAATAGCATTGGAAAATTAGGTCTGTTCAATAAATGGGGTGCATGAAAATAAAGGTTAGAAAGCACTTGACATTGACGGGACTACACTTCAGTTTAAAAGTAAAGCTTGAACTTTAATGCTCGGAGGGGCACTTAAGTGGTCGGAAGAAAACAAGCGAATACACAGAAAGCATACGACGGGGCTATAATTGCGGAGTGGAGATTTTCGTCAAGTTTCTTTCAACTTTGCTTACGGAAGTGAGGTGACATTTGCTGAAATAGGAATGCCAAAAAGAGATAGATGATTGTTACATTATGGGTGTGTTCCCCTTTTTTCGGTACGGAAAGCTACTTATCGTTGGTTTTTGACATTAGCTTCAGTACCCTTCCGACTATTATAGTTCTACCCTAAGAGATGATCAAAAAGTTTTTATTTATATATGTATATAAAATTTTAACATATATATATTTATATATCGTCGTCGTTCAATGAAAACTCCCTAAGCCCATTTTGATTTATTTTGAGATATCAATACTTTTTATCGCTCTTTAGTGACAAAAATTTGAAAATTTTTGAATTCGGGTAATTTTTCCTTTAGAAATAGACCAACATAAGATTAAGAGATCTTTCACAAAGCAAAAAGTTCTATGTTTTACTAAATATATCGTATTTACGAGAGGCATCTCAGTTCTAAAAAAAATGGAGTTAAGGAGTTTTGATTGAACGGCGACGATATTTCAAAATTACAGAAAAAAAATTAATGGCATTTAGGTTTTAATTTCAGTGCAAAACAATTAAAATTGATTAAACACGAGTACCTTTTATGCGTATCTATTGAAACTAAATCACATTTATTCACAAACATGCAAATAAACGGTTCATAATGCATTATCTGTAACCAACTCTTCGATCCAGGTTATACGTCACAAATTTCGACGCGACTTCACTCCTCAAGCGTGAAGGAGTCGAAACAAGCCCATTTCAAATCTATTCAGGTTTACAAAGAGTCGAAGTGAGCTTCAATATCACTCCGATACCCTATGTTAACGTAGTTAAAAATACATGGTTGCTTTGTTTACATGCGGTAATTTGCAATTTGGAATTTCCCCCGAACGTCAGAATCAAAGAACAAACAAACTTTTGAGCTGTTCACTAAGTTGGCATTTACGTTGATCTTTTTTTCCAAATACAATCTTTTTATTGTTATAATAAATTGCTTTCCCTAATTTTGAATTCGATCATATTCCCTCCACACGAAAGATCGTACTGTTATATTTACCGACAAACTCTTTTAAATACGGGAATTGTGAATTAAGTAGTTTTTATATCATGATTGTCATCCGACAAAAACTTTCCAAATTCTTATTTAACTATTTATCACTTTTCAAATCCATGACTTCTATCAAAACCAAAGAACATGGAAAAAACCTTTTGTTAGCGTTTTGAAATGTTGAGAGTTATATTAACATCATTACACTGCATTTGTGAAAACTTTTTCTGATTTTCATTATGTCAAGAAATATTATCGTTTGCATTGTATCTATCTCCTTCTTTATCAAAGAAATTTACAATGCATGTGAGTTTTGATATTTTGCATATATACATTTACACTCAAAATATTTGCATTTAGCTTTTATGAAGATCAGACATTTATCATTTGCATTTTGTAGTTCCTCCCATGTCAAGTGCGGTCCTAGCTTTATTTTCATCCACCTATTCAGGTTAACAGAACAGACCTAATTTCCCATCAAAAAGTCCAAAATGATTGGAAAGTGGAAGTGTTTATTTTGATAATTTATTTTCCATCCCATACTTAGGTCTGCTCATATAATGCCGGGTTTACACGAATGGAAAGCTGCCAGTATAATGACAAAAAGAATGAATTTGTCCATTCTTTTGTTGTTGCTTTTGTCATTATACTGGCAGTTTTACATGATTTACACGATTGGAAAACTGCCAGTATAATGACAAAAGCAACAACAAAAGAATGGACAAATTCATTCTTTTTGTCATTATACTGGCAGCTTTCCATTCGTGTAAATCCGGCATAAGGTGCTCTAAAACAAACACATTAGGCATGTTCAAAAAAATGAGATCTCGGAGACCTCAGCAACCTCTCCTCAACAAAATTTTCAAGTTTTGCTGACAAATTACTGACGGAGCAAAACGAACGCAAACAAACATGTTCATCTTCATAAGTGCCTCTATAAATGGTTGTTGTTGCGAAAAGCGCATCCGGTGAGAAAAAAGATGTTATGTGTGAAAGAAAGAGAACGAAGATTACACCCAAAATCCACAGATGCACCTCTTTCAACAATAAATCTTTGACATGAGCGTCGGACATGATAAATTTTTTACTGTGCAAGTTTCTGGAACTGAACGCATTTTTTCTGCATAGTGTAGACATGGGAATTTCAGTAAAATGAAAGTGTAGACACGTTCTAATATACTTTTGATAGATTAATTTTTTGGCATTGTAGTTTGTCCAACTCCACTTTTCTTCAATCCTGCCGATGCAGAAGCATGCAAATTCACCAAACATCTATGTAAATCAACCATCATCCTCGTGAAAATAAAACGATGTGGGTTAGTGCGAAAACAGTGTTATATATCCATCTCTTTTTATCTTTTGTTTACTTATTTTTCATGTACAGCCTGTCTCTTTTCCTTACACTGCTGACAAATCGGTGACATGAATAACAATGGTTAATAGCCACCTGCTGGTCAGAGTGAAAACTTATATCTATGTTATTGAAATAAACTTCGAAAGAAGCCTAGATATCATGTTATTTTTGTAATAAGTATTATATCTAGATAGCTTCGACCCAGACCCGGAGATAATAGAACGCAGCTATTAAACAAATTATGGAAAAGGAAACAAACCAAATGCTTCTTGCAATTTAATTTTCAAAATTATCTCAAAATTATAACTGAATTAATTCTATATACCTAAATACAAAACTTTATGAGCACATTTTATTTTTATTGGTGCGAGAGGTCTCGCACGGGTAGGCTAGTTTGAACTTAATCCGTTAAAAGAAATAACAAGATATATCTTTTTGTACAGGTTCGCTTGAACGTGCACCTTTATGGCTCTGCAGAGTTTAAAAACCTCTACAATTGGTTGGAAATTGACTTCAATCCATTAAGTCTATGCAAGCGTGTACAAACTGTTATCGATGTTATAGAAAAGGAAGAGAACAATATGCTCACACAGTATATTCAATCTTTGAAGGATGTAACCATTATGCGTTTGATTAGGCAAATTTCGCAAGTCTACCAAAGTATTGAATTTACTCGTTTAATTGAGTTGGCAACTTTCTCAAACATCTTCTATTTGGAAAAAATTTTGGTCGATTGTGTGCGTCACAATGATATGCAGATACGTATTGATCATCAGAAACGTTGCATTTACTTCGGAACAGATCTGACCGAAAGTCAACGCGAAGATCATACTGATGGCCCGTCTTTGCAATCAATGCCTTCTGAGCAAATTCGATCACAATTGGTCAACATGTCTAATGTTCTGCATCGGGCCGTAGGTATAGTTAATCCGAACCGTAAAAAAGAAGAACGTCAAAAGATGCGTGCCCAAATGGTTTGGCATTATCATGAAATTAAGGAAAAAGAACACCAACGTATACTTCAGCGACAAAAGATAATCGAAGATCGTAAAGAATACATTGAAAAGCAAAATAGCGCTAGAGAAGAAGAAGAACAACGACGTATCGAGGAAGCATCTCGTCAAATGAAGATGGCAGAAGAGAAGCGATTGCAACAAGAAAATGAAGAACGTGAAAAGAAACGAGCCTTGAATGAAATCGCAGCCATTAAAGAGAAAAGCTTGAAGGAAAAAATGCAGCAAATTTCACAGACGGCCCATGGCAAAAAAATGCTATCAAAGTTGGATGAAGAAGGCATTAAAAAATTGGATGCTGAGCAAATTGCTGCACGAGAGACCGAAGAATTAAACCGCGAACGTAAGGAACTCCAGACGAAACTCAAATCACTGGAGAAAAAAGTTGATTACTTTGAACGCGCTAAGCGTATCGAGGAAATTCCTTTGTTTGAAAAATATCTTGCCGCAAAGCAGGTTAAGGATAAAGAGTTTTGGGAATTACAAGAACAACAGCGTATTGAAAATGCCATTGCAGAGCGGAAGGTTGCAGTTGAACAACAAGGGCGCTTGAAACGTATGTATCCAGATCGCGATGCTTTCTTGGAAAACTTAAAGAAAGAGCGCGCTTCATTGTTTGTAGAGAAGTTGAAGAACTTTAACATAGCTCTCGAAGAAGAACGCAAAAAACGTCTCGCACAAAGAATTATACAACGTTGTGAACAGCGTCGTCAGAATTGGCTACAAGAGAAGGAAGATGAACGTTTACGACAAGAAGAAATAATTCGTCGTGCAAAAGAGGAAGAGGAACGCATCGAGATGGAGCGCCATCGCCAGGAGCGTGAAGCCGAAGAAGAAAAAAGAAGAATTCAATACGAAAAACAACGCCAAAAGGAAGAAGAAGTTGAAAAGAAGATTCAAGAAGAACGCGAGCGTTCGGCGCGTGAAGTTGCAAAAGATTCGGAGAAGGAGCGTGATCGCGAAGTATGGCGTCCTAGAGGGTTTGACCGCAGCGAACGCGTTGAAAATAAAGAATGGCGTAGAGGAGGTGGTGGTGGTGCTTCTGCTGCTGGACCGACAGAAACCAGCTCACAAATGGGAGGTTCCGATTGGCGCAGAGGACGTGATACCGATGCTCCTAGCAAACCGTCACCAGCGGCTGCTGCTGGAGGTGATAAATGGCGTCGTACTGGCGGGGAAGACCGTCGTGTTGATGACCGTGATATCCGCCGGAGTGGTGACGACCGTCGTGGTGGGGATGATCGTCATGGTGGAGATGATCGTCGTGGTGGAGATGATCGTCGTGGTGGAGATGATCGTCGAGGTGGAGATGATCGTCGTGTGGGTGAAGATCGTAGGGACGATCGGTTTGCTCCACGCCGTCGTGATGGACCACGTGATCAGGATATTCGTGATTCAGGCTCAAACTGGCGTTCTAACCAACGTTCAAATGATGATCGTCGTGATGATGCTCGTAGGCCGATGGGGGACCGTTCTGAGAGAGGGGGAGAACGCATAACTGACCGTGGAGATCGACCGGTCCGCCCAACTTCAAACAAAGACTCGTCTTCCAGCTGGAGACGACCAGGTGATGATGAACGTAAGGAACGACCTCCACAACGCCGAGAAGAAAAAGGTATTTAAGAAATTGACTTCTTTGGTTTTCATTATATTGTTGTTATTTTCAGAAAATCGTGACGAAGGCGAGTGGACTAGTGTCAAACGTCGTTAATAAATAAATCGACCAAATGTAGCAAGGCAATTCACTTTTTTTAAGCAAATTTTTAAACATTAATATTTTCAAAATCATCGAAATACTTCCTTGCTATTTTTAATGAGAATATATATCTGTGGTGTTTGGGAAAAATATGAAAACTCCGTTTTTAAATTTGCCTCCGTACGTCCACTTTACTTCGAGCTAGAAGCAAAATGGGTTTACCGATGTTCTTCAAATTTGGAATAGTTATGAACATGTTTATAGTCAAGTTATGTTCCAAATTTGAAGGAAATCTATGCCACCGTTTAGGCTCTAGCTCGATGTAAAGTGAAAGTAAAGACGCAAATTTTAAAATGGAGTTATCATGTTTCTCCCAAACACCACAGATATCTTTACTCCCATGCCAGAAGAAGAATAAGATGGGAATAAAGTCTAAAATATATTTTGAAATATTATGTTTTCTTGGGTGTCCGCACATTAACTCTTCTTGAATGACAAGGATTTCCGGAAGAGTTGCCAAGCCCACTAATCAATTCAAATGGAACCTATTTGCATATGCTTCTGGCATAAGGGGCACGATATGTTCTCAACTGAAATTATAACCATCCTTTCCATTATAATCCTGTTTACATAATAAAATAAAATAATCCTTTATTATTGCTATAATGGATTTTATTAAATCTTTTTTTTATTTATAAAAAGTTAATTGAAAACAATAACTCAGCCTGAGGCAGAGTTGAGCAGTCATTATTCTAATGAATGTCAATTACGATTACATGTTGTTCGTAATTGAATTACTGATTACTTGTAATTGTAATTGAAAATTTTAATTACAAATTACATGTGATTGAAAAAAACTATTTAATAACATGTAATAAAAATAAAGTGTAATAAAAATAAGTAGTTGAAAAAACCTTTAATAATTTTTGTTATCATTACACACAAATGTAATTGATTACAAAAAATACCCCTAATTTGTAGTGCATTTTTCTCTTCACTTGGAAAAAAGTAGCATGTTAAATACAACAACAAATTTGTATAACTTCGTATTGTTTTTGTATTTAACATGTTACTTTTTTCTAAGCGAAGATAAAAATGCACTAAAAAACAGGCTAATATCAATTACAATTAATATCAGTTCCGATCTACACTTCGACAAGACAACACACGCTTCGTCCCAGTGGTCCGTTCCTTTTCTCTAAAAATGTTAACAATTGTTGATGTGTCAAAAAAAAATGTTGGAATGTCATTGTTAAGAATGTTACACTTTGTAACATTTCATTTAGGAACGATCAATGTTGAAAATATTGTTGATCTGTCAAACGGCAAGGTTGAAAAAAGAAAATCGAAATGCATTTAGAATGAATAATCAAGAAAAAACAATTTATTGCATAAAATCAATTGAAAATAAATACATATAATTTCTAAATTAAATTTCTATTAACTTAAACTAACTATGAGCACGAATTTCTTTAACAAAAAACACGGAATTGATAAAATGCATTGTAGAAAAAAAAGTAAATTTATCATAAAACAATTCAAAACTCAAAGAAAACACAAAATTCAATTGAATTGAAAACACATATTTGCAAAAATGCAAACAATTCCAAATCCAAACAACGAAAAGTAAACAAACGATAATCACAAAATGAAAACATTGTAGTTTCAGCTGCTTTTGACAGATCAACACTTTCAATTCATGTCGAGGAGATGAGTTGGAAATTGTTACAAAGTGTAACATTCTGACACTTCAACATTGAGTTTAGGAACGATTTTATGACGTCATAATGTTACACGATGTTACAATTTGAGAATTTAGGAACGATCAGTGTTAACAATTGTTAACAATTGTTAACATTTTAGAGAAAAGGAACGGACCACAGCCCTCGAGAAAGAAAAAAAAAAATTGTGACGAGTAAATCGGAAAAGAAAATCAAAATAAGAAATAAAATTAGCGTCGTTAATCTAACCGTTCAGTGCTCAATTTAAAGCAATTAAAAGCAAAATAAATTAACTAACACTCAAAAAAATGAAATAAAAAAATCTAATATTATTTTTGTTAATCGAAAAAAAAGAGTGAATAAGTTCATGTGCATATACTACACATCATGAGTGCAGTGCTTTGGTGTCGAGCAGTTATTTTTTTTCCTTCCTACTGGCTGCCAGATTGATTTTGGCTGCAAACCTATCGTGTGTTTGTTATGCGGTAGAGGTGTAGCGAAATCAAATTGGTATTCGACTAATGACGGAGTTGTGGTATACCAGTAGGAAATTTCCAAAAATTCACTACTGAAGAACTAGGTTTTTCCTCACGGAAAAGGAGCTGCACCCATGAATTTCTTAGGGAATCCTATCATGAATTTAACATGGGCTTGTCATTGGAAGGAAGTACCTACACACTCTCTCCATGAATATTTTGTAATGAAATCAAATCACTATGCTCATGGCACTTTCGAATTCATAACTTCTTTTTCTTATCAGAAAAAAATAGTTCTCGTGATGTGATACTTTCTTCAACGCGAATGAATACATGAAAAATGGGTCAACTGTGAGGGGATGTTTTCGTAGAAGAAAAAATGTGACTGAAATCATTATGCATTTCTTCTTTGATTTCATCAAAAGAAGCGAAGCATCTGAAATGAAGCTGGATTTATGACGAATAAAATAAAATAAATTCAACTAGTATGATGTATTTAAGAAGTTTATTAACTAATAAAATATTAAAGAGCAAAGTGGATTTGTTTTTAATCGTGAATGAATAAAGTTGGTTGTTATAAAAGTGAAAAGTAAAGTTTGTGAATTAATTTAGTGGTGAATAATAAATCGTTTTGTTTGTAGTAAGAAAAGTAAAGTGTTTTATTTTGCGAAATAAATAAGTGGACGTTTTGAATAAAGTTTTATTAACGAACCTGAGAAAATATTACATTGGCGTCAAAAGTGGGATAAAACTTATTTTATCTGTGCATTCAGTAAATTTATTGTGTGAAAAGTGAAAAAAAGACAGTGGGTAAATCTTTGAATGATTTAAATTTAGTGGAACTTAAGGCAGAACTGAATAAGCGAGATCTTCCTACTGCTGGAACAAAGAATGATCTTATAATTCGTCTGCTAGAAGATTTAAGAAGATGTGGAAAAAACCCGGACACGTTTATATTCGACATTGAAATGGAAGAACAGCAAGAACTAGTAAGTACATCGGGCATGACCAATATGCTGTCTCAGCTGCTCGCAAAATTTGAAGAACAAAAGAGTCTTCTAGAACATCAAAGCCAAGAACAAAAGAATCTTCTAGAACAGCAAAGCCAAGAACAACGTAATGAACAAAAGAACCTTCTCGAACGATTCGAACAACAAAGCCAAGAACAACGCAATAAACAAAAGAATCTTCTCGAACGTTTCGAACAACAAAGTCAAGAGCAGAAGAATCTTCTAGAACAACAAAGCCAAGAACAACGGAGTGAACAAAAGAATCTTATCGAACGATTCGAGCAACAAAGCCAAGAACAAAAGTGCCTTCTGGAAAAACAGACAAATATGCTCGAATGTAAGTTAGATGCCTTTGACAATAGAATAATTGCCCTTGACGAGCGTGTCGATAAACAATTTTCTTCTATCGATAAACAATTGTTAACTGTCGATCAACAATTGTCTAAAGTCGATAAGCAATTGTCGACAGTAGAAGCAAAGTTCGAAGATAAAATTGAATACATTACAAAAGAATTAGATAAAGTAAAGAAAATGAAGCTCCGAGAAAGTTCTGGTGACTGTCCAAAGAAAAAAGAGATGCATCCACCAACCTTCGATGGGCAAACTTCTTGGTCAATCTACAAGAAGCAGTTTGAGGCAGCCGCAGCAACAAATGGCTGGGATGAGGAAGACAAATGCATAGCTCTAAAGCTTGCCCTCAGAGGACCTGCTGCTGAGCTGTTACAAAGCATACCAGATGGCAACTTCAGTGCTCTCGCAACAACAATGTCAAAACTCCTACTCGCCCCGTTTCTCAACCGGGAAACGAGTAAGAACCAACTTCGAGGGGCAGAAGCTGGTTTCTGGTATCGATGGCCCCAGAACCACCATCCAGGTCTCACAGACGAAACGAAACAACAAAAGTCTGACTGTGGAGGCAACACTAAACGACAAGAAGCAAGTGGCTACGATCGACACCGGTGCCACTGCCTCCATTGTTCGAAAGGACTTGGTGAAGATGACATGGCTGCATAACACCAACACTTACCGTCTGAAAACAGCAACAGGAGAGGCAGCCAGAGTGTATGGGGAAGTTCGTCTTACAATCCGTTTGGCAGAACTGGAGTTTTCACATCTATTTCTGGTAGCAGATATATGTGACGAATGCATCGTTGGAATCGACTTTATGAAAGAGTGCGGAGTAATTCTCGATATCGGAAAGCAAGTTCTCAAATACCGAAATGTGGAGATTCCTATGGTTTATGGCAATGAAAATTCATTAACTCTGAGAACTGTCGTCATAAAGGAAGATATTTGCCTGCCACCTTCTTCAGAAGTGTTCGTTTGGACAAAAATAAAGGGAGATTTGGGTAGCCATCGATACCTAATGGTGGAACCAGACTCTGAACAGTCTTCTCAAAACATCATCCTAGGGAAGACCCTTATGGCGCCAAGGAACAACATGGTGCCCGTACGGATACTCAACATCAAACCGTACGAAAATTCAAGCATAGAAAAGGAGGAGTTGTTGGAAAATGTGAATCCGTATCCGCAATAACTAAAATCACAGAAGTTAATACATAAGAATATGTGGACCCCAGGAAAGTGAACACTATGAAGTCAAATATTCTCAAGTCTTCAAAATTAAGTGAATATCAGCTAAGTGTTGCTGGAAGCCTCCTTCATGAGTACGCTGATATACTCTCTTCACCCAATGGGCAGTATGGTCGAACACAACTGGTGCAGCATCGAATCGACACAGGAGACGCAAGACCTATTCGACAACCAGCAAGACGTCTCCCATTAGCCAAACAAGCCGAAGTTGAGATGATAATGATATCGACCATGAAGAAAGATGGACTAATCGAAAACTCTAAACGCCCTTGGGCATCCCCAGTTGTTCTTGTCAAAAAGAAGGACGGAAGTACTCGATTTTGTGTGGACTATCGGAAGCTGAACGATGTGACAAAGAAAGACAGCTACCCTCTGCCAAGAATCAGCGATACTCTGGATGCGATGGAAGGAGCTGAATGGTTTTCAACATTGGACTTGAAGAGTGGCTACTGGCAGGTAGAAATCCATCCAGAAGATCGAGAAAAGACGGCTTTCTCCACAGGAAATGGTCTGTGGCAATTTAAAGTGATGCCTTTCGGACTATGCAACGCTCCGGCAACATTTGAGCGTTTGATGGAGTGCGTTTTACAAGCACTTACTTGGAAATCTTGCCTAGTCTATTTGGACGATGTCATTGTTTATGGTAAGACATTTGATGAGCATTGTGGAAACCTTAAGGCCGTGTTCCAGAGGCTTCGAGAAGCAAACTTGAAATTGAATCCAGACAAGTGCGAATTTTTCAAGTCTGAGGTAAAATACTTGGGACATATCATCTTTTCCCAAGGAGTGAAGACTGATCCTGAAAAAGTTGACACTGTAAAGAATTGGCCAACACCACAGGATAAACATCAACTCCGAAGCTTTCTTGGTCTAGCCACGTACTATCGACGATTTGTGAAGGATTTTTCTGGAATCGCGAAAAGTTTGCAGCAGCTAACAGAGAAAGGCAAACCGTTCAAATGGATGAGATTGCAGACATACGACTACCAGATCCAACATCGAAGAGGAAGGTTGCACTCAGATGCAGATGCGTTATCTCGGAGACCATGCAAACCGGAATGGGGTGACATCTCCAATAGAAGTCCAACTCTTAAAGCGTATTGGGCACAATGGGACTCACTTCATGTACAAGAAGGAGTCCTAAGACGAAAGTGGGAATCCACAGACGGCAAATCTTATGTGATGCAGCTAGCCGTACCTAGTTCCAAGGTTAATGATGTTCTTCAAGAGATGCATGAGGGAGCTTCCGGAGGACATTTGGGGTGAATAAGACACTGGAAAAGGTAAGGCAGCGATTCTACTGGCTACATGCAAGAGAAGATGTCGAAAAATGGTGCCGAAAATGTGATACTTATGCTGCAAGCAAGGGACCAGGCAGAAAAGTCCAGAGTAGAATGCAGCAGTATAATGTGGGCACGCCTTTTGAAAGGATTGCAATAGACGTTGCAGGCCCTTTTCCAGAAACCAAAAACGGACACGGGTTGGGGTCGAAATCCCGCGAATCAAAATCCCGTATGTCGAAATCCCGCGTATCAAAATCCCGTTTTTCAAAATCCCGGAAATCAAAATCCCGAAAATCAAAATCCCGCCGATCAAAATCCCGCCGTTTCTACTACTATGCGACAGCTCATTAATATTTTTGTTTCTTATGCAATTTGCAAATTGCGTTTAAAGATTGTAGTCGATTTTTTCGTATAATGCGATGCATTAGTTGAGGATGGCAAATTCACACGAATAAACACCGAGGTGTATGGGGGGACATGCCATTATAGGCATGCCATTATAGCATTTGGGTTGGGTACGAGGTTGGGTGTATGCAAAGTTCCTTTTGCATTTAAAGAAAAAAATATCATTCACACATAATTCGAAAAAAAATTAAAAAAGACAACAAAAATCACTAAAGTTTAGCCGAAAAAACTGAAAATATTTTTTTTTTAAAGTTTTGGAAAACCTTTTCTACCAAATTTATATTGATTTTTGGGAACGGGCACATTCCAAGATCACGAATATGCATTTTATAAGTCGCTAGGACGCTTAGTTTAGCCGCAAATCAAGTTTAAAGATGTAAACTTTGATGCCTCTAGGACGCTTAGTTTAGCCGCAAATCGCGTTTAAAGATAAAAGTTGATTTTTCGTACGATTCGATGCATCAATTCAGCGCCAGTGTCAAGTTTTCTTGAGAAACACTACCTTGGGTGGAAAATAAACGCGAATAAACAGTGAGGTATGTATGGGGGGCATGCTGCCCCCCTGCAACCCCCCTGCTTGGGTTCATTATAGGATTTGGGGTGGGTGCGAGGTTGGGAGTATGTAAAGTTTCTTTTGCATTTAAAGTCGCTTGGACGGATAGTTTAGCCGCAAGTCAAGTTTAAAGATGTAAACTTTGATGCCTCTAGGACGCTTAGTTTAGCCGAAAATCGCGTTTAAAGATAAAAGTAGATTTTTCGTATGATTCGATGCATCAATTCAGCGCCAGTGTCAAGTTTTCTTGAGAAACACTACCTTGGGTGGAAAATAAACGTGAATAAACAGTGAGGTATGTATGGGGGGGCATGCAGCCCCCTGCAACCCCCCTGCTTGGGCTCATTATAGGATTTGGGGTGGGTGCGAGGTTGGGTGTATGTAAAGTTTCTCTTGCATTAAAAGTCGCTTGGACGGATAGTTTAGCTGCAAATCAAGTTTAAAGATGCAAACTTTGATGCCTCTAGGACGCTTAGTTTAGCCGCAAATCGCGTTTAAAGATAAAAGTTGATTTTTCGTATGATTCGATGCATCAATTGAGCGCCAATGTCAAGTTTTCTTGAGCAACTGTACCTATCATTCATATTTCGAAGAAAAATTAAAAACGGAAAAAAAATTGAGAAAAGTTTAATTTTTCATTGAAATTTTCTTCAAAAAATCTTGTTTTTTTTATGTTTTCAAAAAAAAAAATTTCCAAAAAGTTTATATTTTTATATAATTTTTTTTTTTTCAAAAAAAAAAATCCCACCTGCTTCCAGAATCCAGACCCACACTCTGTCCAGATCCAAACCCACCTCTGTCTCTTTTAGACTACCGTTCCCCATCACCCAAACCGAAAAAAAAATTCCCACCTCTGTCCAGAATCCAGACCCACCTATGTCCAGATCCAGACCCACATCCGTCCAGATCCAGACCCACATATGCCCAGATCCCGTTGTCGTTGTCACCCGTCCCCACAAAACCAAAATAAAATCCAATTTCTATCTCTCTAATTACCTCGAGGTCTTACCTCTACGGACACGGAGTTCTAAGAAGAACTGAAGATACATAAAAGCCAAATTGCCAATACACAACTGCTTATATACTTTTTTTTCAACAAAAATAAATTCACTAATTAAAATAAAATATTGTTCCAAAAGTATGAAAAAGTATCTAAAAAGTTGGGATTATTTTAAAAAAGTATTGAAAATCCCGCAAAATAGTAGCAGGCTACTGGCGGGATTCTTGCGGCGGGATTTCGATCGGCGGGATATTGACTGGCGGGATTCGTGTACATAATTAGTAATTTTATTTGGCGATACATTCTGGTAGTAATGGACTACTTCAGCAAGTGGCCTGGGGCATTTGCCATCCCAAACCAGGAAACCAAAACAGTCGCGGATCAGATTGTTTTCAACTGGGTAAGCAGGTTTGGTGTACCTATGGAACTCCATTCAGATCAAGGGAGGAACTTCGAGTCTAATATTTTTTAGGAAGTTTGTACACTCCTTGGCATTAAAAAAACGAGGACAACACCGCTTCACCCACAATCTGATGGGATGGTTGAACGATTCAACCGGACCCTTAAAGAACACCTTTCCAAAGTTGTAAGCGACAACCAACGAGACTGGAATCGGCATATTCCATTATTCTTGATGGCCTATCGAAATGCGGTACATAGCTCAACAGGACATACACCATCAGAAATCCTGCTCGGGAGCACAATACGACTACCAAGCGAAATCAAATTTGGATGTTATACAAGTGAGCCACAAGGAATAGACCACTACGTGGACAACCTCAAAGAAAAGCTAGTTGACATTCACGAAAGGACGAGGGCAAATATAAAGCTATCGAGTGATCGGATGAAAACAAGATACGACGCAAAAGCCACAACGACAGAATTCCAAGTGGATATCCTTGTGTGGTTTTATAATAATAACTTTCCATATTTGAACTATAACGACTCCGAAATGCAAACAAACGGACACAATAAAGCTTACGGTCGCAGTGCAAACATACCCTTATTAGCTATAATTAGGCCTATTCTGCCACATCTGTTATTCTGCTATGAATTTTCTGTTATGAATCATAAAAGATTTTCAGCATAAAAGATCTTTTATAATTCCTATTCAAGTGTTCGAACTTTTATAAAACTCTGTTATAAAACTTCGAAAACGAAATCAGTTAACGAACAGACCTACAATCTGTTGTCATAATCAGCTGTTCTGTTATTTATTTCGTTGAAAAAGAAAATTGGCAAATATATTTTCATTTATTTTTTCTGTGTTGCATCTTAAAAGATACTTATCCTAACACCGTAGAAATCTATTGGAGAATAGGAGAAACCACCAACAGGCCAGGAGGTTGGATGATGTTGCCGTTAGAGTGGATTCAATTTGATTGATGGAATAGAACTCCCAGAAGCGTTTTTACAAGAATAATTCTGAGCAGTAAAATGTGTTTTGTTCAGTGTTTAGTTTTAGCTTTAATAAATAAAACAGAAATATTTTTAATTAAGTTGTTTTTGAGTGCAGCTAAGGGCTGTCGTGATGACGACCGTCGTTTCTTGGCGCTTCCACTTTGTCGTGCTGATCTGCAAATAGTCGCAAGGACTCTATTCTTTTTGTAAGGTCATTTGAACGGCGTTTTCGTGTAATAGCTAAACTTACTGAGGCTGTTAGGGACATTCAACAGACTCCTCTTAGCCGAAGGAGCTTGTTGATCAAATGCAGCGAGCTTTCATGTGTCCTGCGCTTTCTTCTACAAAGATAATTTTATTTTAATTTGCTAATTTGTTTTTTAAACTATTTTTTAATATATGTTCTTACATTTTTGTCTCCTTTTTTGAACATTTAGGGCCAGTTTGTTCACAGTGGGTTAAATCTGCAATTAGATTATCACTGATTCTGTTAAACCCATAGTTATGAATCTGTGATAATCAGAAAGTGTTTGTTCACTCAATTTTCAGTTTGATTAATAAATCATAGTTTTTCCAATAATCTTTCCATTTTCCAGTCTATCTGTCAATAAATTGTCAGACGTATTCCGTCATTAACTTATTTCAGTGTGAGTGAGCTGTCGAAAAAAACATTTTTTGTGCCAAAAAACAGGGAAAATCAGTGCTTGAAATATAATTTTGTGTTCAATTTAAGATTATTTCCTGTTAAATTACTATAAATAGCTACCCACGTGAAATTTGTTTTTATTTTAATGCGGCTGATTGATTTTTTTTTCCAAATGTGTAGTTGAAGTGTGTAGGTAGTGCTGGCATTTTGTGAAACCTAGTGATGGGATTTTTTCCCAGTTGTAGTTTTTCTATGCATATGTTATATTAGGCCTTGCAAAAATGCACTTTATTTTTGGATAGTAAATAAAATAACTACAACTTGTAGTAAAATCTGTACAAATTGTTTATTTTTTTTCTTGCAAGATGGACGATGCTTGGTTTCTCTTCATTCACGTTCCTTGTTCGAAGGAATTGGATAGATTTTGTTTCTCTTTTTTATTCCTACGCTTAGCCAATAACCAATGATGAACAAACGAAATTCCAGAAAATCTTTGATTAAATCGTGCTAATCAGACAGAATCGGCGAATTAGTGATTTCTTCAATTAAGTGCTCAAATCATGGATTCTCTGTTTAAAATGTTGCTGAACAAACGCATTCAATGATAACCAACTGGAATAACCATTGATTTAAGTTGACAAGGTGTGAACAAACTGGCCCTTAGTTTACGAAATATCAATTTTTACTTGATATAACTGTGATCTCATTGAAATCTTTTATGATAAAAGTCACAAAAGTTTGTCTTTTATTCTTTTATGATTTATAGCAGATTTAATAACAGATTTTGGCGTGCTGAATACCAAAAATGCGATTTGTAAAAGATTCTGTTATGAGTTCGAAAGTTTGGCAGTTCATAACAGATTTCTTAGCAGATTTAATAACAGATTTAGCATGCCGAATACCAAAATTATAATTCATAAACGATATTTTGACAGCTTAAACTTTTGTATGGAAATTCATAGCAGAATAACAGAATAGCAGAATAAAAGAACACGCCGAATAGGCTCAATTGGCAGTTCATAACAGATTTCTTAGCAGATTTAATAACAGATGTTGCATGCCGAATACCAAAATCATAGTTCATAAAAGAATTTTTGACAGCTTAAACTTTCGTATGGAAATTCATAGCAGAATAACAGAATAGCAGAATAAAAGATCACGCCGAATAGGCCCAAATTATAGCAACTCTCAAACGAAGGAAGCGCCATCTGCCGGATTATAGCAAATAAAAGCTTTTGGAAGGGAAATTATTGTGAAATTTCCCCTACCGAAAGCACTGGAAGCAGAAACCAGTGCCGAGATTCAGCTAATTCGAAGCCGCAGGGAGTGAGTGAGATGAGTCACTTTTCGTCGAAAAGCGATTCAGCTAGCAAAAGGGGGTGAGTGAGCGAGTGAAATGAAACGTCAGATTACTCGCCAGATATTTGCGCAGTGACTTGGTGTATGTGTTGGTAAATTTCTAGTTTTGGATAGGTATATGTGCTTTTCTCAAGAATTTCTATTCATGGATAGGAAACGAAATAAAAAACAACAACGTAGATAAAAAAAACTACCCTTTTATTAATTCTTTAATTTTATTTTATTATCATATGCACATACAGTGGTGGCCAAAATAATAAGAGTGAAATCCTTTTACGACAATTTTATCATAAAAAAGATTTATTTTTTGAAAAAAAGTCTTAAATGCTCACAAATATCGTTAATTAGTTTTATTCCCAAGTGGTAATGTCGATTTTTCTAACAACAACAAAAGTTAATAACGCAAAATATAGAGAAAACTGTTTTCAGTTGCCTTTTTCCTGGCCAAAAAAATAAGAGTGAATCAGATATTTGCTAAAGATAAAGCAAAAAACCAGTTAAAATTATACTTTATCAAGGAAAAAGGTAAATGGATCACCTCGAGGCTTCACTTTTTTAAGTAATTGGCCATTCATGTTTTCATACAATTTTAATTTATTAGAGGTGGACAAACTTTTTTGAAAATAAATGTTTGTACTGAAAAAAATATTTAAAAAATTTATAATAAAAAAAATGCAATAACTTTTATTAAATTTTACCACTCATCTATTACAACAGTTATTCTAGAATAATACAAAAATAAAAAAATAGTAAAAATTGTTCATCCATGGGTCATAGCGTTCACGTATTTGATGAAAGTAGTACTTGTTAATAACTCTTGGAAAAAACATCATAACATAGTAACCACTGGGAAAATATTTGTTTTATATTTTTTTCTGGAAAGGTCATAAGGCCTGCTACAACCAGGTGCAAGGTTATCCAATTGTAGTATGTTTATGTGTGCATTCTTTGTCCCACGGTAGTCGTTCGTATCTGGTGACGAATATTTCTCGTCACTTGATACGTCGCCGTCGCGATGTGCAACAATGTGCACATCAGCATACTACACCTAATCTCAAGCTTTATTTTATTTGATGACTCCACAAATATGTATATGGAGGAGTAGTTTTTAATTTAGATTTAACTTGAATCAGTCAATAAACATCCATTCAACAATAAAGACGTTCTATTATTTTACATGGCGACAGTGACAGTGATATAAATTACAAAAAATGGGCAAACAAGAATCAAAACTAGAAAAACCAATAGCCAACGTGATAAACGAAGTGCAGTCCCCTAATGAAAGTTATAGTTATGACAAATATTTTATTTTAATTATCATACTACTGGTATGTCATTTGGTAATAAAAATATACTCTTGGCATAAAAAGACCCTTAAAAAACAATATCTGACAAGAGCCGCATCTTATGCACAGTTTTAAATAAACACTCGTAATTTCATCTCATCATTCAAGTAGCAGTGGCAATTTCTCAAGAAGCAGTAACAATTTATCAAGAAGCAGTAACCATTCATCAAAAGAAGCAGAAATTCATCAACATGCAGCAACAATACAATGCTAAGTATTTAAATAATTTTATTGTTTTATAGTTTTTATATTAATTATTTTAAAATAAATTGTTGTTATTAAATACAAACAAAACAAAGCAAGATTAGTATATATACAAATATATTAGCAACAGAAAACATTAAAAAAAAAAACAAAAAAACAAAATATGATACAAGTGTTAAATACAAAGTGAACAAACAATATAAAAAAAAAATGCCGCATATAGAAATTGTTAAATTAATGTTGTCTATCATAACAGTAGGTACTATTAGGTGCAAATTTTATTATTAAATTATATAAAACACATAAGAAAAAATTTAAAGTCAGTTATTTGCAGAGATGTATTCGTTAATATTTACCTAAAGTAATACAAAAACAATTTTGAGATACAATTTTATGTACACTAAATGGATTCTTGGGCAGATATCCTTAAAAAACTAAAAGTATATAAAGAACAATTTGATAAATCCTATAAATCGGTTTATAGAAAACAACACGTTTCAGAATTAACTTTTATTAAATATTATCAAATACTGTTAGAAAGTTATAAGGCAGCAAGAAATTTGATTGAAAAATATAAAAACAATTTTAAGGTAAAAGAACAGTTAGCGTCAAGAATAATAATAAAGGGATATAAACAAAAGATAGCAAAACTACTAAGACTTAGAAATTTAAGAGTAGCGCAAGAATTTCATAGTTCTGAAGAAAACATAGGTTTTGAAGAAGAATCAGGTGCAGAATCTCCGACATTTACGAAAACAATAAACATGGCTCAGAGTTATGTAGAGTTTTTAAGTACGGCATCCAAAATCATACCAGATTTTGACGGCTCTGCCGAAAACTTACAAAGTTTCATTGACGCATTAGATTTAATCGATCAATTTAAAGGTGAGCATGACGCGGTAGCCGTCTCTTTGGTCAAAACCAAATTAAAAGGGACAGCTAGAAATCTTATATCAAACGAGTCGACACTAGCCGCTATAAGAGATAAAATTAAGGGTTCAGTGAAGGGCGAGTCAGTCCAAGTATTGGTAGCTAAGCTGAATAACATTCAACAGCGAAATAAAACAGCCAACCAATACACTAAAGAGATTGAACAGCTCACGAAATCACTTCAAAATGCCTATATATCAGATGGTCTTACCACAGACCAAGCTGATAAATATTCAACAGAGCAAGCAGTTAATGCTATGACCCAAAACTGCTCAATTGAAAAAGTAAAATTAATAATGGAGGCGGGACAATTCGCAAATATGAACGAAGCCGTCTCCAAGTTTGTAAGTAGTTGTACAAAAGCTACTGGACAAGCCGATAAGGTAGGGTGTCCATAACGTGTTTGAAAAAAAAGAGGACATTTTCGAAAATCCAAACTTCTACTGTTAACCCCCCTCGCTCACCACACCATCATTAAAATAATAGATAAATATGACCAAGAGTTAACTTTAAGTTTATTTTATAAAAATATATATGTGGTTGTGGTGTTTGGGAGAAACATGATAACTCCATATAAAAAATTGCGTCTTTACGTCCACTTTACATTGACCTAGAATCTAAACGGGACGACCGATTTTGTTCAAATTTTAAATGTTCATGAACGTAACCTTTAGAAAATTGTGTTTCAAATTTGAAGAAAATGAGTTCACCCGTTTAGGTTCTAGGTCGATGTGAACGTAAGGACGCAATGTTTAAAATGGAGTTATCATGTTTCTCTCAAACACCACGGATACATTTATACAAGTAATGTATATAGGTACATAAGAAACAGCAGTTTTGATAGTAATAGGTAGTTTAATTTAATATCTTTTTTAAGAAAACATATCTGTGATATAAACCAGTACATTTTATAAACACTTATTTGCGCTTCAAATTAAAAAAATTAAAATACATAAACATCTGATTGAATTCAAAATATCGCAGAATTTTAGTTAAATGTAGGTCAAATATACATTAATTTTCTTCCTCATCTGAAGTGTCATATTTTTGCAAGCTTTGATTAAGATACTTATTTTCATATAAAAAGATTTCATAAAACTTTTCACAGCTAAAATCATTTAAGTTATAGGCAAATATGAGCGTCCTACTTTTAAACGATTTCGTTCTTTTGTCCATGGCGAACCCATCAACGAGAAAATACGTTCCACGTAACAAAAAACAAAAAAAGAACTGGCACATTTTTAAGAGCTCTGAATAAAACTCCAGAATTATAGACGAAGTAAAAAAAACTGGTCCACTTTTGAGCAGATATTTTGTTTTTAAAATTGTCATTTTCTTTCGAAAGAAACTTGTTTAAATAGTAAAATTGGTCAAACAACTTTGTATCCAGAAAAACTTCCTTAGAAATTAGGTAATCGATACTTTTTTCTAAGTCTTCCATTACTTATTTCTTTTCTAAATTCATCCATCGATTTTGAATAGGAAAGTTTTTCATCATCGTGTCCTGTAACCCCGGCTGGGGCATAGGGCGTCAACAAAACGTCTCCATCCTTCACGGTCTGCTGCAAGGTACTTTAGCTGTGGCCACGTCTTTCTCTGGGATTCTGCTTCCGCTAAGACAGTTGATTTCCATGTTGTTCTTGGTCTTCCAACCCGCCGTGCACCCTGAGGATTCCATTCAAAGGACTGCTTTGCAATTTCATCGTTTGGTTTCCTCAGTGTGTGACTAATCCAACGCCATTTACGCTTTCTTATGTCGACGTCCAGCCGCTCTTGACTTGTCCTGCGCCACAATTCCTCATTTGATATTATTTGTGGCCAGCGAATCTTTAGGATGTAGCGAAGACAGCGATTCACAAAAGCCTGCATTTTCTTCGAAAAAGTAGACGTAACTTTCCAGGTTTCGCAAGCATATAACAGCACGGATTTGACATTGGATTCGAAGAATCTCAACTTAGTGCGTAAGGAGATAAGGAGGAAAGTTTTTACTTCAGTGTATTATTGCTTTATTTTATATTTTAGGGGACAATACAAACGACATTAATGAAAAGTGCGTTAAGTTAATATTTTGGTCATTTAGGAAAAAGAAAAAGAGATAAAAAGAGTACATAAATAAAAAGAGTAAAAAAAAAGAATTTGATGAAAAAAGAAAGAATAAGATAGATCAGAGTCAAAAAAGAGAACATGTTCTCTTTAAAAGAGATGTTCTGGAAACCCTACGATAAGGTATTGTTCTATAAACGTCCATATAATGGGCAGCCTCGTGGAAATTTCCGTGGAAGCTATCGTGGCAATTTTGCTCGAGGAAGTCGTGGAAATTTCAGTCGCAATTATTACAACAGACCAAACTACAATTATAGACGAAATGGACAAAACAACAGAGTTAATAATAGTAACCGATCACAAAATGTGCGTGTCACTGCACAAGAAGGTCAAGATTCGGAAAACTTGAATCTCCCCTTGGGAAATTAAAAACTCTAAATAATAAAGTATACAATCTTAATTTGAGTCTTAGCATATTTGTAAACGTATACAACAACAATTCAAATAATCTTTCAACTCTCTTAGTTGACACAGGTGCAGATATATCATTATTAAAACAAATCAATAATGAATATAACTCCTTAAATACATTCAACACTACAACTATTAGTGGCATAGGTCAAGGTAGTATACAATCACTAGGATCAATACAATTGGATCTTAGAATAGATAATTTTTTGGTACCTCATAAATTTCACGTGGTAGATAATAATTTTCCAATACCCTGTGATGGAATACTAGGCATGGACTTTATAAAAAGATATAATTGTGTGTTAGACTTCACCAAAGAAGATAGTTTGTTCATACTAAGACCTACAAATTTTCACACTAGCATTCAAGTTCCTATAGTATACCCAAATAATAGTATAATATTGCCAGCACGATCTGAAGTAATCAGGCGTGTCCATATTAAATCAAACGAGAATGAAGTACTGGTTGTTAACCAAGAGCCACAACCAGGAATTTTAATAGCTAGCACTATAGTTAATAGTAAAAATGCGTATATTCGCATTATAAATACCACTACAGATAATAAATCTTTCAATGTAAACAATATTGAAACGGAAAGTCTCACGAATTACAATATTGTCAATTTTTCGCAAAATCAAAAAAACAGAACTAATGAAATTCTTTCAAAATTAAATGCAAATTTTCCTGATCAATTTAAAGAGGAATTGAACAAATTATGCACTGATTATAGTGATGTATTCGGATTAGAGACCGAAACTATCACAACAAATAATTTTTATAAACAAAAAATAAGACTCAAAGATAAAGAACCCGTATACATTAAAAATTATAGAATTCCCCATACACACAAGACAGAAATAGATATACAGGTCAAGAAGTTAGTTTCTGATGGTATAGTGGAACCATCAATTTCAGAGTATAACAGCCCACTACTTTTAGTCCCTAAGAAAGCACTGCCTAATTCGAACAAAAAGCGGTGGCGTTTAGTAGTAGACTACCGCCAAATTAATAAAAAAGTACTCGCGGATAAATTCCCGCTTCCGAGAATAGATGATATCCTCGATCAATTAGGTCGAGCAAAATACTTCTCTTGTCTCGACTTAATGTCTGGATTTCACCAGATTGAACTTGATGAAAAGTCAAGAAATATTACATCGTTCTCAACAAACGATGGTTCGTATCGTTTTAGACGCCTTCCTTACGGACTCAAAATAGCCCCAAATTCTTTTCAGCGAATGATGACTATTGCATTTTCTGGCCTAGAGCCAACACAAGCTTTTCTATATATGGATGACTTGGTTGTAATAGGATGTTCTGAAAAGCACATGCTAAATAATTTGACAGAAGTCTTCGAACTATGTCGAAAATATAACCTTAAATTACACCCTGAAAAGGGTGGGGAAACAAAATCAAGTAGCTGACGCTCTCTCTCGTATAACTATCGATGAACTTAAAGAGCAAAATGCAAAAATAAATATAATTTATAAAGTGACAACTCGATCAGTAACTCAACAAAATATGCAGACCTGCGCAGGTAAAGATTCATTTAAATTGAATAAATTAAAAAATAATGATAAACCCAACGTTTATGAAGTCATTAATTATAATGACGTTAAAAAACTCGTAAAATTAAAATTCTCTTCCAATAAATGCTTTTTGAAGCAAGGAAAAACAGTTTTAACACGAATAAAAGTTGATGACCTATACATTAATGGAAAATTTGACCTAAACAAATTCTTCCAAAGGCTTGAAAAAGAGGCCGGTGTACTTAAAATCAACCAACTCCAAATGGTACCTAGTGAACAAATATTCGAATTTGTTTCACCACAATTATTTAAAGAAATGGGTAATAAAGTATTGAAAAAAATAAAAGTAGCGCTACTACCAAAGGTAACCATCATAAACGATCAAAACGAAATTGAATCTATACTGTCCAGATACCATGACGACCCCGCGGAAGGAGGTCATACAGGCATTACACGTACGTACGGAAAAATTAAAAGACATTTTTATTGGAAGAAAATGACAAAAGATATAGCAAAATATATTAAAGCATGTAAACAATGCCAACTGGCAAAAACTTTACAAAATACTAAGACACAAATGACAGTAACACCAACACCAATGTCAGCTTTTGAATTTTGGTGGATACCATCGGTCCATTTCCGAAATCAGAAACCGGAAATGAGTATGCTGTCACACTTATATGTGACCTTACCAAATATCTCGTAATTATACCAATACCAAATAAAAATTCAAAAACAGTAGCAAAGGCAATATTCGAAACGCATATTTTAACCTACGGTCCAATGAAGACGTTCATTACGGACATGGGTACTGAATATAAAAATTCGATTATAAATGACTTATGTAAATATCTTAAAATAGATAATATTACATCCACAGCTTATCATCACCAAACCCTTGGGACTGTTGAGCGAAGCCACCGTACTTTTAATGAGTATATACGCTCATATATATCTACAGACAAGAGTGACTGGGATATATGGCTAAAGTACTTTACGTACTGTTTTAATACAACGCCTTCAGTAGTACATAAATATTGTCCTTATGAATTAGTCTTTGGCAGAATTCCTAATGGATTTCAAATCTTTAACACAATAAACGAGATATTACCACTTTATAACGTTGACGACTATTCAAAAGAGGTAAGATATAGATTAGAAATTGCATATAAAAGAGCTAGATCAATGCTCGAGAGAGCCAAATTAAAACAAAAAGAATACTATGACAAACAAAGAAGAGAAATACAACTACAAGTAGGTGACCAAGTACTTCTAAAAAATGAAACAGGGCATAAATTAGAAAATAGATATTTAGGACCTTTTACTGTAGTAGAACTTAGGAAAAATAATAATGTTAAAATAGAAGACAATTCGAAGAAGAAAACACAAATTGTGCACAGAGACAGATTAAAAAATTTTAGCTCGTAAGATGGATCCATTTAGTAAGTAACACGTTTAGTATTAAAACATTTAGTACGTAATCACATGATTTTTGTTGTAATCTTTTGTTTCATTTATTATAAATAAGTATTCAATAATAAAGTTTAAAACACAAAACTTACTGTCAAAAACATTGTAATAGTATCTTAAAATCATAATTGGAAACATATATTAAATGGCATTAATAGAAACATTTGAGAATGATCTCTAAAAAAAAAAAAAAAAAAAAAAAAAAACAATAACGAGATCATTCTTAGTAAAAAGGGAGGTGTAGTATGTTTATGTGTGCATTCTTTGTCCCACGGTAGTCGTTCGTATCTGGTGACGAATATTTCTCGTCACTTGATACGTCGCCGTCGCGATGTGCAACAATGTGCACATCAGCATACTACACCTAATCTCAAGCTTTATTTTATTTGATGACTCCACAAATATGTATATGGAGGAGTAGTTTTTAATTTAGATTTAACTTGAATCAGTCAATAAACATCCATTCAACAATAAAGACGTTCTATTATTTTACACAATATTTACAGGACACCCTGTATATACATATATTTTAGTAAAGGCTACATTGGGGTGGAATACCATTTTCAAAAAAATGGTTATTAAGGTGGAGTGCAATAACACCCGCGGTAATAAAGCCCTTGGGCCGTGGGCGTTATTTCCCAAAATAAAAGGAAAAAATACCCACGGGTTTATTTTCCATTTTGAAATGGCAATAACCCACGAAGGAAAAGAAATAAGAACCGCGGGTGCTATTGCTTTTTGGATTTGGCATTTAAGCCCACACTTAAAGTATAATTTATACTCTGCTTTTAAATACTCTTCTATTTAAAGATCTCAAAATGATAAAGTTGGATATCTTAATATATACAACAAAGTCGGGTTAGTTACACCATTTATAAGTTATAACTGAAGAACGGCTGAACGAATTTTAATTATCTATGGTTTGTTGGATTTGTCTCCGCCTCAAATAGGAGAATAACTATTTAAATATCAGAAAAGTTCACGGATAAAAATTATATGCACTTTGGGTAGGTAGGTACCTGTTCTATTATATAAAAAAGAAATCAGAAAATGAGTTTGAAAACGAATCAATAAATTATGAAATTTTGTTCTGACAAAATAAAATTACAAAATTATAATCAATTTATGTATTTAAAATAACAATTAAATCTTCCATTGATCCACTTAATCAAAATAGCTTTTTGTTTTCTTTGATGTTTAGTAAAACTTTTAAAGGAATTAAAATAGTTTGATGAGAATTTTGTTTAAAATAATAATAGTAAAAATTACATATTATAAAAGTATACAAAAATGTTTATAGATTTTTTTTAATTTATACGTTTTATTATTTTTTTTTGTCTTAAAAAATATTAATATATCGCGCATTGAAAACAAAAGTGGCACTAAACGAAAAACCCAGTTTTCAAATACGGCCGTTTAAAGTTTTGGACGACTTACGTAAATAGTCGATAGCTCTTTGAAAAAAGATTTAGGGCCTTATTACGGTTCGCGAATCGAACGTTCACTTGAAGTCAAACGATTTGGCGAATGTTATGTACGTTAGGGTTAGCGAATGAATTCATTCGCTAAAAATTCATCGCTGTCACAGGAAAAATTCATTATAATCAATTTTTCTTGCGACAAATGTCAAATAGAAAAAATTAAAATCAGAAAATTTAAGATGTATTTTCTGATTTTAATTTTTTCTATTTGACATTTGTCGCAAGTGCGGAATTTTTGTAGTTTTCTTCATTTTATTCTTGACTTAATTATTTAATTGGTCATTAATAACTTATTTAATAATGGTCCAACAAAAAAACTGACTTTAAATGCAAACAAAAATATTTTAATATGCAACGAAAAAACATACAATAACCTGTTATAGCTATTTTGAAAGTCAATAATTCTATTTCTTTTTTTTTTTGTAATGGAGATGTTTAAAAGAATGGTTTTTAGAAATTAAATTTCAAAGTCAAAATTAAAAAAAAAAAATTGTATATTTTTTAAGTTAATTTATTTCAAATTTTGCGTAGTTAAGTGCCATGTTGTTCTTGATATCCAATGCTTTTATCAATTTTCAGTTAAAAATCGACAACCAAATGCAAAAATCTTTCTTAATTTTTGAGAAATTAATAAATTGAAGGTTATTTCCTAAAAAACCCGAAAAAGGGTTATAATTATGATTAGTATCTAATTTTTTTGCTTCATGAGCATAAAACAATCAAGCAATGGAAAAAAGTTCCTTTAATTTTTTTTAAATAGCTTACAAACTATAAGAAATCTTTTCACATCCGGGTTTCAGAACTTGACTAAAAAATAATAAAGGCTTTGAATTTTACATACAAAAAATATCACCTAATTGCCAAAAATTTTGAAAAAAAATCAACTTTATAGGTACAAAAATTCACAATTTTATTTGGCACAATTTACAAAGAAGAACTTTAAGCACGGTTAAAAATTTTGGGGTAGGTACTTTTTAATATTTTCTGGGTTACATACATATATGACAACACCAAAAATATATTGAAATTTAATACTTGGCAAATATTAAAATTTGGAAGTTAATTCAAAATAGGTATATTAAAACTTAATAATATCAGATATTCCAAAGGAATACGAAATCTGTATTATATTTTATAATAATACAAAGGTATTATAATATAATACTTAATTACCTACTTGAAATTTAATTTGTAGATTCTTTTCATGAAAATTAATACAAAATATATTACAAAATAATAGTAATGAAAGACATTTTTCGTAAGAGTATTTATCTTCAATTAATAGTGGCATTATTATATTTATTGTATTTCACATACATATATGAGAACTAAAATCTTACTGCGATTGAAATTTTATCTACTTATTTGTATATTTTACCTCGAGATATTTCAACGCGCCTTCAAAATAATGCATATTTAAATTGTTTATTTTAAATTATTAGGCAGAAAAATGGTTGCTATATAGGTACCTACCAACTTATACAAAATAAATCTGTAAAAAGTTCATTAGATAAATAGTTTATTAGGTAGGTACATACATACCTACCTACCTATGCTTACCTAATATACATAAAACTAGTTTTAAATTCAAGGTCAAATAGGTACTCAAAGAAATAGGTACCTACGTACCTACCTACCCTTGAATTTTGCAACAAAAACCTTTAAATAAAATACCTACCGATGAGTCGAAATGAACTTCGACGTTGGAGCCAATAAAGCTAGGAATGTATTTTTTGAAAATCACTGGTAAGAAATTTGGAATTAAATTTGTTTTCACAGTATTTGGAACTGGCATAGGGATTCCCACTTACAGACTTGTGAATATTATTAGGTTATCTTTTTACAAAATTCGAAGAAATTTCAGGTCAAATAAGTAGGTACCTACCTACCTACTCAAAGAAATACCTACCCTCGAATTTTGCAAAAAAAAAAAAACAAATACCTACCTAGGTACCTATTAAAAGATAAACCTACCTAGGTATGAAGGTACCTATACCTAAACCTACCCCCGAATTTAGCAATAAAAACTTTAATTAAAATACATGTAGGTACCTATACCTATCTATCAAAAATATCTATGCCTTAACCCACCCCCGAATTTTGCATACAAAATTTAATTAAAATACCTACAAATACCTATTAAACATAACTAGGTACTCGAAATAATTTATAATATGTAGGTACTTACCTATGTAGGTAATAAAAACTATTAACAAAAAAACTATCTAGCAAAAAATTAATAGTAATTGCACAAAAACTTTAATTCAAATAGGTATGTACCTACCTACCTACATACCAAAAGACCAATCCTCGCAAAAAAGATTGCATCTAAAAATTCAAATACCTACACACCAAAATACCTACCACCGAAATCATGCAAGAAAATTTCAATCAAAATATCTACCAAAAGATATATGCCTAGCCTATCCTCGAAACTTTACAAGAAAGTTTCAAGTCAATTAAAAAAAAGCAAAAACAAAAAAAAAGAAAATATAGCAACGACCTACACACGTTTGTCTTTTCACACTCACATACAAGAAAATCCCTGCAAATAATAATTTTTCTACTAGTTGCTACGAACTAGACACCAACGACGGGTGACGACGACGCAAGCAGAAGCGACACGATCAACTCGTTCACCACTTCATATAATTTCTTTGCTTCTCTGCCTGCAAACAAAATACATTCCTAAATAAACCAACACAAATATTCTTCTATTCAAAGAGGAGACGACAATTTTTTTCTTATTTTCTTCACGTTTTTCTATTCTTTGACATTTTGAAAGCAGCTGATTTGCTTATCTCTCTTACTCCCTTTATTTCTTATGAGCATGAAAATAATACTTTCCTCTTGCTCTTACTACTTGTCTTCGATTCTTTATGTACCCCGCATCCACAATTCTCCACGCAATCGAATGCGGTCGAATGTGGCGCCCCCACAAGGTCCACGTTCAACTAAAAAAAAATTTTCATGAGAATACTATTGACGACTGGAGGCAGTACTCTACCGGGCAAAAAATGCAACAGAATAACTACATAAGATGTCAAAATTTGTTGTAAATCGTATGTGATTTGTGAAGTGTTTTTTCCGAAATTATTTATTAAAAGAAGAAAAACTATTCTAATAAATATAAAAACTATATTTTTACTTAAATAATAAAGTAAAACTTCTTCATAATGTAGTTATCCAGTTGTTTTATTCGCCACCAGGTATCGCATTTTGACTTTTCTAGTCGTCAATGGTTTTCATATACAAAGACTATTTGACTCAGCGGAAGATGTTCCACGACTTTAAAAAGGGCCCATGGACTCCAATTGCTTCCTAATGAGCATTTTAAGACATTAAAAAGCAACATTTTCGACTTACAAAAAACTAACAAATTGGCATTGGCCTTTGTAGAACCAAAGTACAAAAATACTTACTTACTTACTTATCCGGCTCCCGATCCATGAAGGGTCTCTGCCTGAGATATTGCGGTCTTCCATCGGCTGCGGTCCCTCGCATGTTCCCTCCAGTCGTCGAGACCAAGTGCTCTTGCGTCTGTGACCGCCTGGTCCCTATAGCGGAGGTTCGGTCTTCCTGGTCGTCTCGAACCTGGGGGCTGGGATTCGAAGATTTTCTTGGCTGGAGCGTTGTTGTCCATTCGCTCGATGTGGCCGAGCCAATGTAGTCGACGTGTTTTGGCTCTTTGGACTACATCCACATCTTGGTACAGCTCGTACAGTTCACGATTGAATCTTCTCCTCCAATCGCCCTCTTCGCATATAGGACCAAATATCCGTCGTAGAATTTTTCTCTCGAAAGTGCCCAGGATCAATTCCCCTTTTTTACTTATCGTCCAGCACTCGGCACCGTAGAGTAGAACTGGTAAAATTAGAGTTTTGTATAGCGTGCACTTTGTCTTTCGAGAAAGGAGTTTTGAACCCATTTGTTTGGCCAAACCGAAGTAGCAGCGGTTCGCTAGGGTAATTCTTCGTCGGATTTCCACTAAGGTGTCGTTCGTGGGATTGATGTTTGTTCCGAGGTAGGTGAACTCCTTGACTACCTCGAAATTACTGCTACCAACAGTGACGTTTTGTCCTAGGCGATGGACAGATGAGGCTTTGTTTGTTGATAGCATATACTTTGTTTTGTCCTCATTCACTTCAAGACCAACGCGTTTCGCCTGTTCATCAATAGCTGTGAATGCTTCAAGTACAGCTCTCTTGGAACGGCCGATGATGTCGATGTCGTCCGCATAACCAAGCAGTTGAGAAGACCTGTTAAAGATAGTGCCGTCCATGTTAGCACCACTCTTGCGCACTATCTGCTCCAGGACTAGGTTGAAGAAATCACATGATAGCGCATCTCCTTGTCCGAACCCTGTACACGTCTGGAATAACTCGGATGAGCTGTTACCCATTTGCACGTTGCACCGCGTATTTTGTAACGTCATGCGGCATAGCTGGATCAGTTTTTTCGGGATCCCGAGTTCCGACATCGCCAGTAGAAGCTCTTGGCGACTTATGCTATCATATGCGGCTTTGAAGTCGATGAATAGGTGGTGGGTCTCGACTTGAAATTCGTTGGTCTTTTCCAGGATTTGCCTCAATGTGAAGATTTGGTCTATCGTTGATCTGCCTGGCCTGAAGCCACACTGGTACGTGCCGATCATAGTGTTGCAGAAAGGTTTTAGACGCTCACATAGTACGTTGGATAGGATCTTGTAGGCAACATTAAGCAGGGATATGCCTAGTTCTTGCAGGACATAGGATCGCCTTTTTTGTAGATTGGGCATATGGAGCTATTTGACCAGTCGTCGGGCATACTTTCCTCCTCCCAAACTTGGTTGATGAGCTGGTGCATGCACCCTACCAGAACATCTCCTCCATACTTGAAGAGTTCCGCTGGTAGGCCATCCGAGCCGGCGGATTTGTTGTTCTTAAGCTTGGTCTAATGCTTCTTTGTTCCCCTGTCGCCTCCTCTACATAATGCCCATTAAGCAGCTGCTGGAAATGCTGCTTAAACACGTCTACAATTCCCTGTGCTTCGGTGACTAGGTTCCCTTCGCTGTTTCGAAGAGCTTGCGTGCCAGTCCTATAACCAGATGCCAGTTGCTTGGCTGTTTTGTAGAACCGGCGGGTGTTGGTGGCGGTGCTGGACTCTTCGAGATACTTGAGCTGAGAGGCTGCGGATGCTCTTTTCTTTCTACGCAGGGTTTTTTTCTCTATCCTTCTCTTTTCACGGTACTCCTCTCTTGCTGCTCTTGTTTTCCGTTGCAGCATTTGCATTCGTGCATTTTCCGTCTCCTGCTTCAATACCGCGCATTCATCATCATACCACGGGTTCTTTTTTCTGGGTGGTTACAAAAGTACAAAAATATCCTATACAAAAAAATGCAAAGCAAAAAGCAAATTAGAACACTGCTATAGTTTCGTCTATCCTGTTTTTTTTTAAACAATGCATAAACGGATGAAGGAGATGTAAAGAATTTTGTAAATTATATTTTTTTGCATATTATTATTATTATTTATTTACATATGTTCATCTTTATCATATTGCATAATGCCGGTGGCATCATTTGCTGCATAATCACACCGCTTTTGGTGTCTTCTTCTCTTCTTTTTGTGGAATCTTTTTTCAGCACTTGTTGTATGCAGGCAAAAAAACCCTAGGTCCAACGTTGAGGATTGAATATGTCTCTACGCCTAACTGCTAAGAGTTTCATCGTAATAGTTTGAGTTTTCTCTGTAATTCGATCCATCGTACTGAATTTGAATGATTGACACTTTAATAAAAACGACAATTTTTTTGTTTTGACAGCAAAAATTTAATTTTCAGTATGTTTTTGATGTTTTATGTTGTTCTCAAACTGTATGTGGCTAGTAAATTTATCCACCGGTTAGTTTATCCGAGACTTTGACGATGAAACAGAAAATAAATAATAGCAACCTTTATCTGCTGGATAGGGTTATGTGTCGGATATCTATCCGAAACTTTAACCGGATCATTTGAAACTGGCCCTAAATAAATAAAATTTTGTGTTTAATTTTTTACAATTCTTATTTTCAAAATATGTACCCTCCAAAAATATCAGGAATAACACTTCAATCGTGCCTGCGTCTTTTTGTTAATGCCGCATTTACACGATTGGAGAACTGGCAGCTTTTCACCAGTCGTGTAAATTCGGTATAAGTGCCCTATTACACGATGACTTAAGAGTCATGACTTTTTTCGAAATTCAATGAGTGCGAACGAGAAAAAACATCTGATCTCACCTTCGCACTCGTTTAATTTCGAAAAAAGTCATGACTCTAAAGTCGTCGTGTAATAGGGCACTAACGAAGAAGCATTTAAAATTACTACGTTTACAAGCAGAATCGAAAGCTCGAGTTGAAATAGGGTCGAATATTCAACCCAGGTTTTTCGTTACTTGAGCTGAGTGCTCCATTTACAGTTGAGTTGAAATGGTATTGAGATTCCAGAAAAATGAATGGCATTAATGTTTTTATTTTAATGCAAGGCGAATATAATTGAATTAACACGAGTACTTTACTACACTTATCTATTTAAACAAAACTATATTTGAAGACAAACATACAAATAAACAAACCAAAGTGTATTATCTGTAAAGCCAACTCCTCGACCCAGGTTTTTCGTCACAAATTTCGACTCGACTCAGCTCCCCGAGCGGAATCGAGTCGAATAAAGCTCATTTCAACTCAAGCCAGGTACACAAAGAGTTGAAGCGAGCTTCAAGCTCACTTCAACACCACATGTAAACGTAGTAAATATTTACATACTTTTAAACCAAAAAATTCTGTACGTAGGGAAAAATACTTGAAAAAGTTTTTTTGAAATTAAATTGGTAAATATATATGCAAGAAATTTGTATTCCAAACAAAAATTTTGATATGTATTTGAAAATCTTCATTTTCAATACAAACATAATTAACAAAGAAAAAAAAAAACTGTTCATGTTTTAAATACTTTGGCTACGTCTCTGTGTTGCTTTTTCCTCAAACGAGTATTGGTGTTGTTGTTTCTCGTTGCAGAGATAGTTTGTTTACATTTTTCATCTTAAATTTAAAGCATTTGAGGCGTCAGTTTTGATTTATTTTTTGCTAGATTTTTAAACTTACGTGTTTTGTTATTCTATTGCAATCATAAAAGTTGTATCCGTTTATATAAAAGTTATTAGAAAAAATAACATGAATATGACTCTCTTTTGCTTTTCTCTTATGGGAAATTCATTGAACGTCAAATTGGAAAAATTTTTTTCCCCCTGATAGGGTTCATGTGCTGAAATGCAGGTGGTGTGGAAAGCAACTTACCAGGTGTCAATACGGTGTCAGCGTTGCGTCAGCTGTCATCAGCTGTTTTTTAATATGGGATTACAACAACACAAAGCTATCCGGATAACTGAGAATTAACATCGGAACGTGCCCAATGACTAGTGTATTCTATGTGTGCATTTTGCACTGCTCTTCACAAATACTTTGCAAATCTAATCATCACAGCTCTTCGTTTCAGCTTGTAGGCAAACTGGCAAAGAAGAAGAAGTAAAGGAACTGGCATATCGTGGAAACAGTGAAGCATTTTTCAAAATAGTGTGAGTTACACAAACACAATCACAATTGCATTGCTCCAGGGACGCAGTACAGTTACACGGCTGAAGGCTGGGGTGCACAAAAGAATCCAGATTTAAAAAAAAGAACAATTGAGATGCTTCCGTCATTTTGCCGAGCTGTAGAAAAGTGTACAGAGATTGTACATCAAAAAAATAGTGAAAAAGTCTATTGAACTAAATAAAAAGGTGAAATGAAAGTTAATATAGTGAATACTTTGAAAAAGTATTAGTAAGAAATATATAAAAAAACATGTGGTGCTGCGTGAAATTATATAAAAGCACCTTTAATATGGTGCACAAATTTTTCTTTTCACGGGTAAGTTTTCTCTCATATTCTACTTAATAAAGTGATGTTTTTTTATCGTAGCGTACTTTTAAACCGAAATAAACACTTCTTGACGAAGATACAAATCCAACAAGATAAATAAGGGCAACAGCAGAATGGCCCTTAAAATATTTTATTTAAAGCGTTAAAAAATAACTCTACACTACGGGCGCTAAACGGATTTGAGCGCCTTGCCATCACCAACAAAAACTAGATCGACCCTGTGTGAGAATTTCTCATTTGACAGATGAGTCTCAACAAAATCACTTGATAAAGTATATTTTTGTTTTCAACAAATTTGCTATTTTTATAGCAAATTGCGATAAAATATTAATTTGTAAGTACCTATTCTAAGATAATTTATTAACCTAAATAACATCACTTCACGTTACTTTATATGGAAATATCAGACAAAACTAACTTGTAAAATAAAATATTTCTATAGGTATAGGCAACCTTCAGTTCGGCAACATGACAGATGAATCTCAATTTGTTTTTTTTTTCAATTCTTGCTGCTTCACTCACGTACACTGTATATTTGTCCAGTTTATATTTCTGAGGGCTCAGAGAATTTCCCCAGTTTTGCTGTCAAAAACTAAGTAAAAAAAATGTTTGCTCCGTCAGCTCAGTGAGCGCTCATGAAATATAAACTGAACAATTCTCTGGTGTAAACTGAACCAACTGCTTAAGCCTAGTACGCTGCTGATGCGAAACGAAATTTTTAGTTGGTCTCCAACAACACAACGAAATGCTTACGAAAACGCAGCGAAAAAATATTCATTGACAGTTACACCAATTCAAAAATTCAAAACCAATGCAACTGAAAAAAAAGAACACAGACAGCCACGCTGTAATGAAAGAAACTACGAAAACGCACGAAAAAACACAAATGTCATTTTTCCGCACACAATAAATGGCCTGGGTAATTAATTGTGTGCGAAAAAAGAGTGTAGACTTCTCCAAAAAGTATGCAACAATTTTCAATTTCGTTCATCGAACAGCGTACTGCAGAACGAAAAGTAGAACTAAATTTTTAGTTTATGATTTCGTTGTGTCATTTTTGTATGGGATTTTTCGTTTCGCATCAGCAGCGTACTAGGCTTTAGAGTTGAGAGTGTGTGTGGTTAAAAGCGAATATTGAATTATAAGTAGGCTCATTCACAATAGATTTTTCAAAAGTCTAAAATTCTCATCAAGGTAAATGGAAAATAAAACATAAACTGTTTCAAAACTAAATAGCCCAAATTGGGATTTATCGCAAATCACAATTTGAAGGAGCAAATGAAAAGTTCGAGTAGACCAATTAGCGATAAAGAGCCCGTCCTGGCATCCCTGAACATAATATATTGTGCGTCTCATAGCTCATAGGATACTTTCAATACACTAAAATTCAAATAGTGCAATTTGTACACAAAAATTAATAGACAGTTTTTTGCTTTCTCCAGAAAAATTTCATAAAGTGGACTTATCCCCTTTTCATAATAAACGATTATAATATAATAATTTAATAAAGAAATTCTGAGAAACTAAAAGATATTTTTTAATTGTAATTTAGAGGTAGATATATGTACTATTAGCCGCATTATATTATCCACATGATCTGATCCGGATCAATTTCTAACACGTGATTACAAAAACAACATAGGATCCCGATTTGTATCTGGATTTATTTCAATGATCCAAAAATTACTATTGTGAATGAGTCTCAATAGTGTCAAGAAAGGAGGCAACAGACACGTGAAAAATAAACAAACATAAGGCAAAAAGAGACGGATATATAACTATGATCCTGGCTGTTTTATTTATCATGATCTGATCCGGATCCAGATCAAAAGGATAATAAAATGCGGCTATTATTTTTATTTAACTTTTAGTATATATTATATTACGATATATGTAGGTGAATTATTGCTGCTCGAAGATGTTGGCCAATTTTCCCACAAATAATTTACACGAAACATGTTTTTATTTTCTTAGTTCAATTTATTTATTTATGTAATTGTTATTAAAAAACTTTATTTTTACTATGTATGAATGTAGTGCATTTTTATTTTAGATTTTGTTTTACTTTGCAAGTCAACAGCGAAAAGTAAATAGAACTTCATTAATTGAGAAATCGCTTTTATTCTAAATAATTAATGATGAATAAACAGAAATGAAGAAAAATCCCAAGTTTGCTCGCTAAATTCTCTTTTTTTCGGGGAGTTGAGCAAATCCAAAGTAGACCAACTTTGGATTTTCTAAGCTTTGGAGTATCACAAGTTGAGCATATGAGCTTGGAGTGAATAAAAGCGATTTCTCAAGTTGCCAATAAAAATCTTCTAATCAAATCTTGTGTTCAACTTTGACTGAATAAATTGGGCCTAAGTGCTCTAGAAATATAAACTGACTAAGGGCGGTATTCACCGGACGCTCATAACTTAAGAGCTTCATAAGCCTATTCACCAAGCAATAATGGTGAATTTTTATGAGCGCTCATAGAAGTTATTAGTGACCCCGACCCCTCATAAAGTTATGAGCGCTCTCTCCGAAAACTTTTTCGAAAACCTTCGAAGTAACCCATCAAGCAAATTCACTGACTCATTTTGTCGATACTTCCTGGATCCTAATGTGGTTTTCCTTTCGACCAAAAAAGTCGACTTTTTTTCCACCTGAGATAAACTTTTCTTTTCTATTCAACCAAAAAAATTGATTTTTTTCCAACCTCAAGTCAATTCTTCAAATCTCAATTTTTAGCAAGATTTACACGCACTTGCACACACACCAAAATTAAATGACATTCATCTGAACCTTTTAGTTTGCATTCGGTATTTCGCAGTGTTGTTTACATTCGATAAGAAGGTGGTGTTTTTTTTTCCCAAAAATTCATCAATAGGAAAATAATTTCCCATACAATTACAAAAACAAATGAAATCTCATTTTGTGTTCTATTTGCCACTACAGATTAATGATCTGACCACCAAATCTGAAATGGTTGAATGTAAAACCACATTACAAAAATGAGTCTCGCATGCACACATATTAGGTTTGTCCGTTGAGCCCTCAAGTCACCCTGGGGTCGCCTCAAAGTGTTTTTTGAAAACCCTGAACTCAGCCTGGCCAGCAAATTCTGTCTTTTTTAAACCTAGGGTCGCCCTGAACTCGTCCTGAAGTAGATCTTGGTATTTTGCTGGGGCGAGTTGAGGTAAAGAAAAAACTGTCAAATTTGCATGAGCTTTGCAGCGATTTTTCCTTGTAGATTCACGGGCTGCAGGCTATTCTTTTGTTTTTGAACCAAAAAAAAAAACAAGGAATACACTAATTTGCTTTAATAACAAATACATAGAACTGGTAAATTTAAATTGTTGTTTGTTTGTTAATTTTTGAAAAAAATTCTCTTTCTTACTTACCTCACCTCAATAACACAATTGGGGACCTTTTATGGCCTTTTCGATTGGCAATTCGGAAGAACTCTCCCTGTATTCATGCAACTTCTCATGCGGATGCCGAAATAGTTCTTCACATTTGGAATCTTGGCTGACACAAATATGAATGAGTAAAGAAAATGGGAAAATAATATTCTAAACGGAAAACAATTGTTCTTAGAAACAGTAAATTGTGTGAAATTTACTTATTTTTAGTTAAAAATTTACTTATTTTTATGGTTTCGATTCTGAAATGAAATTCAGAATCGTTTTCTGTTCTCTTCAGGAGAAGAACTGTCATTCTGAATGCCCACAATACACATATTAAAGGTAATATCTTCCGAGTTTTCATTTTCGTTCAAGTTCGCGCATGTGTCTCGGAGACCCCTGTCAGTTTATTGCTTGTGTACTGTGGCATGTTTAACACTTTCCAAATTTTACATTTAGATTTTTAGTTTTCTCAATTTTCCAGGCTCCGGATTGTCCAGAATTCAGAAATCTGAAGATTTAGTACTGAAATTGAGGCATTGAATGTACCCATTGTCTATTTGACAAGGTCTCTGAGAATTAATTTGTTTTTTTAGTTCAGTATCTGACAACCGATTTTTGACAACATGCGCAATATATTACCTTTAATATGTGTACTGTGCTGAATGCCAATAGAACACTTTCAGAAGGGTTTACGCGCATTCCGAACACTTCTGGATTGCCAATCGAAAAGGCCATTAGTGTTTTTTTTGAGAATCAAAAACCCAGTTTTTTTGACAATTTTTGTGGTTGTCAAAAAAACCTGGGTCAACCCTGGTTTAACTTCAACGCACAAACTTATTCCTTTTGTCTTCAGGGATTTTTTTTTTTTAATTTATTTTTGAAAGTCAAGCGGTGAAGATAAATGCTTGTTTTTGTCCGTAGGGCTGTGAAAACTAAGAAAAAATGGATAGTAAAAGGTGTATTTAATGAATCTGTTCCGAATAGAAATTTATAGAAAAGTACAGGGATTATGTGAAGCAGGAGTGAAAATCTTGCCCCAAACAGTTCTACATTTTGTCACTATGTGTTCCATAAAGTTTTTCAGAACAGCTAAGAACAATATTTCCTGCACCTCCTTTTGAGGTGGAGCCATGGCATGGTATACAAATTCTTATACCATGGAGCCATGGTATAAAAATTCAAGGTTTGTTGTATAATGAAAGGTTGCATATTTTGTTTTGTGTGAAGTCATAGTGAGTATTGTAATTTCAAAATATAAATAATTTATTGTTTTACTATGAGTTTTAATAACACATAAAAGTGCCTCTACACTATTCTACAAAGTATTAACACGTGTCAGAATAAAGTGGGAAGATATTTCTTACGACTGCCAAATTTGTGTGATGTATTTGACTTTCATATTTTGCTTCCACACTTGCATCAAAAAATCAGTTTCAACATAACCTCAAACGCCCAAGTGGGATAGAAAGTGTGATGGTTTTAGAACCGATCCTAAATATTTTCATGTATTAACACCACTGATCTCTATAATACACTGGATAGTGTATTCCTTATAATGTATAACAGTTTCTTTGCTTCCATTTGAAGATGACAATTAGGTGGTCGGCTTCATAATTTGACGTCTGAATTACACAAATAAAAAGTATTTTCCAGATAGGGATGTGTGATATTGAAACAACACCGATTTCAACATCGAAGCCCAAACATCGATTTCAATAAATATCGAACCGAAAGCATCGATGCTACTTAACATCGATGTTTTTGTTCAAGTTTTTTGTTTGCCCAAAGCAAAAAAATGCGTCATGCTATGCACTAATGTATTTTTGCTTTCAAAATTTCTGGTGCCGGCTATTTTTTCTTAAGTTTTTTAAAATCGATTTAAGTTTTTTATACAAATGAAAAATATGAAGTCATAAGCAAGGTTTTTCAACTTTAAACATCGATATTGCAAAATAATGATATACAAAAGCTTGTGTGCGGCAATTCATGGTGTTAAGCTGTTATGTGTGCCCTTTTTGAAATCCGATATTTCAAAATCTTGTTTCACACGAACGAGTGCGCAAGAACTTGCATGGTGTAAACTGCGTGTTGCTGACCATCGATAATTTAAATTCGTGAAAATCGATATTAAATATTTTTTTTTCAGTAATATTTCAAGGAATTTTGTGTAAAATGTTTTCTGTGGCTTTTTGGAATATATCGATATTGCAAGAAACGAAGTTGTGTGCAAAAACTTGCATTGGTGTAAATTGGGTCTTTCTGAGCATCTATTATTTCAATGCGTGGAAATCAATGCTAAAATTTGTATTTTGCAAAATATATCGTCCACAGATTTTATAGAAGCAATATTGCAAGTATTTCATGTGTACACTGTTATCTAATGATATTGCAAGATATTTTCGCTTACAAAATTGTGTACAAAAACTTGTATTTTTTGCACATCGGAAGTTTCGTTGTGGCTCTGAATTTTTAAATTTGGTTTGAAAGATCCTTTGATAATTTCCTTTTTCAAAAAATTCCAAATGTTACAGATGACTTAAAAACTATTAAAGTCACTCCATCTAGATTTTACTAGCAGAATCAATCAATTTCGTACTAACTCGTTGTTTGTTTTTTAAGCCGATGTTTTGAATGTTAATATCGATGTAAAACATCGAAATCTTTACTATCGATATTTTGCAAATATCGATTAAAATCGCTCATCCCTATTTCCAGATGTCTATCTGAAGAAAGGGAAACAGACCATGATATGAAAATATAAACTTTTGTGGAAATTTGTTTTATTATTTATTATCTTTAAGTTATTCACTGTGTGCATTTGGTATATTTTTGTAAGTATAATTACATAGTGGAATGAGATAAATCATTGCAGTTTGCGAACAAGTTGAGCAAAACAGTTAATAAATAATTATGATGAGGAGGATTCTGCTTTTTTTAAAATGAATTTACCTCCTTGTCACACTCTTTACGTTTGTTATTCCGTTTCATTTACTAATTAGTGAATGAATTTAAATTACGAACACAACAAATGTTAGCAAACAGATCTCGGGGGGTGAAACGAACGGAGATTTGATGTCTGTTTAATGGATTATCTTTGTATTACATGTTATACAGTTATACTGGTATACAAAAAAGTGGTCAGCTTCATAATATAACAATTCTTCAAATGGAAGCAATATTTACATTATGCATTACAGAAAAAAAATGGAGTTTCCATACAAACTATCGATAACATGTATGAAATTCATGCTGGTAACACAGTTTTTATCTGGGCTTAAGTTAAGCCCCGAAAATTCTCTGGGCTTAGCTAAGCCCGAAGGGGCTTGATTGTTGTTGCTTTTAAAATGTAAATTGCTTAGCCTCAACGTCGTTTTTTTCGTCCAAGTCCATTCGGAAAATGAAAAAAACAGCTTTTGTTTCCACACTATAGGTGTGTTTTTTTTGCAAGCCCGGGGGAATCGGACGAAAAACACGACTTCGGGGCGTCGCTACCATTACAGAAAAAAAATGGAGTGTCCATACAAACTATCGATAACATGTATGAAATTCGTGCCGGTAACACAGTTTTTATCTGGGATAAAGTTAAGCCCCGAAATTTCTGTGGGCTTAGCTAAGCCCGAAGCGGATTAGTTGTTGTTCCTTTTAACATGTAAACTGCTTTAGCCCCGAGGTCATTTCTTTCGTCCAAGCCCATTCGGGAAAGGAAAAAAACACACCTTATTATACATGATTTCTTCCCACTTTTTTGACATTGTGTTAATACTCAGTGGGATAGTGTGGAATGGCTATAATTAATTTATGGCTTACTTCTTTGTTTCTTTTCCATATGATAGTCCCTGATCACACGTGAAGAAAATCAAGCATTTTCTGCGATTTGTGATGGAGATCGGGGTAACTTGCAGAAGAGGGAGGGGTATGAAATATTTTAAAATATTTGAAAATATTCGGTGTAGAAAATTGACGTTCTCTTTTGTGTTGCTTCTTCTTTCCAATCCAACCAATCAAATCGTGTCTTTCATAATGAAACTACGAAAAACACAAAGAGGAAAACAAAGTCTGCAGAATAATTTTTTTCACATCTGAACACTTTCGTTCTTCACGAGCAAGCAAGCATATAAACAATTGAGATCATTCACTCGCAGTGACGTAACGAATCTGTTGCCTGTGCTGTCAAGCATACCTTGTTATTCTTATACCATGAGGTGGAACAAGTTAGTGATAAATGTCAAAGTACCAGTTAATTTGTTTGTTTGGGATAATAATGAGCTAAAATTTATCACAGAAGTACTTTTCTTATACTTTTGGACTTAACATGAAGAAAAAGACATAAAAGAATATAAGTACAGTGTTGCCAGATGAAAAAAATGTCCCTCAGAAAAATTTAGAAACCCCCCAGATTTTCACATTTTGACAAAAAAAACCCCTAGTTTTTTTTCCAACTTTCATATTAATTTTTTCTTTCAATACACATAAGTTCATTACATATTTCAGATGAAATAAAAAAATTATAATAAATATGAAAATATGCAGCTAGCTACATAAAAATACATACTTTATTTAAAAAAAAATCAAGAATAATATCTACGCTCTTCATCTCCATTTTTGCAGTCATTTTCACTAGCGACATTTTTCAGCGTTTCCTTTCACGGCGTAAAATTCTGCGATCCAGAACGTAAGGAGTATCTCAATCACAAATGAGGCCGTGAGTGGAAAAGTGGTGTAACCCACTTTTTTTAGTACATTTTTCATTTTCAATCCATCATAGTATTAGATGTGATATTCAAGAAGGATAAGCCACATTTTTGCAAAGCTTAGATATTTAAGAATTTAGCATTTTCGCTTTGAAAACTTTGGATGATTAAATGTGGAGCTACGAGACAAAATCATCATTTTCCAAAATATGGGTTACACCACTTTTGCGCACACGGTCTCAAATATTATCAGCATAACAAAAATTCAATTGTTTCATTTCCTATACGACGTTATTTGAAAAAAGAAGAAAATTAAGCATTTATACAATTTCTAAATTTTTAACTTTAAAAATAATACCCCCAGATTTCCCCCCAGACAATTCGTCAACCCGGATTTCCCCCTAACGATGAAAATTACCCTAAATCTGGCGGGAAAACCCCCAAACTCGCAACCCTGGTTTAAGATGTGTGAATTGATAAAAAAGTTGAATTGAAAAGGAATGAATACAAATTACCATTGAAACATTTTCAAACTTGAAATTATACAGCTGATAGGCAACAATTAATCCCGTCAACACAAAGTTACACTTCTCTGTTCTTTCTTGTTCTGACAGCATTAACTTATTTATGTTGTTCTGCTCTGTACTGATCTAGTTTTTCTTCATTAAACATCCAACGTTTTACGGCTATCTCCCCTTCAAGCAATCGACACCATTTTGGATCTGCAGACGTAGTAAACAACGTATGAACGAAATAAATAGCAAAACTTAGAAGTAAAGTAAGAACAATTCCCTATATAAAATAAACTAAAACATGATGATCATCACCCCGAGACTAACCCGGAGGCCACACGAGCGAGTACTCGCTAGCGAGTTGGGTACATACATTAATTGTCAAATCACTCGCCGCTCTACTCGCTTCTCAAAGCAAGCCAGTGTTGCCTAGCGAGTAGGAAAAGTTTCGATGTATTTGTAACTCGCTAGCGATTACTCGCTCGTGTGGCCTCAGGGTAAACTAAGAAAATAAGGGCCAGTTTTTCAGTGCGAGGTCATCCTAGTCTCGGGGTTAAACCGGAGTTAACTCCAAAAATGTGTTTTTCAGTCAATCGAAATCAAAAGTTAACTCCGAGTTAACTCGTCTAATTTGGTGAGTTAACTCAAACACCAAATTGAGGGTCTCTTTAGTTGTGGCGCCATCTCGATTTCAATATCGAAAGTTATTGCCAGTGCAGTTCGTTGTGGTGCCATCTTTATTCCTATGCGTAAAAGGCGTAGAGGGGTGATATCCATAGTGTCGCACATCGTTGGCCTCAGAATTTTGATAGCTGAAAGATAAAGTTAATCCTCAACTAATAAACTGTTTCTGAGTTAACTCAGGATTAATTTATTTTCAGGATTAGCTCACTCTGATTTAACTCAGAGTGAAGCCTGAACTGAAAAACTGGCCCAAAGTGGAAAGAAAATTAAATCACTGTAGTCACTTAAGAATATATTTATGCGCATGCAAGACTCATTTTTTTAAAGATCCAAGAAGTACCGATAAAGTGCGGTCAGTGCATTTGCTTGAAGGGTAATTTTCAAAAACAGTTCGTTTCACAGTTTGAGGGTGCCTGGTGAAAAAAGAGTTGTTCTCATTTCGAACTTCGAAAAAGAGCTATGAGTGGTTGATGAATAGCACAAATATTATTTCAGCTATGACCCTCATAAACTTAAGAGCCATTTATGAGCGCTCGGTGAATACCGCTCTAAATATTTGTATCTGATAGACGCTGTTTAGATTGGGAAGGCTGAGACCGGTCTCACGGTGGTTTCTGGACAAGAGAAGTGGGGGGTCAGAGATGTCGTGAGGCATGAAGAAAACATAAACATCCGACTCATGAGTGTCATTTTGTTGTTGTTTCAATGCGCAAAACATTGTAGTTGTTGTTGTTTCTATGTGTTTTGAGGCGCCTCAAATTTTCTAATGTGGACACGATGAGACTCACGAGTCCGGACTCAATTTTCCCAATCTAAACAGGCTCATAGCCTGTATTTTGAATGGGATTAAGGGCGGTATTCATCAAGCACTCATAAACGGCTTTTAAGTTTATGAGGCTCTTAACTCAAATACACTACTCAACAATATTAAAGGAACAAATTTTATTCAATTTTTGTTAGCGTTTTTTGAAGAGCTGTATCTTTGTGACGAGTGGTCGTATTGAGTTGAAATAAAAAGCATTTTACAGCTTTATGTTTTTTGTTTCGAGATTTGTTTGCAAACAAATTTTTTTGAAGTACCGTTATTGCGTTATTGCAAAAAATGAGACGAGACAACTAAATTATTTTTTTTTATTTTTTTTGAATGTCCTCATTTCTCTGGATAATTTTTTTTGAGTCAATTAAATGTCATGATCAGATACCTTGTTTATTCAGCTTCAATTCAGTTTTTTTGTTGTTGTCGTACGATTTTTTTTGACATGGTTTATCTGACTTTGAATGAAAAAAGATACTTTTAGCCTTGATTACCAATATCTCAGCAAATAATGACGTTATAAAAATTTCAAAGACAGTTTTGGAAATTTGAAAAAGCGTTTTACAAGATTTTTTTATGATTTTGTAGAAATTATTTTTTTTTACCGTTCACCGTTAGTTTAAAAAAAGTACTAAAAACTGACGTTTTGTGGTCTTTTCGTAAATCTTTTTTTTTCGTTGCAAATATTGATTGCATGGCTTGCGATGGTATGCAAATGTATAGACTTTCAAATCATCAATATTCTTGTAAATTTTCAAATTGATTCATCGAACAGTTTTTCCTCACCAAAACGTCCAAGTCTTACAAACCAGGTAAAGGAACAAATTGTGTTATTCCTAAACAGTGCGTAGTCGTCATCAAAATGACAAGAAAACTGTAATTCCAGTGAATTTTTTTCACAGTTTTGCATTAGTTAGATATTTTTTTGAATTTAAATGAAATAAAAAGTACATTTTTCCAAAAAAAAAAAAAAATAATTTCAAAAATTTTTCAAACAAAAAAACTTGATTTTTTTTTCTAAATTTTTTTTTTGGAAAAATGTACTTTTTATTTCATTTCAATTCAAAAAAATATCTAACTAATTCAAAACTGTGAAAAAATCCACTGGAATTACAGTTTTCTTGTCATTTTGATGACGACTACGCACTGTTTAGGAATAACACAATTTGTTCCTTTACCTGGTTTGTAAGACTTTGAAGTTTTGGTGAGGAAAAACTGTTCGATGAATCAATTTGAAAATTTACAAAAATATTGATGATTTAAAAGTCTATAAATTTGCATACCAACGCAAGCCATGCAATCAATATTTGCAACGAAAAAAAAAGATTTACGAAAAGACCACAAAACGTCAGTTTTTAGTACTTTTTTTAAACTAACGGTGAACGGTAAAAAAAATAATTTCTACAAAATCATAAAAAAATATTGTAAAACGCTTTTTCAAATTTCCAAAACTGTCTTTGAAATTTTTATAACGTCATTATTTGCTGAGATATTGGTAATCAAGGCTAAAAGTATCTTTTTTCATTCAAAGTCAGATAAACCATGTCAAAAAAAATAGTACGACAACAACAAAAAACTGAATTGAAGCTGAATAAACAAGGTATCTGATCATGACATTTAATTGACTCGAAAAAAATTATCCAGAGAAATGAGGACATTCAAAAAAAATAAAAAAAAAATAATTTAGTTGTCTCGTCTCATTTTTTGCAATAACGCAATAACGATACTTCAAAAAAATTTGTTTGCAAACAAATCTCGAAACAAAAAACATAAAGCTGTAAAATGCTTTTTATTTCAACTCAATACGACCACTCGTTACAAAGATACAGCTCTTCAAAAAACGCTAACAAAAATTGAAAAAAAATTTGTTCCTTTAATATTGTTGAGTAGTGTAGTATTTGTGACAGTACACATATCTAAGTTCTAAGGTATTATCTTCCACATGTTGTCCGAAATGAGAACTGTCAAAGAAATTCAAGATGGCAGTCATACGTGACCCCGTTTGCTGTATTACAACAACAACAAAGAACACAAAAACAAAAGGATAATTCAAATAACACTAAACACCAAAAAGGAATGTTGTTTGCATGACAAAATAATGTTAATAAACACTAAAAAGCTTGAAACAATTGTATTTGCTAATAAATAAGTAACAAATGAACACATAACACACAACAATTGATGTTTAACGAGTTGGGGTCACGGGATTCGCCATTTTCCACTGATTTTGATGGATGCGCAGAACTGAACAAAAATGAAAACGCTAATGATATTACCTTCAATATGTGTACTGTGGGTATTTGTGATATTCACCAACAATAGCTCTTTTTCGTCCGAAACTGAGAACAACTCCCTCTTCACCAGACACCTCCAAACAGGCAAATCAAACAGTTTTAGAAAATAGCCCTACTTTGTCAGTACTTCTTGGATCCTTAAAAAAATGAGTCTTGCATGCGCATAAATAAATTCTTGTGACTACACAATAGTGTTTCCGCTGAAAAAAATTAAAATGGGTCCCAGAAGGGGTCCCGGGACAAAAAAGGGGCCCTTTTAAGAAATTGCAAAAGGAGAGAATACAAAAAAAATTATAAGTACATAAAGGAGCAAATCATTTGATAAACACTTTTAATTAAAAACTGAAGCAAAATGTATACTAATAATAACAAATAAAATTTGTCTTACTAAAATTACAATATAAATGTAGATAGATTACTATTTTTACCTTCTAAATAAAGTCTTCTTCTTCTGTCATTTTGAAGAATTTAGAACGAAACTTGGTGAAGTTCAACAATGAAAGTCACATATATTTTTAAAAAGGGGCCATTGGCTGATATTTACAAAAGTGGGGGTCACGGGTCCCGAACGCAAGAAAGGGGCCAAACGGCAACGCTGCTGCAGAGTGGTTTTATTTTATTTCCACTTATTTTCTTCAAGTGTAGTTTTGTAAGTCCTGGGGTGAAAATCATTGCATGCTTTAATTTGTTTTATATAGAGGAAATTTCCTAACTTTACTTTCTAGTTTCGCTAATTATTTCGTTCAAACGTTGCTTACTACGTTTTTGGATCCAAAATTGACTCCTTTGCTTGAAGGGGAGATAGACGTCAAACGTTGCAACGCATTGGTTTTTATTAGATGAGGAAAAGCTAGATTAAAACAGAGCAGAACAGCAGAAAAGTGTGGGAACTGTCAAAACAAGAGAGAACAGAAAAGTGCTGCTTTGTGTTGACGGGATTGACAGTTGCCTATCGGCTGTGGGTGCCGTGACATAAGGCCAAGTGACATAAGGCCAAATTTAAAAGTTTGGCCTTAAGTTACTTTCTAAAAGCGGCTTAATGCCAAGTTTTAAGAGTTGGCCATGCATACCTCACTGTTTAATGCGAATTTTTAAATTTCACAAGCCTGATAAAACCTCTCCTTTATTTGGTTTGTGAAATATAAAAAGGGAGGCTTGCAACCCCCCTGCTAGGGCTCACGATAGGATTTGGGGTGGGTGCAAATTTGGGTGTATGCAAAGTTTCTTATGCATTTAAAGAAACTGGATTTAATGAAATTTTTCAATGAAAAATGAAAAAATAACAGGTACGCTATTATTAAAAGTGACACAAGGCCAAATTAGCCTTATGTCACTTTGTAAAAGCGACACTAGGCCAACTCTTAAAATTTGGCTTTATGTCACTTTTGTTAAGTGACATAAGGCCAAATATTCAAAATTGGCCTTTTGTCACTTGGCCTTATGTCATGGCACCTCGGCTGTGCAACTCCAAATTTCAATTCAACTTTATTATCAATACACACTTCCTATATTTTTGTATGTCTTTTTTTTTCAAGTTAAATCCAAAAATATAAGAAAAGTACTTCTGTAATAAATTTTAGCTTATTATTATCCCAAACAAATAAATCAGCTGGTACTCTTGCCATTTCTCTACTCTACCTCAAAAGTAGGTGTAGGAAATGTTGTTTTAAACTGCTCTGAAAAACTTCGTAGAACAAACAGTGATGGAATGTAGAACATTTGGGGGTAAGAACCTTACTCATGGAACACACCATCCTGTACTTTTTTGCTTTGTTTTGTAATTTTCTGTTCGCAAAAGATTCATAAAACAGACCTATTACCAACCATTTTATTTTTTAAGTTTTCACATCAAAACTGGCATAAACAAAAATTGGAAAAAAAATTAAAAATTAAATTATGGTTTTCAAAATATTTTGAAAACTGTTCCGATTCCATCAAGCACTGTTGTCCAACCATGTTGTTCCATGTAAATCCCCTTATGAGTGGTCGGGAGTCAGGACCACTCATAACTTTTATGAGCGCTTTCAAATATTTGCTATTATTGCTTGATGAGAAGGTTTAAGGGTTAAGGTTTAAGTTATGCGCGTTCGTTGAATACCGCCCTTAATTTTTCATTTCTCAAGAGGTGAGTACTAGGTTTTTAATAAGAAATCTAACTTAAGCATAAAAACAATAATGTTGGAAATTGATTTTAAATACAAAATATTTTTGCTAGCTTGTTTGTATGCGACATAAGAAATATTCGTTTAATAACTCAGTTCCCAAGAAAATCTAGCACATAAAGTTCATCTTTATTTTTATTCTAAAATTATTGGATATTTTTGTCAAGTAACCTGAGGTAATTGAAACATCATTACCAGGGGTCTTCTTTGTTTTTATTTGGTGGATGTCTTGATGGTGCGAAATCAACATTAATATTTATTGGATGAAGGACTGGCATTGTTAAATAGCTTTTGTCAAACAAATCAATTCCATTTAGACATGGAAGCAAGCTATTGTAGTCAATATTTAGTGGAACGTAGTAAGTACCTTGACCATGCAGCGCAAATATAGGAACAACGAACGGTCGGCTGGCCGTAGGAGTTGGTGGCTTTATTGTATGCCTTTCCACAGTTAGAGATGTTGTACTATTGTTGCTCAGTTCAGATTTAATGTAACTGAAAGAGAGTGTCTTCATTCCAGCCGTAGACGATGCTGTAGCTGATGACACTGGTAGAACCTCACCGTTATCATTTTCGAGATTACGTTTTTTTACCATCGAACTTTCAACCTCAACATCATCCTTTGAGTGCTCTGATATATCACTCTGAATATGCCTAGGTGTACAGTGCTCACTTGAGGTTTCGTCATGTAGATGATCTTGATTGAAACGCTCTTTGATATGATTTTTGTACTTATAGTTATTGTTGTGCTCTATATCATGGGAAGATTCAGAGAAATTGCGCATACGAGCCGCTTGCATGAGTAAGTTGTCATCGGAGTTATGATGGTTAGTTGGTGGTGAGTGCATATTTGCAGTTTCACTGTGGATAAGTGGCTCTCGAGACGTTTCAAAATCGTGATTGCTGGAATCGTGATGTAGTGATGGCGGTGCTGTTGACGTTACTACGGGAGTTTGGTGGGGATGAGAATTACGAAAGCTTAGATCTTTGACATCTTTGTGGTCAGTGCTGTTGCTATATTCCACATCAGATGATAGAACATCCCGCAAATGTGTTAAAGGAGCGTTGATATGGTATCCATTATGTGGGCTTCCACTGGACGCACTTACATTATCTGAAGGGCAGCGCCCTTTAAAGTTATTACCTGAAATTGTAGGTAGGTATTCAAAAATTAATAGGCTGACTTTTTTTACGTTTAATTATTTTTTGTTTAAACTTATAACAACGGAATAATTCGGTAAAATATGTTTCCATAGAGATACCTTAGGGTGCCCCTTAAAAAGTTAATTGTATTATTTTTAATGACACACCCCCTAATTGTAATGTAAATTGTCATTTTGAACTTGTATGATAATAGCCGCATTTTATTATCCACATGATCTCCATCATGTTCAATTTCTAACACATGATTACAAAAACAAAATGGGATCCTGCTTTTTATACTACGTTTTCATTAGAGCCGAAATGAGGTAATTTCGCAAATCACCGAAAAAGTGTTATCATTTGTAATTTGGTAATTTCGTTTGACAGCTCATTTCATTTTTGAATTTCAACTGGCTGTTAATCACTCTTTGTTTTTGTTTTCTTTTGTCTCCTTCCATTGCGCTTTGACATTTTATGAGATGATTTTGTATCGAATTTGGAAATTTTCAACGAAACTACCTCATTTGGCCTAATGAAAACGAGACAAACATACTTATACTGCGTTTTCATTACAGCAAATGAGGTAATTTCATTGAAAATTTTCAAATGCGACACGAAATCATCTCATTTCCCATACATATTCACATTTCGAAATGAGATAATTTCAACCAAATTCGCACGAAATTAGGTTGGAAATTAAGTCAAATCCTAACGAACACACCCAATTAGCCACAGTTTGAAGAGCTCTGAAAAGGTTTTGTATGAAAATGTCAAAGCTCAATGAAGGAGACAGAAAAAAAACAACAAAAAGCGATTAACAGCCAGTTGAAATTCAAAAATGAAATGAGCTGTCAAACAAAATTACCAAATTACAAATGAAAACACTTTTTCTGTGATTTGCGAAATTGCCTCATTGCGGCTCTAATGAAAACGTAGTATTATGTACCTAAGTTGACTGATTTTACTTACAAACATGAAATGTTTATATAATCGAACGTTTTTATGAATAGTTATAAAATAAATAAAAAAATATGATTTTAAAAAAATTCAAAATAAGCGGGTTTGACTGTACTATCAGGTCAGGTTTTTTTGGCAGATCTTATTTTTGGAAATTCGTAGGCTGTTAAAGTCAATTTTTTTTTTATTTATCACGGTTCAATAAACAATAATAAAATTAAAAAAAAAATTCATCTCACAAACGCTTCATTTTTATTGGGTACCCGGCGTGCATTTCTGCCCCTCCTAAGAATTCAAGTGAACTAATTTTAACCAAACTTTGCAGAATTTTCAAGGTATATACAAAATAATTTGAGCTCAATCTATTCAGTAGTTTCGAAATCAATAGCATACATACAAAGGCACAATGAGTTTTATAAAAAAACAGATCGCGTCGTTCAAACAGGTATGCCAGATACTTTCGGCAATCATACCGACTTTTTCTGAAAGTAAATAAAATTACCTTTCCAATGATATATATTATGTCTTCATTGGACTTTTATGTCACCGGCTCCCCGGCTATTTGGATCGATGTCAGTTAAGAGTGTTCCGGACGGAAATGGTGATTTCATGAAAAAGATTGCGAAGCGTGTACTTGTCCGATCAAAGTGATTAAGGTGTCTATGGACAGATAAACTTATTCTCTATGCCATCATTGGAAAACAAATTTAATTTTGCGCTCTAGATTTTGGTAAAAGCCTCTAAGAAATCGAGAAAATGGCTAAAATGGCTGTTTTTCAAAGCAGATGTAGCCTACACTATAGCATTTTAAAAAAATGTTTAATAACATAAAACTCCTTATTTTTATAATGCCACTATTGTAGAAAATTTTTAATCTTGTACCTAATAAAAATTTTAATAATGCAAAATAAAAATGCTTGTGAATTTTGAAATAACGCATTTTTGACAGTCAATTTTGTATACCTAACGGTATTTTTTTTTTGACATGTTTTTTCGCAGTGGATATAAATTCAATATATTTTTCATGATTTTCATTAATAATGTAATCATAATTGTATCATTTGATATTGAAATTTTTAATTCTTAAAATGCACTTCTTCGCAGGAAATTTATGTAAATTTAGAAGTTAAAATCAGTTACTTTTAGAAATTTTTTTTTTAGTACAATAATACGCCTACTAGTGACCAATTAGTAAAAATGCAAAGTTTTATAAAATAAAGTATCTGATGAAAGTGAAAAAAACGGTCTTATATATGCAAAAAAAAAAGTTAGCAAATGACTGGTTTTGTTCAGTTCGGAACACTCTTAAGGCAATTTCTTAAGACATTTTTTGCTATGTGGCTGAGACATCTGTATTTTATTAGCCGCCTTTTATTATCTCTGGGTCTGGGTGGAGGTTATCTATTAACATGTATTACAAAAACAACATGGGATTTAGGCTTCTATCGAGGTTAATTTCAATAACCCAGATAGAGGTTTTCACTCTGACCGGCAGAGGGCGATTTACCATTGTTAATGAAGTCAGCAATTTGTCAGCAGTGTTGAAAAGATACAAGTGTTTACATGAAAAATAAATAAACACAAGAAAAAAAGAGACTGATATACAGCATTGTTTTTGCACTAACCCGCATCGTTTTATTTTCAAGAGGTGAACCATATGGGTTATGAGAGATAATGAAACGCGGCTATTATCGCCTCCTCTTGAAAATAAAACGATGTGGGTTAGTGCAAAAACAGTGCTGTATATCAGTCTATTTTTTTCTTATGTTTATTTGTTTTTCATGTAAACACTTGTCTCTTTTCCTTTCTATTCCTATTTCCTCTCTATTCCTTGAAACCGTAGGACCACATTATTGATTTCCTCCCAGCCCTCTCCTTGCACGAAGCGGATGGAAAAAGGCCATTTTTGGAAGAAAATTTGCAAAGCTAATAATAATAATAGAATTTAAAAATTGGCGTTGATGCAGAATTTCACAATCTATACTACATTTCATCCAAAGTTGATGGAAAACCTACTTTAGTTTTTTAAAAAGTCACTTTCAAAGTGCTCACTTTGATTCTGCGATCATCATTGTGTAAACCATAGAGTACCTATATTAATATAATAATATAGGTACTCTATGGTGTAAGCCACCAATATAATGGTTCTAAATGTACCCACTGTTTAAGTTTTTTGTATCTGTATGTCGGCTCCCTGGAAAACAAACGAATACACGGAGAGCATATGACACGACTATAATTGCGGAGTGGAGCGTTTCGTCAAGTTTCGTTCAACTTTGGTTACGGAAGTGAGGTGCGCTCCGGAACACACCTCACTTAAGTAAAACTGACATTTGGTGAAATAGGAGTGCCAAAAAGAGATAGATGATGATAACATTATGGGTGTGTTCTCCTTTTTTCGGTACGGAAAGTTACTTTTCGTTGGTTTTTGACACTAGCTTTAGTGCCCTTCCGACTATTATAGTTCTACCTTTAGTCCCGATAAAAAAGGTAATGGCAAACTACGATTGTCGTTGTGTTATCGATAATTTATATAGAAACGTCAATTATTTGTTGGTAAGATAATTCAAAACAAAATGGCAAACCAATGCAAAAGGTAAACAAATGTTGAAATGTCCCAAAGTTGCTTTTTTGTCAAACTTCATATGGCCATGCAAAAAGACGCAGCTAGAGTTACCACTGGGACACTTTTTATTTGATTGGACTCGGGGACACATTTTTTTTTTTAAAGGAGAAATTTTTTCATGAAAATTTAAATTTATTTAAACACAAACAACGAAGATGAAATAAGTAAACTTGTTTAACAATAATTTTATTTCCAATTTGAAATATTATCATGAAACTCAATACTTTTCCGTTAAGCTCTGCAGCTGCAGAAAGGAAGTTTTCGGACCTTCAATTTTGGTAAAAACAAGCAAATCTAATCGATTTAGTATGGAAAGAGTATGGAGGCCATTATAAAAATTAAATAAACCAGTTATAACCCAGACCTTTAGCAGGACAGTCCAACGCACTAGACATTATGCCAGGAGGTACGACAAGAAGGCTATTATGCTAGAAAAAGAACTTTGTCCTGAATCGTATCCAGGAAAAGTTTGGACTCCCGTTTAAAAGTTTATATAGGTTATTCATAAACTTTTTTTTGTTTTAGGAAATGTTAGACTGATTTACATTGGGTAATATTTTGTATATTATGTAGTACAATGTTTTAACTTTATTCTCTATTTTCTGTTAAGTTTTTCTTTTATAAGGTAAATAAAAACTTTCGATACTACTTAAATTCGTATTTTGTTTTATTTCTATCATTTATTATTTAGGACACATTTATTCTCAAAAGGACACAATTTTTCCTTCAGAGGGACACATAAATAATTTTGCCTGTGGTAGCACTGAATTCTATTCTATTCGTTCATTCTAATTTTGCCATCAGTCAGTCGAGTTTAATTAAAATTAAAACCTAGTAAAACTTAAAATCTATCTTAAAATAATTACAACTTAAATATTCAGTATTAAGCTAGAACTATAATGCTCGGAGGGGCACTTAAGAGGTCGGAAGAAAACAAGCCAATACACCAAAGCAAATGGCGAGACTATAATTGCCACAGTACACATATTGAAGGTGATATCATTAGCGTGTTCATTTTTGTTCAGTTCTGCGCATCCATCAAAATCAGTGGAAAATGGCGAATCCCGTGACCCCTACTAGTTTAACATCAAAATTTGTTGTGTGTTATGTGCTCATTTGTTACTTATTTATTAGCAAATACAATTATTTCAAGCTTTTTAGTGTTTATTAACATTATATTGTCATGCAAACAACATTCGTTCCTGGTTTTTAGTGTTATTTAAATTATGCTTTTGTGTTTGTTTTCTTCGTTGTTGTTGTAATACAGCGGGCGGGGTCACGTAAGGCTGCCATCTTGAATTTCTTTGACAGTTCTCATTTCGGACAACATGCGCAAGATAATACCTTAGATATGTGTACTGTGTATAATTGCGGGGTGGAGCGTTTCGTCAAGTTTCGTTCAACTATACGCACCTCACTTAAGTGAAACTGACATTTGGTGAAATAAGAATGTCAAAAAGAGAGAGATGATAAGTAAATTATAGGTGTGTTCCCCTTTTGACGCTACAGAAAGCTACTTTTCGTTGGTTTTTGACATTAGCTTCAGTGGCTTTCCGATCATTATAGTTCTGCCTTTAGTATTCATGCAACTGCGTAAACACTAGATAAGTTTACGATTTGGCTACGTTTATCATTTTGGGTTATGAACTGTCAAACTTTGTATGGGAAATGGTTTACACAATTTGGTTAAAATTAACCAATGATTTTGCAACGTAAAATTAACCAAATTTATTTGGGTAAACTTATCCAAATGTCATTGCGACTTTTAGAATCAGGCGTGTTCAGAAATATGATATGATATCTCAGAGAACTAAAAAGAAACTCTAACCATGTTCTGTAACATTCGTATCGCGATTGGTTGGCGATAAAAGTTGTGTATACAAAAAAAATAATTAGTCTACATTTACTCAACGACTAGGAAAGCTACTTCTCGGCTACGCGAATCATTCGTTGATGATGACGAAACTACACCAACAACGTGTTATTTTAATTGCTCTCTTCCCCTTTTAATCGTTTGGAAAGACACTTTTCGTTGGTTTTTTACTTAAGCGTGGTACACATTATCAAACCTGAGTGTCAGCTATGTTGGATATCAAACCGAACTGACAATGTGTACACGCTGAATGATGGTTTGACACTCAGAACTGCCTGCTCACAAAATTTTTTGATACTGCGTGACAACCCTCGGTTTGTTGAGTGGTTGCTCGATGATGTGTACACAATTTCATTCGTGAGCCGTCATTCACGGAACAAAACAAGAATTTTTATAGCGAATCAGTGGAAAAAGTGCAAACAAAATAAGAAAAAAGCTCACGTGTGTCATGTAAAAAAGGAATCAGCACGATTCGTGGCGGAAATAGCCTCAAAATAAAGAGAAACAATTTTCTGAGAGTAGTGGAATTTCTTTGCCTGACGCCCAACATAACTGATAAGTGTGTACGCGAAACTTTTCACGCAGGTTTGAGATCCAACATGCATGACACTCAGGTTTGATAATGTGTACCACGCTTTAAGCTTCCAAGAGCTTGCTACTTTCATAGTTCTACTTTTACATTCATTTATCGTTCCGAGACTACGATTTCATGTTGGTTCGGGAGAGGTTCTTCATTTAAAAATAACTTCCAAATCTGAACGCGTCTATTCTGTCACGTTTTTGACATTAAATATTTGACGTTTATCGAATATCTGATTCAATGCTGCGTAAGCATTTAACCAAATGAATAAAAAGCTCGTTCATGCAAACGTTTGCGTAAACTTATCATTTTACACAGTTTGTAAACTTACGACATTGCATGAATAGGTACTCTTATTGTAAAACTTATAATTACATCATAAAACCTATGAATAAAGTTTAAAAAAAAGCAGAATTAAAACCAACCACCGTCGCTTATAAATTCGTTGGGAATCCAAGCCAGAGTTTCGGCACTTATACACCTTCTCTTGTACTTCTGACAGTGTGTCCATCAACCCGTCAGGTCGAAATGAAAGGTTTGCCCTCATATCGAGCACTAACACTCCTACTCAAATAGTTTTGTATCCAAATATGCATTTTATTTATTTAAAAATGCGCATTATAAATGTGAATTTCATTTTAAAAATAAAAAAAAACGGCTCATTCAAGCTTCAAAATTAATTTTTGCGTAAAATCAAAACTAAAATTGTGTGCGCTAAGAGAATCATGATTTTCGTAAAACTTATATATTCAAACAAATTGTTGGAACCATCCTCCCGAAAACTCAAGGAGCTACGCAAGAAATTATCCTTGCAATTTTAAAATATCATTTCAAAAATTTTCTTTGTGTAGTTTTGGATTTGACTATTCATTAATTTTATAGAATATTTACCTACCCCTGCCCTATCAACGTTTACCAGCCATGGACCGAATATATTGTTTATTTTATATAAAATTATTTTGTGGAGTTTTCTAGACAGTACAGCTAACTTACTTGACTTGATTGACATATGTACAATGTACATGCATTAATTATTACTATTGTTGTTTTTTTAATTAGGGAAATTATTATTTTGATCAAGTTCTATCAAAAAAACGATTTTGACCATTTTTGAAACCATTGGGTAGCGGAATTGATTTATTTAATGATTTAAAATCCATTTGGTAGAGCTACATTTTTGGTAGATATACCCTCTTTAGCGCCGAAACAATTTTGAATATGGTTTTTGAACAGTTCAACTTATTTCGGTTGTGAAAGTTGTGTACAAAATATGAAGGAAATTGTTTCCATAAAAAAAAGGATTTATTTTAAAATGCCCAATTTTAAAATTTTTACGGTGCTAAAAATAAGAATGTTGCTCTTTTTTCAAATATTTATTTTAAACACATTCACAAACCTTGGAGATGGTAATAATAAGTTAACACATATTTTTCACAATTTTAAACTTAAGGACCGTTTTTATTCGGCATTAAATATTTTTGAGCTGCGGTCTTGGAATATAAGGATTAAAGTTGGTGTGCAAGTTGTTTTCAATACATGACATAACATATCAAATAAAATGCACGACTGGGTCGCACGTACTTGTTCTTATGTTCAAGACACTGCGAGTTTAAGAAAATTGTATATACAAACATGGAAATTATGAGAGAAAAATGTAGAGAAGCATGAAATACGACATTTAAATTAGCTAAAGCAACTCTTTTGACAGTTTGAGGTGATGGAATATGATTGTATGGGGAAAAAATGTCTTAATTCATGGTAGAATATGATTGTATGGGAAAAAAAATTTTAAAATCGTTGGAGCGTTTTTTTTTAAATTAATTTTTATATATACGATTCTTAAAACATTATTTTTAAGAACAAATTTTGGTATGCAGATTTAAACTATATATTTATGTGTATATAAAAAAAAATTTAAAAAAAAAATTGTCGACTCGTTTTTGAGATATCGAATTTTCAAAAAAAAAGTTTGAAACTTTTTTTAAAAATCCAAAAACTTTTTTTTTGAAAATTTTGATATGCAATATTATTTAATCTTATATGGAATTTGTATATAAAAAAATTCATTTAAATCCGTTAAGCTGATAACGAGAAAACTCAAAATAAAAAAAATACGTTCTATGACAGGTACAACTAATACATAGTTGCTATGTGTAAAATTTTATAATTTTTGATGGTAGATCGTACTAATTTTAGTATATGAAAAAAGTTTAATCAAAATCGAAGGAGTCATTTTCAAGCAAAAAAATATTTTCATTTGCGGTTTTTTCACTTTTGTATGGAAGGTACCGTTATTTTTTCATAAATGTAAAACTTTTTCTAAAAATATTTTAGAGAGTACCAAAAAAGTCTAAAATATCGAGTTTCAAAAAAATCTATGATGCCGTTTTCGAAATATTTGATTTTCCAAAAAAAAAAAAATTGAAATATTTTTTAAAAATCCAAAAAATATTTTTTAAAAAATGTTGGTACACAAAACTATTAACATTTTTTTGAAGCTTCTGTATAAAAAAAATAATTGAAATCGGTCATACTATTTTGAAGAAAATCAAAAATTAAAAAAATGGTTCCTTGGGAAGTACCATTTTTGAAAAATGGTTTTCCACACAAAGAAAGCCTTCACTAAAATAAGTTTATTGAATTTTTTTTAAGAAATGTTGTCGAGCCGTTTTTGAGAAAAATACGATTATGTAAATTTGCCAAAAAAAAATGTATGGCAGGTACCGTTATTTTTGGTTCTAAAAAGAAATGAAAAAAACGTGTCAGCAGAATCACCAAAAACCAATATGTACCAAGTTTGAAGAAAATCGATCGAGCCGTTTAGGCTGTAGACGAACAGACAGACAGACAGACAGAATTGTGCCACCCACTTTTTTGGTGTTCTCTATCATCGTAATATCATGTTTGATTGTTATCTCAAAATTTTGTTTTTGCACGAATCCAAAACTTGCCTTATTGTACCTATAATCGCAAGTAAAAATGAGATAAATTGAAGAGGGTCGGGTCAAAAACTCGGTAATTTGGCATGGAATGCCCCATATACATGTTCAGTAAAATTAAAAAAAAATGTGTATGCAAATTTTTAGAAAATATTAAAAAACATTTAAAAACTAAGTTTCAAAAAAATTTACTGACCCATTTTTGAAATACTGAAAAAAAAAAACAAAACGAAAAAACAAATTTAATATTTTTTTAAAAATTCAAAACTTATTTTTTTAAATTTTGATATGCAATATTATTTACATTTTAAAAAAGCTTTTTCATAAAATTTTTTATTGAAATCCGTTAATCTCATGAACGATGCGAAAATCGAAAATCAAAAAAACCGTTCTATGGCAGTTACCGTAAATAACGGTTTTGATTATTTTTTTCCACCAAAATGTATACCAAGACAACAATAACGCACTGATTTTTCCTAAATGGTGTTATGGCAAGTACCGTTATTTTTGGAGTTTAAACAAAATTAAATTTCCCCTCTGGAGAGGTACAAACAAATCTTAAGTTCAAAATTTGAAGAAAATCGCACCATTGGTTTAGACTGTAGATCCAGATACAAACAGACAGACAGAATTGTGCCACCCACTTTTTTCGTGTTCTCTATTATCGTAATGCTATGTTTGATTGTTATCTCAATTTTTTTTAAAGAATCCAAAACCCTATATCGCTAGTAAAAACAATCAGTGGAAGCTATGAACTTTTGTCTAAAATTAGAGCTAAGCTAATAATGAACTAAAGGAAATGTTGCTTTAGTGGTAGACAAAATTTTAACTACCACAATTTTTGATCTATGAATATGAAAACTGCCTCCTCTTAATCGGTATTATTCTATGCAAACTGTCTCTAAAAACTGTCTTCAAACGTCGAAATATGTGAGATTTTCAGATAACTAACTCCAAAACCTATACATATTTGTTTGGCCAGGGATTTCTCAGAGAAAAGAAAATATATTGGAAAGGTTGAAATTGAATTTGGAAGAAGTGAAATATTATTTTCAGGAAGCATTACAAATTTTAATGAAACAAATTATTATACATAATCTCAAAAATAGTAAAAAACGGTGACGACTCAGAGAGTAAAACAATGAAATTCTAAAGATTCAAAATCAAATTTTGAAGAAAAAGATGATTGCTTTTATTTATCGTTACAAATTGCACTGAAAAAAATGTACCTCTTGTTATTACATAACCTCAATGACTGTGAAAAATGGCTATTTTAATTTTCTAACGGGAATATCATGAAAACCCGAGGTGATGGTGGAAAATGGATAACGAATTTGCACACAATGCCCAAAACAGATGCTTAGAAAAATACTTCTCTTTTCGGGTCAAAAAAGTAAACAGATAGGTATTTATAAAGCTGTGTAATAAGAAAGTACTGGAGCTACAAATTTATGGTTTGCACAAATACCAACAAATCAGCATTTAATTAATTGCATATTCAGGTATCAAAGCTATTTGATTTCGCTAAGTTATCCCACGATTTATGCGTCAGCAAAAATGTAAATATTAAAATTGTGTTTGTTAAGGAATATGACTTTTTTCATAATGAATTAAATTATTGGCCCGAATTATTGGCCCGGGGCGCCAAATCTTTAAAAACGTCACTGCATGGAACCGACTGATGAATAAATACACGCATCGTCCACGAAAATGGCAGTCTTACAGTTTTGGGGTCTAGGAAAATCATGTGTGTATAAAACATACAAAAATGCTCCAAGTACTGAACCTTGGGGTACACCTGCAACAATTTCAATGACATCGGAATACCAATTTGTAACGGAAACTTTGAAAGTAAGCTTTGTTTGAAAAGATGGAAGTGATTAATAAACAATCTTTACCATTATTATATAATCTTAAGTTAAGACTTTCAAATAAAAAAATTGAATTGAAGGTTATATTATAAGATTAAAAACATATTTACTTTTCATAAGGATCTCGTCACAATGATCTTGCAATCGTGTAAGCATACGATAGCAGAATTCTTGCATTTGGCTATCACATAAAAATTTGGCAGCTTCTTTCATACAATCCGTATATCCCATTCGATACTCGTTCTCCTTTTGTACGCATTCATTCTGTAAATGCTTTAAGTGACGGATTGCCATTTCAATAATTTCCGTCTTTTCTATTCGTCCACGACCTTTTCGCTGATATTGTGGTGGAATGAGTCGGGATAAATCCGCTAGGCATGAATTCATCCTATCTCTACGTCTTTTTTCAATAATTCTATGTGAAAGTGGGTCTTGCTGTAGAAAAAACAAATTATAATAAAATATAAATTGATACTACATTATAAATTCAATGCTTAAAATATGTAAAAAAGAAAATGTAAAAAGGTAATTATTGTAAACGACAAAGTCTGGTTTCAGTACAATTAGTTCCCTCACACTGAGTTTAGACAAAGCTTCAATAGGGGTTGCAGTTAAGGGTTGGTATAGATGCCTAGTATTTAAGTTTATCAGTGAATGTACAATTTTTCTTCACGTACAATTTCATTTTAAATATAGCCTTGTACAGCATTTTTATATCTTGAGTTCATATAGGTATGTAAAATGCATTGATGTATATGTATGTTTTAATTTTCATTTTTATTTCAGTTTTAAAAAGCGAAAAATTGTTTATTAAAATTTTTAATATAAGTTTTTTAACTAGAACATTGTTTCTTAAAAATTTATATATTTACCCTCGACGGTTTGTTACGTTTCCCCATTGCGTAGTCTGCATCATCCTCGCTGTACGCTGTTGTTGATGTTGAAAAATTTAAGCTAGATTCAGGGCAATAAGGAAAACTGGATACTGCTGCATCACTACAGTAAGGAAAACATAATAAATTTGATTCTGATCAGTAAGTGTCGGTCAACATATTTAATATTGAAGCTTAACTTAAAAATTAAGATAAAATAAAGGATATTTTGAAAACGAAGGATTGACTTCATGAAATTTTGCTTCTTATACAATACTATGTTGTCATTTGGGTAAATGAAGTAATTTCGTTGAAAATTTCCAAATTAGATATCAAGCCATCTCATTTCCCATACCTACAATTTCACATTTTGAAAAGAGATAATTTCAACGAAAGTTGCAAGAAATTGTTGGAGTTTGGCAGTTTCGTCTCCTCCGATGAAAACTATATTACTTAGTGCCATTTGCGCCCTCTTAATTTAACTTATATTATTATTATACTCAAACTTTGCATAACGAATAAAGGTAGAACTTAGCCGGAAGGGTACTGAAGTTAATGTCAAAAACCAACGAAAAGTAGCTTTCCATACCGTCAAAAGGGGAACACACCCATAATGTATAATTATTATCTATATCTTTTTGGCATTCCTATTTCACCAAATGTCAGTTTTACCTAAATAAGCAAATTTAAACGAAACTTGACGAAACCTTCCTCTCCGCAATTATAGCCGCGTCATATGCTTTCCATGTATTCGCTTGTTTTCTTCCCACCACTTAAGTGGCCCCTCCGAGCATTATATATTTTTTCCAGCTTAAAACTTTGCTTCTTTCTGCATTCTTCAACCGAGCGAACATTCTTTTTATTCCATATCTTTGATAGGAGGTTGTGGACCCATTCCCAACAGATATATTAAAAGTAAAGTAATTTTTTTTTTTAATAATGGCCAACGCCATACGTATCGAAACATTATCCAAAAGTGGTTTTGAAACCTGGAAAATAGAGATGGAAGCTGTCCTCGTAAAAAATGAGACATGGATTTACGTCTGTGGTGAGAAGCCGAAACCTGAAGTATGTAGGTGGAGCTGACGCAGCTGCACAAGCAACATCACAACTTCTGCAAGACGAATGGGTAGCAGGAGATCGTATGGCCAAATTGGATCTCATCCTGCCCATCAGTCCATCTCAACGGAGCCAGATCAGAAGATGTTCTGCTTCGAGGGAGATCTGGTAGAAACTTGAAGCAGTATACGCATCAAAAGGACCCACCTGAAAGGCGACGTTGTTAAAGAAACTGAAACAAAACAAGATGGTGGAAGGAGTGACATAAGGGAGTATCTCTCGAAATTTTTGACATCGTAGATAGACTCTAAAGTATGGAAGTTAATGTAAATGATAGGTTACTATCTGTTATGATGTTGTACAGTCTGCCTGATTCGTTTGAAAATTTGAGGTGTGCGACAACTATCCCGACATAGAGTTATTAAGCTTAGTACATACTTGTGAATCATGTCATGAATCCATACAAAATTTGCATTTTTGTTCACCCGTGAACGTGCTCGTGAAGCTGTGCGGAGAGTTTTCGTTCACGAGCTATTCCCGTGCAAAATGTACGGGAACTCTTGGTGAACAGTTGACAGTTCGATTACAAAAGAAAAATGCCTCATTGTGGTTTTAAACGTTAAACGTTTACAACACAATCGCAAGTCTGTGCCAGTGAACAATGTGAAAAAATCTCTTTCTCCACTGGTGATTGTTCACTACACGATGAAGTATGTACTAGGCTTTAAAGGTAAAAATCATCGAGGAGCACGACGCAAGAATTCGCAAAACCAATGACCGTTTCCGTGGGTCACTGTTCGCCAGACAAAGCACCACATTACAGATAAAATAGGATAAAAAAAACAACAAATTAGTAACATCATGAAACTTGGTGAAAACGTTTCATGTACCATGAGAATGAAAAATCATAATCCAACCTAAGGATATGACACATGTTTTTAAATTAGTTTTGAATGCTGAAGAGTCAGGTCTTCCATCAATCTTTTGGGTCCAAAGCTGCAGCAAATCGTATTCGAAATCGATGTATCATGAAAAGCCTAGATGGGGAAATACCTTATAAAAAGTGTACAGGTAAACTGCCAAAATTAAATTACCTGTATCTTTTTGCAAACAAAATCTATATCCTCGATAAGACACACGGAAAAGGAAATTTTGACGGCAGGGGTATCGAGGGAATCTTCGTTGGTTATCCTGACACACACACACAAGGCTTAAAGAGTGTGGGTTCCATCTCAACAGAAAATTCACATTTTCAGAGACGTCAAGGTTGTGGACCATCACTATCAAGGTCTTTTCAGTGAACTTACAAGCGAAGACACTCTAAATGCACGTTACGCTCTGAAAGATTCAAGTGCCACAACCACCATATTTCTAAACAAATTTTAAAACGAGAGTGTTCGAAAAATTGACCAGGCACATCGAATGTAGTGAAAACCTACAAGCATGCTCCTGGAAGACCAGCAAAATAAAGAACTGGGAAGCGAGGACGTCAGAGAAAAATCTTTAATGAAGTTGAGGGCACTAAAGATACCGTCAATGATTGAATGCAGGACGAAGGCGAAACGAAACAAGAAGACGTTGACTTTCCAATTAATGCTTCTGAAGTTCACATCTCTCAAGCGATATCAGGTGTCAACAAATCTGATTGGGAAAGCCATTTACTCGGAATTCAGAAGTTTAGTGGCAAACAACACATGAAAAATAGTGAATAAGCCCCAGCACTCCAGAATTACGTGTGTTACGAGGGTTAGTATTAAATGAGATAGAGTTGTAGAGCGATATGCAGTCAACGGAACCAGAGAAAAGTCGATGAATGAAGAGAATGTCTGATATTTCTCTTCGTTCTTCCAACGAATTCAAGTTGATTAGCTTAAGGCGGCCTAGATAAGAAGGCAGATAGACCTCGAAGAGCAAAGCGTAAGAAACGACGCTGGGTGATCTTAATTCTGGAAATGTGAGTAATGCTACATTTCCACCTAGGGCTAATCTGAGATTTAATGAGATTAACCTTAAATCTCCTTTAAATCTCGTAGATTTACCATACAAATTTATTTCGTAAATCTTGAAGATTAGAAATTAATCTTGTTAAATCTTCCTAGGACAAATAGTTATACAAATCGAACTAACCTATTTTTACATGGTGTTGAACGATTCATTCGAGACTCGCATTCAGTTCTCCATTGTTTCACACGAATCAAACATTCTGTCTCATTCGCACTTCATAAGAAAAATTGGAACGCCATTTGCATTTTTGAAGGTGCTGTCAAATTTAATCTTTTTTAAATCTTTCTGGGCGGTGGAAACACCAAAAAGATTTATTAAATCTAATCTGAGATAAACCTTTGGTGGAAACATAGCATAAGTTGGTAAGAGGACCAAGCTTGAGAGGCGTATATAGGAGAGGACGAACAAATGATATGTATGTATATGGACCGGGGGAGAATTCTTTTGACCATCTTTTGACGAAACCGAGTGCTGGGTTTGCTTTGAGAATGATATCGCCTTTGTGAATGAGAAACTAAAGCTCTGGGTCACATAAAATACCAAGGTCGCGAATATTATCAAAGGTGTATTTATGTTTTTTGTGACCTTTGTTATTTATCTAATATGTTGATTGGTTTTGGGCTTGAGGTCAATTATATTTCAATAATTAAATGAAACACATAATTTTGTTTTTGAACTACGACGTTTCGTCCATGATGGACATCATCAGGTAACTTTATTTCAATACTTTTTTATATCAAAAATAAAACATCAAATGAATCTTAAAAAATGACAAACTAAACATAACTATACATTTATATTGCACTTTGAAACATTCATATTGACATTTATATTGCACTTTTTAATAAATAGAAAATTATACACAGTACTTTACATTTAAGTCTTGTCTTGGTCTTAAATGTAAAATGTAAAGTACTGTGTATAATTTTCTATTTATTAAAAAGTGCAATATAAATGTCAATATGAATGTTTCAAAGTGCAATATAAATGTATAGTTATGTTTAGTTTGTCATTTTTTAAGATTCATTTGATGTTTTATTTTTGATATAAAAAAGTATTGAAATAAAGTTACCTGATGATGTCCATAATCATGGACGAAACGTCGTAGTTCAAAAACAAAATTATGTGTTTCATTTAATTATTGAAATATAATTGACCTCAAGCCCAAAACCAATCAACATATTATCAAAGGTGGGTATGGGTTCATTATGGAGCAAGTAGAGACGGGGAGGAAATTTGATACGTTTGCGTGAAAAAGTGATTGATTCACATTTGGCGACGTATAGCTCCAAGCTATTTTTTAGACACCAAACTGAAAAATTGTCAAGATCCTGTTGAATAAGAGAAGAGTCATGTGTTGAGGAAATGGTCTTGAAAAATGTGGCATCATTGGTACACAGAGAGATAGAAGAATGTTTGATGACCTTTTCAATATCGATAATAGCGAGAATCAAAAAAGAAAGGGCAAGAGGTAGCAGATCTAAATCAAACACTGTAATTACGGTTTCCAAGGTAAGAAGAAATCCATTTTAATAAAGATGGCTTAAAGCCTAGAGAGGACAGTATGAAAAGAATAAGCTTATTAGAAATTTTGTTGAAGGCCTTGCTGAAATCGGTTGAGATAACATCGATTTCGTAGCCTCTCTCTAAGGCTGAAAAGGGTGAAAGACGCAAATTTATCAAGGTTAGTGGTTGTAGACCGGCATTTGAGAAAGCCATGTTGTGAAGAGGAGATGAGAGATTAGTAGTGGAAGCTTAAGGCTTCATACAAAATACTTTCAAAGAGTTTGAGTATGTGTGAAAGCTTGGCAATGGGACGATTTTTGTTAACATCGCTTTACGGACCCTTTTTGTGTATAGAAGTTATAAAAGATGAATTCCATATCTAAGGAAACTGTCCTTGATTTAGGGAAAGGCTGAACATGGAAGAGAATCTTTTTAAAAGAATGGCAGGGAGACCATCTGGACCCGGATTAAATTCATCGTTAAGTTGATTCAATTTATATTCGATGAGATAGGGATTGACAGTTCGAGGAGGAAGCGGTCCAAGAGAAAAACTTTGTAAATAATTGAAATAGGCAGAATCAGGAACAAAGAAGTCATCAGCAAAAAATTGTTTGGAGAATGTGGCAAAAAGGTTAGCGATAGTGCTAAGATCGTTCGAAGAACGACAAATCTATAGGGTAGGGTGGACTGTAATGGAGAATCATGAAAGAATGAGAGAAGAAAGGGGAGGATGGAAGTTGTCGATAGTTGATAGAGAAAGGGGACTAGGTGATATAGATAGTGAAATCTTAATTGACTCATAATCAAGAATAGGGGAACAGGATATGGCAATAAGGGAAGAGTCTTTAGAATTTTTCACAGCAAGAAGGACACCACGGCTAGGGCAATCATTGTCAGCTCTGCTACGCTGAAAGTGCGAGATCCGCTTTGAGTGAATATATTGTTCAAAGGCCTCGAGATCATTCGCCTCCTTTTGGGGAGACAAATTAAGAAAATTATGATATTTTATGAAGAGATTTTTTAGAATCGGGACACAGTGGGGAGACCTTCCTGTTGAATGGAGAACATTACACTTGTTTTCGTTTTACCTTTAAAGCAGACGGAGTGAGGTTTATCGTGCAGATATGACAAAAACGGACGAATATTTTCGTAGGTTTTTATCTCTAAGCCTAGAGATAGCATAGCGACATTCAGTGAATTCACTAGATTGTTGGGTGCATTTGACTGTAGGGGGTTGAAGGGGACCAATAAAAGAAGAAGAAGGGGACATTGTAGTTGGGAAAGTTGTAAGAGACTGAGTGGTGATTAAGGAAGGGGCAATTGATGTCGAGGGAGATGTAGAGTAGACTGAAGAATAAGAGACTGGTATTGATGGGTTTGGTGTAGAAGAGGAGAGAAGTTGGTGAGGGGTTAAGAATATGAGAGCTGCGAAAACTAGGATATTTGGCTTCAGAGCTAAGGTTGAAGTTAGGATTAGAATTTATTGGTGGTAATTTGGTTGGAGACGAGAAAAGCGGAGATAAGAGGCGAGTAGAAGGAGTTAGATTAAAAGAAACCTTTTGACCTTTAGGTTTAGATGGACTACCGGAAAGAAATGAGTTCTGAAATAGGGAACGAGAAAAGTTAGGTATGATGCCCATTTTGAAGGACGAGTTATTAGGGTTTTGTTTATTTCTCGATGAAGACGACTGCTGTGGCTGAAGAAAAGGATGTTGACGTTTATTTGGCATAGAGTTGGGATCTGGTATGGGTAGGTTAAATGAACGACGTTTAGAATGTGGCTTACTAGGGGGATCTACGCCCCCGGGAAACTGTGGGTTCGCTGTGATTAGAGGGAATATGAGTTACCTTAGAACTACGATTTTTCTATTTAAAAGTTGAAAGGCTGGTCTTCCATTTAGATAGCATCATGTTCTCTAGGCGAAGCGATCCACTAGGGTGTTGAAATATCCAGTCGTACTTTGCTCTCTTAAAGTGCGGGAGAGTGTTAGGACGCCACTTCGGACATAGGCTCAATGAAAGAAAAATCCCTATGCACACCTCCGCGTCGTAGAGAGCGGGTAGAGCTTATGTGCAGGGGGGCCGAATGGAATGGAATGATAAGAGGGAATATGAGTTACCTTACAACTAGGATTTTTCTATTTAAAAGTTGAAAGGCCATTTAGATAGCATCATGTTCTCTAGGCGAAGCGATCCACTAGGGTGGTGAAATATCCAGTCGTTGTCGTACTTTGCTCTCTAAAAGTGCTGGAGAGTGCTAGGACGCCACTTCGGCCCTAGGCTCAATGTAAGAAAATACCTATGCACACCTCCACGTCGCACAGTGGATTGCCTCCATATAATTAGACGTACAAAAATCAATGCAATAAATTGAAAAAAATTCAATTTCTTATCTATAACGGATAACTGTTAAGTCTGAAAACAATTTTTTTTCTTGTTTAAACCAGTTTAGTATAGAATAAATGATCTCCAAATGTGAAGGTGAAAAGTCTTTTTTTGATCTGGTGCGTTGAGGTTATTTAGGCAAATAATTATTAAAATTACAATTTTAATTGAAATAAAAAAAAAAATGGCAGATGATCATGAATGTATGCGCTTTTATAAATCTGTGTTGAAATTGTTTTAATGTTTGTCTGTTGAATTTAAAAAAATGTGTCATTGAAATAGCAAAAAAAACATGTTTTTCCCGTATTTGTTTTGGAAAATCTAAATATGTGCTTAAGGTTGCTTTAAAAATAAATTAAGTGTTTTGGATAGCTGTGAACGTCTTCTTTCTAGAAATATATGTGATAAACCTCGCAAAGATTTGCAAAGCCCTTTTTTTGCCTACTTTTTAGGAAAAGATTTCTGCGTTGCAAGGAAGGAATTTTTCGAAGTTTGGATATCGAATTCCAAATTGACTCGAACAAAAATACTTTTGGAGTATATTTCGAACAAGTTTAACACATCAACACGAAATAACTGTTTAAATACTGCTAGTCTAAAGAGAATTATCAGTTCAAAATCAGCCAATTTGGATTTGAAATGGAAGTCGGTTGGAAATCGAAGAGACCGGTTTATTCTAAAATATAAAAATTGGCTAGAGGAGTTAGAAATTTGTATGGACTTAAATAATACAATAGAGACTAAAAATTACAACCCTAACGAAGATTCAACCAGGCATTTAACGTCTGGAAGGCCAAAAAAAAGTTTTGAGGCTTGCGGAGAGTACTCAAAGCGTTCCAAAGTGCGTCACCTTGTAGAAAATGAGTCTCCAATGGAATTACATTATGCTGGTCAAATGGCCACTCGAAACAGATATTTTCCGAAAATATTAGAATTTTTCACGTCTAAATGTATGGAGACGATCCACTGTGCGTCGTGGAGAGCGGGTAACGCTAACGTGCAGGGGGACCGAATGGATGCCGGGATAAGCAGATTACCCAACGATGCTGGTCAGGGCACAAACTTGTCCTTGGGATGGTTAAAAGCTCCCTTAAGGTGGATAAACTGCAGGTGGCAGTCAACGGCATGATAGTCTGTTGGAGCTTTTTTTGTTAAAAGGCCAACGGCAGCAGCAGGTAGCCCATATTGGGCGGCTAAATAATAATCTTTTTACGGAAAATCCTTCTGCAGCCTCGGTTGCAGTAAACCGCAAATCGGATATGGGGTTGCGGCATCTTTCATGTACGAGCGTCAATCAAGACGCCATAATGATAAATGAATCGTTGACAAATAGAAGAAATCTATACTTTTGGCTTCAGCATACGTGCGAAAATCGGAGCATGGAACGTTCGATCTTCGTACGGCGAAGGAAGATACGAGCAGGTTGAGCATGAAATGCGAAACTAAGTGGAGAGGGAGAGCTGAATACAGATCTGACACTGGACAAACGAGAATGCTGTATTCCGGGGAAGATGAAAGAGAGGGTGGCTAAAGACTGCATGGTGTCGGGATTATGTTGAACGAAGAAGCAAGGCGTAGTTTGATCTCCAGCGCGCCTATTTCTGCGAGGTAAAGACAGCAAGGTTTCGTCAAAAATTCGTATTGTTACAATTATTATTTACAAGAAATGCCGATGTGGGAAGCGACCACAATTTGGTTCTGATGAGTCTCAAACTACGAACCGCTGCCGTAAAAAACCAGCACAGGATGCAGCAAAGAGCTCAAAATTCATTAAGAACATTTTAAATGACCCCAACATATGTCGAAACTATGTCACAACCCTTAACGACAGAGCCTCGTCATTTAACGGAATCCTACATTCAACAATTGACGAGATGTGGGGTGGAATAAAAATTGTTTTTATGGAGGCTGGATCCAAAATTGTACCAAAGCGAACGAGAGTTAGAAACTCTTGGATATCCGGAGACATCTGGGATAAAGTCAAACTTCGCAAATCGTTGAAAATGCTAATAAAAGCCGAAGCAGATGTTCAATGAAAGGCTGAATTGCGAAACGAGTATCGCTGTCTGAGACGTAACAGGAGTTTTCTGCAGAAAATGCGGAAAACGCTGCCAGAAGAAAAGATAGCCGGGAATTGTACCAAATAGCCAAAGATGTGATTGGGAAAAAAAGCAACACCAATCATCCTGTAATGGATGTGGATGGCTCACTTTTGGTATCAATTGAGGATCAGCTACGAAGATGGAAGTACCATTTTTTTGCCCTGCTAAATGTGGATTCAGTTGAGCAGAGTGCTGAAGTGCCCCAACTAAACGAGATGTGCAAGTTCTATAGGGGTAATGACATCGAACCTCCCTCGCAGCTGGACTTGACGCAATGCCAGCTGAATTTCTGAAAGCCGATCCCGTATTAGCATTATTTTCATTCATTTGGGAGAACGAAAGTTATCTCAAGGACTGGCAGGATGGTGTGACTGTTAAATGCAAAAGAAAGGTGACCTTAAAAATTGCAACCACTGGCGTGGTATCACCGTTTTGTCCGTTTTCCCAAAACTAATGGACACCATCATTCATGAGCGAATAAAGGATAGAATCGAGTCTACACTCAAGAGGCATCAAGCTGGCTTCCGCTGTCGTCGATCGTGTGTCGACCATATCAACACCCTGCGTATCGTCCTCGAGCAGTCGATGGAATTTCAATCACCGCTTTACCTAACCCAGGATGTATATGGAGATCGTTGCTTGGTAGAGAAATTCTGCCAAAAATTGTTGCCATTATTAAAGAGCCCTACAAGAACGCAAGGTGTTTTGTTTTACACAATGGGCAGCTATCCGACTCCTTCGTAGTGCAACAGAGTGTGAGACAAGGGGATGTTTTATCGCCAATTCTCTTCCTGCTGGCGATGGACGACGTATTGACGGCCAGTGTTGGTACAGCTGAGCGACAGGGCATTTAATAGAGACCACCCGAAAGGCTCAGTCATTTAGACTATGCCGATGACTTATATATCTACTGGTAAATAACATAAGTGGGCTGAATGCAAAGAAGAAGAAGTAAAGGAACTGGCATATCGTGGAAACAGTGAAGCATTTTTCAAAATAGTGAGAGTTACACAAACACAAATGCATTGCCCAAGGGTCGCAGTGCAGTTACACGGCTGTAGGCTGGGGCGCCCAAAGGAAGCTAGATTTAAAAAAAAGAAAAAACACCAATGAGATGCTTCCGTCATTTTGCCGAGCTGTGGAAAAATGTACATAGATTTTACATCATACAAATAGTGAGAAAGCCTATTGAACTGAATAAAAAAGTGAAATGAAAGTTAAAATAGTGAATACTTTGGAAAACTTTACTAATAAGAAATATATAAACAAAATGTGGTGCTGCATTAAATCAATCAAAAACGCCTATAATACGGTGCACACATTTTTCTTTTCATAGGTAAGTTTTCTCTCAAATTCTACTTAATAAGGTGATGTTTTTTATGGTAGCGTACTTTTAACCCGAAATAAACACTTCTTGACGAAGATACAAATCCAAAAAGATAAATAGGGGTAACAGCAGAAGGGCCTTTTAAAATATTTTATTTAAAGCGTTAAGAAATAAATCTGCACTACGGGCGCTAAACGGATTTGAGCACCTTGCCATCACCATCAAAAAATGATCGACCCCGTGCGAGAATTTCTCATTTGACAGATGAGTCTCAACGAAATCACTAGATTAAAATATATTTTTGTTTTCAACAAATTTGCTATTATTATAGCAAATTGCGATAAAATATTGATTTTAAAGTATTCTAAGATAATTTATTTACCTAAATAACTTCACTTCACGTTAATTTATATGAAAATATCAGACAAAACTAACTTGTAAAATAAAATGTTTGTATACTCCTTAGTATAGGCGTTTTTAGAGGATTTAACGTAGCTACCACATGGTGTTTTATATTTTTTTAAATAAATTATTGACAGTATTTACTATTCTAACTTTTATTTTACTTTTTTATTTTGTTTAATAAACTTTTTTACTTGTTTAACAAATTGAAATCTCAAAACACTTCCCTTCAGTTAGGCAAAATGACAGATGAATCTCAATTTTTTTTTTTAATTCTTGCTGCTTCACTCACGTACACTGTATATGTGATGTACACCACGTCCTTAACTTCTTCTTCTATGGCTGAATGGGATGTGCCAAACAATGCAAGTAGTGAAGGGAGAGTGAAGTTATCTAAGAATAAACAGCAAAAAGACAAAAATAATGCTCACAGGCCGCTCCACACAGCAGCGTATTATTCTACAGGAGACGCCAGTTGAAGTAGTGGAACAGTTTAACTACCTTGGAAGCATTGTTTCTGCAAGCGGTGGTACGGATCTGGACGCTAAAAGTAGAATAAATAAAGCTCGTACTGCTTACGGTACTCTGTCCCCAATTTGGAAATCCAATCAAACCTCCTTACGCACTAAGTTGAGATTCTTCGAATCCAATGTCAAATCCGTGCTGTTATATGCTTGTGAAACCTGGAAAGTCACGTCTACCATTTCGAAGAAAATGCAGGCTTTTGTGAATCGCTGTCTTCGCCACATCCTAAAGATTCGCTGGCCACAAATAATATCAAATGAGGAATTGTGGCGCAGGACAAGTCAAGAGCGGCTGGACGTCGACATAAGAAAGCGTAAATGGCGTTGGATTGGTCACACACTGAGGAAACCAAACGATGAAATTGCAAAGCAGTCCTTTGAATGGAATCCTCAGGGTGCACGGCGGGTTGGAAGACCAAGAACAACATGGAAATCAACTGTCTTAGCGGAAGCAGAATCCCAGAGAAAGACGTACTTTTAGAGGGCATTTATTTCAGGATTTATTTCAGTAGTATATAGAATTTGTATTTTAAAACCTTCTTATATAGGTTTCCAGTTTGCTTAATCGATTATTCCATTCAGATAAGTTCCAGGAGACACCAAATGTTTGTATCGTGGATGAAGACGGACGTGTAGAAGGGATAACTCACGAACTGGAGGAGAATTTTCATCTGCAATTATTGAGAGTGAAGGAGTTATAGCGTTGGTTTCAGCGTTCTGGATTTCATCAAGGATAGAAAGACTGTTGTACAGCAATACCGGTTGTGGTGTGGGAGTTCGTCAAAAATATCCTTCAAGACCAGCCGTAATTCCCTCGAATGGTTCAAACAACCCATATCCCGATGTATATCCATCGTCCGTTGACCATTACTGCTAACGCCATACCCGATAGATATCACCTCTGCAGAGAATCTAGACATCAAAGTTTTGACAATATGTAGTTCATCATAGATACCGTTGAGCATGGTTTGATCCGGTGTATAAAAGGGGGGTCCTGTTTTAGCAGAGGTACCTTGCAAGAAAACCCCAATGTCGGATCAAAGGGAATTGAATTTGGACGATAAATTATTGTTTAGTTCAATAATCGAATCATTTAAGGAGTCTGGCAGTTTAGTTAGAGAGTTGAGCTGCTTTTCAATGCTCAAAAGCTTAAAAAAAGATTGAGCAGAGCTATGTGGCCATTGTTGATGTAGTTCTTCAACACTTTTGATAATAACATCAAAGTTTTTGGAAATGTTTTGGATCTTTTTGACGCACGCGTTATTACCGTTGGATGTAGAGTCACTAAGGCATTTGATGGCAAGCATGATATGGGAAATGGAGATGCCTTTGCATTCGTCGCAGAAGAACAAAAAAATTCTTGAAATCATTCAGCTAAGCGAATGATCTCTTTCCAAGGCCAACACAAGAGGGGTGAAATATATTGCTACAAATGCCACTACAACTTATCCACTCAGCATTGGAATTGATGTTGACACAGATTGGATTTCCGCACTTGGATGACATAGTTATAATATAGCTTATAAATGAAAGATCTAAATAGTAGGCAATATAAGATCTATAGTTTTTTTTCCACAGTTATTATTTTAATTATGGAGAGGTCTTGAAGAGGTTTTCAGTGGAAAACATCAAACCGGTGGCTACTCCTTCGAAAGCTGATTGCAAACTTTTAAGCGATAGTGAACAACCTGAAAAAAATCGAGATGACAAACCATATAGGAAGCTGGTGGGTGCACTGATGTATCACGCCTTGGCTACCCGCCCATATTTTTCATACTCGGTAAGCGCTCTTAGGCAATATTGTAATATTTTCTCAGGTTCGTAAATAAAACTTATTTACTTTATTCAAGTCGTCCACTTATTTATTTCACAAAATAAAACACTTTACTTTTCTTTTATTGCAACCAACTTTATTCATTCACGATTAAAAACAAACTGTCGCTGCCGGTTAAACATGTGCCTTTTATACTTGTTTGACAAACTCTGGAAATTAGCAGAAGGTTCTGGTATCTGCTTCTAGAGCTTTCCGTAGGGCAAATTTCCGATAATTCCCTTTTCTAAAGCTTTTATTTGACAGTTGGTTTCCTGCTAAAATCCGGAAGATGGCGCTTCTTCGTTTGAGAGTCGCTATAATTATAGCTAAGGGTATGTTTGCACTGCGACCGTAAGCTTTATTGTGCCCGTTTGTTTGCTTTTCGGAGTAGTTATGTTTCAAATATGGAAAGTCATTACAATATAATAATTGTTACAGCAACGAGTGTTTTACGTTATCTCAGAGGCAGAACCCATCTGGGATAAATATTCGAGAAGGATGACAGAACATCGATTTGCTTTGTTGATACTGATTGGGGAAAGTGTACATTAGTAGGGCTGTTAGCGAGACCAGCCTTTCATTTTGAGCTGACGGGTTGAGCTCTAGTACACAAATAGCTCATGTACTAACTTTACTTTTAAAAAGTGTTGCCAAGTCAGCGATTTAAACTAGTAAGCGGCAACCCTTCTCTTGTCCTTCTAACAGTGTTGCCGCTTACTAGTTTAAACCACGAAATGTTGCTTATAAATTGAAAACCAGGGGTCAGACGATGACCCGAGAACTGCCGTGGGATTCAGCGCTCTTGAAACCATTTACTGCAGTGAACTCACGAAGAACGGGTATTTACAATATGGGCATTTATAAAAATGTGTATACTACACTATGAACACTAGGCAAAATTTATTGGGAAAGCTATCCGCAGTACAGTGAAATTTTATATGAATTACAAAAACAACATCGGCAGCAGAATCGCTACCGATAAAAGTTACAGCAGAATCCCGCTGCGGATAAACTTTTTACGTTTGTTCGAGTATCGAACTCGATTGAATAGGATTTTAGTGTGGCGTCATTGGTACGATTGGTACTTTTAAGTATGGTACACATTTATCAAGCCTGAGTGTCGCCCGTGTTGGATATCAAACAGAACTGATAATGTGTACATGCTGAATGATGGGTTGTCACTCACAACTGCTGCTCACAAAATTTTTTGATACTGCGTGACAACCCTCGGTTTAATGGGTGGTTGATCGATGATGTGCACACAATTTCATTCATGACCCATCACGGAACAAAACCCGAATTTTTATAGCAAATTAGTGGAAAGATGCAAACAAAATAAGAAAAAGCTCGTATGTGTCATGCAAAAAAGAGTTAACATGATTCGTGGCGGAAATAGCCTCGAAATAAAAAGAAACAATTTTCTGAGAGTAATGGAATTTCTCTGCCTGACGCCCAACAGAACTGATGAGTGTGTATGCGAAACTTTTCACGCAGGTTCGATATCCAACACGGGTGACACTAGTGTAATAGCAGACTAAGGGCGGTATTCATCAAGCACTCTTAAACAGCTTTTAAGTTTATGAGGCTCTTAAATCAAATAATATTTGTTCTATTCACCAGCCACTTATAGCTCTTTTTCGAAAAAATGCTGCTAACATTCATTTAATTTTGATCGAATTCTTACAAATCTGAAACAGCTTTCTATTAACATTTTTCAAGAGGCCCCTATATCCTTAAGGGCCTGGGGCCCCCAATAGTCTAAAGACGCCCCTCGTTAGAAACGTCATTTTTTAATCGATCTAATGCACTACTGCTTTTAAATCGACTAATCGAGTCTGCTGCACTTTTATTTTTCGGAGAAGTAATAAATTATCATTCATCAAAACTCCGTCTTCGAATTTTTAAATTCTATTCCTACGGCTTCCGGCTATTGGCTTGCCTTGATAACAATAACAATAGTGACAGCATAATTATTTATATTAAGCTATTTTAAATTTCTTCCGTAAGAAAACTGAATATACTGTTTTTTTTTAAACTTATTTCGGAAAATTTTCCGATTAGTGGCAGCACTGTGACAGAAACTGACCACTACGATTTCTTACAGTAGCTGTAGCACTTCGTGTTCACAGAAATTTGTGTAGCAGAAATTCGTAAGTTTTCCAACGGAGGGGAAATTATTTGCTCTCTCATTGCGCTCCCTCAATGCAACTTTTTTGAGTTAAGCATAGTTTACAGTTCCGATGCCAAAAAAAAATCAAAGTTTTCAACACAATTTTCCACCTATTCTGCGCCCCAAGTTGAATAATATTCAAGGCGAAAAACGTTTGCCTTGGCCTAAGCCACCCATTGAGTCATTAATTTACCCTTAATTGACAAACTATAAGCCTAAAAATGGAAAATAATTATTTTTGGATGCGAAAACCATTTGCATGCAAATAATGCATTGAGGTGAATATATTTTTTTTTTGGAAGTATAAACCAACCATCAAACAAAAAATATACTATTCACCACACTTTTTCGCATGCAAATCAATTGCCGGTCCATTGTTTTGCATGATATTCCATGACAGCATAGTTTTAGTTTTTGCATGAAACTGTAAACCAATAATGCAAACAATTAATTTTACATTTCACATCAATTATTTTTGACATGCGAGAATATTTGCATAGATTTTTTTTTTGCGCTCGGGAACTGTAAACAAGGCTTTAAGCATAGTTTACAGTTCCCATGCGAAAAAAAAATCAAAATTTTCAAAACGATTGTCCACCTATTCTGCGCACCAAGTGGTATACTATTCAAGGTGAAAAACCTTTGCCTTGGCCTAACCCACCCATTGAGTCACTAATTTACCCTTAGTTAATAATCTATAGGCCTAAAAATGGAAAATAATTATTTTGGGATTCCAAAACGATTTGCATACAAATAATGCCTTGATTTGCATTGGGATTCCAAAACGATTTGCATACAAATAATGCCTTGATGTGAATACAATTTTTTTTTTAAGTATAAACCGACCATAAAAAAAAAATATTTTATTCACCACACTTTTTTTCGCATGCAAATCAATTGCCGGTCCATTGTTTTGCATGACATTCCATGACAACATTGATTTTTTTTGCATAAAACTGTAAACCAATCATGCAAAAAGCTAATTTTTTATTTCACCTCAATTATTTTTGACATGCGAGAATATTTGCATAGATTTTTTTTCCGCACGGGAACTGTAAGCTAGGCTTTAACAAACAGAAATTTGTGACATTTTGTGAGAATTTGTGAAAATTTATAAGAAATTGAACGATAACAAACAGACCTATTCAAAAGTGCATTCAGTTTTTCGCGTCATTTAACCAAATGACGATAAATGTTAAAAAGAAAACAACTCATTCAAGAACAACATGAATCGAGAGATATATCGGCGAGCGCGCACTCTAAATCTTTTTTTCGTTTTACTAATGGCCTTTTTGATTGGCAATCTCGAGCACCGATTCGATACGTGTGAACGCTTCTCATTTCGATTCTGAAATCAAATCCAGTGCCGAGATTCACCTTATTCGAAACGCAGGGATTGAGTGAGATGAGTCACTTTTTCGTGGAATATCGACTCAGTTAGCAAAAGTGAGTGAGTGAACGAGTGAAATGAAATGTCAGATTACTCGCCAGATATAACCGCAGTGACTTAGTGTATATGTAGGTAAATTTCCAGTTGTGGATAGGTATGTGTGATTTTCTCAAGAATTACTATTCATGGATAGGAAATTAAATAAAAAACAACAACGTAGATAAGAACAACTACCCTTTTATTGATTCTTACATATATCTTATTTAACTATTATATGCACATGTACATTAAATAAAATTATACCTTTGACACTATTAAACTTTTTATTTATCAAGGCTGAAAACTCGCATTAAACTTTAATTACGAAAAATAAAAACAAATTGAGACAAAAGATACTCCATTATAAAGATTCCAATGTTTACATTGTTGTATTTGCTTTTTCATTTCGTGTCCATTGGTGGTGATGTGAAACAGAATATCAAACGTAACGAGTATGACAAGGAGGTAGAATTTGGCCCTTTTATATTTATTCTTTGTCTCATGTTCGAAACTAAATTCGAACTTACTCATTTTACTTAAACCTTTGTATATGAACTTTATAGTAATATCATGAAGATAAATGTTGACACACCGTCTGATGTTGACACACCCATGAATGTTGCTTGACACATGTTGAAACACCATGCTTGCATCTTTGTATATTTTTAGTTGTCATTTTCATTTTTACTTTTTAGTTGTGAAGATGCTTTGCTGGGGGAAGGTTGTCGTTGGTTTTCGGCGCTCTTCCCTTAATAAGCAAAAAGAAAATGCGTTTGTTCGTGTTTTATGTAGGTATGTATGATTGTAGATTGTTTGTAGGTAGGTAGGTAAGTATGATGTTCAGGGTTGCCACACCTCAGAAAATTTTTCGCAGTAGATTTGCAAAAAAAGTGCAGTAGATATTTTAGCAGTAGATATCTTTTTTTAATTTATTTTTTTTTTCAAAAAACTAATTATGTCATTCGAACAAAACTGAAAAATAAATAAAATATAACATTTGTTTTTCTTCAAAACATAAAAAAACAAAGAAAATAGCCATAAATTAAACATATCATATTATTATTAAGGCGTGGAGGGTAATTTTGTTCGTTAAATCAAGTGCAGTAGATTTTATTTTAAGGCAGTAGATTGATTTTGAGAAAAAAATGCAGTGGATCTATTGCAATTGCAGAAAAGTGGCAACCCTGATTATGTTGTCATTTAGTTAGGCATGTATATTTTTTGGTTGTGGTTTTTTTACTTTCGTGTTTTGTTATTTTTGTGTGTTTTTGTTGTTATACTCGGCTGCTGCTGCTTCTTCTCGGCAAGCGGTCGAAATATTTTATTGAGATTGTATGTAGGTACGTATTTAAACTGGTTGCCTTTGGTGTTGTTGGTTGATCGATATTGGGTTGGTTCTTAATGTAGGTCAGTTGGGCATCGTGGGGTGGGTGTTTTTGTATTTGTTTTTTGTTATTTTTGTTGTTGTAGGTAGGTTTTTCAGTTATATATAAAAAATATTGTTGGATTTTGATATGGTCAGTACGTTGCATAGGCAGGTGGCGGTTGTCATTTGATTTAGTTGATCAGTTGGGTGGGTAACAAAAAATAATCTTTGTCATGTCTCTATATCCTCGCAACGGCTCATACGATCTGCATGAAATTTTCAGAGCTGATTCGCATGAATCATATTCATAAATATTTCTTGTTCCAATCTGCCCACCGCCCCTTCCACTTTTATATCTTTATACATAGCTCAAAAACAGCTCTAATGATTATTTGAGGTATTAGAATTTGTTTGTATGGGTAAGAAAAATATGGAGGTGATTTTTGTATACCCACCTACAACCACAACCACTTTCATCATGTCTCTATATCTCGGGAAAAGCCCCATTGATCTAGATGAAATTTTCAGAGTTGATTTACATGAGTTAGAAAAGATTTTAAACATATTTTTTGTTCAAATCCATCCACTGCCACGCCCCCTTTTTTCATTTTGATATCCCAAAAATGCCTAAAGATTACGGTACGTTTCAGATATTGTTTCAATGTTTCAAAAACATAAATAATTTTTTCAATGTTTAAATTTTGATTATAACTTTTTATTTATAACTTAAGGGTAAAAAGTGTGTTAACATAAATTGAAGAAAATTGAATTTGCTACAAATTTGTACCAAAGTTTTTTTTCTAAGACTAATAAAATTTAAGTTGCCACGGAGAACTTTTTAGAACTCGTTCTTCAATATGGTGGCCAAATGGTGGGGCTTTCAACACCTAAAATTTAGTTGTATACTTGCAATGAACCCTCTTACACATCAAAAGAGAAAATCTTTGTCCAACCCAAATTTGGAGGTTATTGTAACATTTTGATAGACATTTTGCGAAAATGTTAAAAACTGGCTTATAAGATGATTGACATATTTTCTTGGTTATTTTGTTTATACACAAGCATGTGTTATACCATTTTGGAAAGTGCATTAAATAGACAACTTTTTGAAGCAATTGGCCTATTGGCCATTCATGTTCTCATACAATTTTAATTTATTAGAGGTGGTCAAACTTTTTTGAAAATAAATGTTTGTACTGAAAAAAATATTTTAAAAAATTATAATAAAAAAAATGCAATAACTACTATTAAATTTTATCACCCATCTATTACAACAGTTATTCTAGAATATTACAAAAATAGAAAAATATATAAAAATTGTTCATCCATGGTCGTAGCGTTCACGTATTTGAGGAAAGTAGTACTTGTTAACAACTTTTGTAAAAAACATATTAAACAATCGAACTTAAAAATTTATAAAATGAATTTATATAATAACATATAGAAAAATAAAAATGTATTGAACTTTTATCGAATTTTAAGTCCCATCACTATCTTATAAAAATTGTAAATGTTTGAATTTCGCGCCTTGATACCAAGGTTCACCATATGTTATCTTTAACTTTAACATAAATAGCTATAATACATTAAAGCAAGAAGAATAAAGACAAGTCATTGTTATAAGTCACGTTACACTAGAAAGGTCTTTTATTTTCGATACAGTTTTCCTCGTCGTACTGTTGTATAATTGAATTAATTGAAATAATTCTAAAACGTTGGTTTTACAAAAGAAAAAAATAAGTTTTAACAGAAATAGATTTATTCTTGAAATCAAAATCAAAATTTTTCTATTTCACGATTTGCAAAGTAGCAACTCTGTATGTACGTTGTGCTAGGTTCAATTAGTTTTTTAAAGTTTTTTCTTGCTTAACGTTTTTTTCTAGCGCGTTTTGTTCTTTTTGCTTGGGTAAAAATATCCTTTTGATATGGGGCAGTTAAGCACTTAAGCTATATTTTAAGAAAAATTATTTTTTTATTAGATTTTATTTCTTCTGTTATATATAAGTTGGGAAGCATACGATTACTTAGGCGCCAAGAAATTATAACGTTTTTTTTGTAGAACAGTTTAATACAAGCATTATTTACAATGGGAGGGGGTCTATCTCCCCCCTTTCGGGCGGGAAGGGCAATTTTATAAAAAAAATGTACTAAAAATGTAAAACAAAAAAATATTAAAAAATAACGGTTATACTTACAATTAAGTATTATACCTTTTTTAACAACAAAAATAATTCTGAAACATTAATTTCAAATTGAATAGACGCAATTTATTCAAATCTGCCATTGAAATTGACTTACCTGTCACAAATATCCCAGGGATATTTTGAAAATCTGAAGTAGGCCAACTTTCAAATTACTCCCGAGTTGAGGATTTAAGAAGTGAAGAAAAGCAATTTTCAACTTGCCATCCAACTCTCGATTTGTAATCAACTCTAGAGTTCGCCAACTCCGGAGTTTTTGGCAAGTTGACTAATGATGAAGAGAACCGACCTAAAACTACTACGGTATAAAACTCGAATGTTTGTTCGTTTTTTTTTATGATTTAAGTGGGTATGCATACTTTGAACAATACAACTACTTTATATATGTACAAAGGTATGTTAGACACAAACATAGGTATTAAGAAATTATATAAATTTGCTGCAATCGTACAGTTGGTAGTACCTAGGTAATGTGAATTTTTATAATGCATTACATTTTCATGTCTGAAAATTTCAAATGTGCAATTTTGGGCCTCAGGGAGGAAAGATACAACTTTCCCCCCATAAAATTTTTTTCTCAGAATAACCCCAAGAACCACACCCTTAAATACTTCCACTCAAGTCCGGGACACCCTGTATGTATATTCAAAAAACTCATGTTGACATAAGATGCATAGGATACATTTAAAGTTTCTTTAAATCCAGATTCTTTAAATACAAAAGAAACTTTGCATACACCCAACCTCGCACCTTCCCCAAATTTTATAAAGTGCCCACGTGGGGGGGGGGGCTGCAGGGGGGCGGCATGCCCCCATATATACCTCACTGTTTATACAAGGCTCCATTGCAAAACATAAAAGATAGCATTTTTTGGGACACCCTACTATGAAAATACTCAAACATTTTTTCTCAAAATACCATTAGGTAGGTATGCTTCACAAGATTTCTGTATACTTAAAATATAATTCATCCTAAATCTGTAAAAGTACTTTTTTTGTTCAAGAATTTGTTTCAAGTATTTACCACACCGAATTTTATAGAATTTCCTTTAAGAACATGGTAGATAAAATTTTTAAAATGCACCCTATTGTAAAATTACAAAATCTGCTAAAATATTTTATTTGGACCACCCTAATTGAAAAATATTTTGTCTACAATATTTTGTTTCAAACATTAACCACATCGAATTTTATTGAGTTGGGAATTACATTTGAGGTTGAAGTACTGAGGTGAAGTAAAAATACTTCAAAATATGTATACATCTTTTTAATCAATTGATTGCAATACTGAAATTAATGCATTCTTTCACATCTCTGCTACCCATAGATAATTATCGCACAAACACACCTCGCAGACTGACGGACGATATGCATACTTATCTAACGAGAATTATTTGTAAGATCATCGTACCTAATGAAAATTTCGATCAAAACAATGAAATTTCCAGAAATAAATAATTTACATGAAAAATGGTTGAAATATGTAGGTACATCGCTGTTTCATTTTTTCAGCTTAAATTTCTTTCGTTTTGATTCTGATCTACAAAATTGTAAATTCAGAAAAATAAAATCTATTTTTCTTAATGCACCTCGTCAAGCACATACAACAACAAAACACAACGACTGAGAACCCAAATAAGAAAAAAATCGAAATCTCTCAACAAATAAAAAAACAAAAAAAAAAAACAAAATCCTTGCATAAAATTCTTTGGATTCAAGAAGAACGAAAAAACAGACGAACGCGCGGAAAACAGATGATAGAGCAAAAAATTAAGAAAAAAAAACCACCACCATTGCTTTCAAAATTCATTCATAGCAAACAAAAGAGAAAAGAGAATTCATACCGAAAAATCAACAACAAAACCAGATACACATGCGAATGTTGATAATTCAATTTTAAAAATGTTGAAGCAACTTTAGCGACGCCAGCGCACCATCGATCACACACCCAACTAATTAAAACGTCTCCATGGTATTACTATAGAGTTTATATACAAAGCTTAAACAGCTGAATCACTTTTGCGAGTGAAGTGAGATGAGTCGGCGAGTAAGGCGAGTCATCTCATCTCACTCGCTGAAATAGCTGAGTCTCGGCGCAGAACGATTTTCTCTTCTTTTCAGAACAAGACCAAGTCATTCTTTCCCCAATCGAAAAGGCCATAACTTGTATCATAGTGCTTGCTTGCACGTGAAGAACGAAAATGTTCAGATGTGAAGACAATTATTCTGCAGATTGTTTTCCTCTTTGTGTTTTTCGTAGTTTCACAATGAAGCCATCACAAATCGCAGAAAATGCTTGAATTTCTTCACGTGTGTTAAGAATTATTTAAAACAAAATACAACTGACAAAACAATTATAGAGGTGAAGAATAACTTCAAACATTATTTTATTTTTTTGATTTTATTAAACGAAAAAAAAGGCCTCCTCCTCTAATAATTGATTACAGTTCCAAGGTCCTTCATTTTTTTACAAAACAAACTATTAGTTGAAGCCACAGTACACATATTAAAGGTAATATCTTCCGAGTTTTCATTTTCGTTCAAGTTCGCGCATGTGTCAAAATCTCAGAGACCCCTGTCAGTTAATTGTGTGTGTACTGGGGCATGTTCAACACTTTCCAAATTTTACATTTAGGTTTTCAGTTTTCTCAATTTTCCAAGTCTCTGATTGGCCAGAATTCAGAAATCTGAAAATTCAGTATTGAAATTGAGGCATTGAATGTACCCATTGTCAATTTGACAAGGTCTCTGAGAATTAATTAGTTTTTTTTTGTTCAGTATCTGACAACCGATTTTTGACAACATGCGCAATATATTACCTTTAATATGTGTACTGTGAGTTGAAGCATTGGCTTGGCTTCATGGTAACCTATTCTCATTGGCGCTGTTGCTCTGTTGAACTTTTGCTGACCTTGATTACTTTTTTCAATAAACTAATAGTAAGAACGTTTTGTAACCGATTAGAAATGTTGTTTGAAGTATCTGGTGTCCGAAAACAGGCTCGCTTAGGAACGCTGGTACTGTGTGCAAAGCTTAAAAAAATATGTTTTCATTGCAAAATAAGTTAGCGCACACCTAACTGAAATCACTAAGGCACGCCCCTGCCAGCTTCAGCTGCCTCAAGTCCTATTATATTGTCTGCTGCCGAATACACTTATCGAGCATTAGATTTCATTCGATAAATTGTGATTTTTCTAATCTCAAAGTATTTCCAAGTACTCGGAAACAAGGTAAGTAAATGGTCTAAATTGAATCAATTTATAGCCCTGTTTTTTAGTGCATTTTTATCTTCCCTTAAAAAAAAGTAGCAGCCCTATCTATAAAAACTACTCAGATATCTTCTAATTCACAAATTAACTAAAACGTCAATCAGAAGTTAGTTCACGAATTAAAATTTCATATTAATAAAAATATAAACTGGTAATCCACGTTAAGTTAAAAAATTTAACGAAAATCTACTACAATCAACAAGGACTCTGCTCTTTTCAAAGGGCCTTACCAATAACCATGCTAAACATGCGTTTTGATAAATGCCAGGTTAAACTATAAAGACGAGTTAACTTGTTTGTTTACCAATAACCACCCCTGGTGTCCGGGGGTCCCCAAATCCAATTCAAACACGATCAGCCGAATTTATTAGATTTTCTTAAGATGGCTCTTAGAAGTCATTTAGTTAAGTTTGCTTAAATATTTAAGTTGCCTTTAAATTACGTTACTTAAACTCTCATCTATAATCAATTTTCTATTGCCACTTAACTAAACGATTTAAATGTAACGTAACGTGAGAAAACTCACAAATACATGTACATTTCAGCTGTTTTTTGACAGTTTGCAAACAAAAACGAACGCATTCTTATAAGACAGAAAGAGAAGCAACTGGATGTAGCATCTTGGCATAGTCCAATGCAAAAGAAATGAAACATGACTCCATTTTGGTTTGTGATACTTTTCTTTTTGTGTCCAGAAATCCTTTTATATAATTTATTAATTCAGACTTTGGTCTTTTGATGGAAAAATATGAAATGAAACAATTTAGTTTCAACTTAATTTGCTAAAGGAGATCACAACTCTTAAAACTTCAATTAGGTACCTAGAACATTCAATATGGAAACTCTACCTACATGGTTTTGAGTAGCCTTTAAACGCGGTGGATGGCGTTTAAGTTGAGATACATTTAAGTAAAGTTACTTAAATTTGAAAATTGATTATAGATACCAATTTCGCACTTAAGAGTAATTTAAAGGCATCCTAATGCTAAGATGCCTTTAAGTTTCCTTAATAAATACGGCTGGATATGTTTAGATTGGATGTATGTATATTTTAAAAAATATATGAGGCTGTTAGTGCACAAGTGATGTAACCCACTTTTTTTTAATCATATTTTGCATCTTTAATCGATCTTAAATACTAAGGGTATTCATGCAACGTCGTAAGTTTACAAATTGTGTAAAATGATAAGTTTACGCAAAAGTTTGCATGAACGACCTTTTTATTAATTTGGTTAAATGCTGTGTAATTGAATCAGCTGTTCGTTAAACGTCAAATATTTGGGCGCGTTCGGCTTAAGTCGAGGAGTTGGTTTTACAGATAATGCATTATGGTCTGTTTATTTGCATGTGTGTGTACAAATATATTAGTTTTAATAGATACGTGTAGTAAGTACTCCTGTTAATTAAATTATATTTGTTTTGCATTGAAATAAATACATGAATGCCATTCATTTTGCTGGAATCTCAATACCATTTCAACTCAACTCAAGCGACAAAAACCTCGAGTTCCCGATCCTACTTGTAAACGTAGTAATTTTTAAATAGAGAACCTCTCCCGAACCAACGTGAAGTCGGAAACTCGGAAGGATAAAACAAAATGTAAAGCTAGAACTATTAAGGCTTTCTCAAACCAATGCGAAATATTTGGAACGACAACGAAACTTTTGCTTGTCAAAATCAATGGGTTAAAAACCCACGAAAAGTTGCTTTCCAAACAGTCAAAAGAAGATGATGGAATATTCCACTTAAGTAAAATGAATCATCCCTCTCTTTTTTTTCGTTCCAACTTCACCAAATGTCAGTTTCACTCCCGTGAGATGAGTATGGTTTTCATGTATTCGCTCATTGTCAACCGACCACTTTAGTAAACTATCAACAGTTATTATAGTTCTACCTTAATAGACATGACAATAGTCGCGTTGTAAGGTAGAAACATATTAGTCGCAAGCTCACGGCAGTGGTCGGATGAAAATCAGCGAATACAAACAAATCATATGTCACGCCCATAATGTACTTTTCTTCATTTTCTTTAACTTTTGCTTTCGGAAGTGAATAGAGCGCCCCCGAGTTAACTTCACGGAAATGAAACTGAAATTTGTTGAGGTAGGAACGAAAAAAAGAGAATTATGGCTTAATTCTGATTTTGACAGTTCAGAAAGATACTTTGCATTGGCTAATGACATCTGTTTCTAACAGCTTCCAACTATTTAGAATCTTCCAAACCAGTGCGAATCATTCGTTGACCACAGCAAAAACATTAATAACAACATGTTGTTGTAAATGAAAACAACACGTTCTTCGTCGTCAATGAAAGATTCGCATTGGTTTGGGTGAGAGTTTTTAGTTCTCCCTTAATAATTTACGAAATTAGCTTTCCCGAAGGCTCTCCCAAACCAACACGAAATTAAAGTGAATGATCTCAATACTAAAAAACAACAAAAAAATGTCTTTGTGAGTGCTTCACTATAATTTCGCGTTGGTTGGGCAGAGCCTTTAATCGTTGAGTAAATGTAGACCTTCTAATTCTTTTTTTTTTGCGTAAACTACGTTTTAATTCACAACTTTTATCACCAACTAATTGCAATGCAATAATAACAGAATACATTCAGAGCTTTTTTAGTTCTCCGAGATATCATCTATATCATGTTTCTAAACATGCCTTATTCTAAAAGTCACAAACACGCCTAATTCAATCTCTAAAAGTCACAATGACGTTTGGATAAGTTTAACCAAATATTTGGTTAATTTTCCGCAGCTAAATCCTTGGATAAAATTAACCAAATTGTGTAAACCATTTCCCATACAAAATTTGACAGTTCATTAACCAAAAGATAAAATTACCCAAATCGTAAACTTATCTAGTGTTTTACGCAGTTGCATGAATACCCCTACTATTTAATTTGGGATTCAAGCAGAAAATGCTACATTTTTTTTAAAGTTTAGATATTTCAGAACTAAGAATTTTGGCTTTAATCACCCCTATTACCGATGTCGTAAACGACATCAAAATATACGACACGACACAATCTGCATTCCATTTGTCGTTTCCAACTTTTGTCACTCGTTTTGTTGTCGTGAGTAAACGTCAAACGTCGTTGAAAGTTCTCAATCTGCATTCTGTAAGACGAAAAGAAGCGACGTCAACGAAAAAAACGACGGTATCTGTCGATCAAAAATTTGTTCGAGACAGAGAGAAGGAAGGCCGCAAAATGGTTAATATTCATGTTAAATAATTTATTTTATAAAATTTATTGTTATTTAATTCATCATAAACAAAACAATAGAATATTTGCTTACATTGGCAATTAAAATTATCAAACCAAAATTAGTGCCAGACGCTAGTCGAGCTGAAGGAAAGAAACGAGCAGCTTGCAAGGGGTTTTCTGAAGGGCATACAAAAAAAAATTGATATAAAAAAGGGAATGGAATTAGATTGTTTTGACAATCTTACTGCTTGAATCTGTTAAAGCGTACAAAAGTTTCATTTAAATCAAATGGTACTGAGTTATGCCTTATCTATGTGATTTCTTTTTATACATAATTAATTGTACATTTTCAAAACTCCGCGTTTCTACTTTTTCATCCTCGTCACTATCACTTCCTATTTGTGTTACAAAACATTTCAAATTAATCACTTTAATTACTTAATTGCAAATATGTAATAAAACTAAACTGCACTTGTTGTTTTTAGAGCGTTGTCTAATGATTTTTTTTTAATTGCACTTGAGTTTGACAGATATCTATTACTTCTTCATCGTTTAAAAATCTGCTACAGATTTGTCGCGTCGAAAAAGTTATGGAATGCCGTTTGAAAAACGACACGACAGAGAAAACGAGAGTTGTCGAAAAAAACGAGACGACATCGGTAATAGGCATGAATGTATTTTGCTACATATGTAAATGTTAAAATACCAGACAAAAGTATCGATTTTGCAAAAAAATGGATACTCATAATAATTTTTGTCGTAATGTACATTACGCAACAAACAAAATTGTAAAGGGCCCCCAAAAACGATATTTTCAAAAAATGTATTCAACGAAAATATAGATGTACCTATATTTTATATTTTAAAAACAACGGCAGCGTCTTTAAAGTGATGATGTTACTTGTTAGGTTTTTAAGAATTTAGACAAAAAGAAAAATATTGAGTTCGGAATTTCGTTAATATTCTTTTTAAAACAAATTTGTATGGTAAATAATTTTTTAAAAATTTATCCTCGAACTCAAAATTTTGAAAAATGAATTATTATGTTCAAACTACCTTTTCTCAAAAATTTATGTCAGTAAGTACCTACCTACTAGTTTTGTTTTCAATTCAATTTTAAATCAGAGCTTGTAAATCGTTAATTTCAAATGATCGAATCGTTTAGGAATTGATAGCCAAAATGATTCGATCATTTCAATCGATCTTTCGATCATTTTCATTTCACTGAATTTATTTCCGATTCAATTTTCATTTCGATTTCGATGGAACTAAATCGCTCCAATTTTAACGAATTCAATTCAATACTGTATCGATTTTGATCGAATTCAATTTGATCCAAATTTAAAAACAAAACGTTTTGGATGGATTGAAAAATCCGAAAAAAATATGAAATTTTCAGTTTTTACTGCACTGGAAAAATAAGATTTTATGTCAATTGGTTGACATTTGGAACGAAATTCAGTTTTTATGTGAAAGTATAATATAGTTCGGTATAGTCCGTCAAGACATCAACTGCTAAATTCCATTGACGGATGGCTACGATGTTGATGGATTAAAAAACCTCTAAGAAATCTGAAATGTTTGAATAATTTGTACTACTCCAGAAAAAGGTGATTTTAGGACAGTTGGGTGACATTTAGATCAGAATTCAGAATATACCTTTTTTCAAAATATAGTTTATCTCTTATTTCTCAAGCTATTTTTTAAAACATAAAATAAATAAAATAAAATTTTTCACCCCTGTTCTGCTGCTAGTTTGCCTAAAATTTAAAAATAAAAAACTATTTTTTATTTTTATAAACATCAGAACTCGTTCTCTTACCTGATTACATAAGGGGCCCCATTTAGCATAGCCACCCCGGGCCTCTAACAAGCTTCGTCCACCACTGTGTGGCACAATCCCGCTGAACAAAAATATATCAAAAAAGAATTAATCTTTTCGAAGAGTATAATGATGAGAATACGTAGATGCAACAGATAAGAAAAATTGTTTTTTTTTTTCTTTTATTGCTTTTAGCTGTTAGATTTACAGCACAAACAAACAAACTTTAAATTTAAGGACACGTTTAGCGTTAAGCTGGCTATTAAATTGGTTATTGGTATGGTTAATTTTTTAGAGTCCACTTAAATATTTAAGTGCTCTCTAAATTTGGTTATTGGTAAGGCCCAAAGACTATTTATGGAACTGCACATATGTACACTTTCTCACTAAATGTGAACTTTCGCACATACACTCTCTCATTTAGGGCTGTAGCATGTGTGTCACAAGTCTCACAAGCGTCTGTTTCCTTTTATCTCTAGTTTTTGGCCACAATGACAGAAGTATTTTTAACTTAATTACTCGCTTAATGTACCTACTTTTACCTAAATTTTGGTTAAATTTGATCCCAGTTAAATTTGATCCCCTTTTATAGGGGTGAATAAAATTTAAGGTTTTTGCTGTGTCAATTGGATTAAATGGGGTTTTTAAGCATAAACAGTCATATTTATTAGATTTTCTTAGTTGTCTAGCTAGTCAATGCCTAAATAGTTTAGGCAACTTGTTATTTATAAACGCATTCCAACAATTGCCCAAATGTGGCCTCATTTATTCAGTGACATGCCTGTATGTATTCATTTTTGAATGAATTAATGAATTTTAGTACGCTTTGGGGCACGTTCAACTAGCTTTTCATTCATTTCAAAACTAGAAAATTAGAAAACCAGAAATATTTGCCCACCTTATTCATTAAACGTGTCTACTTTGAAATAAAATTTGGACAACCAATTTAAAGCCTAGTACGCAGCTGATACGAAACGAAATATTTAGTTGGTCTCCAACAAGACAACGAAATGCTTACGAAAACGCAGCGAAAAAATATTCATTGACAGTTACACCAATTCAAAAATTCAGAACAAAGGCAACTGAAAAAAAAGAGCACAGAGAGCCACGCTGTAATGAAAGAAACAACAAAAATACACACGAAAAAACACAAATGTCATTTTTCCGCACACAATAAATGGCCTGGGTAATTAATTGTGTGCGAAAAAGAGTGTAGACTTCTCCAAAAAATATGCAACGATTTTCAATTTCGTTCATCGAACAGCGTACTGCAGAACGAAAAGTGAAACTAAATTTTTCGTTTATGATTTCGTTCTGTCATTTTTGTATGGGATTTTTCGTTTCGCATCAGCAGCGTACTAGGCTTAAGTGGATAAGTTAGTCAATCGGTGCTAAGTATTTATAAATAAAATTTTGGAGTTGGAGAGGTGTCCAAGGTTAGACATCGCTTGGAATGGGTTTATAAATGTACCTGCTTACACGTGAAGAACGAAAGTGTTCAGATGTGAAGAAAATCATTCTGCAGATTTTGTTCTCCTTTTTTGTGTTTTTCGTATTTTCATAATGAAAGACACAATTTGATTGGTTGGATTGGATAGGAAAAGCTACACAAAAGAGAACGTCAATTTTCTACACCGAATATTTTCAAATATTTTAAAATATTTCATCCCCCTCCCTCTTCTGCAAGTTCCCCCGCTCACCATCACAAATCGCAGAAAATGCTTCAATTTCTTCACGTGTGATCAGGGACAATAGCACTGAAAATTCCCATAAGCTTTAACATTCGGTGCCTTCAATGATTTGTGAAAATTCTAAAAAGAAAAAAATATACCTGACAGCTGGCCAATCAAAGGATTTGAAAATTCTGAAATCTGAAATTTTGTTTGTAAAATTTGTTGTGTTGAACACGACCATTGTATTTTGACAGCAATGAAAGTATGCCAATCTTCCAGCAAATAAACAATTTGGTTTACATCTTTCCGAAGTTCGTTTCATATTTTGGTATTTCAATCAAGAATTTCAAGAGTAAAGGTAGAACTATAATAGTCGGAAGGGCACTGAAGCTAATGTCAAAAACCAACGAAAAATAGCTTTCCGTACCGAAGAAAGGGGCACAAACCTATAATGTAACTATAATCTTTCTCTCTTTGGCATTCCTATTTCACCTAATGTCAGTTTTACTTAAGTGAGGTGCGCTCGGGAGCGCACCTCACTTCCGTAACCAAAGTTGAATGAAACTTGACGAAACGCTCCACTTAGCAACTATAGTCACGTCAAATGCTTTCCGTGTATTCGCTTGTTTTCTTCCGACCACTTAAGTGCCCCTTCGAGCATTATAGTTCTAGCTTAAGTTTGCATGCAATGCTTACAAACATATTTGTATGTAAGATGGCGTTAAATATATGAATATTTTTATTCTCCTTTTAGTTACAAATATAGAATCTGCCCATGGAACCGGCATCAGGGCTATCGAATTCTGGAGAATTTTTTTATCCGATAATTTGCTTTGATAACATAATCAAAATCTGGATAAGAACAAGCCAATGGCATTTATAAACGTGGATTTGAATAGAGCAGAGGGAAATTGCTTGCATTCTCCGATCGATCGATTGCATTCTCCGATGGTGGTTCAATACTGGGTACTGGTTTTGGAAACGCCCGCTGCCTGCACAAAGCTGAAAACCTTAAATTACTGACTGCCCTTGTACCGGGAGTAAGCTTCGATGGGTGTCTTCATACGTGTTCCTAAATTGAATATAAATGGTTTCAAATATGACTTTAACAGGAATAGACAAAAACTAGTTCAATTGTTTTTAAATGTCTTGCACGGCCATGATGAGACTTTGTTGAAAGAAATCAAAAGACAAGGAGAATTCAAGAAATTCAAACTATTGACAATTCACAAAAACAACTTTTGTACAAAAAATTTGCAATATGAATAAATTGAATTTTTTCCAGAAAGCTTTGTGTATGTTTTCAAATGTCCAAAAAATGGCATTTAAAGATGGTCGAATATGTAACAGCCAATGTTCCCAATGACCATACGCCTAAAGCGCTCAATACACGATACAATAGGTCTGATCCTTTACTTTGGGTTTCTGTGATTTTTGGTCCAAACTTGTGTCAAAATATTTTTTTTATATGAGCTTTGACACAACTTTGGACTGAAATGCGCAGAAATGCACAGAAAATCACAGAAATTCAAAGTAAAGGAACAGACCTAATTATTGTACCGATTATTGTACAAAAGTTGAATCGCATGCGATGATTGTATCGTGTGTGTAAAACAAAGTATCCGCTGTACTGAAATCGCATGGTCGAATGCTATCGAGCGAAAACGAGAGGTTGCATACGGCTGCTTTGATGGGAATCGTACCGTTTGTAACGTATGTGACGACCGTGAAACCGATGCTTTTATTTTGGCAGCTAGTTAGTAGGAGAAAAATGGTTTCAATAACAGAAAAAGAATTCTGGTTAGAATTCATTGATAAAAACAGGTCGTTGCCTTGTCTGTGGAATGCTTACATTCCAGATTATAGCAACAAAATATTAAGAGAAGCAGGACTGCAGGAGCTGGCTGAAAAATGCAAGGAAATAAACCCCAACGCAAATAAAGACTTCGTCCGCAAAAGAATAGCAAATTTGAATAGCAATTTGACAATGAATTCAACATTCATCCTTTCATCAGATGTCCAAGAGATCGAAGAACCGCATCAGCAGTCTTATTTTATAAGTGGAAATTCATTTGTTCCCCACTTTCAGAACTCCACATCATCTTCAAGCAATGAAGAAACTAACCAATTGGTTTACTTCAATCAAAACAGGGAAAAAATAATAATGTACTGTACATACGTTTTTTCAAGACTGTTTATTCGAATTTTAAGAAAAATATTAAATAAAAAGTTATTAACTATCTGCAAAACCACACATTTTATTTTGAAACGCAACTTTGCCTTCGTTGTTATAGTAATCCTTTAGTTTGTTTCTAATCTCCTTTGCTGAATTCGATGCTCTTCCAGGATTGTATGTTTCTAAAGGTAAAAACTCATCATCATTGTATGTTTCTAAAGGTAAAAACTCATCTTCTTGACGCCAAGCTCCAGGAGCTATAGTGCCACTTTCTATATCTTCTTGATCAACGCATTTTTGGGTGATGTATTCTAAGGAATTTGCTCTTAAAGCATAGTTTACAGTTCCTGCGAAAAAAAATCAAAATTTTCAAAACGATTTTCCACTTGTTCTGCGCACCAAGTTGAATAATATTCAAGGCGAAAAACGTTTGCTTTGGCCTAAACCACCCATTGAGTCATTAATTTACCCTTAATTGACAAGCTATAGGCCTAAAAATGGAAAATAATTATTTTTGGATGCGAAAACCATTTGCATGCAAATAATGCCTTGAGGTGAATATATATTTTTTTTTTCGGAAGTATAAACCGACCATCAAAAAAAAATATTTTATTCACCACACTTTTTTTCGCATGCAAATCAATTGCCGGCCCATTGTTTTGCATGACATTCCATGACAGCATAGCTTTTTTTTTGAATGAAACTGTAAACCAATCATGCAAACAATTAATTTTACATTTCACCTCAATTATTTTTGACATGCGAGAATATTTGCATAGCTTTTTTTTTGCGCACGGGAACTGTAAACTAGGCTTAAGAAGTTGTGAAGAGCACAGCAAGCCAAAATAGCTGCATCTGTGTGTTCCAGATTGATTTTAATTGGTTTTTGAAAAATTTTAAAGCGGGCACATAATATCCCGAACACATTTTAAACGATTCGACGAGCGCAGCTCAGTCGATAGTTAAAAATTCGTTCTTCTTTTGAAATTGTAGTTTGAGGAAAGGGTTTCCATATATTCTCAGATAGAGAAAATGCTTCATCTCCAATGAAGCCATATGGACAAACGTATGAAGAATTTAGCAGTTTTTCAGGTGGAGGGATATGAAGTTGATGGTTTTCCAATTTCTCAAAGAAGTCGGTTCTTCTCAACACTCCTCCGTTGGATATCCTACCGTTGGTACCTCATTGAACATAAATAAATTCATAATTTGCGTTAACTATAGCAAACAAAACGATGCTAAAAGTTCCTTTATAATGGTAATAATATGAACCACTGTTTGGTGGTTTAGTGATCAGGACATGCTTCCCGTCCATAGCGCCAAGGCAATTTTCAAAATCCCATTGTGTTTTGTATCCATTGGCAATGGCTTTCCAGTCACTTTCAGAAGATGGAAACTGGAATAAAATTATTGACTCATATCATTTTACATAAATTATGCGTTAAAATAAATTTACTTTTAAATATCTCTTCTTTAATGTTTTGTATATTGCCAGGCAAGTTTCTGAAACAATTTTTCCAACAGCTTGAGGAGATATTCGTGAACTGAATGGGAGATCACTATAATCTTTTCCCGTGGCTAAAAATCGCAGTGTTAAAATTAATCGCTGTTCAGCCGATAAAGCTGATCTCATTAAAGTGGCTTTTTTTTAAGGCTCCACTAAGCTTAGAATCTGCCGAAATTGCCTTTCATTCATGCGTAAATAGCATTTATAATCTTCGGGTTCTGTCAATTTAAGTTTGTTAACCAGATAAATGTCCGAATGTAATGCTCTTTCTAGGAGCCACTCCTTGGCCCACTTTCTTTTTCTTCTTTTTTCAAGTTTCTCGCTTAATAATACACTGGCACATATTAGGCCTGTTTTTTAGTGCATTTTTATATTCGCTTAGAAAAAAGTAGCATGTTAATTACAACAACAAACTGGTATAATTCCGTATTGTTGTTGTATTTAACATGCTACTTTTTTCTAAGCGAAGATAAAAATGCACTAAAAAACAGGGCTATTAATATAACTTTTTTTCTTGTATTTAAGTCACTCATGATTTAATTTTTGCCACAATCTTAAAATAAAAGCTCTAAACAAAGAATGGAAGATGAAAATGAGGAACTTTTTTGACAGTTGATGAAATCGTGAGCTAGTCGTATGGTGTGTGTGCTCACTTTCGATATCGCTACCGATATCGGTACAACTCAAGTCGGTACGATAGGTTGTATCGTGTATTGGGCGCTTAAAGGTCTCAATAAACAATTTCATTATTGAATTTAACGTTTCAAAGCTAAATATAAGATTCATAAGTATATACATATGTACATATGCAAAAAGAAAATTTAACTAAGATCAGAATATATTCAATAAATTGGTCTGAATATTTATTAAACCCATCAGCGGATCCAATTTATTGGCAATGTTCTGATCGTAGTTAAATTTTCTTTTTGCATATACAAATACTTTTTAATCACGACAGAATTAACAACTCCACTTCAAGAAATGTTTATCTTCTCCCTCACCTCTTCACAAACAAGACAAATGTCAAAAATTGACCACCGGCTAAAATTTTAACGAGCTCCTGAGCAGGTTAAATTTTAACATCTATACTCACCTCAGTAATGTCAAAATTTAGCCATGGGATCAAATTTAACCACACTTTTAATGCCATTGGCACACGGCCTTAGTTTAATACCATGAATTTTGATTTATTGATATGATTTGACACATAACTCACTGATCAAAGATAATTTGTGTTTCATTTGTGTTTATGAATACCGGTGTAGCATGTTAAATACAACAACAATACGGAGTTATACCAAATTGTTGTTGTATTTAACATGCTACTTTTTTGTAAGCGAAGATACAAATCATATAATCGAAATTGAGCAAATGGAAGAGAATGGGAGAGTTTTAGTGTGATTTTTTTTTTATGTTTTGTTATGTTTGCCTAGTTTTTGCGAGTAATTATCCTTTTTAACAAAAAATATAATAAATTGAAATTGACTGCAATGTTATATTTTTTAAAATGTTGATCAACAAATGAGTTTCTGAATGCTGTTCTTGTTTGCGATGTTTCAACATTATCCTAGTTTGAGTTCGAATCTGTCATTTGAATCAGCATTTGGCTCTTCATAGAAATAAAGAAAATTCCGCTCCTTGGCCACATTGTGAAGCACAGCCACCGCAACTGTTACGTTTTTCGCCGTATCTAGATCCACTCGTAGTCTATCTAGCAATGTTTTAAATTTTGATTTCAGCTGTCCATCTAGGCATTCTATTCGACTTCTTGTGAAAGTGTGACTGTTATTATATCTTTGTTCTTTTCTGGTGAACGGATTTCTTAAAGTGTAGGTAACATTTTTGAGCACGGCGGTATCCTGCATCGCCTAGAAAGACACCTTGATGGATGCTTACACTTTCTTCCAGCTTTCTTTTAAGACGACAACTGTTCCAGATGTTTGAATCATGAAAGGAACCTCGAGATCTTGCAACAATGTCTATTATTCCGCATTTATGATCCGTTACAATTTGCACGTTTACCTTTAAGAAATTAATAATGTGTACACGTTTGGATATTACATTCATATAAATGATTACGGAATTTGTTTTAGTTAGGAATATAAAATTTACCTTTTATATTGATGTAATGGCCAGCCATAATAGGTCCTATAATCCTAGCTGGTCGCTTGATTTGCACATGTGTACAATCGATCGCAACTATAACGTTTGGGAACCTGGCGATATTGTAACATTCGGATTTGACGTTGTTGAAATCCGCAGGGGAAGATGGGAGCTTTATATAATGTGAGAGCAGTGAAGCAATTCTTTTTGAAATATTTTTAATTACTTTTCCCACTGTAGACTGAACCACTCCATGCTATGCTCCTAATGTATTCAAAATGTTATATATGCACTTATATATCATTTCAGTTACATAGGAATAGGAAAGTTTACTTACCAATATCGGATTGATGATTGATTACTCCCAAAAAAGTGTAACGTTATCAGGACTTGCAATTCTGGAGAAATTGGAAGACCACGGTTTTTGATTGGTTCTTGGATGTCAGGAACCGAACAGTTGGTTTGTCGAATCTATAAACCTGGCTTAAAATTCACAATCGTCAACGTTTAAAACTTTTCACTTTCCTACATAAAACTGAATCGTTAAACATTTCGAATTCTTCATCTTCCGAAAGCATTTTAAATTAATTTAGTTTTTACTTTTAAAGATTCAAATAACAAATTTATTTTCCGCTTTTATCGATTTGAAAACACTTGACTTTTGTGAGAAAAATGACATATGTCACATGGATTTATTTCGATACTAAAATTATAAAATGGCGATTTTTTAGTAAAATGTTTAGAGATAGTACGATGCTCGCTTAAAATTGGCAAAATTCTCTTTTTAACTTAGTATCATGTTAAAATTGCTTAAGCATCATACTAAATCATTTTTCGCCAATATCATTAGCGTTTTCATTTTTGTTCAAGGGTGCCAGCACGTAACTTGAAAAAATCGAGTAGCGCCGATATAATCGAGTATAGCCTGTTCCTAATTTAGTTTAAGCGAACAGAAAACAATCGACTGATTCAACGTAAGAACCTAATGTCGTTTTCGATCCTCGATTGTATCGACTCAACTCGATTGTGTTAAATTACGTGCTGGCACCCCATTCTGCACATGTACAAAGTCAGTGGAAAATGGCAAATCGAGTGACCCCCAATTGTTAAACGTAATCATTTTTTGTTTTTAATGTGTTCATTGTTGCTTATTTATTAGCAAATACAATTGTTTCAAACTTTTTAGCAGAGAATATCAAATAAAGAAGCCAATCCTCAGTTGTCAATTTGATTTGCCTACAAGCTGAAACGAACAGCTGTGATGATTAGATTTGCAAAGTATTAGTGAAAAGCAGTGCAAAATACACACATAGAATCAACTAGTCATTCAGCACATCATTCAGCAAAGGTCTATTTGTTGTTGCAATTCACATCTATTGCAGAGAATATCAAATAAAGAAGACAATCCTTCGTACGTTTCACCCCCCAAAACCCATTTGTTTACATTGTTGTATTTGTAGTTTCATTTCGTGTCGAAGAAATAGATGTGAATTGCAACAACAACAAGACCTGTGCTGAATGATGTGCTGAATGACTAGTTGATTCTATGTGTGCGTTTTGCACTGCTTTTCACTAATACTTTGCAAATCTAATACATCAGCTGTTCGCTTCAGCTTGTAGGCAAATCAAATTGACAGCTGAGGATTGACTTCTTTATTTCATATTCTCTGTCTATTCTTCGACACGAATTGAAATTACAAATACTACAATGTAAACAAAGGGTGTTGGAGGGTGAAACGTACCAAGAATGGGATTCTTTTTTTGATATTCTCTGCTTTTTAGTGTTTATTAACATTATTCTATCATGCCAATAGCATTCCTTCTTGTGTCGAGATTCAGCTATTTCAGCGAGTGAGATGAGATGAGATGACTCGCCTTGCTCACCGACTCATCTCACTTCACTCGCAAAAGTGATTCAGCTATTTAAGTGAAATGAGTAAGTTCGAATTTAGTTTCGAAAATGAGAAAAAGAATAAGAATCAAATTTCACCTCCTTGTCACACTGGTACGTTTGATATTCTGTTTCACATCACCACTAATGGACGCGAAATGAAATAACAAATACAACAACGTAAATATTGGAATCTTAATATTGGAGTATCTTTTGTTTCAATTTTTTTTTTCTTAAGTCGAATTCCTTACAACCAAATAATCGATGTTTTTCTAAACAGAATCGATTTTTTTCTAAAAAAAATCGATTTTATTCTGTCAAAACAAATCTTGCATTTTCAGCAAGATTTCAAATCGATTTCACACACTAACAAGATTTGACATTTTTCTGGAGTTGAAAGTATTTCGCGGCGGGTTTAACAAATGTTCTAAAGTGTTCGTCGGTCATTTAAATAGATTAAAAGCAAATAGATCATTAAAACTAAATTTAATTCATCAAAAAATAGTGAATGGGCAGTTAGAAGTTTTAAAAATATCAACTAATTTCGATTCAAAGTGCCCAAAGTCAATTAAAGATATAGGTAAATCGCGCACTTGCCGATGTGTTTCTCGAATGATGTGTTTCTTGGATGAATTTGGGTTGTTTTTTTTACTTTAATGGCCACAAAACTATTTTCTGTTTATTTTTGCAACTTTTCTTGGAAATGTAAATATATGTTTTTAATCTAACAAAATGACGCGAAAAACTGAATGCACTTTGGAATATTTGTAACAAATTTGTATGCGCATACTTTGTTTACTTTTTTGCCTCAAAGCTACTGTCAAATGACACACACACAATCCCACACGAAAAATTTGATTTTTTGTGTGTTCCTTACAACCAACAAAAAAAAATCGATTTGAAATGGTTGTAATAGTGTTGCTTAAACATCGATAGTATCGATAGTAAAAAACTATCGCGTACATCGATAGTTTTGAAAAACTATCGATAGTTTCAATAATTCCAAATTGTGCAATGAAAGGCCTGTGACCATTAAAACTTAAAGAAAAAACGTATGACATTTTAAGGTTGTCTATTGTCTCCATCATTATTTTTTTATACTGAAATCCTGACATTAATGTCGTTTTCGATTGGATTTTCTGACTGTTCTACTCCTTTTTGATTCCAATAGAATACGAAAACATCGTGTTGTCAAATTTACACACACACTACTGAATGACGCCATATTATAAAATGGCTTCTTCTAGTATTCATCACTTTTGACAAGTAGTGCGACGAAAAACTGTATGTGCATGCGTGTGTTCCAAATCTACTCCTTCAAATCAGGAGCAGAAAAATACTCTGAAAACAGTACTCCGAACAGCCAATTGAAGGCTTTTAGAATGGATGGAGTGAAAATGGAGTAGAAAAGGCGTACTCCGAACGTCCAAACGACGACTATGGCCCTGTTGGTTAAGAGCTACAAGACATAAAATATATCAATAGTTGAGACCAAAGATAGGTTATATAGGTACTTGAAACTCTAAAAATGGAAAAAAAACATTAAACGAAAATACAGTAGACGCTTAATTTGTGAAATTCGAAATAGTGAGCTATCCAAAATAATGAACACACAAAATTTTATATGAAAATGTATTTTGTAAACAAATTGCCCGGAAACATTAAACAATGCTTAAAATCACTGACGAGTTTTTTTCATTTTTTTGTTTAAACCTCATTGACAGCTTTGGTAAACACTTAAATAAAATTTAAATTCACATCGAACAAAATGTGCACTTTGGACATTGTATATAAATTCTATAGTATTCTCATGAAGAAAAAAAGCTCGTGGCCATCTATGCGTCCAAATGTAATACTAATTTTTGTTAAGGGATCTCGGTAAGGTGATCACAGCGAACCTATCGACCAAATGTCTACCTACAAAATCGTGTTTCATGAGAATACTATAGATTGGATATACAATGCTTTGGATCGAATTCATCTTTAGAAAGCCTTTTAAAACTCGCGCACGAAAAAGTGAACAGTCTCAGTTTTTATTATTCCACTATATCGAGCTTCTACTGTAATTTTGAATGAGCTAAAACTAAATAATTACTATTATTTAAATTCAATTTTTAAAAAGAAATTTTGAGACCTTTTTATAACAAAATATATTTTTCTCTTTTTCAAAAATCATAACTCATTTTACAATTCAATGGATTTTGCAATAAAAGTCTTTTTAAGGCATTTTAAAAATGTGTGAAAAATTAATTGGTAAAACTATCGATACTATCGATAGTTTTTTGCAAAAATATCGATACTATCGGAAATGGAAACTGTCGATGTTTAAGCAACACTAGGTTGTATTAATTGACATTAATTAAAGTTTAATGTGAGTTTTCACCAGAGATAACAAATAAAGAAGCCAATCCTCGGCTATCAATTTGATTTGCCTTCAAGATGAAACGAACAGCTGTGATGATTAGATTTGCAAAGTATTAGTGAAAAGCAGTGCAAAACGCACACATAGAATCAACTAGTCATTCAGCACATCATTCAGCACAGGTCTTGTTGTAGTTACAATTCACATCTATTTCTTCGACACGAAATGTAATTCCAAATACAACAATGTAAAAAAATGGGTTTGGGGGTGAAACGTACGAAGAATTGGCTTCTTTATTTGATATTCTCTGGTTTTCATGCTCGAGAAATAAAACAATCTTTAATAGTGTCAAAAGTGAATAGAATATAATTTTATTTATACATATGTACATATGACAATAAAATAAGATTTAGGGATCAATTAAAGGGTTGTTTTTTTAATTTCATTTCCTACCCATGAATAGCTGTGACATAAAATTCTTGAGAAAAGCACATATATGTATGTACTTATCCAAAAGTGGAAATTTACCAACACACACCTAGTGACACTCACTTTTACTAGCTGAATCGATTTTTTACGAAAAGTGACTCATCTCACTCACTCCCTGCGGTTTCGAATTAGCTGAAACTCGGCACTGGTTTTAGTGTAATTTAAATTATCCATTCATGTATGTGCCCTTTCACACGAAGAAACTGAGTTGCCAGCAACTTTTAGTTCCTGGGTGAGAAGGGCAGGAGGAAAGAGGGGCGAACAGAATCTCCCCGGTCGAGGATTTGAGGAGATTTTTTGACATTTCCTTTCGCATCTAGGTTTAGGTGTGTTCAACCAGTAGACTTTCAAAGGAAATTTCAAAAATTGCCTGGAGATTTGTTTCCTCGTGTAAAAGAGATTTTTAAGGAGATTAAAAGAAAACGTCAAAAAAATCTCCAGCAACTTGTTTCTTCGTGTGAAAGGGGACTATGTATGTTTTCTTTGTTGTTGTTGTAATACACCGGACAGTTGTAATACAGAACGCCCGTCTCGAATTTCTTCTCACGGTTCTCATTTCCGACAACCTGCGCAAGATAATACCTTAGATATGTCTACTGTGAGTCTCAGTCAGAGAATATCAAATAAAGAACCTCCTCAGCTGTCAATTTGATTTTCCTACAAGCTGAAGCAAACAGCTGTGCCGAGATTCAGCTAATTCGTTTCGCGTCCATTTGTGGTGATGTGAAACAGAATATCAATCGAATCAGTGTGACAAGGAGGTTGAATTTGGCTCTATTATATTTATTCTCTGTATCATGTTCGAAACTAAATTCGAACTTACAAATTTCACTTAAATTGCTGAATCACTTTTGCGAGTGAAGTGAGATGAGTCGGCGAGTAAGGCGAGTCGTCTCACAGTACGCATATTAAAGGTAATATCATTAGAGTTTTGATTTTTGTTTCTTCTGCGCATATATCAAAATTTGTGTAAAATGTCAGTATTTGTTGTTGTTTTTACGTATATTTAAGTCATCACGCTCCCAGCCCTTTTTATTTCTGACAGTTTCAATTTTAATTTGTTGTTGTTTTTACGTGTGTTTTCTTCCTCACGCTCACAGCCATTTTTTATTTTCGACTGACAACCTGCGCAGTATAATACCTTAGAATTGTGTACTGTGGAGTCATCTCACTCACTGAAATAGATGAAACTCGGCACTGATGTATTAGATTTGCAAAGCGTTAGTGAAAAACAGCGAAAAACGCACACATAAACCCTTTTCCTTGGTTAAGCCTAGTACGCTGCTGATCCGAAACGAAATTTTTAGTTGGTCTCCAAGAAGACAACGAAATGCTTACGAAAACGCAGCGAAAAAATATTCATTGACAGCTACACCAATTCAAAAAATCAAAACAAATCCACCTGAAAAAAAGAACACACACAGCCACGCTGGAAGCAAAGAACCAACAAAAATACACACGAAAAACACAAATCTTATTTTTCCGCACACAATAACCCTGAAGCCACACGAGCGAGTAATCGCTAGCCAGTTACTAATACATCGAAACTTTTCCTACTCGCTAGTCAACTAGCTTGCCTTTTTCAAAGCCAGTTGAGAAGCGAGTAGAGCGGCGAGTGATTTGACAATTAATGTATGTACCCAACTCGCTAGCGAGTACTCGCTCGTGTGGCCTCCGGATAAAGGCTTGAGTAATTAATTGTGTGCGAAAAAAGAGTGTAGACTTCTCCAACAAATATGCAACAATTTTCAATTTCGTTCATCGAACAGCGTACTGCAGAACGAAAAGTAAAACTAAATGTTTCGTTTATGATTTCGTTCTGTCATTTTTGTATGGGATTTTTCGTTTGGCATCAGCAGCGTACTAGGCTTTAGTCCCAAACAGTTTCAGACCGCCAGATTTGGTGCGGACCAGTACAAATTTTCAAGTGTGTAACGGGTTTGATCTCCTGGGCACCCATTTCTGCGAGATTAATGACAGCAAGGTTTCGTTCAAAAATTCGTAACGTCACAATTATTCAGTGCTACGCCCCCACAAATAAAGCGACCGAGGAAGACAAAACCGTGTTCTACACTAATCTTAACTTGGTTTACAGGAGTGTTCCGAGAGCCGACATCATTGTCGTTATGGGAGACCCCAATGCCCAAGTCGGTTCAGACAATAACGGGCTGGAACGCGTGATGGGAAGAAATGGCTTGGGGTCACGGAATGAAAATGGTGACTTACTTGTCGATTTTTGTAACGTGAATCGTCTTGTGATAGGTGGGAAGTAGGATTGTATTCAAGCATAAAGCTTAGATTAGACGGTCAACGTAAATGGTCAACGCATTGACTCCTTGACGTCATCAGAAACACTGTCAATACACTGTCAACGTAGACTGTATCAACGCATGAAACATTGACAATCACATGAATGACGGCACTCGTCAATGTTGTCCCAAAATGCATTGACGTTTTATATGTGTCAACGCAATTGTCATCCTCTGGTGTCAACGTATTGACACGTGAAACGTTGACGATTACACTACTTGACCATATCCAAATCATATGAACGTTGACGTGGAGTTAACAAGAGCTAAATTTAATCATTTTGTGCGTTGACGATCACACGACATTGACTGCGGTGTCATCGAACAATACAATGAGGATGATTTAAAAAACCTCTTAAAAATCAGAAATTTTTGAAGTTTTTTGTACTGCTCAGGAAAAAGGTGATTTTAGGGCAGTTGGGTGACATTTAAATCGAAATACACTTTTGTCGTCAAAATATAGTTCATCCTCCATCTGTGAAGCCATCAACTGTCAAGTTCCATTGGAGTATGGCTTCGATGTCAATGGATTAAAAAACAGCTAAAAAATCAGAAATTTTTGAAGTTTTCTAACTGCTCCGGAAAAAAAAATGATTTTAGGTCCATTGGGTGACATTTGGATCGAAATATACGTTTTCTGTCAAAATATAGCTCGTTTTTCATCTGTCAAGCTTTCAACTGTCAAATTCCTTTGAAGGATGGCTACGATGTTGATAGACTAAAAGACCCTAAAAATCCGAAATTTTCGGAGTTTATTTACTGCTCCGCAAAAAGTGATTTAAGGGCAATTGGGTGACATTTGCATCGAAATAAACTTTTGCTGCTAAAATAAAGTTTGTCTTCTATCTGTCAAGTCATCAACTGCCAAGTTTCATTGAAGGATGGCTACGATATCGATGGATTAAAAAACATCTAAAAAATCAGAAATCTTAGAAATTTTTGTACTGCTCCGGAAAAAAAGTGATTTTAGGGCAATTCAGTGACATTTGGATTGAAATATACTTTTGCTGTCAAAGTATAGTTCGTCCCCCTCATCTATCAAGCCATCAACTGTCGATGTTTAAAAATACTCAAAAATTGCAAACATTTTGAGATTGAGATGAAGGTCAACGCAGAGTACGTTGACATGGCAAAAAAAGCCGCTGCGTCAACGTAAAGATACAGTCAACGCGTTGTTGAGTAGTCTGTCATAGTGTCCTAACTGCGTTGATAAGGTAATTACATGCCAACGAAAATAGTCAACGCATTGACCATTAAATTCGTATCAACGATAGTGTCAACGCATTCGTCAACGCATGGACAGTATTCTGCGTTGACGATCACACGACAAGACAACTTTGGGACAGAATTGTACGTCATTTTGACGTCAGAGAGTCAACGCGTTGACCATTTGCGTTGACCGTCTAATCATAGCTTAAGACATGCAACGAAAATACCTGGGTGCATCCATGTGGTCAAACCGAAAACCAAATTTATCATATCATGATTCAGCAGCGATGGAGGAAGTCAATGTGTGACGTCCGGAGTACAAGAAATGCCAATGTGGGAAGCAACCACCATTTGGTTCTGATGAGTCTCAAACTACGAACCGCTCCCGTACAAAAACCAGTGCAGGATGTAGCAAAGAGCTCAAAATTCATTGCGAATGCTTTAAATGACCTCAACATATGTCGAAACTATGTCACCACCCTCAACGACAGAGCCTCGTCATTAAACGGAATCCAACATTCAACAATTGATGAGATGTGGGGTGAAATTAAAAGTGTTTTTATGGAGGCTGGATCCGAAACTGTACCCAAGCGAACGAGATGTAGAGGATCTTGGATATCCCAAGACACCTGGAATAAGATGGAACTTCGAAAATCATTGAAAATGCTAATAAATGCCGAAGCAGGTGTTCAACGAAAGGCTGAATTGCGAAGCGAGTACCGCATTGCACATAAGATGGTCTATCGCTGTGTGAGACGTGACAAGGGGGTGAGGTTAAATGGACTAGCAGATAATGTGGAAGACGCTGCCAGAAGAGGAGATATCCGGGAATTGTACCAAATAGCCAAAGATGTTAATGGGAAAAAGGCAACACCAATCATCCTGTAAAGGATGAGGATGGCACACTTTTGGTATCAATTTAGGATCAGTTACGCAGATGGAAGCAGAGTGCTGAAGTGCCCCAACTAAATAAGATGTGCAAGGTTCTGTAGGGGTATTGACATCGAACCCCCCTCAGAATCGGAAATCCAAACATTAATAAATCTCCTCAAAAAGAACAAGGCAGCTGGACTTGACGCAATGCTAGCTGAATTCCTGAGAGCCGATCCCGTAACAGCAGCTAGTATTTTACATCCGTTGATACAAATCATTTGGGAAAACGAAAGCTATCCCAAAGACTGGCACGATTGTGTGCCTGTTAAGCTGTGAAAGAAAGGTGACCTTAAAAATTGCAACAATTGGCGTGGTATCATCGTTTTGTCCGTTTTCCCAAAACTAATGGACACCATCATTCTCGAGCGAATAAAGGAAAGAATCGAGTCTACACTCAAGAGGCATCAAGCTGGTATCTGCAGTGGTCGATCGTGTGTCGGCCATACTAATACCCTGCGTATCGTCCTCGAGCAGTCGATGGAATTTTAATCACCGCCTCATGTTCGTGGGTTTTGAGAAGGCCTTTGTCCGAGCTAACCGAGATTGTATATGGAGATCGTTGCTTGGTAGAGGAGTTCCGCCAACAGGGTGTGAGACAAGGGGATGTTCTATCGCCAATTCTCTTCCTGCTGGCGATGGACGACGTATTGACGGCCAGTGTTGGTACAGCTGAGCGACAGGGCATTCAATGGAGACCGTTCGAAAAGCTCAATCATTTAGACTATGCCGATGACATATGTTTACTAGCAAATAACATCAGTGGGCTGAACGGGATGTGCCAAACACTGCAAGTGAAGGGAGAGTCGAGTGGTCTAAGAATAAATAGCAAAAAGACAAAAATAATGCTCACAGGCCGCTCCACACAGCAGCGTATTATTCTACAGGAGACGCCAATTGAAAAAGTGGAACAGTTTAACTACCTTGGCAGTATTGTTTCTGCAAACGGTGGTACGGATCGGGACGTTCAAAGTAGAATTAATAAAGCTCGTGCTGCCTTCGGTACTCTGTCTCCAATTTGGAAATCCAGTCAAATCTCCTTACGCACTAAGCTGAGATTCTTCAAATCCAATGTCAAATCCGTGCTGTTATATGTATATATGATTTAAAGCACGCTTGTATTAAGCTAAATAAATAAATAAATAAATAAACAAGCACATGCGAAGACTATGAGAAAAAGTGGAAAAGCATTATGGATGAGGGACAATTATACTGAAAGCAAAATATCAGCTGTTGTTGACTGGAATGGCTTAACAAAAAAGACTTTTAAATTTAATGAGACAAAAACGAGCTCTTAGTTTACAAGGCATTAAAATCTTCTTAAATACCGGGTGTCCCGGACCTGAATGGAAGTATTTTAGGGTGTGGTTCTTGGGGTTATTCTAAGAAAAAAATTGTACAGGGGAAAAGTTGACTTTGAACATTGACTTTAAATGCAAAAAAACATTTAAAATTAACGAAAACACATCTGATAATGAGCTATAGTTTTTTTGAAAGCTTATACTTCATTCTTGCATTTGGTCTCTAAATCAAGTTGTTTAAGCGAATAGTATTTCAGAAACTAAATTTCAAAGCCAAAATTTAAAAAAAACTGTGGTTTTTTTTCTCAAGTCGGTATTTTTCAAAATTTTACGTAAATCAGTGCTTTTTTTGTGGTCTCTCTTTATTTTTGAGTCCATTACCAAAAACTCAATGCAAAAATCTTTCTTAGTTTTTGAGAAATTTAGAAAAAACAATAGGTAGGTACTTTTTCCAAATAAACCGGAAAAAATTAATGTATTCATGAATTATCCATAATTTAACCCTTTTTCGGGTTCTTTTTGGTAAGAGTACCTTTTGTTTTTTTCTTAATTTCTCAAAAACTAAGAAAGATTTTTATATTTGGTTTTCGGTACTGGACTAAAAATTAATGATGGCATTGAATATTTAACACAAAAACAGCAACTAGTAACGTACAATTTTGAAAAATATCGACTTGAAATTTAATTTCTCAAAAACTATTCGCTTAAACAACTTGATTTAAAAACCAAATGCAGTAATGGAGTATTAGCTTTAAAAAAGCTATAGCACATTATAAGATGTGTTTTCGTTGATTTTTAATGTTTTTGGTGGCACTTAAATGCAATGTTTCAGAAACTGGCCCCCCTGCCTCAGGGAGGGAAGATAAAACTTTCCCCTGTACAATTTTTTTCTTAGAATATACCCAGGAACCACACCCTAATGCTACATTTCCACCTCAAATCTAAGATTTAGTAAGATTTACCTGAAATCTTCTTTAAATCTCGAAGTCTTACCATACAAATTAATTTCGTAAATCTTGAAGATTAGAAACTAATCTTGTTAAATCTTCCTAGGACAAATACTTTTACTAATCGAACTAACCTATTCTTGCATGGCGCTGAAGGATAAATTAAACATTCTATCTCACTTCCCCTTCATGAGAAAAAATGGAACACTATTTGCATTTTTAAAGTTGCTGTTAAAGTTTTTCTTTTTAAAATCTTTTTGTGCGATGGAAACACCAAATAGATTTATTAAATCGGAACTGAGATAAACCTTTGGTGGAAACATAGCATAAGATACCTCCACTCAGATCCGGGACACCCTGTATAAAAGCATTTGGTGAAACCAAAAAACATCATTTAAAGGCTAAAAGGCTCTTTGAATAATTAAAAGCCTTTCGTGAAATCGGCAATGAGTAGCGTAAATAGTTTAAATGTCTTTGGAAGCACAATTTCATCTCTGTACTATAGGCATAGCATAACCCAAACGGCATAAGTTGTTACATAGACTTGTTACATTCGACATCTGTTTGTATTTTATAGGCTCTCCCAAACTCATACAGAAATTTGGAACAACAAAAATGTTTATCTTTCAAAATTAATTTATATGGCGATGTATGTAGCGAATCATTCGCTACTTTACAAAATATGAAAGATATACTATATACAATAGTTGTGTTTTTTGCATGTCCAAATAAAATCGTGTAAAAAAACTACAACAAATCAACACAATTTACAAGTTAAATACAACAACAACTATGTCCATATAGAGTTATGCTATGTTTCCACCAAAGGTTTAACCCAGTTCAGATTTAATAAATCTATTTGAATCGGTGAGCGGAAGAACAGTACAAGTGCCATTGCAGAAAAATTAAAATAACTTGGTTATTGGCTTAAACATAAATGTTTTTAAAAATGAAATTTTAAACTTTTCAATCATGAGCAATCCTTTTTACATTTTCATACCAAAAAATCTATTTTTTGTCTGAGCAATAAGAAGTTATGCCTGTTTTTCTTACATTTTTAATTTGGCACTTGTACTGTTCTTCCACTCATCGATTCATTTGATGTTTCCACCACACAAAGAGATTTGAAAAGATTAACTTTGACAGCACCTTTAAAAATGCAAATGGTGTTTCATTTTTTCTTATTTAGAGGAAGTGAGATAGAATGTTTCCTCTGTGAAAAACTAAACTAAGCCATGAATGAATCCTTCAGCGCCATACAAGAATAGGTAAGTTCGATTTATAAAAGTATTTGTCCTAAGAAGATTTAATAAGATTAATTTCTAATCTTCAAGATTTACGAAATATATTGGTACTACGTTTTCACCAAAAGATAATCTGGGATTTAAGGAAAAAGATATATGTGGTGTTTTCACCGGCTGAAAAGATAAAAAAGAAGATTAATTCTGACAGCACACTTCAAAAGCAAAATGGGTCTCATTTTTTCTTATGAAGTGGAAGTGAGACAGATTGTTTTTTTTTTGGTTTGTCCAGTTTTACACAGCGCATGTTTGCCTTGCATGCTTGGAGTGCGAAAGAGAAAGATAATGAAATAGAAATAGAAGAAACTAAACATGCACGGGTAGGACTGTCCCTGCAACTTTTTGACGTTTCTCTTTGTCTGTATTCTTTTTGTTCTTATTTTGCTACATTTTTGTTCTGGATGTAGCTCAAACCTGCAAATAGCTGTCAAAATGATTCGCAATTGAAAAAACAATGCGCAGCTCGAACATGCTTCGTGTAAAAATGCGTGCATTGCCAATGCAAGTTCAAAAGGAAATAAGCAAGAGTTGCGCATTAATTTCATGCGCTGTGTGAAACTGGACTTTCAAACATTAGAGAACTGAATTCAGCCACTGATGAATCCTTCAGCGCCATATAAGAACAGGTTAGTTTGATTTGTTCAACTATTTGTTTGAGGGAGATTTATAGGCTTTTCACACCAAAACCCAAAACCGGTTTTCGGCTAAAACTTTTCAAAAGCGCGAAAACCATTCACACTGAACATTACACGTTTTCGTTTGACATTCCAATTTTTTTTACACAAACCACGCACAATTTTTTTTATTTTTCCATTTATTTGAAATAAAATCGGTGAGTTATTTTATAAAGAGGATCCATATGAACAATTTGACTTGCCACAAACAATTATTTATCAATTTTAAATAAAATATTTTATTTTGAGATTCGAATTTTATATTTGAGATGACAGAATTACGTCAGCTGTTTTCAATTTTTTTTTTGAAAGCATCCCATCAGTTTCTTTTTTGACACTTCAATAGGCGCTGAACTAATTAAAAGGTATGTTTGTTTTGTTCATCCCTGAATCCCAACATGTTTTCGACTGGTTTTATATAAAACTTGTGTTTTACGAAAACCTGAAGCTACAAAAAATGTATGACAAAACTTGTGTTTGCGATTAGGTTTTTCTCCAAAACCGATATTTTCGCGAAAACCGCGTTTTGGGTTCGGTGTGAAAAGATTAATTTTAATAGGCTTTTCACACCAAATCCCAAAACCGGTTTTCGGCGAAAACTTTTCAAAAACTCGAAAACCATTCACACTGAATATTACACGTTTTCGTTTGACATTCCAGTTTTTTTTACACAAACCACGCACAATTGTCTCTATTTTTTTATTTTCTTCCATTTTTTGGAAGTAAAAACATTGAACATTATGAACAATTTGACTTACCACAAACAATTATTTATCCATTTTAAATAAATTTATTTATTTTGAGATTCGAATTTTAATCTGATATGACAGAATTTCGTCAGCTGTGCCGAGATTCAGCTAATTCGAAGCCGCAGGGAGTGAGTGAGATGAGTCACTTTTCGTCGAAGATCGATTCAGTTAGCAAAAGGGAGTGAGTGAGCGAGTGAAATGAAATGTCAGATTACTCGCCAGATATTTCCGCAGTGACTTGGTGTATGTGTTGGTAAATTTCCAATTTTGGATAGGTATGTATGCTTTTCTCAAGAACTCCTATTCATGGATAGGAAACGAAATAAAAAAAACAACAACGTAGATAAAAACAACTACCCTTTTATTAATTCTTTAATTTTATTTTATTATCATATGCACATATATTATATTAAGTAAATTTATATTCTTTTCACTTTAAACACTTTTAAACTTTTTATTTCTCAAGGGTGAAACTCAAACTCACATTAAACTTTAATTATGACAAAAAAAAATAATTGAAACAAAAGATACTACAAACTCCATTTTAAAAGATTCCAATGTTTACATTGTTGTATTTGTTGTTTCATTTCGTTTTGCGTAACGAGTGTGACAAGGAGGTAGAATTTAGCTCTTTTATTTTCATTCTTTGTCTCATGTTTGAAACTAAATTCGAACTTACTCATTTCACTTAAATAGCTGAATCACTTTTGCGAGTGAAGTGAGATGAGTCGGCGAGTAAGGCGAGTCATCTCATCTCACTCGCTGAAATAGCTGAAACTCGGCACTGTTTTCAATTTGTTTTGAAAGCATCCCATCAGTTTCTCTTTTGACACTTCAATAGGCTCTGAACTTTTTAAAAGGTACGTTTGTTTTGTTCATCTCTGAATTCCAACATGTTTTCGACTGGTTTTATATAAAACTTGTGTTTTACGAAAACCTGAAGCTACAAAAAATGTATGAGAAAACTTGTGTTTTCGATTAGGTTTTTCTCCAAAACCGATATTTTCGCGAAAACCGCGTTTTGGGTTCGGTGTGAAAAGGCTATAAATCTTGTAGATTAACGAAAACAATTCGTATGGTAAATCTTATTAAATTTGGGTTTAGTGTCCGGTGAAAACGTAGTATAAATCTTCGAGGTTTAAAGAAGATTTGAGGTAAATCTTATTAAATCTCAGATAAGCGTTAGGTGGAAATGTAGCATTAGCTAATGGCATTTTCGATTGGCAATCCAGAAGCGTTCCGAATGCGTGTAAACCCTTCTGAAAGTGTTCTATTGGCATTCAGAATGACAGTTCTTCTCCTGAAAAGAACAGAAAACGATTCTGGGTTTCATTTCAGAATCGAAACCAGAACTACTCACACATTCAAACACATAGTTGTCAAAGTGTTGTCAAATATTGCAAAAAGTAAATTTTTTGCTAAAAATAAGTAAATTTCACACATTTTACTGTTGCTAAGAACAATTATTTTCCGTTTAGAATATTATTTTCCCATTTTCCTTATTGAAAATTATCATACTCGTTCATATTTGTGTCCGCCAAGTTTCCAAAAGTGAAGAACTATTTCGGCATCCGCATGCGAAGTTGCACAAATACAGGGATACGAGAACTTCAGAATCAAACTGCATGTGCTTGTTTGTTTTATTGGCGTTCCGGATTGGAGAGTTCTTCCGAATTACCAATCGAAAAGGCCATAAGACCAGATAATTAACCGGAGTTAACTTTTGTCCCGATAAAACGGTAATGCGATTGTCGTTGTGTTATCGATAATTTATATAGAAATGTGAAATGTTTGCTGGTTAACGCTGTGGCTCCATTGGCAATATTTGAGGCGATGGCGATTGGAATAGGAATGGCAATTTATTGCTTGGGTGGGCATTTTCATTGCCAGGCAATTTCAATTATCAAATGTGTGTATAGAAATATTTGACTGCAAATGCAGTCAAATGCTTTTCAAATCCCCTATTTTAATTAAATTTAGTTCACTATATTTTGTCATGTGCGTTCTCACATTCTACGATTTAATTGAAAAAATTAATAAAGAAGCCATTGACAATTACGGGGAACCCCATTTCTACTCAATTTATTGCCTTGACTATGGAAATCAATAATTGCCTCTCATCTTCTAGGCAATATTTCCATTGCCATTGACAAAGCGTCTCCATTTGCAATATTAAAGGTAATAGCGATGAGTGAGGCAACTTACTGCCTCAAATATTGCCAATGGAGCCGCTGGGTTAAACTAGAGATTTTGTAGTTATGTCTTTTTTTCGAAATTAAATAAGTGCGAACGAGAAAACATCTTTTACCTTCGCTTCGGGAAGTATACCTAATATGAGCACGAAAGAGTATGCAAAATACGCAAAAATGTGAACTTGGCTTTAGTTATTTTATTATTTGTTCAGTTTATATTTCATGAGCGCTCACTGAGCTGACGGAGCAAACATTTTTTTTACTAAGGGCGGTATTCACCAACGGCTCATAACTTATGAGGCTCATAAACCTATTCACCAAGCAATAATAGTGAATATTTATGAGCGCTCATAAGAGTTATGAGTGGTCCTGACCACTCATAAAGTTATGAGCGCTCTCTCCGAAAACTAATTCGAAAACCTTCGAAGTAACCCTTCAAGAAAATTCACTGACTCATTTTGTCGGTACTTCTTGGATCCTTACAAAAATGAATCTCGCACGCACACATATTGTTATTCCTTTCGTCTTCAGGAATTTTATTTATTGTTTCAATTTTTTAAGTTCTTTTTGTGATTCACGCGGTGAAGATAATTCTTTTGTCTGTTTGCTGCGAAAATTTGAAAAAATAGGATAATAAAAGGTTTATATAATTAATCTGCTCCGAATAGAAAATTACAGAAAAGTACAAGATTGTGTGTTCCATGAGTAAAAACCTTACCCAAACTGTTTTCTTCATTCTGTCACTATGTGTTCCATGATGTTTTTCAGAACAGTTAAGATATTTCCTGCACCTACTTTTGTGGTAGAGGAAATGATTGAGAAATGTCGAAGTACAAGTACCAGTTGATTTGTTTGTCTGGGATAATAATAAGTTAAAATTTATCTCAGAAAAACTTTTTGCTTAAATCTGACAGTTTTTACACATATGTTCTGGGTGCCAATTCCGCAAGGGTGACTAATTTTCTGTGTACACATTCTATTCACACCCAAAACAAATGTAAATAAATTTGATTGATTGTGCATTCGATATCTGTCAAAAACTAAAACTCACACTTGCTGAATCGCAAAAATCGATGTGTACACGAATTTCTGTGTACACAGAAAAAACTCACTCTTGTGGAGTTGGGTCCCTGATGTAGTTTTTCTTCATTTGACACAGCTAATATAAACCAACATTTGACGTCTATCTCCCCTTCAAGCGAACGAGTCCATTTTGGATCCGCAAACGTAGTAGACAATAAACGAACGAAATAAATTAGCGAAACTAAAAAGTTAAGTAAGAATATTTTCCCTATATAAAACAAACTAAAACGTGCAATGATCTTCACCCCGAGACAAAACTAAGAAAATAAGTGGAAAGAAATTAAAATTACTGTAGTCACAAAGAATTTATTTATGTGCATGCAACACTCATTTTTTCAAGGATCCAAGAAGTAACGACAAAGTGCGGTCATTTTTGAAAACAGTTTGATTTCACAGTTTGGGGGTACCTGGGGAAGAGAGAGTTGTTCTCATTTTCGAACTTCGAAAAAGAGCTATGAGTGGTTGGTGAATAGCACAAATATTATTTGAGTTAGGAGCCTCATAAACTTAAGAGCCGTTTATGAGTGCTCGGTGAATACCGCCCTTAGTATTTGACAGCAAAACTGGGGAAATTCTCTGAGCCCTCAGAAATATAAACTGGACAATTTATTGAACACGTCCCCTCTACTTATTTTTCACCATGATTAAAAAAGTACACCTCAGTCTATTTTAAAACGTCAAGATAAACAAACAAAATTTACAATGCTCTTGCATTTTGAGAAATTAATGGGATTTTCCATTGGTGAAATAAATCAATTTATTTTTGATTTGGATCTGTCAAATTGCTGATTTATATGTTCCATTGGCCGAAAAAATTGATTTATTTTTTGATTTAAAATCAATTTTGCAGATCTAATTTGGTTTTCCATTCAACCATTTCAAATTTGGAGGTCAGATCATAAAACTTTAGGGGCAAATAGAACACAAATTCTTTGATTGAAAACAAAATGTGGACTCTGAAAGATTTACCGAAAAATACAAAGCCAATCAACTGTAAATGGATTTTTAAGGCCAAGCGAAGTGCAGAAGGTGTAGTTCTTCGATATAAAGCTCGATTAGTCATCAAAGAATGCTCCCAACAACCAGGGATAGATAGATTGTCAACCTGTTAGTGCTTTTTTACAAGGTGAACTTACCAAGGATATATAATATGGAGCATCCTGAAGGTGACTTTGGTGAAACACAAGGAAAAGTCTGCAAATTCAATAAAGCCATTTACGGCTTAAAACTAGCGAGTCGAGAATGGAATATAAAACTTGACATGGAATTGAAGAGCTTAAATCTGATACAATCAAATGTAGATCCATGTATTTATTTCAGTTTTTCGGACAGCAAAATGTTTGTCATATCACAGCTTAAGTCGATGATTTACTCATTTTCAGCAATAATGAAAATTTGAAAGTTAAAGTCAAGGATAAATTGAAACAAAATTTCACTATGAAGGGCTTAGGTAAGGCAAAAAATTGTGTTGGTCTAAGAATTACTCGGAATAGAACAGAAGGAGAAATATACATCGATCAAAGGCAGAATTCAACACAAATATACTTAAGCGGTTCAACATTAGTGATTGAAATCCTGTTTAAACACCCTTCGACACAAATCAGAGATTAAGAAAACCACAAAAACTGGACTCAACGTACGTTTGATCACGAGAAAATTCCTTATCAAGAAGCAGTTGGGAGTTTATTATATTTGGTTCAAGGTACGCGTCCGGATATTGCTTATGCGGTAAACTACTTGAGCAAATTTAACAAAAATTTCGATTTATCGCACTGGAAAGCAGTCAAGCGAGAAGGGAACTTTAAATGCAAAAATTAAGTTTTCTCAAAGGTCTGGCTGCAACCTGGTGGGATTTTATGTTGCAGCAACGAAACTGCCATTAGCTTAGCAAAAACAGACGCATATCACGCACGTTCGTAGCATATAGACGTGCGCCATCATTATGTACGAGATATAGTAGCGCAGGGACATTTTCATCTGGAATACGTCAAGAGTGAAGATATGACTGCTGATACGTCAACAGAAGCTGTTCCAAGCCTTACTGATCTCAGGTCTTACACCTCTCCTAAGGTGTAAAAATAAAACCAGACGCTCGACTTGTGTAAATCAGCACATTCGCCTCGTGTAAATCAAGCCATACAAGCCATGTAAACAATATCATTAATGTCGAATTCCTTACAACAATTTCAAATCGATTTTTTTTGTTGGTTGTAAGGAACACACAAAAAATCAAATTTTTCGTGTGGGATTGTGTGTGTGTCATTTTGACAGTAGCTTTGAAGCAAAAAAGTAAACAAACTATGCGCATACAAATTTGTAACAAATATTCCAAAGTGCATTTAGTTTTTCGCGTCATTTTGTTAGATTAAAAACATATACATTTCCAAGAAAAGTTGCAAAAATAAACAGAAAATAGTTATGCGGCCATTAAAGTAAAATAAACAACCCAAATTCATCCAAGAAACACATCATTCGAGAAACACATCGGCGAGCGCGCGATTTATATCTTTAATTGACTTTGGGCACTTTGAATCGAAGTTAGTTGATATTTTTATAACTTCTAACTGACCATTCACTATTTTTTGATGAATTAAAATTAGTTTTAATGATTTATTTGCTTTTAATCTATTTAAATGACCGACGAACACTTTAGAACATTTGTTAAACCCGCCGCAAAATACTTTCAACTCCAGAGAAATGTCAAATCTTGTTAGTGTGTGTGAAATCGATTTGAAATCTTGCTGAAAATGCAAGATTCGTTTTGACAGAATAAAATCGATTTTGTTTAGAAAAAAATCGATTTTGTTTAGAAAAAAATCGATTATTTGGTTGTAAGGAATTCAACATAAGTGAACGCATTCATGTATTCTTTGATTTACATATATTTTCATTGTAACTTTGACTCGAATAAACAACATCTTTTATAGTAGGGGCGTTAGTGCACGATATGAGGGCAAACCTACTTCATTTCGACTTGTCCTAGCTTTAATTTTAAAAAGTGTTGCCAAGGTGGGAACACATTTTCACCAATTTTCATCAAAGTTCCAGTTTTGGGAGGGTATTCATGGTAAAAGTTCAAAACACCAACACAATTCTGAGATATCAAATTAAAAAAAAAGAAAAAAATATATTATTCAAAAAATACTTTTTTTGAACATTTTGAAATGTAATATTATTTGAACTTTTCGGAAGTTTACTATAGGTAAATAATTTCATTTAAAGCCGTTCAGCCAACTGTGAGAAAATTCAAAATAAGTTTCTATGGGAGGTATAATTGATAATAGCAAAGCGTAAAATAATTTTATCTTTAATAGTAGAGCGTATACCTATTTATTTTACCAGACAGACATTTTTTTATCAAAATGAGATTTTCATCAACGTTTTTTTTTACTTTCGTATGGTAGGTATCGTTATTTTTGGATTGGGTACGATATGTCGACTTTGAAAATATCGATTCCATAAGATCGACTTTTAAAATCTCGACAGAAAAAATCTCGACTGGTTAAAAGACCGACAGATCAAAATATAGACACAAATTTGACCGACTTTTTAAAATGTCGATTTTTCCAAATGTCGCTTCTCAAAATGTCGACTGTGATCGAGATTTTATGAATCGAGATTTCAACAGTCGACATTTTAAAAGTCGACATTTTGAAAGTCGACATTTTGATCAGATCATAGTTTAGGGAATGATGTTTACAAGCGCGCGCTTGTAAACATCATTCCCTAAACTATGATCTGATCATTATTATCTTAGCATTGTCATAGTTCAATAAATCGCATTTTTTGTAATTTAATTTTTGTTGCCTATATATTTTGATGTCTTAATTGCCCATTATTCAGGGTCTGTAATGTGTTTTCATATTAATACAATAATAAAACATCCAGAAAATGAGGCATTTAAAAGTTCGAAATATAAGGTATTATGTAGGTAGGCATAGCAAAAATGCGTTCTATTGAACTTTCTTGAAGCTAAACAAAAGGTAATATAAAAGAAATAACTACCTAAATAAGTTAATTATTATAAGAATCAAATAAGAACTTGTGTCTTAAACATAGTCTTAAATTTTCCACAGCATCAAAAACCTGTTAAGTTCCTGTTAAAAAATCAGACAAGAATTTATGATTCTTGAGTTTATAGTTATTCCGTGCAAACATTTAAGGCAGAGCTTTATTCTTAAGGTTACTTTCAAATGACCGACAGACAAAATATCGACAAGTCAAAATGTCGACTGGTTAAAATGTCGATTTATATTTTATATCGACTTTTCTGTATGGGAAAAATTCCGACAAGTCGATATTTTTCTCGACTTCTATCAGGGCAGTCGACTTTTTGTCAAATCGACATTTCAAACTGTCGACATTTTAATAAGTCGGTAAAAACAAAGTCGGTATTTTAACTTTCAAAAAAGTCGATAAAAGTCGACATTTTAACCAGTCGACATTTTTTTTGTCGGTCATTCGTACGTAACCCGTTATTTTTGCATAAAAATGAAATATTTTGTATATTTTAAAGGGTGTTAAAAATTCGTTACGCACCAAGTTACAAAGCAAGTTTTATAATAGTTTTAGAAGATTATAATGTATTGAATTTTCCAAAAAAAAATATAATATTATTTAAACACCAGTACAATACTCAAACTTTTAGTAAGCTTCTGCATAGACAAAATATCAACACCGCTCTTACCGCTTTCGAGAAAATCGAAAGTAAAACAAAAAATTATTATATCACTCAAATGTTGTGATCACTAAAAGTAATTTATTAATTTTATTTTTAATCTGTGTAGCCATTTTTGAAATTATTTAATTGGTGACAAAATCATATTGCAGAAACCGTTAAATTTGTTCTAAGAAAATGAAAAAGAAAACTAATGTAGAATGATCAAAAACCGCTATGTGCCAAGGTTAGGAAAATGGATCCAGCCGTTTAGGCTTCAGCCGAACAGATAGAAAAATAGACTGGTAGACGGGCAGACAGACAGGCAGACAAGCAGAACCACAGAATTGTAAAACCAACTTTTAACATTTAACGTCTTCCTTATGTCGATCGTTTAATCAAATCTCGAGTAAAATTTTTTAACGAATGTAAAATTTGTCACATAGCGCCAGACGGCGAAAGCCATGTTAAATAATGGATGATTTACAAAATGTGTATGTATATAATACTTTATATGAAATAAAATCCTTAAAAACTTGAACTTGAACTAGCGCCAATAATATCCCAAATAAAAACAAATCATTAAAAGTGTAAAAATAAAATTATTTGTATGGGAAAAGTATCCAGGCAATGAAAGTAAGGAGTCAGGAAAAAAACCTGTCTAGGAAAAAGCCATATTTTGAAAACAATATCCAATATTTTCAAATATATTCGGCATGGTCCAGAGCCGAGCCAGAGGGGGGCAAATTATAGACTCCGACAAAAAACGGGAAGTATTTTATAAAAATCATCATAACAAATTGAAAAATATGTTAGTTGTATGGTATTGCCCAGAGCCCGGGGGGGGCAATTGCTCTTGGCCCCCCCCTCTTGGCACCTATGGTTGCCAGCTTGGCAATACTTCTTAAAATTAAAGTTAGGACATGAACTATTTGTATACTAAAGCTCAACCCGTCAGGTCAAAATGAAAGGTTGGTCTCACTCACAGTACACATATTAAAGGTAATATATTCCGAGTTTTCATTTTAGTTCAAGTTCGCGCATATGTCAAAATCTCAGAGACCCCTGTCAGTTCATTGTGTGTGTACTGTGACATGTTCAACACTTTCCAAATTTTACATTTAGATTTTCAGTTTTCTCAATTTTCCAAGCCTCTGATTGGCCAGAATTCAGAAATCTGAAGATTCAGTACTGAAATTGAGGCATTGAATGTACCCATTGTCAATTTGACAAGGTCTCTGAGAATTAATTTATTTTTTTGTTCAGTATCTGACAACCGATTTTTGAAAACATGCGCAATATATTACCTTTAATATGTGTACTGTGGGTCTCACTAGCCGTTTTCCTTTGGAGGTGGCGAAGTACTTACGAGTAGATGAAAACCCTAATCTAGTACTACCAACTGCACATGCTCTCATGCGCGAGTAGATACATTTTACATGGGAAAGCAGTTTGTTGTGTTCCATTGAAAAAAGCTGGCAAAGTACTTGCAAGTACTTCGCCACCTCCAAAGGAAAAGGCCTACTAACAGCTACTAGTTTTATCGATCGTTATTAAATCTTTTATTTCCACTGGCATCCCGACAGCTTTCGTATCAAGAAAATCAGTGTATTTATTAACTTCCCATTGGAAGTTATTGTAATTGGTCCGATTTGTCGAATCGAAAATTTTGACATAATATCTTCACGTTTCGAGCTCCCTAGAATTAGAATCCATCATTTTTAGAAAGATGTCTGTGTTTGTACGTACGTTCGTACGTTCCATCGCTTTTTTTCGTCCACCATATCTCAAGAACGAATAAAGATATCGACTTCGGATGAATTTTATTTTACAGATAGAAGTTTCATTACGTGCTGAAAGGACTTTTAAAAAAATTTAATGAGCGGTTTTTTTACTATAGCAGTTTTAAGAAATAGTTGTTGAATTTCTTCAGTCCTGAATATCTTGAGAACGAATCATGCTATCGACTTCTAAAATGCTAAGAAATTGGTAAAAATATAAAAACATATCAACCAATAGTTTTTTTAATAAAAAAAAGTTGCTAAAAATTGTTGAAAAAAGTTGTTTGGCTCAAATATCTCGAGAACAAACAATGATACTGACTTCGAGATAATTTTAATTTATACAATAGTTTATATATAAAAATTGATAAAATTTTTAAAAATATTGAATTGACAGTTTTTTTTTAAAGTGAAAAAACTGCAAGCAATTTTATCAATAATTGTTGAAAACATGTTTTTTGCCTCAAATATCTTGAGAACTAACAATGATATTGGCTTCGGGGTAATTTCATTCTATAAACTAGATTATAATAAATTGATAAAGAACAAGTTTTGCAAAAAAAATCAACAAAATTAAAAAATTAAGCGAAAAAATACAAGAAACTTTACCAATCAAAAATTGTTGAACATTTTTTTAGTCTCAAATATCTTTAGAACAGACATTGACATGGGCATTGGGATAATTTTACTCTACATATTATGTAGTTCAATTGTGTAAAAAAATTAACAAACAGTTTTTTTTTATAGAAAAAGGTTACAAACATTATTCAACAATATTTTTCTCTAATATCTCGAATGCAAACCAATCTTTGGTTTTCACTTGATTGCCTATTGAACACCTGATAAAGTTTTCGAAGATCGGGAATCGGCGATTTTTTAATAAAAAACATTGGGCCTCTAGCTTCCGAGGGCACCAATGGGAAGTTACTAGTGTGGGTCGCACCCAGCCTCTTTTTATTTATGTACTTAGTGTTGAAACAAGATAAACTACCCAACAAGTTGAACACTTTACTATATACTTTGTAATCAACATGATAAGATTTTTGTAATCAATCAAACAATTAGAAAATTAATATTTTTGTATTATTATTAAATGAAGAGCTGAAGCTTAAGGACTGTTTCTTATAAATAAATTAATTTAATATTTGTATATACGACATTCTTTTTAATAATCTCATCAGGTTATGGGCCCAGGACCGTGTGAACTGCATTAGAAGAAAATGTCGTCAAATGAATTTAAGGTCTCTGTTGACAAGCTTGAGGGTCCTAGCGACTGGGCGAAATGGAAATGGCAAATGGGTATGCTTTTCCGTGCGTATGATCTGAAGAAAGTCATTACTGGAGAATTTGAATGTCCTCTAATCGAACCAACTTCTACAGCTGTAGAGAAGAAGAAACACGCAGATTGGTTGAAAGAAGATGCAAAAGCTGCTGGCTTGATTGCTGCATCTCTAAGCTCACCAATCGCTGAACTTGTCTTAACATGCGAAAAATCAAAGGACATTTGGGACAAATTATGTGCTCGTTTCGAGAGAAGTAGTATCCAAAGGCTTAATATGCTGATAGATAGTTTCTTTCAAGCACGAAAAGAAGAACAAGAGGACATCAGTGCACACATTGCGAAACTACAAAAGCTATTTGTAGACCTCAATGATGAACTAGCCAAGCATAAGGAAAATACTCTCTCTGAACGTATTCTTAATGGCAGAATCATGTCAACTCTTGGTAAAGAATTTGACAATTTTAGAGATTTGTGGGATACGATTCCTGCAGAAAAGCAAACTCTGAACTTATTAATTGAAAAATTATGCACTATCGAGACAAGAGAAACAAAGCAAAATATAAAAGCTTCAAGTGATAGCGCTGCTTTCGTTGCAAGAGGAAATTTCAAGAAGAAGAAACAACCAGAAAAGGCAAATAATACCAAACTGGAACGTGCAAAAATGAAATTTCCATGCAACAAATGCAAGGAACTTGGACATTGGGCTGCTGAATGCCCACAGAACAAATCTGGACAGAGTGATACCAAGAAATATCCCAAGTACAATGCATTGATGGCATTCTCTTTGAATGCAACGATGGGAAATTCAATAAGACGAGATCAGTGGTATTGTGACAGTGGAGCTTCAAGACATATTACACCGAACAAATCGCACTTCCAAACTTACTCGCGATTCAGTGTATCCAAAGTTATTTGTCTTGGAAAGCAGGGAGTCACCATGAAGGCGTATGGTCAAGGCAACATACAAATTCAGGTGAGCATTGATGGAGTGTGGGAAGTTGCAATTTTGAAGGATGTATGGTACGTCCCTGATGCAAGTGCACAACTATTTTCTGTGAAGGCTGCGGCTCGAAATGGTTTCACGACAACAATGGATGACCAAACTCTTACAATTAAAAATAGTCGTAATGGTGAGGTAGCAGTGGAAGGTTATCTTCAAAATGAGCTGTATGTTTTAAATATGAAAGTTAAGAAACCATCAGAGCCTGTGCAAGTGTACATGTCAAGCATTTCAGAAAGTCTTCAACTCTATCACGAAAGATTTGCTCACCAGAATAAGCGTCATGTCAAGAAAGTTCTTAATAAAATGAACATCAGTGTTCCTGAGAGTGGAGAAGAATTCTGTGATGGATGTGCTGCTGGTAAAATGCATCGACTTCTATTCAAGCAAAGAAGTGATCGACCTGTTACGGTTGGTGAGGTTATCCATGCAGATGTTCTTGGACCGGTTGAAACGACATCAGTAGGAGGATCTCGATATTATGTCTGTTTCAAAGATGACTTCAGCAAGTTCCGCAGACTCTTTTTCTTGAAGCACAAAAGTGAAGTTTGTAGTTCACTTGAAACTTTTTTAAATGAAGCCAGAACCAATGGGCACGTTGTCAAAAAGTTGAGGTGCGATGGCGGTAGAGAGTTTGACAATAAAGATGTTGCTAGAGTGTTGTCAAAGTTTGGAATAGAGCAATGTATTTGCCCTCCTTACACTCCACAACAGAATGGAGCTGCAGAACGGGAAAACCGAACAATTGTCGAAGCTGCTAGGAGTATGAGAGTTTCCAGTAAATTGCCAAAATGTCTCTGGGCTGAGGCGTGTAATACAGCAGCATATGTTTTAAACCGTACTGGACCAACAACAAATGGGGACAAAGTTCCATATGAATTATGGCATGGAAAACAAGTGGGAACTCTTAACCATTTGCGTATTTTTGGAACAGGATGTTATGTCCACATACCGAAAGAACTTCGCAAGAAGTTTGATGAAAAGGCTATGTATGGAAGGATGGTTGGCTACGTGAATGAAAAAAAGGTTATCGAGTCTGGATTCCAAAGCTAAATAAAATTGTGTGCAGCCATGACGTTATTTTCAAGCCTGAAGTAGTCTGCAACAACAAACCTGAAGGTAAATTTCTAGAAGAACTTAATTTAGAAGAAACGAAGAAAGAAAAAGATAAAGTTGGAATTCTGATCACCAATAAAGAATATATAACATCAAGTGTTGAATCTAACGTTCAAAATGAAGAAAACGAAGCCAATTCTGAAGAGGTTGAAGAAAATATTGATTTTGAAGAAAGTGTTGAGTTTGATAGTTTTGAAAGTCAGCATGAAGATGTTGAAGCTGATCCTGAAAATTTAATTGAGAATGAAGTTTCCATCGATGAAAGACCGCGAAAGAAGCCAAGTTGGATGACGGGAGGAGAGTATCTGATGTTTGCAGAAGAAGGTGACTCAAGTGAAGAGCCTAGGTCGTACTCTGAAGCCTTGAAGTCAGCAGATAAAGAGCATTGGCTTACAGCGATGAAAGATGAGTTATCATCTCTGAAAGAAAATCAAACATGGGAGCTTGTAAAACGACCAGAAAATGTGAAAGTAGTCCAAAATAGGTGGGTCTTCCGAGTGAAGAATGCAGGAAAAGGTGAGAATCGACGATACAAAGCTCGACTTGTTGCAAAAGGGTATGTTCAACAGAAAGGTATCGATTACGATGAGACATTTAGCCCTGTAGCCCGTTATGACACAGTTCGTATGCTGTTAGCTTTAGCTGCGACCAAGAAATTGAAAATTGAGCAATTTGATGTCAAAACAGCATTTTTATATGGTACTCTTGAGGAGGAAGTATACTTAGAGCAGCCTGAAGGATTTCAAGATGGAACTGGACGAGTATGCCGATTAAAAGGGAGTTTGTATGGACTTAAACAAGCCCCTCGATGTTGGCATAAACGTTTCTTAGCCTTTATGAAGAAGGCAGGACTGAAGAATAGCACAGCTGATCCATGTCTGTTTTATCGCAATGATAGTGGAAAAGTTCTCTATGTGGCGATTTATGTCGACGATGGACTGGTTCTTGGCAACAACGAGGCAGAAATTCAAAATTTTATGTGTGCACTCAAAAATGAATTTAAAATTACTTATGGATCTCTTGACAATTTTCTCGGCATGAATATACAAATTGAAAATGATGGATCAATTAAGCTCAGCCAAGAAAATTATACAAAAAGAATTTTAGAACGTTTCAAAATGTTTGAATGTAATCCAGTTACGACTCCAGTCAGTCGGGAGGGAGAAAATTCAAAATTTGAAGGAGTAAAAGAACAAGTTCCATATCGTGAAGCTGTTGGGAGCTTGTTGTATTTGGCAACAGCAACACGACCTGACATTGCTTTTGCAGTAAGTTTGGTATCAAGAAAGATGGAAAATCCTACCAGAGATGATTGGAATAGCGTTAAACGTATTTTTCGCTATCTCCGTGGCACTATCAAATCAGCCATAAAATACCAAGGGAAGAGCCAGCAACAATTGGAAATATATAGTGATGCTGATTATGCGGGTGATTCTAAAACAAGGCGGTCAACTACTGGAGTAGTTTCATTATTTGCTGGTGGACCTGTGTCGTGGACAAGCCAACTTCAACGCACCGTAGCTTTATCTACCACTGAAGCTGAAATTATGGCGGCAAGTGAAGGTGCTAAGGAAGCTATGTGGCTTAAACGTCTTCTACAAGAACTAACAGCACAAAAAGGACAATCACCAATCCTGCATGTTAATAGTGCAAGTGCCGTAAAACTAGGAAAGAACCCGGAATTTCACAAAAGAACAAAGCATATTGAAATTCGCCACTTTTATGTTCGGGAGCGTTTTCTTGAAGGTGACATAAGATTAGAACACATTCCAGGATCTGAACAGTTAGCAGATTTACTAACAAAACCTCTTGAACGAGTTCGATTTCAGATGCTACGAAAGAAGATAGGTATTGATCAACTATTGTAACTACATCTCAATTTATTTTTTGTTTGGTGTTTATGGAGGAAGTGTTGAAACAAGATAAACTACCCAACAAGTTGAACACTTTACTATATACTTTGTAATCAACATGATAAGATTTTTGTAATCAATCAAACAATTAGAAAATTAATATTTTTGTATTATTATTAAATGAAGAGCTGAAGCTTAAGGACTGTTTCTTATAAATAAATTAATTTAATATTTGTATATACGACATTCTTTTTAATAATCTCATCACTTAGCTTTAAATTAAAGTTTAAATTAAAAAGGCAACTGTTGAAACCAGAAAGGTGCCATGTAAACATAAACTTTGAATCCACCCGATCATCGTGTAAACCATGCCAAGATGTTGGTTCTGAATGTACCCACTCTTTTTTGTATTAGCTGCGTTTTATTATCTCTGGGTCTGGGTCTAGGTTATCTTTTAACATGTATTACAAAAACAACATGGGATCTAGGTTTCTATCGAGGTTAATTTTAATAACCCAGATAGAGGTTTTCACTCTGGCCGGCAGAGGGCTATTTACCATTGTGAATGGATGTCAGCGATTTGTCAGCAGTATAAGGAATAGAGAGGAAAAGAGACAAGTGCTTACATGAAAAATAAATAAACATAAGAAAAAAAGAGACTGATATACAGCACTGCTTTTGCACTAACCCACATCGTTTTATTTTCACGAGGTGAACCATATGGGTTATGAGGGATAATAAAACCCCCTGCTTGGGCTCACTACATGATTTGGGGTGGGTGCAAGGCTGGGTGTATGCAAAGTTTCTTTTGCATTTAAGGAATTTAATCTTATTTCTTTTTTCTATTGATATTCATAAATTTTTTCTTCAAATATTGTAGTAAATTGTTTGTTTGACTTAAGTATAGACCTTTGACCCACTTTCTTTAAAAACTATCAGCTTACGACCCACTTCCTTCTGGGGTTTTGGCCCATTTGTGTGGGTTATAAGTTCATAATGCATTTGTGGACTTTTAAGTGACAAAAGGCCAAATTTGCATTATGTAACTTTGCAAAATTGTCACTAGGCCAACTAACTTCTAAAATTTGGCCTTATGTCCTTTTGGTTAAGTGACATAATTTAAATATTTGGCCTTATGTATAGCACCGATAAATTCGTGCTATGAATAGTGATTCGCTAAAATAAAGTTCGCTCAAAATGTCAAAACCTTGGCGAATTTTACAATCGCCGTAGTGAATGTTTGCTAATGTACACGCTCAAAGTGTCAAATTCAATCGAATCAAAAAATTTTTGTTAACGCTAGCGAATTGTAAATTTTAGTACCTAAAAAAAATTAGCGCAAAATTATAGTGAAGTTAACACGATACTAAAACAACTTTAGTGTAACACTAGGTGAAAATGGCGTTTTCTTAAATTATAGACGATGTCAGACCAACTTTATGTTTAAACACTTGCATTAAAGTTAAAATCACAAAAGTCTGATTTTAATTTTTAGTACCACACTAGCTCAAATGACGTCTGTCGCACGGACTGTCGTTGATTCAGGCGAGTTTAACTTTAATTAGCTTGGAAAATGGTTTTAACGTGACACTAACTAGCATGTGTCTATAATACAGGAAAAGTTAGAGAACTGCATTAAAGTAAAACAATTGTTAACTAGTGTCACGCTAAGGCCCTTAAAATAGCCTGTCTATAATTTTGCGCCATTATTTTTCATTTGTTTTTATTTATTTTATGGTTATAGTGAGTGATGAAAGAAAAGGTAGGTAATTTCGAATAAATTGAGAATCGTTGTAAGAAATTAAAATAATAAGGGTATTCATATAACAGCGTAAACTCGTCGTAAACGTGGTAAAGATTTAAACTTCGTAAATCTGTCAAATTTTCCATACAAATTGTGACAGAACTACGAAGTTTTAAACTTTACAACAATTACGACGATTTTACGCTATTATATGAATACCCATAATAATTTATATTTCAAGGACGAATGCCGGTCGAATTAATTGAAAAAAATCCCGACATAGCTATAACGCTGTGGCTCCATTGACAATTTTTGAGGCAGTTGCAATTGGAATAGGAATGGCAATTTATTGCTTGGGTGGGCATTTTCATTGCCAGGCAATTTCAACTATCAAATGTGTGTATAGAAATATTTTACTGCAAACGCAGTCAAATGCTGCTCAAATCCCCTGTTTTTAGTCAAATTTAATTTTAATTCACTATATTTCGTCATGTGAGTTCCCTTATTCTACGATTTTATTGAAAAAATCAATAAAGAAGCCATTCACAATCATGGGGATCCCCATTTTTCCTCAATTATTTCCTTGACGATGGAAATTAATAATTGCCTCTCATCTTCTAGGCAATATTGCCATTGCTATTGCCATTGACAAAGCGTCTCCATTTGCATTATTAAAGGCAATAGCAATGAGTGAGGCAATTTATTGCCTCAAATATTGCCAATGGAGCCGCTGGGTAAAGGCATTGGAGCCTTTGGGTCATGGAAAAAGAACCAAAAAGATTATTGGGAACAGTTTGCGATTGAACTGAATTCTCTTGGTCCTCCGTCACGCGAAGGAAAAGACTGGCATAAGGTCGTTGATAAGCTTTAGTTGTAATTTAAGAATGTTTTTTTTTACTCATAGGTGTGGTTGGATCAGGGCTATTTTAATGGCTCTAAAGAGCCTCTTTGGTTCTATTTTTCAGGTATTTCACTCTAGCGCCCTTTTCTGAAATCATCCAAAATTGGCTCTTTTTTAAAATCTCGTAGCTCTTTTCATTCTTTTTCAGAATAATTATCCTGGTTACAGATTCTGACGAATGAGCTGTGGAGGTAGACTCAATTTTGACATTTGGCTCATAGTAAAAATGTCAAAAATCAGTCTGATTCGCTCCGCAGCTCATTCGACTTATTCTGTAATCGGACTGAATAAATCTATCTACTTAAATTTCCTTTTTCATAATTTTCCTATAAGTAAAAAAATTCTTTGAAATTCTTCCTCTGAGTAAAAAATTCTGTGAAATCTGAACACATTCATTTTCATTAAAAAATAAATTTCTTTCATTAAAAAATCGATGTCTATACTTCAAACCAATTACTCATTAAAAAATTGAAATATATTTATATAGGCTACGAAGCTTGTTTGAAAAAAAAGAAAATTTTACCGATGATTTTGTTTCTATTAAAAAAATGTTTAATTACCTATACTATCACACAGTCTGCGATGAAAACACGTTAAGAATTGATTTCAAAGGTAAAAGATTGTTTGTGCTTAGATTTTTAGATCCACTCATTATTAAGTCTGATGAAGACATATCATATTTTGATCTAGGTTATGAATTCGGCCATTTTCCAGAAAAAGTTGCAAATGAACTTAAACTTTAAGGAAAACAAAAGAAAAGGCTAACAGTATTTATTTTGAAATCACTTTCATTTAGAATAATTTTGTATTAAAATTGGAAATACATTCATATATTAGTCCAGTCATATAAGCCTTAAAATCATCCAAATTACGGAATAAATGGCGGAAAGCTGAATTTTGGTATATAGCCTCCTCATGGTATATTAAGGAAACTGTAAAAAGTCCCCATCGATATGAGCGCCGCTAACAATTTTACAGGGGGTCAAAGGCCCCCCCCAAACGGTTTTTAAGGAATATCTCCCGAATGGTAACTCCTACAGAAAAAATTTCAAAGACAAGGTTGTAGCTTAGAAAAATTCCGACAAAAAATGTTAAGTACCTTTTTTTTCGTAAGAGTAACCGTTTTCAAGATAGTTCAATCGGTAGAGTTACAGATTTTATGTTTCTGTATAAAATGTACTCTTTTACACCACCTTTGAGATAGAGTGGCAGGTGAGTTTTTCTTGCGTTGTATCCCCTTGGAAAACTAGAAAACAGTTCAAAAGACTATACACAGGGATTTATATAATGTTTTTGGGAAAGTTCCCCATCGATTCGGGCTCCAGCACATTAATCATACAGGGTCGAAGGTCACGAAACATGGTTTTTCGTTTATACAGGTTGATTCGTATAAAATGTGACATGAGGCTAGAATGTGTAGGGTAGGTAGATAAAGAAAAAAATTGTACGGGAGGGGGGGTTCTTTACCCCCCGTTTAGCCAGGAGGGGCAATTTTCTAAGAAATTGACTTAAAACAGAAAAAAATTATTAAAAAATAACGGTAACACCTACAATACCATGCTATACTTTTTTGTAAAGCCAAAAATCTCTTCTTTTATTTTTATTTTAAATAAAATTGTTTGAATGAACAATTTTTGAAAAATTAGTTTTCAAAATAAAAATTTTAAAGAGAAAAATATCAAATAAAATTTCAAACTTGCTTTTACATAATTAAGTGATATTTTTGTTTTCAAAATTCAACATTTTTATTTATATCTATTAAAAAACAGAAAACCATTGAATTTTGAAAGCAAAAAGAGTACTTACTTACATAAAATTTCGAAAAAAATACTTTAATATTATCTTTTTTTTTATTCTTATTTCAAAATTTTGGGGTTTGAAAAATAATTGCTGGCTTAAACATTTTTATTTAAAATAAAAATAAAAAAAGAGATTTTTGGCTTTACAAAAAAGTATAGCATGCATTGTAAGTATGACCGTTATTTTTTAATATTTTTTTTTTCTGTTTTAAGTCAATTTCTTAGAAAATTGCCCCTCCTGGCTAAACGGGGGTGAATAGAACCCCCCTCTCCTGTACGATTTTTTCCTTATCAACCCACCCTACGCGCTATAACTTTTTGTCACACTTTATACGAATCACCCTGTATAAATGAAATATCATGTTTCGTGACCTTCGACCCCTTATGATTAATGTGGTGGAGCCCGAATCGATGGGGAACTTTCCCAAAAACTTAAAAAAAAATCCCTGTGTATATTTTTTGGAACTGTTTTCTAGTTTCCAAGGGGATACCACGCAAGAAAAACTCGCCTGGCACTCTACCTCAAAGGTGGCGTAAAAGAGTTAATTTTGTACAGAAACATAAAATCTGTAGTTCTACCGATTGAACTATCTCGAAAACGGTTACTCTTACGAAAAAAAAGTACTAAACATTTTTTGTCGGAAATTTTTTTAGCTACAACATTGTCTCTGCCATTTTTTCTGTAAGAATTACCATTCGGGAGATATTGCTTAAAGCCGTTTGGGGGGACCTTTGACCCCCCGTAAAATTGTTAGCGGCGCTCATATCGATGGGGACTTCTTACAGTTTTTTAAGAATGCCAGGAGGAGACTATATACCAAAATTCAGCTTTCCGCCATTTTTTCCGAAGCAAAATGCTTAAATGACTGGACTAATATATTAAAAATCATTTGGACGAGTAACGTATACAATTTTGTAGCACACATTTTAACTCTCCTGCATAGTAGCGCATGTTCCGAGAAATTTTTAAAAATTTGTTTTTAGTGAAAAATAAACTTACAAACTTGCTCAAAGAAGAAACATTCCAATGTCCCTGATCACACGTGAAGAAATTCAAGCATTTTCTGCGATTTGTGATGGTGAGCGGGGTAACTTGCAGAAGAGGGAGGGGGATGAAATATTTAAAAATATTTGAAAATATTCGGTGTAGAAAATTTACGTTCTCTTTTGTGTTGCTTTTTCTATCCAATTCAACCAATAAAATCGTGTCTTTCATTACGAAAATACGAAAAACGCAAAGAGGAGAACAAAATCTGCAAAATAATTTTCAAGCAAGCAATCAAGCACAATCAAATCTTTCAGCTTTTAATTTAATTGTTAACAAGGAGCCACAAAATTGGACAACACAGTTAATTTTGTTACCACTTTTTCTTTTTTCAATTTATTGTTTGTTATTTCTTAAAATTTTTAAATTACATTTTGGCATTTTTATTTTTGGAAAGATTTCAATCCATTCCATCAGGCGATTTAGTTCGGAATTCATCTGCAGACATTCAACAGCAGTTCAATGAAGCTTTGAGGCAACAGTTCCTCGCAAAGACGCAACAGAGTGATGAATTTATATGCAAGAGAAGCTGATCTCAGGCAGATCTCTTAGGGGTGTCCAGATCAATTGACAAGAATCTTTCAGAGATTGCTAGATATAGCAGAAAGAAATATGAGATCGAAAAGAGAAACTGAACCTCATGAAAGAAACAGAATTACGAATAGAAAAAGAAAATATTGAAAAAAATCGACGCCATAAAGAAAAAATAGAAAAAAAAACTAGAAATAAAAATGAAAGACATTTTAAGATTTTAAGTTTAATTTGAATTCCTATTTGTATTCCTTTTCTTAGTTCTCCATTTATTTATTTTTGTGATCTTGCTTATCTGAATTTAAATATACATATTTGATTTTTGTTCGTTAATTTAATTTTATTTTTTTCTAAGTGAAACAAAAGTTTCTATAGGAACATACCTCACGCAATTTTGTGATGTATTATCATTTAAATTTTATCGTCTAGTTTATGTTTACATAAATAAATATAAAACTTAAAAATAAACAAAATATTTTTCTTTTATAAGGATGCTTCGATTTAATTTCTTATTCGCTGGACTTCTAAGCTTATGTTACGATCTTCATTTTGAAATGGTTCTTCTGGTATATCCTGAGAACTTGTGTTTTCTGCTTCTATTGTCTTTGGATCAATTACATTGTATCTTCGGCTAGTATTATGCAAGGCACAAGCAACGTTAGCAATTTGAATTGCCTTTGCTGGAGAATAATGCAATTTTCTTTTATTCAAAAGAGATCTGAATCGGCCTTTAAGAAATCACAATATTTCTCGCTTTCAAATGCAATGAATTAAATAATGTTTTTCTAGGCACTGAATCTGAATTTCTAAATGGAGTTTACAAGTATGGTTGCAGGGGATAGCCAGAATCTCCTAAATTTAACATTATTAGTATTTGTTTATATAATAATTGCTTACACACCCAGATACATTGACCTTTCTCCGTTTCACCACCATGTTTCTAAAACTTCCTTCAGTTCACTGCTATTCCAAACAAACGAATCATGAGTCGAACCAGGAAATCTGGCTTCAACATAAAGAAAAATCATGTTTTGGTCACAAGCCTGTACAAAAGTATGTTTGTAATTTGAAATTATGTGGAAAATTTTAAACTTACAATCATAGCGTTTATACTGTAAAAATTCTTCCGATTTATATACTGATGTCGCAACTGATTAGGAGCAACAATTCCAATATGCGTTCCATCCACACATCCCACTATTCCAGGTAACCTGGACCTTCTGTGAAAGTAGTTTCTGGCATCATGTTCTTCCGTTGGTGACATTTCTGTTTTTATCCAAGCGGGACAAAGTTTGGTTTCAAACACTCGAAGAACTTCTTTTTAAATGATTTACACAGTTGGTTGAGCAAGTCCCAATTCAAAATAATTCCCAACACAGTTTTGGTAGCTACCACTTCCAAGAAACTGCAATGTACAAGCTAATTTTATTAGAGGTGGAATAGTGCAGGTATTGTTTGATTTTTAATTTGAATGTATCACTTGTTTCGTTAAACACATACACAAATGCATCCTTCTTCAGGCGGAAATACAATATAAATCTAATAAAATGTATATACAACATCAATCTATCCGTGAAAATTGTATTATTAATTATAATTACAAATGTTCTGGAAGCTCAAAGGGACTAGAACTATCGCGAATGTTTTGTTGTTTTGACAATGTTTGACAGTTTACATATGATATTTTCATGAAATTTTTGTTGGCAGCATTGATTTTTAAGGCGAATGTGGAAGCTCGCTATCGATAATACCGTGATAAGGGGAATTCGCTAAATCATTCGCTTTTAAGCGAACTTTTGATTTGATATTTATACGTGTCAAAACAAAGGATCAAGCATTCGATAATGTTAATAAGTTCAACTTAACAGATCACAATTTTAATCCCGCGTAGAACGCGTTGAAAGAACAATATGGAAATAAAAGGATTTTGGTTAACAACCAAATCCATAAGTTATATTGAATCAACCACAAATTCTTGTAGAATCCAGTAGGGACATAAAGTCACTACACAGCAATATTAATGATGCTTTAATTGAACTTAAGTCTTACGATATCAACGTTGAGTCCTGGAATGCGATCATCATTTATCTGTGAGCCTCTCAGCTTTCAGAAACAACTCTCAATGTTTGGGAAAGTTCATTGAAGATATTCCAACATGGGAACAAATGAATAAGTTCTTATCAAACCATTATCACATCCTCGACAGTGTCCCTGAAATGAAACAGAACTCTACAAAATCAATACAATCTCAAGTTATCAAACCCACTTCAATCAATCTTAAATCCAAGGGCAACTCATTTCGAAATTTTCACATGAAAATTATTCCTGCATGTCAAATGTGCAGTGAACAGCATCCACTAAGACTCTGCAGTATTATTAAAATTGCCTGTGGATGACCGACACAAAACATTTCGTAAACATACATTTTGTTTCAACTGTCTTGCACTGACTCACATTGCAAATCAATGGCCCTGTTTCTTAGAGCATTTTTATCTTCGCTTAGAAAAAAGTAGCATGTTAATTACAACAACAAACTGGTATAATTCCGTATTGTTGTTGTATTTAACATGCTACTTTTTTTTAAGCGAAGATAAAAATGCACTAAAAAACAGGGCTAATGTCAGAGTACTAAAGGTAGAACTAGAATAAGCGGAAGCTGTCGGAAGCTTATGTCAAAACCAACCGTAGCTTTCCGAAACGTCAATTTCACAAGTCACCCAAAATACACTCATGTGGTTGAAAGTGAAAAAAAAATGTAAGTAATCACTTCTTCAATGTTAATTTTCTTTAACTTATTCACAGCACAGAACGATAGGCTTTTAATTATTAACTCGTGAAACCACGAAAATTGGACGTGGTTTAAATTAATTAAAAGAAAATTTAAGATTTTACTACACTCATACATCAAATAGAAAAAAAAAGTTAAAAACTATGCACCAAGCGCCAAATTCCTTTTAGATTGCTTCCACCATTTTGATTTTCGTACGTCCACTTACGAAAAAGTGGTCAGTGACTACTCTCACGTCCGACGGCAAAAGTTAACGAAAACTAAACGAAAAGCTCCACTTCGCAATTATGTGCGCGTCATATGAATTTGTTTTCGCTCGGTCTCGTACGACCACTCAAGTTCGCTTCCGACCATTCTAGTTCTACCTTAACACTTGCCTCCGCTTTAAGGCATCATACTTTGTTTCGTATTGAACAAAGTTTGCCCGCAGCCTTAAATCAAAAAGTTTCATCATCCTCCTTATCTTAAGTCACCCCTGCACCTCATGTCGCTTCTTCAGTTAAACCTTGAGTTTAACTCCATCTCAATACTTCCTGATCGCTCGCACTGTGTCTCATCATCTTAAGGGTAGTCAAACCCCCTTTAGTGCACGCAAATTATAAGAAAAAGCAACTGCTCTAGTTAAGATTTGACATCCAAGAACTGACTCTAATCTTCGAGCTTTAATTGATCAAGGCTCGGAAGTATCCTTTATATCGCAACATTTTCAGAAACTGATCGGTCTGTCAACTCAATCTACTCAAGCCCGCATAATGCGGTATGGGTGCAACCGAAATTGCTTCCTCTTCAAAAATTTGATCCTTTACTCTTTATTCCAATAATTGTCAAAGATTTTGGAATACATCTCATGTTCAAGCCTTATTTCTTAAGAAGCTCACGTGTAACTTGCCTACGGTTTCCCTGGATCTTAGTCAAACTGAATTTAATTTAGACTTTCCGTTGGCAGATCCTTTTTTCTATCAAAATTCAACTATTTACATGCTCATCGGAGCCGATTTTTATCCACATATTATTTTGGAAGGTCTTTAAACAAAATGTTTTGAGTACTATTCTTGCACAGAATACGATTTTTGGTTGGGTACTTCTGGGGCCCTATGGAAACGTACCTATTGTATCAACTTTTTCTACTTTCGTGACTCAAGGTGATGATTCGTCAGTCGATCAAAAACTTGAAAAATTTTGGAAGCTTGAGGAATTACCTCAAACTCTTATACTAACTCCATCTGACCAATTTTGTGAAGATTTATTTCATGATACGACTTTTCGGGATCCATTATATTGTTTAACTTCCGGTCAAAAATTCTCCCGACGAACCTCAATTAGGTCATTCACGTTTCAATGCGATAAAACAGTAGGTACCTTAGAAACGAAAAATCATTGATGGCTAAACCATCTCTCAAAGAAGAATATCATAAAGCTTTGTCAGATTATGTAAAATATGACGCCTACTCCCCCCTTCGAATTGTATTATGACAACAATGTTCAATCATATTATCTTCCTCATCACGCCGTCTTTAAGCCACAAAGTACCACTACCAAATTGCGGATAGTATTTAATGCGTTAAGCAGTTCTTCCAATGGTAAAAGTCTTAACGATCTTCTACATACGGGTACTGTTCTTCAGAATGATATTAAGTTCCTCATCCTTAACTGGCGTTTTTATAAATACCAGATAAACATGCAGTTTCAATGCATTTTATTCCGTCCTAGTCCAGATCAAGAGGTCACTGATTATAAACGCAATACTGTATTCAATGGAATGCAGTACAGTTTTTCCTTTTCTATCAACCCTGAAAACCTTTTAATGACTTCTATAGCAAAACGATTGCTTAATTATATGATCCTGCTGGCCCCAATCATTATAACAGCAAAAAATTTAATGCAACAAATTTAGAAAGAGAAAACCGAGTGGAACAAAAATCTTTCATGTATTTTGAAACAAAATTGGAAATCCTTTTGTGGATATGGAAAAAATCTCCATTCCTCGGTGGATTCAATTTTCTCCTAGGAAAACTTTCTTGCTACACTTATGCCTCTGAAAAGGCTTATGCCGCTGCCGTTTATGTTCGACTCCATCACAATTCTTCAAAATCTACTTCACAGTTAGGGTGAAATCAAAAGTTGCACCTGTTAATACTATCTCACTTCTTCGCTTAGTGCTCCAAGGGGCAGTTGTTGTATCACGAATGATCCGATCACTCCTCAATCAATTTGAATTTTTTAATGGTATTCCCATTAAACTATGGACAGATTCAACCATTGTGTTAGCTTGGCTTAGGGGCCGGTTATAGCGATCAGTAAAACACATCAGTAAAATGTTGAAACGAAAGGAGTTCGAAATTTTTTCCTGATGGGTGTTTATAGCGAACAGTAAAATTGTGTCAGTAAAACTAGTGTCTTCTTCTTCTTTCTATTTTTACTGGATGTCAATGCATCAGTAATTTTTTTCGTATGTACTGAAACAGTAAAAAATTGGAACACAAACAGGCGGAACGAATTGTTTTATTTTGAGTGACAGGACAATCAGCTGATACGTAAAATGAGTTTTCGTCAGTAAAATCAAATAAATGGTTTTTCTCAAAAAATACAATTCCCAATCAAGTTTTTCTTTTAAAATAAATTATTTTATAACATTCGTCATCGATTTGCATATAGTTTTTGTTTCAAATAGCATTTAAACATATCAAATATTGCAAAAGAAAATGTTTACTGATGCATTTTACTGGTCGCTATAACTGGCCCCTTAACAAGTCGCCAAGTAGTTGGAAAAAGTATGAAGCCAACAGGACTTCAGAAATATTATCAAATATGTTATTGATCAAAATTGGAATTGGAGTGGAATGGCCCATGGCCCAGAACGTAAACTTATCTAAGCAAATGTTGCTGTAATATCTAACTTATATCCTTATTCGTGACCTTTTTAGTAATATAATAAATTCCTATGTGAGCTGGAGGTCAGTTTTTGTTTTTATTTTTATAAAATTGCTCACTTAGAAATATATAATTGTAATATCTAACAATTTTGAAAGTGAGATCTTGAGTCAATTTTCCTCTTGGGGCAAGGCAGTCAGAATCGTGAGTTATATCTTTCGTTTCTGTTACTCAGTTCGAAAATTACCGATTAGAGTAAATACAGTTCGAAAATTCTTCTTCACGAAGAAATCAAATCAACGAAATCAAAAATTATCCAATTAACACAACAACAACATTTTTTCAAAGAATACTGTAATGACTTTCATATTTAAACCATAAAGACTCCGAATAGAAAATAAACGGACACAATAGAGCTTACAGTCACAGTGCAAACATACCCTTAACTAACGACTCTCAAACGAAGAAGCGCCATCTTCCGGAATATAGCAGAAAACCAACTGTCAAATAAAAGCTTTAGAGAGAGGAATTATGGGAAAATTCCCCTACGGAAAGCTCAGGAAGCAGAGACCAGAACCTTCTAATAATTTCCAGAGTTTGTCAAACAAGTATAAAAGGCACATGATGTTTGACCGGCAGCGAAACAGTTTGTTTTTAATCGTGAATGTATAAAGTTGGTTGTAATAAAACTAAAAAGTAATGTTGGTGAATTAATTTCAGTGGTGAATAATAAATTATTTTGTTTATAGTAAAGAAAAGTAAAGTATTTTATTTTGTGAAGTAAATAAGTGCACGTTGTGAATAAAGTAAACTAGTTTTATTAACGATCCTGAGAAAATATTACAATTTGTATGTACATATGTAGCTACATCCCTAAATTAAATTTATATTTTCAAATCTGAGAGCAAAAACTATGTTTTGCAGAAATAATACAAGAAACTAAACGAAAATAAACCCCCCACCCAACATAACACCCCGACCCACAGGGCATACAGACGTCCAACATCGCATCAACAATCAGAAGATTTTTTCTCGTTGGGCAAATCATGTCAAGTCGTTTCGTTTCTCTCTTACCACTTCTATCTTTTGCAATAATACACGGCATTTAGACTACATATAATAAAAGAAAGGAGACTTTTAATATCCAGCTAACAATACAACGAAAACCAGAAAAAAATTTACACGCACGTGAAACGTCAAAGCTCATGGCAAAGCAAAGTTGGTTTTCTTCGACATGTCGTCAACAAGACATGGATTTTTCCGCCTCCACTATTTTTTTTGTCTGGGCATGTTCATAGTCCAAGCATGGCTCATGTCTAGTGAAGCCACAGTACACTTATTGAAGGTAATATCATTAGCGTGTTCATTTTTGTTCAGTTCTGCGCATCCATCAAAATCAGTGGAAAATGGCGAATCCCGTGACCCCTACTAGTTTAACATCAAAATTTGTTGTGTGTTATGTGTTCATTTCTTACTTATTTATTAGCAAATACAATTATTTCAAGCTTTTTAGTGTTTATTAACATTATATTGTCATGCAAGCAACATTCGTTCCTGGTTTTTAGTGTTATTTAAATTATGCTTTTGTGTTTGTTTTCTTCGTTATTGTTGTAATACAGCGGACGGGGTCACGTAAGGCTGCCATCTTGAATTTCTTTGACAGTTTTCATTTCGGACAACATGCGCAAGATCGTGCTAAGTGTTTATAAATAATATTTTTGAGCTGGACAGGTGTCTAAAGTTAGACATCGCTTGGAATGGGCTTATAAATAACACTGCAAGTCTCTAAATTTCCCACATATATTTTTTTTATCCAAACACATTATGAAATAATTATAAGACTATCCTCAAATAATTTTGTTCCATATTTCAATATGAAAAATAAAATCTTCTTCTTAGCTTGAAAAATCATAGTCATGGTAACAAAAAAACAAAAACAACCAATACCACCATCATGGAAACCACTAATTAAGGAAATATTAAATAAATAAATATCCTTTTGAGAATTGCTTTGCGTACGCAAAGTTCCATAACATCTATTTATTTGTTTCTATTGGCCAACATCTTCCAGTAGCGCTTTGAGTAATTAAGTGTCACTTCTATTTATATTAGGTTTGTTTGGTTACTTTTGTAGCACGAAGTTCAAAAACTGACAAATTATAAGGTTTGTTTGGTTACTTTTGTAGCACGAAGTTCAAAAACTGTCAAATTATTGAAAGAAGGGGAAAATTCTTTCATAGAGGGGAAAAATTGCTACAAAGTTAACAAACGCGAAAAACCAATTTTGTATCACTTTTGTGTACGAAACTTCAAACAAGACACACACTATAAACACTACAGATAAATCTTAAGACACACACAAACAAAAATACACACAGACGTGGATTTGACAGTTGTTTACTTCCTGCACACAAAAATTTGTGTAGCAGAAATTTGCAAGATTTTTCATGGAGGGGAAATTTCTTGCTATCTCATTTTGTTCTCTCGTTGCTACACTTTGGAGTTAACAAACAAGAATTTGTGAAATGTAGTGCGATGTCGTACGAACTCGTACGAAATTTCAGTAACCAAACAGACCTAATGTTAACAAACGCGTTAAGACAATAGGTTTGTTTGGTTACTTTTGAAGCACGAAGTTCAAAAACTGTCAAATTATTGAAAGAAGGGGACAATTTTTCATAGAGGGGAAAACTTGCTTCAAAGCTAACAAACGCGTTAAACCAATTTTGTATCACTTTTGTATACGAAACCTTAAACGTGACTCACACTATCAAACACTACAGACAAATCTTAAGACACACACAAACAAAAATACACACAGACGAGGATTTGACAGTTTCTTACTTCCTGCACACAGAAATTTGTGTAGCAGAAATTTGCAAGATTTTTCATTTTGCGCTCTCGTGGCTACACTTTTGAGTTAACAAACAGGAATTTGTGAAATGTAGTACGATGTCGTACGAATTCGTACGAAACTTCAGTAGCAAAACAGACCTAATTTTGTATCACTTTTGTGTACAAAACGTCAAACTTGACACACACTATCAAACTATCAAACAGACAAATCTTAAGACACACACAAACAAAAACACAACAAAACAACGAAATGCTTACGAAAACGCAGCGAAAAATCATTCATTGACAGTTACACCAATTCAAAAATTCAAAACAAATGCAACTGAAAAAAAAAGAACACAGACAGCCACGCTGTAATGAAAGAAACAACAAAAACACACACGAAAAAACACAAATGTCATTTTTCCGCACACAATAAATGGCCTGAGTATTTAATTGTGTGCGAAAAAAGAGGGTAGACTTCTCCAAAAAATATGCAATAATTTTCAATTTCGTTCATCGAACAGCGTACTGCAGAACGAAAAGTAAAACTAAATTTTTCGTTTATGATTTCGTTGTGTCATTTTTGTATGGGATTTTTCGTTTTGCATCAGCAGCGATAACATCCTTTTTTTTAGATTCTCGAAAAAATATTTAAAAATCGACCTCAAATACATCTTCAAAATAACCAAATACTCTGTGATGAAGAATATAGTTTCCGTCATCAATCAAATACATCCATCGCACTCATGGCATACGAATAACAAGGTATATGCTTGACAGTTCAGGCAGCTGATTCGTGACGGCATTGCGAGTGAATGATCTCAATTGTTTGTCATTTATGGCAAAGAAAGTAAACAATAAATTGTATATGTTTTGAAGCTATTTGCTATTAAAACTCAAAGTAAAACAATAGATTGTTTATATTTTGAAATTATGTTTTGTTAAATTTCAAGGAAAACAATAAATTATTTATTTTTTAAAGCTATGTGTTGGTGAAAATTCGCTATGACGTCACACAAAACAAAATATGGCGACCCTTCAACTCATATACAACATACCTTGTACTTTGATACCATGCATCGCACTCTATGATCTCTGTACAGTCATCCATAAATATGTGTCTAAGAAGAGAAAAGTCTCAGTTATTTTTATCGACCTGGAAAAAGCCTTTGACTCCGTCAACACATATAATGATAAACATAAGACTGATCGGGTTTGATAGCAAGGCAATCCAATGGAGCAAATCATTTCTAGAAAACCGCAAACAATATGTAAGCATCAACACAAATAGTTCCGACATCCAAGAATTGATTTAAGGAGTACCACAAGGAAGTATTTTGGGTCCATTATTTTTCCTAATCTGCATAGATGATCTCGTAAGAATCTCATTGCATGGACGTTTTTTCCTCTTTGCGGAAGACTTTGGCTTGATTTTCAAATCATCATCTGAAAAAGATCTAGAAGAAAAATGCAGCAGGCTCTGATCCAAATAAGCAAGTGGCTAGACGCTGGACCAAAACAAAATATTCCTCAATGTCAGTAAAACAAATGGGGGCTATCGTGGATAAAATTTCCCACGGAATTTTTCCCATCTTCGATAATTGGAAATGCCAACAATTTTCCACTGTTGCTTGCAGATTCATATTTGGTCGATCAAAATGGTAGCCCAGTGGCCATGGAGTATTCATTTTCGATGCCAATAAATTCCGAGAGAAACTGCGACCACAATTTACGTTTTCAACGATGGGAAGAATTCCGTGGGAAATTTTAATCACAATAACCCCCATTTATCTTTTTATCCTAATCAAAATGTAAATATATTTTACAGTGACAGCCCTGTTGAAGAGTAACAGGATTTGTATATCTTGGAGTTCATATTGACCAGGGGCTCACAAAATGAAACTCACAATATCCTACAAATATCCTACGTCTATGAGCATAAGCTAATACAACAACTACCACCCACAAGCCATCAGTTAACCCGTGACCACGACAAGTGGAACCTTGTCGAAACATCGGGCTTTCAATTTTAATTCAATTTTTTGAATTAAACTACCGCGGTTAGTCCGTTAAATTACTAAAATAAATTAAAATGAATATTTACAATCGCGATTATAAGAGTTTAAAGTCTAAAATAAGCTAGTAAACATCACTTACAAACATAATTATGAACCAGATACATTCTACAACTGAGCTTGTGCCTTACAGAAATATTCATCAATACAACACTAGGGGGGCCAATCTTATCCACATTTCATCTGATGAAACTTAGTCAATTTAACTTAAATCAATAACAAAGTATAAAAACTTACCTGCTTATTTCAAAACATTAAACAAAAAGCCAGTTAGTAACAAAACTAAAATTTTCGTTTAAAATAAATTCATCAATTATTAATTTAAATAGTACCTATAGTCCATATTTGCGACAGCGTTTGTTCCTTTTTTTATTTTACTTGGTTTTTTATGTTTACATTTATTCTTTTATCTCTAAGTTAATCTGAAGCTTTTTTTTCTTTTTGTTTTCTTATTGATCCGCTCCACAGTTCTTTTAAATTATTTCGATCCATATGATTATTTTGTTTTGCTTCTTTGTATTATTATTATTATCATTATTATTATTATTATTATTATTATTATTATTATTATTATTATTATTATTATTATTATTATTATTATTATTATTATTATTATTATAGAGTTTCTTAATTTCTCAACCCCTATGGGGTTGGAAAATACCTATCCCGGGCTATGCCAAGGGATTAGGCTCTGTTGAACATATTGTTGGTTTTTATGGAGATTGTAAAATGCGACGAACTATACTGCATGTGCTGAGGATGACTGATTTTTGCATTTTTTCCAGTTCCTTGAGAAGATTTTCCTTTTCCATCTGCGAGACTAGTGTCTTAGTAATAAGTCCAGTTGCCGAGATCACGATTGGGACAATGTGAACGTTTTCAGCTCGATACATCGCCTTCATCTCGTTTGCCAGTTCGGTGTACTTTCCGATTTTTGTGCTGTATGTTGAATGTACATTGTGGCTTAGAGGTATGGCAATATCATATATGGTGATCTTATTCTCGCGTTTGTCGAAGACTACTATATCTGGTCGGTTAGCCCTTATTGTTTGGTCAGTTATTATTGACCTATCCCAGTATAATTTAAAAGTGGCACTTTCGAGAACCGCCGGAGGACTGTACTTGTAGTAGCGTTCATTTTCAACCGCTAGGTTGAGGCTTTTAGCCAAACTCAAATGTACGATTTTGGCAACTTGGTTATGCCGGGCTGTGTAATCGTGCGAAGCCAAACTAGTGCATCCACCTAATATATGTTCTATTGTTTCTGACGAGCTTTGGCATCGTCTACATAGATCGTTTTCACCAGGTTCTCTGAGTACGTTCCTTCTGTAGTTTTTGGTGGGAACAACTTTATCCTGGATTGAGATAAAAAAATCCTTCCGTTTCTGGAAACAATTGTCCTTTCGTGAGCCATATGTTTGAGTATTGGAGATGGGTGCTTTCTTGCTCAAGTTGGTTACGATGGGATCCATGTAGGCTTTTGTTCCTCCAGTTTTCGATAAGAGCGGCATTAGAATGTACATTTGGTGTGGACTCGTGCGTTTGTGATCGAAGATTTAGAGGCGTGTACTGTTTGTCTGCCAGGCAGATAGTGTGCAAGAGACTTGATGTTTGCGATTTTGTCAGAAAGTAGGATCTGAGGCTGTTGATTTGCTTATCATGTAACTGCGTGACGTCAATAAGTCCTCTGCCTCCTTCACAGCGCGGTAAGGCAACTCTCTCAACTGCACTTTTTGGGGTGATGACATCTGTATTTTGTCATTTGGGTTCGAATCGTCCTCATGATATTGTTCAGGTCCGTATCTGACCATTTAACTACTCCAAATGAGAATGTTAGCGTAGGGATGACCCAGGTGTTAATGGCCTTAAACATGTTACCAGCGTTTAGTTTGCATTTAAGAATGAGTATCAATTTTTTCAGTGAATTGATTGATTAAGGCTGTCTTTATTGTTGAATCACAAATTCCTTTAAGTTGAATCAACCCAGATAC